>OX104117.1:28060762-29260762 GCA_944474755.1 Limnoperna fortunei | reverse complement strand
ATCACTAGTAAAGCAGGATATGCTCATTCGTCCATTTCACAGGATATCTCATATTTAGTGCAAATATAGGAGAATTAACCATGTAATAAATGCTGGAAATCGGTTTCAGTTATTAGCCCTCAGGGCGAATATCGATATTAGTCTAGGAAAACAAGGCACATATCGAAGGGCAATTAAGAAATATATTCAAATATGTGATTCAAATAGGTTATTATATGGCATATTAACCCTCGGGGCTGATACCAAGGCCAATATGTAACTAACCATTTAATAATATGTAAATATCCCCATTTTGTTCATAAGTGTTCGTGTTGCTTATAACACATGTAGTATGTTGCGTTGTATGTGTGTTTGGCTCTTTGTGTTCTGTACTAGCATTTTATTTCAGTATACAATCACATATGAGGGGCCTAGGTGACGGATAGGTTCAAGTACTTAGTTTTCTGTTTTTAAGCACGTTCATGTCAACACTGAGATGATGATTCGAGCCTCACATCGGCAGGGTATGTTCGAATCAACTTTAATTGACAAGGATTGTTAGTTTTTATTCTGAAGTTCGAAGTTTTTCACTGAGTAGTCGGGCTTACTTCCCTTATAAAAACTGGACACCATTGCATAGCTGAAAAAATTGCTAAGTGGCGTCAAACTCTAAGCAATCAAATATAAACAGATATGAAAAACTGTGCTTGTTAATGATATATGTGCACAAGTTGCCAAATTATAGCATAATTTGAACTGTACCTGTTGTCATAATAATATCATTATTTAGTTGACATTTTTTTGTATAACATTAGATATTTGGCCGTATGTTGTGGCATATGAAGGGCACACCTTCTCAATTTTTTTTTTTACAGTGAATGATATTTAGCAGATATTTTATTTTATGTCAAGTGTTTCATAACAAACGATAATATAATGAGATTTTTATTATCCTATATTACATAAGACCAGATTAACTAATACATGAAAATGATTTCAAAAGTCGTTTAACATCTGGTTACGTTAGTCACGTGTAAAACCCAGACATTTAAAGCCATTGTGAAGATGGGAAGACTGCATTTTATTTACGTTAAAAGTTAAAACTGTCTGTCTATGCATACAAACCATTTACTTAAGAAATGCAGTTTGTCCACCTGTGGTTCTACTTAAGTCAACATACGGGTTCTTCCCTAAAGAAAGATCTTCGTTTAATGTTAATATTTTATATACAAAATCAAATTTTATCATGACAAAAATTTAATTAATTTGATATAAATTTACCTGAGGTCTTCTTCTTGATGAATAGCAGAGGCTCTCTCGATCAGGCTAGTAAGAATATAAACCCGACCAAAGATTATCGTGCGATACGTGTTTGGAAAGTGCAACGCTTCCTGCATAACAGAAGACCCTGAGTAGCTACTAAATGCTTTTTTCCTTACTGACATTTTCATGCCACATTGGCAGTCAATATTGGGTTCCATTTTGTCCATCCCATTTGCAGCAAAAGGCTGTTTTATTGACGTTGATCGACCAACCATTCAATCTATCATTCATTAAAGGAATAAGTATCGCATGTCGATAAATGAAGCTATAGAACGATTTATGTATGTCAGGGTGTATCTATCACGGGGAAATGCCTCGATGGCCGGGAGATCAAGGTAGTTATATAGTCATATTGACATTACAATACCGTTCTAGACTAAGGGCAAAAAGTACTACACGTCACTAGGTTTGTCATATTCTTGCCGAAGATCTGAAGTTCTAAACAGGTATTCCTGTGTCCCCGCTCAATTAAAACTCTGATCAATATAGTTGTAAAAAAACGCCGAAAGTAGCATACAAATCAATACGAACAAACACACATATCATTGGCTTAACTATTGTTCTCGTTCTTAAGACGCTCTATGTGAACAACCTTCATTTTTTGTTTTACGTCCACATTTATTTCTAACTGAAACTGATCACTTATGTATATAATGTCATTGATCATGCCGAATTGTAAGTGAGCCAACATTCCTTTTTGTCTTGTCTGCCGGAGGCAACACATGTATGGGTTTCCTGCGGCGGCCGAGTTAACAATTGACATTTTGCTTTATAGCTGAGCACAGCTCGCAGCGGTGAGCTCTACGGCAATTACGTGTCATGTGATCAAAATGAAATCACGTGATCAAAATCTGCTTAATGCTGATATTGATTTTTTTCGTCCGGAAGTTGATATCGTCAAAAAACTGGAACAAAGTGAATGAAGAAGCACTAAATTTAATTTTAAAGAACGACTTAAAAATAAATTTGACAACGATAAAAAGATAATGTTAAATTTAAAAATGACAACAAAAAATTTCATACTATTTTTTACCATCTCTAAATCGATCTTTAGAAACCGACAATCAAATTACATTTCATGTGACGTCACCATTACACAGAAAGACGTCACGTGATCACTGGAATTTAGAGGAACATTTAGTGTGTTCGGAAAATGAAATGCACATTATATATTTATAATAAAAGACTATATTGTCTGTGCTCGCATTTTGGCAATGCCTAGTCCATATTATCCATGTAGGCTTAAGCTACAGGGGTGCTTTTCACAAAAAGTCGTAAGTGTTATAGATTATTTACGTTTTTTTAAACGAGATGCGTTTTCTCGTGCACATCTCATCGAAGGGCGACAGCCCTGAGATGAGATGACGAGAAAATGCATCGAGTTTTATAAAATGTAAATAATCTATAACACTTACGACTTTTTGTGTAAAATGTAAATAATCTGTTTATCGCTGTTTTGTAACTTTGTGACGTCAAAGTGTTTACTTATCGACGTCTTGACAGCGAGCTGAGATGGGCCCATCTCACGCTAGTAGAGCGAGATGGATTATTATCGCTATTTTGCAGTATTTTCCTTTGATCTTTGTGTGCGATATTATTCCATCGCACTCTACTAGCTCTTTATCGTGCAAGGAGCGTGGCACTCTCCAAACACGTTACCAACTACGGTCCGCGGTCAGGCTTTCCATATTATGAACTGACAACCCCCCAACGAGAGGGTCTCACCTATCCGCCACCCGGGGACGCGCTGGGCTGCTCTGTGGGTCTATGATGAAACTATAGTGCTATTTACATGTTGCTCATGAAGTAATTTGTTCACTACTGATGTGAAATGCAGGCAAGACATTTTTCTGTGACCACACTTGTGCTCAGATCTTCGTATGAAAACAATCTTTAAATTGATGAATTCGTATTTATGATATCAGAAAAATGTATACCGGGAAAATCTGTTGGACTAACTCGGATATCACTAATTATCGGAGTGATAAGACGGGTACCACTAGCGGAACAGGAGTTGCTTACCCTTCCGGAGCACCTAGACTCGCCTGTTTTAGTGGAATTAGTGTTAATTATTTTTATGTAAGGTGTCTGTTTTATTGTCCCATCTTTTGTTTAACTATGGTTTTAGTCTGTCTTTGACTTGTCATGAATACTATTCGTTATCTTCGATTCTTTGTTTCTTATATCTAAACTGAATTTTTACATAAGAAAATATGGAATTAAAAGTAAATAGAGATTTTTAGTTTTCTGTTTAAGACATACTCTTTTAATGTATAGTTTTATATATACATTAGTAGTCCCTTAAAAAGGAAATGGCTTGCCTTCGTCCATTTGTATTATCTTCACAAAAATTAAGTCCCTGCCAAATTTTTCCAGTGGCAGTCCATTTTTGTTTCCGGTTGGTTCACTTCATTAACTCGTTGATTTATTGTTTGTAAATGTTCTTGTCCTAAATATAGCTGAAATATTTCTCGCTGGACATTCAATCAATTACTCAAAGACCTTAATACTAAATCTGATACGACCTAAGTGCTAAATAGTGCGGGCGTTACAAGCTGTCTAACCCACTCCAATATACCGAACATACGGACTTTAACATTCCTGTGATAATATCAGTCCCAAAGGAAGTTAACATTTTAATAAGGTAATATACAATAGGTTTCTAAGCAACACGTCTAGTGTATTTATAGCTGATGGAATCATTGTCATCTAAGAGTACATGATATACAGTGTCGTACTTGAACTCGGGTTTGACGACGAAAAATCATTGTTTAACTTATTCATTTAGCAACAATATAGACCAGTGTCGTCTCGTCGAGTCTACGAGTGTTGCATGTCGAATAACTATAAACCAGAATAATAGTATTGCAGATCTAATAACAAATCTTCATCTATTATGTTTCCTATCTCTATATCTGACGGAATAAATTGCTATTTTCTGTCACAAATGTATTATATATTACAACTCGAAACAATTTAAATGCAATAAGTGCATAAGATAAATCAAACCTTGCGATTAAAGATAATTTAGTTGTTTTGGGTTAAAACTATTTCAATAATTTTATAGCAATAATCTGTCTTTGATGTTTAAACCTGAAACACCCTGTAAACAATTCGGTGAATTTGTATAACGCGTACTTTACCAGTCTGTAGGCGGCTTGATACATATCTATTAAGTGGGAAAATTAACGAACTTTTAATCTTGTATATTAATTTTTCGGGTTTGCCCCATAATAATTATTTGTTTATATCAACACGATAGCCTCGTAGAAACGTGTGCTCCACAACCCTTTATATACATGAAACAAAAAATCAAAAATTAAATCTGTCGTTTGTGTTCAAACATTTAAAACACCAGTTTCTGTCCCATTAGATTTTAATGAGTCTGAATTTTGTTTCAGTATTAAGGATGTTATTTTGTTTCTTTGAGACAAAATATTACAAAAAGAGAATTTCAAACGAAGTCATTTCACTCTATCTTATAATATACCCACAGATCATGCATCATCAGACTACAAAACAGTTAAAAATCAAGATCGAAAACAGATATATAATCCAGACAGAGGTCTGATACTTTGTCACGTTTAGATGATTAACTTTAATGAGAATCAATCCAATTAGAGCAATACGACATCGGAGTATAATTGATTGGTCGATAATCAACATTTATGTTTCACTGATATGCTTTATTTAAAACTGTGTTCGCATTTTATTTCAGCAAATTTTCGTCTTATTTCTTGGCTTCCAATTTTTATTGGGAGAGTAAGTCGGAGGACCCGTTAAAAACCCCTGACCTTCGCCAGGAGTAATGGAAATCCATGTCAATTACGTTAAAGTCAAGCACACCCTGGCCTAAGTAAAGCTCGAAACCTGCAACATCAGTGGTGACGCATCATATCTCATTGATAAACATCAAGGAACTGTAATACAGATTTTTGTCAAGAGAATTTAAATGAACACTGAACTGATTTGTGAACACTGAACAGATTTGTGAACTTATGAATTATTATTGATTCATCACTTCTCCATTGTTTATGAACAAATTGTACAAGATACTTTTCTGGATCTCATCAAATACAGGATACAAAACAGCTTGGCGTAGAATAGATATGTCGGTGTTTTTCTTTCCCTGAAAAAACCAATGGATTTTGGATAACTAAATTGCGATTTTGGACTTAAAATTTCACAAAACCGTAAATATTACAGTAGATGAACGGTATGTCGTATTAGATTTTATTTTGGAAATCTGGTTCTTAAAACCTGTCTTTGACTTTTTTCCTCGTATTGTAATTTAAAATCGTTCATTGTGACCAGGCTTGTATACCCAGGGGTGATGTTTTATGTTTATTGAGAGCAGTTCACGATCGCTTTAATAAAATTGGAGTTTAGACTTTGATTGTAAATGTAGTAAGTCTGAACTCTTTATCTTACCATTTGACCAATCAAAACCGGCTATCATGTCGACGAAATCAACGTCACAAGTGAAAATGAAAATGTCATTGAGGCTCCAAATGAGAACTCTTTACTTAACCTTATCTTAGAGATGGTTACCAAAATAGAAGGAAGAATAGAAAGCATGGAAAGCAACTTTGGAAAAAGACTCGACGAAATGAGGCAAGAGTTTCTATCGGTTTCTGCACGAGTAAGAACACTCGAAGAGAAAACTTCCGACATGCACAAAAGGATAACGGAATGTGAAGTAGGCTGTCAAGGGATCAGCAACCTTTTTGATGATATGAACACTCGAATCCAAAAGAACACACGAAATGTTATACATCAGGACACCAGAATAAAAGTCTTAGAGGAAAGACCAATTGTCTAGCCTGTTATTCAACCAGTTACCGAAGCTGAAACAATCCGTAACCTAAAGTCACAATTATCCGTATTCCAGGATAAGGTATTAGATCTTCAGTGCCGTAGCATGAAAAACAATTTAGTTTTTTCAGGTATAGCTCATACATCAAATGAGAATACTGAAAATAAACTACGTGGTTTTTTGAGCCAGCTATTAGGAATCAGTCACTTGGTTGAATTTGGTAACGTCCATAGGTTTGGACGCCGCAGCCGAAACAATGCCCGACCTATAGTGGCACGCTTCATCTACCATAAAGACCTAGAACTGGTTTTACAAAGTGCATATCGACTTCGAGGGACCCCCTTTGGGATAAGTGAACAGTTCCCAACAGAAATTGTAAACCAGCGCAAGAAACTATATCCTGTACTAAAAGAAGCAAAGCGAGAAGGGCGAGATGCAATCTTATTCCGCGATAAGCTTTATATTGACGGAGAACTCTATATCCCCTCTGAGAATGTGCCACTGCAACGCTCACTCACAGCAAAGTTTACAACCGAAATCATTGCTGAAACGCAGAGAGGGAACACCACTGAGAAATTCCGAACCCCAGTGAACGCAAAGAAAAGACAGAGACAAGGTTCATCCCCACTTATTGATACTCTTGAAGTCACCGCCTAGGACAGCCCGGAAGACCGTTGTTCGTTTTATAACTTTAACTTTGTAAATAAAGAAAATGAATTATTGTGTAACATAGAAAATGTAAATTATATTTGTATAAATCAAAGTAATGCAATGATCAACTGTTGTAATAATATCGCTAGCTCTGGTGATGATGTTAAAGTTAATCCATCTAACTCTTTTGCAAACTTTGCTAATTTTAACCAAACTGATATTCCACCTATTACTTCTTTTGATAATAAAATACTATCTGATGAGCCTGAAACCAAACATAATTCCCCTTGTGATGCGTCATTAACTGACAATCCCACTAACAACCAATGTATAACGCAAGACAAATTGAAAATACTATCACTAAACTGTTGTGGCATTAACAAAAGATCAAAATATCCTGAATTTGAAGAATTAATATATAGGCACGATATTTTATGTATAGTCGAAACAAAAACCGATGACCAGGATATAATAAAACTCCCTGGGTATATTTTCAAACTGAAAAACCGTAAAAAGATCGCAAAGGTAAAATCAGGTGGAATCATGTTAGGAGGAAAAGCTTGAAAGGTTTATAAAAACTATAGAAACTGAATGCGAATTTGTATTTTGGTTTAAAATTGATTCACGAATACTTGGTCTTGAAAATGATGCTCTTTTTGGTATTGTATATATTCCACCCGAATATACAAATTATTCATCACCAGATGCTTTCAGCGAAATCGAAAATGAATATCTGTCCTTGTCATCTCACTACAAACACGTAGCACTAGTTGGCGACTTCAATAGCCGAACATCTATCGAAAGTAATTTTATTCAATTTGAAGATAATGATCATTCAAACGCTGCAAATGAATTTATTGAAAACGGCGTCTTTTTTCTTGATTCAGCTGGTATTACTCGTAAACGAAAGAATAAAGATTTAGCAAAAAATAAGTTTGGTTCACTCTTATTAGATTTTTGTAGAGGGAATAAATTTTTTATACTAAATGGAAGGCTTGATGGTGACAAGGACGGAAATTATACTTGCAGAAATGCAAGTGTAGTTGACTATTGTATAAGTAATGCTATTTTTGTAAATAAATTTTCTAGCTGTAATGTTTTAGAATTTTCAAAATTATTTTCCGATGTACATTGTCCACTGTCTATCTGTATTAACTGTGTAATGAAAAACGATGATGTTAAAGAGATGATCCCCCAAGAAGGGCCTAACATTGAAAATGTAAAAAAATGGGATGTTAGCAAAGTCGATGAATTTCAAAGAAATATAAGTAGGGCTAAGAAAGATATCTTGATTGATAAACTACAAGGGGACAATACTAATATTACAATTAACGAAATTGATTCAAAAGTATAACAACTTGGTAAGATTTGTATTGAAAGTGCTAAAACAACTTTTGGGTCCTATAAACAGCCTAAAAAGAACATAAAAAATAAAGTAAATCACAAACCCTGGTTTAACTTTGAATGTAAATATGCAAGACAAAACTATAGAAAATTCAAGCGTAAATATTCAAAACGTAGGACCGAAATAAATAAACTAGGGCTTTCAGAATCAGAAAAACTATATAAAAATATTATGGACAAAAGTCAAAAGGACTACTCCGAATATATGTCTAGAAAACTTAAAGGCATGAGGGAAAAAGATTATAAGGAGTTTTGGAAATTTTTCAGAAGAGATAATTTTAAAAAGCAACCAAACATCGCTCTCGAAAAGTTATTTGAATTCTTTAGAGATTTGAATCAGGAACCTTATAATAATAATGCTGATTTCCCAGACCTTGACGACCAAGTCTTAAACCAGATAAATGATGAAATTAACATGCACATTGAAAAAGAGGAAATTTTAAAATGTATCTTGAATCTAAAAAATAATAAAGCCAGTTGTGAAGACCTAATAATTAACGAGTACATAAAAACACCCTCAAATGAATTTATTGGTATTTATGAAAGGTTGTTCAATCTAGTATTCGAAACAGGAATATTACCCGAAAGTTGGCTTATTGGAAACATTAAACCAATTTACAAAAATAAAGGAGATAGTAAAGACCCTAAAAACTTTCGTCCTATTACAATAGTTAGCTGTTGATGAAAACTTTTCACCGCTGTACTTACAAGCAGATTAAATAAATATTCTGAAACTTCTCTGTCCTTAATGAAAACCAAAGTGGTTTTCGTCAAGGTTACTGAACTATCGACAATCTATTTACCTTACAAGACTATTCGAACTTCTTAAACTTAAAAGAAGGAAACTTTTCTGTGCCTTTATAGACTTTGAGAAAGCTTTCGATAAAGTGTGGAGAACAGGCTTGTGGCATAAATTAATACTAAACAATATAAATGGAAAGATGCTTAATGTCATTCAGAACATGTATAAAAACATTAAATCAAATATTGTTTTTAACCATGAAATATCAGATTATTTCCCTTGTAATAATGGGGTGAGACAAGGTGAAAACATGTCTCCTTTCCTATTTGCCATATTTTTAAATGTTTCGGAATCTTTTTGAAAATCAAAACAACATCGGCCTTGTATCCATTTCTGAAGACTTAGAATCAATTTTAGGGGCATACGCAAAATTATTTGCACTTTTATACGCAGACGATACAGTTCTAATGTCTGAAACAGCAGATGGCCTCCAATCACAATTAAACAGCTTCTACGAATACTGCAATGAATGGCATCTTACTGTAAATATAGAAAAAACAAAAATTTTGTGTTTTGCAAACGGTAGATTACCAAATAACATGAGATTTGTATTTGCAAACAGTGAACTAGAAATTGTCAAGGATTTTAACTATCTTGGAACCAAATTAAATAAAACTGGTAATTTTAACTTAGCAATCAAAGCACAAGCAGAAAAGGGAACACATGCAATGTATGAAGTCTTTAAATTAGGAAAGTATCATAAACTTTCAATTTCCTGTCAGTTAGACCTATTTGATAAAATGGTTAAAAACTGTCACCTGATCGAAAAGGTTCACCTGAAATTTTGCAAACTTTTACTTAATTTAAAATCTTCTACGCCAAGCTGTTTTGTATAATGTGAATTAGGTAGATTCCCTTTATATATTGACATTAAATTAAGAATGTTATCATATTGGTCAAAATTACTGTCTGGAAAACAGACAAAACTATGCATATTAATTTACAAGCTGATGTTACATCTGTTTAATACCCAAAATGTAAATTTTTCTTGGCTTGCACACATCAAAAGTATTTTTAACGAATATGGACACACGAACATTTGGAATTCGCAAAACTTTCTGAATGGCTAAATAAAAGAATTATGGAAAGTTTAACTGATCAGTTTCGACAAAGCTGGCACGACGAAGTTCAAAACTGTTCTAAAGCCGCAAATTATAAGATTTTTAGAGTTTAAGCATTATTTTCAAACATTGGACAAAAAAGATTCTATACCACTTTGTAAATTTAGAACATGAAATCATAAACTTCCTGTTGAAACAGGAAGATGGAATAACGTCGAACGACAAAATAGAAAATGTAACCCGTGTAACGAAAGCATGGGAGACGAATTTCACTATGTTCTCGAATGTAGATGCTTATTAGATGTTAGAAAGAAACTTATCAGTAAACAGCTGACTAGAAACCCAAATATTTTAAAGTTCAAGGATATTATGGCAACAAGAAATAGATTCAAATTAATTAAACTACGTTAATTGATAAAAATCATAAATAAAAAAACGTGTCCTCCCGGCTTAAACTTACATATTCTCTTTATTATATTTATTGAATGTGTTGTGTGTCATTTGTGACACTGTTTTGTGCTGTATTGTGTGTCTGTAATGTTGTATATATTGTACATAGTATTTCTCTGTACCTATATGCTTGGTTTATGAAAATAAAGCTGGATATTGGCACGCCGCTCTCGTCAAAAGTATGGTTCAAAATATCATCACAAATTACACACTCAAAATTTTAAACAACACACTCAAAATTAAAAATATGCACTCAAAATTTTAAATTTCGCACTCAAAATTAAAATATGCACTCAAAATGTTACGAAAACACACTAATACAATCAGAAGTATTAAATCATCAGTTCCATTTTGCATTTACAACTCAAAAACCTCTTAAGCTTACACACATATGTGAATCACAGCAATTAAAAACTAAAACACACCAACACGTGATGGATAAACTATCAATCACTACAGAGGGAACATGCAGACTCCTAAAAACTCGAACCCAACAAAAGCCATAGGCCCTTATATGATCTCACCACATTTTCTAAAAAATGTTGCAAAGGAAATCTCACCTACGATAACAGATTCATCGGTTTATTCAATCACATTAAGTAACTGGAAAAACGCAACTGTTACAGTAAATGCAGCAAAACCAAAACCTGAACATTACAGACCCATCTCACACACATGTATTCTCAGCACAATACTAGAACAAATTATAGTGTCGTCCATCATGAAACACCTTGACACACATAATTTACTACCCACTCCAACATGGTTTTAGATATAAAGTCAGCTGTGAAACTCTTTACCTTTACATAACAAATCTTTGATAATATGGCAAATGACAACAAACTTAAGAAGTAGTGATGATTTTAGTAAGGCGTTTGATAAGGTTGACCACCAAAGACTTCGCAGAAAGTAATTCTCTATTGTGTTTTTTCTAATAGTTTATCTGTACTGTAAGGCGTACCCCAAGGCTTTGTTTGTTTTTGATTTATATAAACAACCTTAAATGTAGTGTCCACCTCTTTGCAGATGACAATATTGTATATCACTATTTCCTCAATTACCGTCAGCCATACTCTACAATGTGACTGTCACAAACTGGAACAATGGGAGCAAGAATTGTTTAATGTCCTTAAACTAGGTAAGTGTAAAATTATCAGAATAACAAGGAAACATAAGCATATTATCTTCAATTACACGCTCCATAACCAAACCCTTAAAACAGCTGACAAATCTAAATATCTGACATCAACATCACCAAAGATCTTACTTGGAATAGCCATATAAATACTGCTTCAAAGCTGAAGCTAAGCATATTAAAACCAAGGCAACAGCATAAAAAACTTATGTTATGCCTAAATTAGAATACTGTAGAATCATCTGCGGTCCATGGCAAAAACATCTCCTAAATAAATTAGAAGCGACATGCACATAGAAGAGCAGATAGATGTACTGTAACTCTAGTACAGTTACCAGAGCAGTGTCAGTGCCACATTGCCTACTTAAATGGCCTACACTACACCAAAGAAGGAACTGAGCATCCGTCATCATGCTTTACAAAATACTACACAAACTTGTAAATGTCACTATTCCAACACACTATAAGCTAACAACAAGAGAACACAAATTTTTACTACCATTAAGAACTACCACCAATATTAATTTTTTCCTAGATTAATCAAGAATTCCTTACCATATAATGATGCGAAAAAAACAGACTTAGATTTATTCAAGTCTGGTGATAAATTTTTTTATACCTTCACTAAAGTTACAAAAATTGTTTTTATTTTATTAAATATAATTGAAAAAAAATTCTTTGAAATTAATTTCATTTAATGTTATTTTAAATTCCCTGTCATGCATCTTCTAGTACTCATCAACACATTGATGTTTACAAGTACAAAGTGGATGTAGAAAAAAAATCATGTCTGTAACAAGACAACCACCTACCTCAATAAGAAAATGCAATTGCCTTGCTCATTGAGAACTTAAGTGAAGTTTAATAAGAATTTAAGATAAGAACAATCAACATACCAGACAAGAATTAAACAATTTAAATTGTTTCTGTAAACCTTATTATTATACATGTCAATCTGATACATACAGACTCTAATGATAATGTATTATAAATGATGTCGCCCAAGGAGGTTTGCTGCTAGATATCATATTTCCATAATTGCATAATAGCATTTGCACAGAGAGTCTTATTAAATCAAAACCACATTTTTTAGAGGACAAATAAATGAATAGTCCTTTCAGGTTGGTTTCCAACTGACAAGTTAAAATGTCATAAAATGTCACAAGTGACAAAAACATGGGATGGACACAAAGAAATCTATGTTTACTCCCAGTATTCTAGGGTATTAAAAACATGAGAACATTCATATACAACCATTTATATGCACAATCCAATAGTTATTACTGGTACTCTAAAAGAGTTTCCAAAAATAAATTTTTGATAATTTCAAAAAATACAATTTACATCATTCTTAAGTAATGTAGAATAATGCCAAATAAATTTATGGCTGTTAGATTCAAACATATAATATAACAAGTATGTACTTCTTAATTGTTAATATGGGTGGGTTTTGTGAAAAGGCTCATCTTAATAGTTTTCCTTAATATTAAAGTTCCAGGATACCATATATGTTTTAACAGAACAGCACTTGTTTAACAGAAATAAACATACAAATGACCTTTGCTTTTGCAAACAATATTGACTAAATATTTTCTGCTTACATATTGTAAACCACTTTTGCGAGACTTAAGCAAGCAATTTATTCTTTTTGTTAAGTTGATTCAAAAGATTGTATGTTTTCAAATAAAATGTCATCAAAGATACCAAGGTTAATAGAATTTACTATGCCAGATGCGCAATAAACACCATTCAAACAAAACAAAATTGATGAATCAAGACAGATTTTGAAAACAAACAAAAATTACTTTTTAGCTATTTTATTTGATAATGCTTGTTTGAAATGATGCTGATCAGGATCTAACTGGATAAAAACATGTTCATAACGATGACTGTCTGAATCTGTCCAACAGCTGGCTTTACAAGTATAAATAATCACTGTTCCATATTCTATACCTGTTTCTGAAAACAAATTAATATTTATGAAAAAATTATCATATAAATGTATTCATAAAACATATTATACAATGTACCGTAAATCAGTATTGAGGCCTTCAATGGAGGACATAAGATGTCTTACAGGCATTCAAGTTTGGTATATGGACCATAATTGTCAACGTGATTATAGATTGTGTCACAGATGTTCATAGATTTTTAATGGAGCAGACGTTCGTCAAACATCCGAAATACTATTTGAGTAACTAACTTTTTTTACTCAAAACTGTTGACAAAGTAAAACAATATATTTAATTAGCAATACATTGATGTATTAAAGCTGTATTTCTTGGTCAAAAACTAAATTAAAATGTAACTTTAATTATGGGTCAGATATTTTAATCTAAAATTCAACATGATCTGGCATAAATTATAGTCTGTTATATTCTGAATACTGGTGGCCTCCTCTGTAGTTTTTAATGTTATGTTAGACATCATTGTGAATGTTTGACTACTGGTGATTCAAAGTTGGGTATTAATTTTCTAAGTGCAATGTAAAAGGTAACATAACTGTCCCTTCAAAAATATTTAACATGTAAATTTTATTACAAAAATTAAAAAGATTCACGATAAACAATTAAAATAGTTCTACAAATTTGGGTTCCTTTTTAACCATTTTTACTACCAGTAAATGAAAATGTTCATTGTACGAGTCATTAGGAACATTATAAAAAACTGCAGCAACTAAATCTGATAAAAAATTCTATAATTCACTATTTTACAAAAACTAGTTAAGCCCCTTTTTCCTCAACAGTTGGGCTAGGATTACAATTGTCAAAATTAAAAATCTATGAAATAAAACTGCTGACAAGTGGAGTGCTGACAAGTGGAGATAACTCTATACAAGTGATGTATGTTTTAGAAAAATGACAAATCTACATAGAAATTACATCAAACATGAAGTAACAACTCAGACTATAGTCTCCCTATAGGTTTTATACAGACCTTTAACATCTTCAAACTGGAGAAAGTTGATTAAGGCTGGCATTATTTGTAATTCAAACACTAAACCACTGCCACAGTGTTTACAAGTCTGTCTAGTTGCCATTGACAACACATCATCAGGTTTACTGATAAAAAGAGGACTTCCATTCCATTCATATCTAATATAACACAAACTATAATATTAAACCTTTGTACAAGAGCTGAAACATATTAGAAAACAGGTGCTCTATGGGTACACATAATATGTATGCAGAACGAAACATACATGTACATGTATCTCATTTACATTACATATTACATTTGTGTCTATCTGAAAAAGTACCCAAATGGTGCTGAATCAAAGAAGAGGAAGACACAAATTTATGATGAACATTTTTGTATAGAAATTTGGTTAAAATATAAATAACCAATGAAAAACTATATGCAAGTGATATGTTCAATAAAAACTGTATTGAAACAACATGCTAGTCTGACCAATTATATTTCTTTAATTATTGAAAAAGACGATATGTAACTTTTCATGTCCAAAACTGATTTGAAGATATCTTTATCCATGCTGTCTTTATTCCGATATAGATATAAAGACATCTATATCTGCTTCCAATTGTAACCAAAGAAACATTTGAATATACATGTAATGTAATATATTGTCAGTGAAATAAATAAATGCTTTACGAAAGGCAATACATTTCAGACCTTTTAAAAAAAGTTGTCTTAACATTTTGTATTTAGAACATACATTTGATAAATAATAAAATGTGTTTCACCTGATTATCTGTTCTGGCAATCTGCCAATTCTCTTTAAGAATTTATGGAAATATTTGTCACCAAATGAAGATTTTTCATATTTCTCACCACTACTACTACCACCTCCAGATAAACTGAAAATATACAATATATATAATAGTACATGAATATAAGCAAAATCGTGGTCAGTTATTTATTTATTATACAATTTACAATATAGGGATACATGAACATAGTCTTCCTGTTTTTAGATACTGCTCGACTCCTCTGATGGGTATTTACTTCATAAGTCAAATAAATCATTGGTGCTTATGTGGCAGAATGGTCTACATGCAGGTAGGTGGTATTTGACTTGTATCTTAACACCTGAAGCTGTCAATTTTAACCTTGCCAGTGTTTCTGCTGTGGGGGGTTCTCCTGGGTTCCTAGAACTTCCTCCCTCAATAAATCTGGATGCTATGATATTGCAAAAATAAAGTTGTGTGCTCTAGATACTCTAACTATACCCCTCCAGCAAACATTGATACTATAATATAGCTGAAAACCTACTGAAAGTGATGTGCTACAGTTACCCCAGTTTCCGCCCTTAGTAATAATGCCATAATATAGCTGAACAACTGATGAAAGTTCATTATGCGCTGTAGTACATTACAACTCCTCCAGCTTCGATTCCCTCTCAATAAACCTAGATGCCATAAAACAGCTGAAAACCTGCTGAAAGTGTGCACTGGTTATAACAGCTTCTCCCCCAATAAACCTTGATGGCATAATAAAATAGCTGAAACTTATGTGCCCTGGTTACTCCAACTTCTTTACCTTACAAACCTATAGATGTCATAATATAGCTGAAAATGTGCTCAGGATTTTATCACCAATAATTTGTCATCTGATGTACAGTTTTTGCTGTACAATGCAATATTAAAATATAACCAGTATCTAACCTTGATGGAAGATTGTCTTCCATGGCACCAAGTTCTTTCTGATAAACCTTTAGAAGCTTTTCAACATGATCTACATCTCTGGATTCTACATCATCTTCAGACTCATCCATCACATTAACATAATATGATAATAAACTATGTTCATCAGAAAAAACTGTCACATGACCATCAGCTGACTTCTCTAAAATGCTCATCATACAGTTTACTCTTTCTGTGTTTATCATATTGTCTTCAACAATCACATTAAAGCTTTGTGATTGATTTTCCAAAGAATGGTCAATGTTCTCTACTTCCATGCTAGATAAATCAGATGTCAAAACATCTATATTTTCTGTAATTAAAGGATCTTTGGGATCCAATTTGGAAATACATCCTCCATCATTTGATCCATCTGGTACATAGGACTCTTGTTCACTTAAAGCCATTTGCTGAACATCTTTTCCCGAGTCTTTACAACTAACATGTTCCTCTTTTTCTGTTTCAGCTTCCAAAACATTTGTATCAGAATGCAGATTATTAGCACCATCTCCCCAATCATTAGCACCAGTCCCCCAATCATTCGCACCAGCCCCCCAATCATCAGTTCTAGGTCCCCAATCATTGGTATCAACCCCCCAGTCATCGCTACTCTCAATGCGAGAGGAATGTTTAGCCACCTTTTGTAGTGAGCTGTCATCATGCTTCTGCTGTCGTATCAAAGTCCATCTAAAAACAAACGAGTGAAATGTAAGTTTTTTAACTACCTTTAATATTAATATTGACTTGCACATGTTTTTAATTATTTTTATCAAACATGCCGAACAAACTTCTAAAATCTGACTGTTCAACAGCAGGACTTCACTATCAGTTATTAACTAATTGTTAAAGCTGTAGTTTTTTTTATGGTTATTTTTTGTTGGACACATACAGGGTTATTTCAATGATTTACATTTTTAAAATTTTGCATAGGAGTGATATTTCTAACATGAACACACATCTTGTTTGCATTAAAATCTCAAGACTCTTTGCTTGGTTGTAGTTGTCATACAAAAACAATGTCAAAATACGGTTTTACCAAAGATTTGTCTCAATCTCGCATTATATTACCAAAAATTAATTTTAATGTACCAAATATTTAATTAACAAACCTGCTATCTTTGATACATGTAAATAAATAAAGAGTTCTGTGGTAGGAGGAGCCACTAAGTGGACAGTAAAGTTGTACAACCAATAACATTCTGTTTCCACATTCCTGGCAGTTTGGGTTATTGATCTTTGTAATCCAATCCTACAAAAAATGTACTTCTAAGTAAAAGTATCTCATGATCAACAATTCAAGAAATTGGGAAATGGACAACTTTTGAACCATCCCCATTAATAGAACTGTATGAAACTGTTTTAAGTAATGATGACCTTGACCTACATATCCAAAAATCAATATATGCATTCCTTTTTTGTTTGGTTTATATATGTATGTAGCTGACACATCATTCTTAATGACAAAATTCTGGTTGAGATGAGTGCAAATGTACTCATGTCTATTGTGTCACCACATCAAAATGCCTGAAACAAGAGAATTGCTATGGCAACATAACAATATTCTTGTTTAATGTTGTTTCGTGTGTTCTGATTGGACATCAGATATATAAAACAATGTAGAGGATATCTTTGTTTTAGAGAAGTAATAGGTATTTTCATGCGCTTTTAGGAAAGCTTGTGTAATCTTTCCCTCATGATAGAATTTTTTTTTTTCCTTGTTTCGTAAAATGACATCAAATTCCTATCACTCACAGGAGATCACATGGTGTTTTCCAAAAACGTATACAAGAACCTATTTATCTTCATAAAATTAAAACATGTTCCCTTTCCCCTTTCTCAATGCAGTGACAATAGAAATATGGGTGGGGGAGTAAAAGATTAAATTTTATTTAAATTGTGGACATTTGTACCATGTATAAAACCAATGTCAATCTTGGGATACAATCTGAAGACAAAGTGAAGGAAAAAACAATTGTAAAGGGAAATATAGGATCTTACATTGGTACGAGTGGATTATCAGATTTATCCCAACCCAAATTTTACGATCATGACTTGAATACACGGTAAATGGAAGGTGTTTTGTTTATGACGTCATGAGTTATTATTTTAAACTGCCGAGAACAACAAAATTCACTAGTGACATGAACTATATTTTCCACACGGGTCAAGCGGTTGAAATATTACGTCAAAATTAGAGAACAACTTTTTCTAAATCAAGTTTAGTGAGCAATTCATAAATAAAGAAATTCTATTCAGGACCCCTACATTTCTATATTTAACTTGGGGAAAACTCATTAGCCCATTTGTTCTGTCCACAGGTATAACAATGCTATGACCAATTTTTAATGGAGTTTATTGGTTATTAAAATGGTGTTTAAAGGATGGCAGGAGAGCATGTATTCATGTGGCTTCTTAATGTAAATGCACTTTGACTTGAGCACCTTTTCATCCATCCCTTTAAAATTTTGATATTTTGTTTATTTGCAACTGAGAGGTCGACCATGTCTCAATGCGAAATATTGCCCTCAGAAAAATAATAAATTTCTCTTTATCAGTATAATAGCAAGCATTGCAGATGCATGCTATACAGTAACATGTGTGTGTGTAAAAAAAGTCATGTGATCCAAATTCCATTTCAGATGGTAGCTGAGCTATCCGAAGAAAATATTGTAGACAAGCACTAAAATTAATATAAAAGTAGACAGAAATAATTTTGACATAGATCAAAGTAAAGTGTTTATTTTTTTAATAACTACAAAATTGTAAGACTAATTGCAATCTGAAATGGTGTATTTTAAAATAACAGTTTTGTTATGTCACCAACACATTCGCGACGTCACCAACACATTAGCGTCGTCATGTCATCAATGGAATACAGAGGCACTGTTAGGGTGCTCTGAAGTAACATGAACAATGAACCATGCTCACATTTAGGCTGCACCTATATTCATATTTATGAAAAAATTATTATTTTCCTGAGGACAATATTTCGCAATCAGACATGTCAGACGAGTTACCAAATTAGTGAATACATACTTTAAACTCATTTCTTAGCATTTCATTTTATAATAAAATGATCCTAACCCCAAGTGCCTATGTATAAACTGGTAGCAGGTTGTTCTGTCCCCTATTTCTTGGTTAATCCGTCTTCAATATTAACAATCTAAATAATTATAAGTATATAACTATATTTAATTTAATTTTATTTGTTTTTAATTGGAAATTGATAACAGGCTATTAAAATTAGTTAGATTACTCCTTCAACATATTTGCCGAGATTGAGCCAGAAGAGCCTGTTGTAGAGAGTGACATTGACGACCCAGAGTTACCAGAGCAAATTATATCAGACTGTCTTGACACTTTCAATGTGGTTGAACACGGCTTCAAGCAATGCTGAAAGAAGCTGATAGGTAGTGATGGCTTTGCATATACAGTTAAGATTTGTCTTTAAAAATATATGCTATACATAAATAAATATATGTTATAAAAAATATGTAAATTAGTTATTTTATATGTTATAAGTTATACATGAAAACGTAAATTAGTTAGTTGATAAAAATGTATAAGTTATACATGAATATGTAAATTAGTTATTTTATTAAGAATAAGTTAGACATAAAAACATAAATTAGTTATTTGATATACTATAAGTTATACATAAATATGTAAATTAGTTATGTATAAGTTATGTTTCTGTTATATTTTTGTAGAAGTCTACAACCCTAGTTACCCACTGAAGGTGTAGTGTAAGAAGCAAGACGCTTTAGTGTAAGGCCACAGTTATCCAGCATGGTAACAACTCTGTGATAGGACCTAGTTTTCATGTTCATCTTAGTGAACCTGGACTGTGTGATCAAGGGCTCCTTGACTAGAGCCAGACAGTCATGCGTAGACTGGCCAAGCTTGGACTAAAGTCTGCCTACCATCATGATCATGACATACCTTTAAAATTTATTTTACCGTTTAGTGGGGACCGGATCGACCTGGGGACGACCAGGTGACGAATCGACTTGGGAACGGAATAACTAGGGTATGGATTGGTTTGGGGACAGCTCGTCTAGAATCGTATAAATGGTTTCGAGAACTGGGAACCCTACCAGTACCAGGGTGCCGTTTCATAAAGCGATCGCTAATTAACGTGAAATGGGATAACATGTCAAATTTAGGAATTAGGAAACATTTCTGGACATATATGTAGATATGTCCAGAAAAAAAAGGTACTCAAAATAAATATAAAGAATGAATGTTACCAATGTAACTGTATGTAACCAAGCCAATATCAGGGTTACAAATGCGGATATGTCAAATTTAGGACACATTTCTGGACATATATGAAGGTTACAACACACTTCTCAACAATATGGACACTCACGGGTTGTCCACCTGTTTTATTAGTTGACCAATCTGTCTTTAAATCTTTTATAGCTTCATCAATTGCTCCCAACAAGACAGAAGATGACATTCTACATGTAACTTATGTATTGGTTAAAAGGGGGGGGGGGATTCTGGGCTACTGAAATAGCTAAAAGGAAAACACTGTCCGTGTTGTCTCTATTGCATATTAGGAAAAATGCTTAGAATATTATTTATTGAATTACGCGAGATAAAAATTTTTTTTTTTAAAGCTTATTTTCTTTATAGGTTCATCAATTGCTTCCGACAACTATACTTGCTTAAAAATTTACAATTAAAAAATGGTCGAAAAAGTCTTCACATTTTTAGCTACTTCCTGGTAGTGACACAAACATCCGGAGCAGCCGATGCTGAGTTTTTCTTCCAGATGTGATGCCACTTCATGATCCTCTATTAAAAAGACTGAAAGGTTAGAATAAACAAGAGAAGATATGGTTGAACCATATCGGGGAAACTCAATTAAAGTAAATGGAGGATTAAAACAGGAACCCATTTTGTATTGTAATATGAGAGATTATTAAAATACAAATACAAATACAAATATAAATAATTTTATTGGCTCAAACTCATCTACAATAAATAGTGTAATGGAAAATAATATATAACATCACATGTAATGTAACGTAAATTACCGTTACATACATTAACATTACGTACATTATATGTTACGTACAATAAAGGCACTGCATTTTAAATTATTTTGCCTTTAGGTGCTAAATATAAGTAATATATTAATGATGTTCTGAAGTGCTTTTCAATGTATTTTAGCAGTTATGACACATTAATTAAATGTCTTTAAGTGTTTTAGCGCTCACAAACGGTGTTACGGACCTTAATTTATTAAACGTGACGCAATAAATTTCGCTGTTTTATTCGTTGCTGACAACAATTTAAATGAAACATAGATAAGCATTTGTTATGATGATAATTAGATTCAACTTGATCTAAAACCAATAAAAGAACGTCAATAAACGTGTATTGGTCATGCTTTATAGAGAAAATAGATTGATTGTTTGATAAAGGTCATCAACAGTTTATATTGTTGAAAATAATTGTAGAAGTTAATAATCTCATTGCAAAATAAGACTCTTCTTCTAATTGTTTTTTTTATATTTTAGATTCTGAAAATTTTATAAAGTTCTTAGCAATCGGTTTATGCACATGAATGCTAGTTTGACGTTTAAAATACATTTAATTGCAAATCTTTTGAAACAATTGTAATTACAGTAAAATTAAATCAATAAAAATTGTAACTTGTCGGTATGTTTTCTTTGATTTTCCGAGGACGCGATAACTGCCGATCTTACATTCACATTTTCCCCCACAGAACCACTTGACTATGGTCAATGTATTTTTATTGGTAAACAATATATATATGTTCTTCGAAAACTTTGCTTTTTTTATTACAGTACTCTTCTCAAAGTTGAGATATTATAATCAAGATGATTATTTCTTGCCTTTCACAATCGTCTATATTTGCATCCCTTTCAGGGGCGTAGCTGCCTATACGCGAGTACGCGGCTGAATCCACATTATTTTAAGAACAAAATTGCAATCTATCCCTGTAATCAATAAACTGTTCTAAATAAACCACTTTAGAATTCTCCAAATTGCACCATTGTTTTCAAAAATATTCCGGGGTGCATACCCGGACCCCACTAGTTCTTTGTGAACCACATTGTAACTAGTCTAGCTACGCCCCTGCCTTTACAGCATATGATAAAATTTTAAATAAAACAAATTGAAAAAAACTATTAAACCTATACGAATACGAATACGATACGAATACGAAAACTTTATTTTGATTCGGTACATTTTACAACAATAAACATAAGCTCCATTGAGCTTTTAACCGAATATACATGTAAAGCAAACAATAACAGTCAGCATGCAACACATAAAGCAAACAGCACATTTTAAAGAAAAGTATCACACATTAAGACAATAAGATTCAAAATAAGTACATACTTAAAAGAAAAACACATTAAGACAATTAAGACAATTTTAAGACAAAGACATACTAGTATTAAGACAAAATTAAGACAATTTTAAGACAATTTAGGGCAATAAAAGCATGAGGCATACAGTTACATTAATGATGAGGACCTACTATGAATAAAATATATATAGTGTATTAAAAAAATATATAAAGTAATCCCATAAATTAATATAGCACTAAGAATATAATCATGCCAGCATTAGCAGGGTTACAATTGAGCAGCAATTTAAAAGTTACTTAAAATAGACAGTCAAATTTAAAAATGTTAAGAGAAGTCACATGAATAGCAGATATAAAAAGCAGATCAAGCTATTTACATGCAGAGCAGCGGCATACAGAACCATTCCAGGACTGAATCAAGCTTCTAAACTGATAAAAGCTATTTTCAGTCCTGAAATGGTCTGGGAGACTGTTCCAGAGAGTGGCAGCAGCAAAGCATATAACATATAAATCGAACATCTCTGGATATGGGTTTAACGCATACCTTTTCTTGGTATATAATTAAATTCAGATGAGAGCAGATTTAATGTGCATTTATGATAATAGTACGAAATGTTTATTTGTTCAACACATTTACAACACGTGATTTACAATAAATGGTTATGACACATAATCACGTGCACATAATGTAATGAATACAACACTAGCCAGCTTGATCGCGTACGAATATATGAACAGAATTTTATTTTTATTCAAATGCAAAGAACAAAATTATTACATTTCGCACTACAAAACATACCGTTTTTCACCTGAAAAATAGTCAAAACAATATTACAGATAGAAATTACTTACTTCGGTAAATGCAAACATCGAACTATATTATCGCGCAAAGCTCAGTAAACCGTACCTGAAATTAGTTATAACGCCACGTGTGATACAATGCAATGATTTGAGTTATGAAAAACACATGATATGTCATAAGAACATTTTTTTCAAAATAAATAATATTGATATAGCCTACAAATTAAGCGTAACACTGTAAGTGTTAGAATAAAATAATATGAATGGAGGCGCAGCCTAAATGCGAGCATCGCTCATTGTTCATGTCGTTACTTCAGAGCCCCCTAACAGTGCCTCTATATTCCATTGATGACGTGACGTCTTATCTAATGTGTTGGTGACGTCACAAAACTCAATTTCAAAGACAGCGTTTCAGATTGAAAAAAATTTGTCTGGTATTTTTGTAGTAATTTAAAAAATAAACACTTTAATTTTATCTATGTCAAAATTATTTTTGTCTACTTTTATATATTTTTTCGTTTGTCTACAATATTTTCCTTTCGGATAGCTCAGCTACCATCTGAAATGGATTTGTTCATATGGATCACGTGACTTGTTTTACACACACGCATGTAATCGTATAGCTCGCATCTGCGATGCTCGCTAATATGGAGTAGGCATTGCCAAAATGCGAGCACAGACAATATAGTCTTTTAGTATCAATATATAATGTGCATTTCATAATTGACGTTACTTCCGAAAACCCTAAATGTACCTCTAAATTCCCGGGGTTACCTGACGTCTTTCAGTGTAATTGTGACGTCACATGAAATGTAATTTGATTGTCAGTTTTTAAAGATCAGTTTTGAGATTGCAAAAAATAGTATGAAATTTTTGTTGTTATTTTTAAATATAACATTAACTTTTTATCGTTGTCAAATTTATTTTTAAGTCTTTCTTTAAAATTAAATTTAGTGCTTCTTCATTCACTTTGTTCCTGTTTTTTGACGATATCAACTTCCGGACGAAAGAAAATCAATATCAGCATTAAGCAGATTTTGATCACGTGACACGTAATTGCCGTAGAGTTCGCGGGCAGCTTTGCTGCCCCCGCTTCGAGCTGTACTAGCTATTAATACTGTCAAATTTGTAGCTTACTTATTACTGCCAGCGGGATTCGAACTACATAATGCTATAAACTTATAGACATGGCACTTGGTCATATCGGCGCCTCAGCAGTATATATAACTTTTTTTCTGAAATATTAAGATGAATATAGGCACAGCCTTAATGCGAGCATCGCAAATTTTATGGTTCATGACGTTAATTCAGTCAAATCGGCACCAACAAAAAACGGTCTCCCTATTTACCGACAAGAAGCAATTTTTCACCGACAAAATAGAAAAATAAGATCGTTTGATGTAATTATTATGAAAAGAAATTAAAAAAAAAGATATTTACATTTTTTGTGTAATTTTGTTGTCGTTGTTTTGTTGTACATGTACATGTAGTGTAGTATTTACCTACGACAAGAAAGTTTAATAATAAATTGTATGCATAACTAAGTCATAATAAGTTAGTAAATTCTTTAAAAAATATGCTTAAATATATAATAATTTCAAACAATAATATGCACTGTATAATAATTGTTAATCGGGATGATTAATTGAAGGCACGTGTTGGTAATATCCTTTATGGTTGTGTAATCCTTTGATTGTTTTACAATTAGCAATCACTGCCATAATTGACACACGCCTCGTGATAATGGTTTCTTTTGAAGAACGGTTGAATGCTTATCGTAAAACAACAAACTGTAATAAAAGCCAGTTGAAAACGAAATTATAACCTTTGAAGATTTTTTATTTTTTAAAAAGTCGAAGATTTTTATTTTATTACATTATTTATTATTTATTTTGTTGTTATTATTAGCGGAATCTGATAACAAATTACAGAAGACTTTAACAAAACAAGGTCAACAAAATTACACCGTAAATCACAAAAATCTATTTTTTTAAAATTTCTTTTCATAATAATCACACCAAAAATTCTTTTTTTTCTTTCTTGTTGGTGAAAAATTGTTTCTTGTCAGTAAAAAAAGGCTTCTTGTTGGTAATTATACCTTCTTGACGGTTCTTGTCGGTAAATCGTGGGACCCACAAAAATGTCAATTTGGCATCTGGTAATAGTCAATTCGGTACCTTGGAAGAGTTAAATCGGCATCAACTTTGGCACCAAAACGGTACCTGTTATATTATTTACTTCTTACAATGAAATGGTTTAAAAGGCTGAAATCTTGAAATAATAATTTAAAATAAAATAATTACTAAATATTTATGTTGATTAAAGAGTCTTTGAAATTTACAACTGTAGTTATCTTTGGAATCGCATATATTACTGTATTAATAGACAGAGATAATTAGACAATGAAATTAATTTATATTTGTATTATTATATCGTTGGTTGTTGTAGTAATGACTTTGAAGGTATTATGTCTTTATCCTAATTAATTTTTAAATTAATGTTGAAAGGCCCAAACACAAGAGGTTTAATAAGTAAGAAATTTGAGAAAAATGGAAAATTATAAAAGGAGATATGAGTAAGGAACTATTTTTATTTCATATTTATCATTTATTTATTTAAAAATTAAATTATATTTATTTTGCTTTTTTTTCATACAATATTAACAACCTGACCTGGAACAAAAAAATACTGTTAATTTATTTATCTATTACACCTGAATAATTGCTAAATAAGCAAGTCAACAGGTGAACAAAATAAAAGTTGGCTAAATGGGAATACCTGAATTTTAAAAAGTTGGCTAAATGGGAAGACACCGAGATATCATCCCAATAACAAATATTACCCTTTTGAAAACAGTTTTGTGTTTCCAGATGTACTGACTTTTTATACAAAAATAAACGTATACTTATCTTTGATAAAAAATTGGAGTTCCTTTCTTCCGATTCATATATAATTTTATAATGTTATTTTACTTGATTACATGATGACTTTTTCTGTTTATTCATAGTGCTGGTTCCATTTAATATATTGTTAAATTTGCTTGAATTTTTTAAGGACATGAAATAAAAATTGTTTTCTTTAAATCGCCTTTTTAACGGAATAATATATTATAGTAAGAAAAAAATAGTTATAATAAATACAGGTGCCGAGTTGACTATAACCTGGGGGGGGGGGGGCGATGACCATGCAAAAATAATACATTACTGGCAGTTGCTATTTGTCCAGCTAGCAGGAAAATACATGTAGCTATGACACTATTCCTGAGACAGAATAGTCCCCAGGCTACTTGTCCAGCTATATATGATCTAAAGAATAACTTCTCATTGAGCTTATTTGTCATGCTCTAACCATTTCCAAGTTTCAATGAATTCAAGACTTATGCTTTATTGGTTAGGATCGATCTTAAAGGTCAATGTCCTTTTTCCTTGCCAACAGTATTATGTGGGAATCTCCTTTGAAAAATTCTACATTTTTGATAATTTCAAATTGACAGATTCTTATTGTAATTGTTCATAAGAAGAAAATTTATCGCTGATATGAAGTTCACGATCTTCAGCCATATCGCAAAAGAAATTAGAGATGGATCGGGGCTTCTGCTGCTGCTGCTGGATGCTTGTGACATGCCCATTTCTAATGGCTGGACTAATAGCGTGAGAGTTTTTTTTTTCTGGCTAGATGGACAAATGGCCACTCTGTACAGTATTTATATATTAAATTTTTTTCATATGTATAGATTAAATCTGCATGTACAGAATTTTATAGCATTATACTAATACATGTATATTTAAGTTTTTTCTTTATAAATGTTTTATGAGGATACAGATTTATAATAAATTATAACATTAACATGTAACATTATAAAATTATATATGAATATAAAGAAAGTAAGTCCAACTTTTTATCAAAGATAAGTATACATAATTATTTACTTTTGTATTCAGATGCACATTGAAAGTCAGTGCATCTAGAAACACCAAGAAAATGCTTTCAAAAGGGTAATATTATTATAATACTATATAATTTCTCTGTCCATTGACTACATTAAAGTTTTGGATTAGGCTTATTCCTTTGCACACATGAATGGTAGGTTGACAATGTTTGGTTTATATGTTAGTGATGAACATTGCATGACTGTCTGGTAGCTGACATTGATCTCAATTTTATGGTCCAGTGACTTATACGTTGAAGTTTTTTTATCAGGCCAGTTCCCCTGTTATCATGCATTTGTATATTTTAAATGAAGACAATTTAATGATATTAACATGTTGCTTATGAAGAAATTTTTTAAATTACTGATGCGGAATGCAGGCGAGATGTTTTTCCGTGTCCAAACTTGTTGCTAGTTTACATGACGACATATTCATCCTGTTATGTATTTCCAGTTTCTATTTGACAAAAAATCCTTTTTAATTTAAATAATCAGTAATTGAAAGCAAGATTTTTTAATTCCTAATGACACAGAATACATACATGTATATAACTGTTGTGATTTTTTTTATGTATCAATTAATGGAAATTAAAGAAGTTGTCATTCCATATATCAAATTTTGGTTTCTATACCATGTTTTGAAAAGCAAACTACAAAATTCAATCCATTCTCTTTTAATTAGGTGGCCTCCTGTTGATCTTGTTATTTAATCACAGGTATGATGCACAAATGGTTTGATAAACATCAATGTCATAAATTGTCTGGGTACATCACAGGGTAGCTAATACCTGTGTCATCATTTAATTTGTCTAATTGTTGATTGGCCATGAACAACAAAGAAAAAAACATACAAGGCGGCTTTGTTTTTAAACTCACTGGGATTAGTACAACTAAACAATTTTATAATGAAATCATAAAAGTATTTTTTTTTAAATACATCAATTTATTGACATCTAAATAAAGCACCATTTCCCAGAGTCTTGAACAGCCTATTGTCAATAAGCATCTTTCCAAAGCTGTAAATATGATAATATTCGTGTCCACAGTAGTTGGACGACAGAGAAATTGATGCAGTGTCATTAGATATTAATGATTCCTGCTTAGACATCTGTATATAATTTACTTACTGTGACCGATTGACAAGTAACTTTGTCATCCTGTATACATGTATAATACAAAGTACAAAAATGCGGAGCTAGATTAATGTCTGATTAATACATATTGGTTACAAAAATTCCATCATCACATGCTACAATGTAGTATGCATGTACTATATCTGTCTCTAGCATTAACCTCGGTTAATGAAGCTGTATTTTAATATTGCTGATTTGGTCAAGTGGTCTAGAGCACTTGAAATAATGCAGCCGAATGGGTTCCTTAGTGTAGCAATTTTGTACATATTCTTTTCACATGATTCATAATTCATCACATAATTCATCATATCCCCAGAAGATAAACTTATGATCTTATTATTCCACACCCTTAATTGTAATTTCATGATTTCTGTCCTTTGCTAATGCTGGGGGCATTTTTAAAGGTAGTTGGTAAAATGTAGGGGTGTTTTTTACTGCAGCAATTTTTCTGTGGGGTGTTTTGACATATTAACATATTTTTTAGAACGTTATGCAGTGTATCATTTATATCTTCAACACCAAACTAGTTGTTAGGTTACATCCTTTACCAATTACAAAAATCAATTTATTTGCAGGATTGGTTCTTGCAACAAGGACCAAAAATGATGTCATTACAGACAAGAGTCCTATTTTGTTAGAGCTCTGTATCACATTAGAGGATATATTTACCCATGGATCTAGAGGTATAGTTTATGTACATGTATTACTATGGATCAACTATGAATTCTTGACTTGGGGAGTTTTTTACGTCCTACACAGACAACTTAATGCCCTTGGTCGGACGGACTATCAATTCTACAACTTATTCCATATTTATACGCCCACCTGTGAAGGATGTATATCCATATGTTGTTCACATGTCAAATGTACCGTATCTACATCTGTCACATTGCATTTTCAGTTTTCAAACTCTGACTCAAAAACACTTTTATTAATTTTCTTATAATTTTGGGGCATAGTGTATTTTAATAGATGTGTGCTTCCTTTTGTTTATTTTTGTAAAATCATGATTACTGGTTAAAGAGTTATGGGACCTTGTTTATGAAAAAAGGGAACGACAACTCTAACTTTTGCATCCATTAAGTGTATAGCTTTTGTCCTTATCTTCGGACAGGCATTTCATGCACTCCTGACACAGCTATAGCTATTTTATTTCATATTATTTAATTTAATACATCTGTATTTTTTTTTATGTAACCCTGAAACTGGTTTATAGATAAAGTTGTTGTATTAAGAAATGTTTCATATATTTTGTACTAAATCTAGTTATGTTTGGTTTTTATACCCCGCCACACGAAGTGGCGAGGTATTATGTTATACCCTCAGTTTCGTTCGGTGTCTGTCAGTCCGTCTGTCCCCCGAAGGTTTCCAGATGATAACTTGAAAATGCCTCAAGGAATTTGAATGATATTTTGCACAGCTGTTCAGTACAATAAAATACAGGTCAAGTTCAATTTTCAGGATGATCCGAAAAATATTATTGAAGTTTTGCCACTTTATAAATTTTCAAAATTTGACAATAATGAAATTTTCTGGTCTAAGAAAGAGAACTCATTTCTTTCTGTCTCAATATACTAGTATATAGTGGATGTATAGTATATACAGTATAGTATACTAGTATATACAAATATATTTAACTATTGATGAATATCGTGGCGGGGTATCATTTAATTTCCCATTAGATGCCCTATTTTTTATATTTTTTTGTTGTTGTAATGTTGTTTTTTTTTAATATGAATTATTACACAACACAAAATAAAAGATGAACAGTGATTTGTTTTTAAGTATATATTTACTTTCATGTAATAAAAATGGGGCCTCGGTGGCCGAGTGGTTAAGGTAGTTCGTCTACTATTGATCTCGTTGTCGGTCAACACTGAGGTGTACTCAACTCTAATCTCAGTTGACAAAGATTGCCAGTTTTCCTACCGAAGGTCGGAGGTTCTCTCTAGGTAATCAGACTTTCTCCCCCAATAAAAAGTGGATGCCATGATACAGCTGAAAAATTGCTGAAAGTGGCATTGAACACCAAACAAACAAACAATGTAATAAAAATTTAGATATCATATAATTAAACTGCATTCATTGTATCTCCATGCAGCAGATGTTTTAGATTTAATTTATTATTATAACTGAATATTGAATAATTACTTTGTCATTACAGATACATCTTGGTTTAATAAGTCTAATTATCGATACTGGACATGGATTGAAAAGATAGGACAGAGGGAAAGGTACATGTATCCCCTTTTTCAATTACATGTTTGTAATTTGTTTAATTGATCACCCATATTTTGTCAGTCTTTGAAATATAAAATTAAACTCCTCTTTTACTAACTAAAATTTATTTAGCACTGTATTGAAACTAGATGTTATAGATATGCCATGTATCCCTAATGTTGTACAACATTTTTAGGTATCAGCCTGCTTTTCATATGGTGCTAGACTCAGTCAAGGATTGCAAAAAAGTAAGTTAAATCTATGGCTTGGTATTTGTTCTTGAAATAAACTGTTGTTATTCTTACACTGTGGTTTAAAGATCTTATGAGGGGAACAAATTTGACTTAATCAGTTATTTAGAATATGTTTTAGTAGTGTGTCATAGTAGGCAAAATATGAACTATCAATTACTAATGCCAGTACAAAATATGATTATTGTTACCAGTACATGAACAAGTATATGATTACTGATACCAGTACATGCATATTGTTACTGATACCATTACAAGCATATGATAACTGATACCAGTACATGTATATTGTTACTGATTCCATTACAAGCATATATTACTGATACCAGTACATGTATATTGTTACTGATGCCAGTACAAGTATATGATAACTGATACCAGTACATGTATATTGTTACTGATACCATTACAAGCATATGATAACTGATACCAGTACATGTATATTGTTACTGATACCATTACAAGCATATATTACTGATACCAGTACATGTATATTGTTACTGATGCCAGTACAAGTATATGATAACTGATACCAGTACATGTATGTTGTTACTGATACCATTACAAGCATATGATTACTGATACCAGTACATGTATATTGTTACTGATACCAGTACAAGTATATGATAACTGATACCAGTACAAGCATATGATTACTGATACCAGTACAAGTATATGATAACTGATACCAGTACAGGTATATTGTTACTGATACCAGTAAAAGTTGATGATTACTGATTTCTGTACTAGCATTTTCATTACAGATACCATTACAAATGATGATAACTGATACCAGTACATGTATATTGTTACTGATACCAGTACTGTACAAGTTGATGATAACTGATTTCTGTACAAGCATTTTCATTACTGATACCATTACAAGTATATGATAACTGATACCAGTACATGTATATTGTTACTGATACCAGTACTGTACAAGTTGATGATAACTGATTTCTGTACAAGCATTTTCATTACTGATACCATTACAAGTATATGATAACTGATACCAGTACATGTATATTGTTACTGATACCAGTACATGTATATCGTTACTGATACCATTACAAGCATATGATAACTGATACCAGTACATTTATATTGTTACTGATACCATTACAAGTTGATGCTTACTGATTTCTGTACAAGCATTTTCATTACTGATACTATTACAAGTGTATGATACCAGTACATGTATATTGTTACTGATACCAGTACAAGCATATGATAACTGATATCTGTACATGTATATTGTTACTGATACCATTACAAGCATATGATAACTGATACCAGTACATGTATATTGTTACTGACACCATTACAAGTTGATGCTTACTGATTTCTGTACAAGCATTTTCATTACTGATACCATTACAAGCGTATGATACCAGTACATGTATATTGTTACTGATACCAGTACAAGCATATGATAACTGATATCTGTACATGTACAGGTATATGTTTTTATTGTAATGGAAAATGTTAATGAGACAAAATTTCTCTTCCAAATAAGCCAAAGACCAACACATACTGAATAAAAAATGATTGTACATAAAGTATGAAATCATATAATAAATAAAACAGAATACTGTATATAATCTTAGACTTAAGATTTAGTTGTGTTTGTTTATAAAAAAACATTTAATTTTAAAATACAATGATGTTTTCAGATTTGTACAAACTGTGGACGTGGACGATTATTTATTAGGTCAGCGTTATGCAAGAAAGTACTTGCTGTTCCTGTACAACTGCTGATGAAGGACAAACAACTGGTTCAGGTACAGTGGGGGATCCAGAGGGGGGCAGAAGGGGATGTTCCCCCCCCAAAAAAATAAGAGGGAAAAGAAAGAGAAAGTGAGAGGGGGCAAAAGGGGACATTCCCCCCCCCCCCAAAAAAAATGGGGGGGGGGGGGAAAGAAAGAGAAAGTGAGCTAAAAAAACAAGGAAAGACAGAGAGAGAAAAGAAAGAGCAAGTGAGAGTGTGTTAAAAATGTTAAAATTTGTAGTCCTCAACACCCTTTCAATTGCTTAAATCTCACCCATCAGGGGTATATAGTGGTTCTCATATCCATCCATACCCAAGGTCGGGGGTTTTCTCTGGGTACTCCGGCTTCCTCTCCCAATAAAAACTGGACGCCATGATTAAGCTGAAAAATTGTTGAAAGTGGCGTTAAACAACATTCAAACAAACATATCCAACAATCCAAATTTCACCCCCTAGCCAATTTTGTGGATCTGCCCCTGAGGTAGAAGTTAATAACATGTTATTAAATGTCAGTGATACTGGTTTTCAATCTCCTTCTAACATTAATGAGTTTATAGGTTTTTAAACAGTCCAGAGGAGTTTTTTTTAGCTATTAACATTAGTTATCTATTTCAAATGTACCTTATATCATCAACAAACAATTCAATAGACAAAGAAATCATTACATGTATTGAGGCCTCAGTGGCCGAGTTGTTAAAGTAGTTCTTCTTCTATTGATCACTTGGTCTGTCAGCACTGAGGTTATAGGTTCAAGTTTCACTGCAAGCACGGTGTACTCAACTCTAATCTTAATTTACAAGGATTGCCAGTTTTCCACCAAAGGTCAGGTGTTTCTCTGGGTATTTCGACTTCCTCTTCCAATAAAAACTGGATACCATGATAGCTGAAAAATCGCTAAATGTGGCTTCAAACAATATTCAAACAAACAAACAAATATTACATGTATTATAACAACAATTATGTTACTTCTTTGTATCGGTACTTTAGTATAAGAAATAAATGCATTGCAGTATGTCAGTGATCACGAATAGTATCTACTTGTTTCTTGCCATACTTGAAATTAGTAACATCTAAAGGTGTTTAATTACTAGTTTGTATATTAATGTATGTCTGCTCACTTAAACTTAGATTATAACTGATATATTCTGTCTTTGTTTTTATTTATAGGAATTTTATTATGATTTCAATACTGTTTTGGGAGATGAAATATTGTCCGGTGAGTACCTGTGAGAAAGGTTATCTTAGTGAAAATTATATTAATTTTTTTATTGTTTTAAATTAAATTCAGATTATAAGTGTCAGAAGATGAAATAAAATAAAAAAATCCTTGTTTATTGATATGTAAAGTAATTGTCATTTAAACACACTAAAGTCTGTCATACATATTTTATACATTTGTGGTTTCTTCTATGATATTGTTTCCACACAGACTTGTTTTTTTTTTTGGTTTTTTTTGTGGTTTTTTTGTGTTTTGTTTAATCATATATTTAAACTGTATTTTCAGAAATTTTCCTATCATTATTGCTGGAGCTATCTGAGGTCACATTTCAATTACAAATCTATGTAAGTTTTTTTGTGTACAAACCATTAAATAATTGAAATATGTGTATAGTAAAAGTATATTGGATGCAGCTGATTGGATAACAACAGTAAAACCTGTTTCAGTAGCTTAAAATTTTTTATGCTTCCCAAAAAGGGGAGCATGCAGTTGTTGCTTTGTACATAAATTTTTAAATCCCCTCTAGAGAGTCAGGGGTATATAGTGTTCTTCATTTCATATCTATCTGTTCAAATTTGCATGATAATTCCAAAAGATTGCATCACATTTGAATGAAACTATGGAATATTATTACATATCAGGTTTGTAAGAAGCCTATTGATTTTCAGGGGAAATCCGACAAATTTCAAGGTCACAGTCCACAAAAAACATTAGAAATTTTTACAAAAAAGATGTTTCCGTCCAATTACTCGCAAAATTGCATTTAAATTCAATGAAACTTTGTGAATTTAGTTTCATATTAGATAGATCAGAGCCTATCAATTTTGGGGAAAACCATCAAATTCCAAGGTCACATTTGCCAAAAAAATGTTAGAAATTTTTACAAAAATATGTTTCTGGACAATAACTAAAAAAAGTTTACATTTGATTTTAATGAAACTTTGGCATATACAGTCAAACCTCGATAAGTCGAAGTTTGCGGGACCGTAAAAATATATCGAGTTATCCGAAGTTCGAGTCAACCGAGTTTAGGGTGTGACGTCATTTTCATTATGTGATTTTTTAAAAATCTAACGGTAGTTATTTCATGTACATTGGATTCGAACTTCGGCATCGCTTGTTTTGTCACGATATTTGTAGCGTGCGATATATGAAGTATTTTAGCCATTCACATAAATCGACAATAATTAATAAAAAGTGTTATCATATTTTATAAACTTTATTACGAAATTATGGAAATACATACCAAGAAACACTTATCAACTTACAGTTCGATAGAACTAATGAAACAATACAAATTGTTTTTACGTAATTGACAACACACAAGTCAAAAAAAATAACAGAATGTCTTTATTGAAACGAAACTCGACCACATACATCATTGATCAGATCAAAGGCGATTTTCAATAACTATCATTTTTAATTAAATATGACAAAATAATTTGGACAGTAATTAGTGGATCATCAATTAACCTTAATAATGCATGTCCTGTGCTTGGATTACCAGTTCGTTTTATTAAATTGCCTATTCAAATTGTAATTGCCAATCAAAAATTGTGCTTGCTCTATGACAGGTGTTTAAAATCAACAGACGCGTATTAAGTAGCAATACAAAATACAAATGAAATTGTTAGTTTTGACATCGATATCGAGAGCAAAATTAACTTCGAGACAACGAGGTTAAAATTACACTAATTAATATTGTCCGGACTTCAAAAATCCATCTTGTTAAGCGAAATATCGAAACAACGGAGATCGACACATCCGAGTAAGAAATGCATTGTTGATATGGGAAAAAGGCCGGGACTTAAAAATTATATCGACATAACCGAGGTATCGAGTCAACCAAGTTCGAGACAACGAGGTTCGACTGTAGTTTCATATTAGGTGGATCAAAGCCTATAGATTTTAGGGGAAATCCATCAAATTTCAAGGTCACAGTTGCCAAAAAATGTTTCCAGACAATAACTCCAAAGGTGTGCATTTGATTTCAGTGAAACATTAGGATATTATTAAATATCAGGGGGGGGGGGGGGGGTAAGAAGCCTATTGAAGCTGGAGGACTATCAGCAATGATCAAGTCACCAGTTGATAAAAAATATTTTCCAAAAAAGTTCTACAAAATTTAAATTGCAAAAAAACATTCTGCAAAATTTAACCGGGGGTATCAGTGATTGCTGGATCAACTTTGTTTAGTTATTTTTGTCCTTCTGTTACTTTATTTATAGTTTTATCAGAAGCATGTCCAAAACGGTTTGACATATTGACTAAAAACTTGGAGGTTAGTTATTAAGTAGTCCCCCTCTTATAAGAAAACCCCGAGTCATGAAAGTAGTCTTATAATGTGGGTGGTCTTTCTTGAAATGAGACAATTTTCTTTGTTGGCTGATTGGAAGCAAGATATGTTAATTGATGAATAATCAGCAGAAATTCATGAATAAAAATTAAACTAGCTAGAAGTGAGATGGTATCCATCTCTGTGGGTCCCACTAACCTTGAGGTCAAAGTTCAAGGCCAAAGGTCATCCACCATGTTAAGTGGCACATCTACCCACATACCAAATATCAAAAGCTTACGTCAAAAGATAAAAAAGACAGCCAAGACATGATAAGTTTCCAATGGATGGAAAGACCGATCACTATATGGTGTATTCACTAAGCAGTGGGTCCTAATAAATATGTTATGTTGTTTTATCTGATATGTTAATAAGGGAAATTTTACTGTGTTGTGTAAAAATACTTGGGCACTGATTGTGTTTTTGGGGTGGTCATTTAACATTAGATAAGGTTGGCCTACTGTATGGTGATGAGTATGAGTGAAGTGCTCAAGACCCAGATCTCTGCCTACATTAGTTGTTAAATTATCATCCCTAGTTTTTTTTCTTCTCTGTAACATAACTTAAAAACTGCTGAAGGAAGTCACTTCAAACTTGGTATATAGTTACCTTGTTATAACTATCCTGACGATAAGTATATTGTGATAAAGTGCACACCCCTAAAGAATAGCAGAATGCACATATTTATTTTTTGTGGGGTGGGGAGAATAATCAGATTTGTGTCCACACTTTGTTTTTGAATTATTGGTACAAAATAAAACACATTTTTAGCTCACCTGACCCGAAGGGTCATGTGAGCTATTGCCATCACTTGGCGTCCGTCGTCGTCCGTCGTCGTCGTCGTCGTCGTTAACTTTTCTTCAAAAATCTTCTCCTCCAAAACCACTGAAGGGATTGCTTTGAAACTTTGCATACATCATCAGTAAAATGCCCTCTACCAAGTTTGCCCAAATCATGGCCTCAGACCGACCAACATGGCCACCATGGCTAAAAATAGAACAGAGGGGTCAAAATACAGTTTTTTGCTTATAGTTCAAAAAGTATAACAGATACAGGAAAACCGAACAGACCTTCCTTCTTCAGCATCTAAAGCTCTACAAAACACTCCATTGGGTCCAAGTTGTATGATGACTCCTTGTAGGAGTTATTGCCCTTTAATTGTCAAAATTGATGATTTTTGCCATTTTTGCCTCAAAATCTTGAAAAGTATTAGAACTAGAGAAAAAGTTAGCATTGCTTAATTGTTCTGCTCTATGAGGGTTACAAAAATGACTTAAGGGTCAAGATTGTCTGATTAACCGTTTAAGAGTTATTCTCCTTGAACTGTTTTTTTTAATCGGTTTTAATTGATTTTTTAAAATCTTCTCCTCTGAAACAACTGAAAGTACTGCTTTGAAACTTTGTACACATCATCTGTCAAATGTCCTCAACCAAGTTTGCACCAACCGTGGCTGCAGATTAACCAACATGGCCACCATGGCTAAAAATAGGATGGGGGGGGGGGCGGTAAAATACAGTTTTTGGCTTATATTTAAAAAAGTGTAACAGATACAGGAAAACCGAAGAGACATGCCTTCATCTGCATCAAAAGCTCTAAGAAACTCTCCATTGGGTTGAAGTATGATGACTCCTTATAGGAGTTATTGCCCTATAATTGTCAAAATTGATGATTTTTGCCATTTTTGCCTCAAAATCTTAAAAATTATTAGAACTAGAGAAAAAGTTAGCATTGCTTAATTGTTCTGCTCTATGAGGGCTACAAAAATGACTTAAGGGTCAAGATTGTCTGATGGACTGTTTAGGAATTATTCTCCTTGAACATTTTTTTAATCAATTTTACTTGATTTTAAAAAATCTTCTCTTAAACCAATGAAAGGACTGCTTTGAAAAATTGCACACATCATCTTTAGGATGTCCTCTACCAAAATTGTGCAAATCATGACACCTGACTACCTACATAGCTACGTTGGATTAAAATAGAAAAAATGAAAAAAAGGGGGGGGGGGGGGGTCGAGAGAGTTTTCGACTGATAGTTAAAAAAGTATAACACACACAGCAAATTTGAAGTGAACCTCCCTTCTCCCTCTAACCATCAAAAGATCCTCCTTATAGGAGTTATTTCCCTTAAAAGGTCAAAATTAATGATTTTGCAGAAGTGTTGGGCAATTCCTTATAGCAAAGAAAAGCTGGATAAAAAAGGGTTGTTTGGTTTCAGGTTCAGGTGAGCGATACAGGCTCCTGGGAGCCTCTAGTCCTTATCAAAGTTGTTTCATTTTAAAATTCAAATGTAAGAAATTATTATTTGTTTATTGTTTTCCTCTTTTATAGAATTCAAGTTTTTTAGACAAAACATTGGAATTACCTGTAAGTATTATGGATGCAAAACACACATTCCTGTTATTTGTAACTGAAATAAATACATGATCCTGCTATTAGCTGAAATTATGTACTGAGTATTTTAAGTGTGTTCCATAGAAGTTTTCAGAAAAGGGGAGCTACAATTTGGACATTCCAAAAATACTATGCTCCCTACCTCATATATAAGTCACTGTCAGTGTATAAATGTGGATGGTAAGAAGGTGACATGAACAAATTTTATATTGTACAAGTGTAATATGGACTCATTTAGTTACATTAGTTTTTGGGGCTAAGAAAAGAGTTTTACTTACGTTCCTACAAATGGGGAGGGGGGGGGGGGGGGAATCAGTGTAAAGCTACCACCTCATCATAATTTTCCCTTTGAAAGTTTTAAATGTTGACTTATTTTGGTTATTGTTTTTGCATGACAAAAGAAAACTGCTTACTGTGTATGGTCCAGCTTACGTACGCTCCTTTTGTAGATCCAAAAATGTGTAAATTGAATTCAACAATTATTTTCCACAGTTATTTAGCATTTTGAGATGTGGCGGATTTTTCATTTTGATAGATCAATTTTCAGTAGTAAAGTTTGACCTAAATTACTACGGAAGTGTATGTTTGGAAGAGTCCATTGTTGTATGTTCAAAATCCTTCGAGTAACATTATCTGCAGTTTAGGTGGGAAAAGCCTTGCTGTTTGTCCGAATATCACTGAATATTTCAAAAGCAGACGATCTTTTTGAAGACAATGTTAGGTCCCTGTAGAAACTCAAAGGCTGATTTCCTTAGTAAAATTCCTGTAGCAAATGTCAATTGACGATTTGAAACATGTCAACAATAAAGGCATAATATAAAATATGGACGTGTTATAGTGTAGAATTGTTTTAAATTGGATTTTAACACTAAAAAGGTGGAATATGGAATAATTAAAAAATGCAAGCACTGAGCGCAAGGGGGTGTAACTTTTAGTATAGATTGTATACCATCTGCAATCACATTAGGTAATTTTCATTTTTAACAAACACTTCTTTTTTTTTAAATGTGGAAACATTCAAATTTATAACTGTTTTTTTTACTGAATGTGATGCACATATTTCAGATATATAGAAACTTTGAGTTTGTTCCATGTGGAGATCTCGGATTAAATGTTCAGTAAGTTTACATTTATTCTTAGTTAGAATTAATTTATCTGTCTTTTCTTACTCAGTCACTCGCATCTAACTTAATTGGGTTTTCGACGTCTGATTACATTAGTACAGTCTCATTTACTTAGCTGTAAAAAAAGAGCTATATTATTGTAGCTACATTTACTCAGCTTAAAGTTAAGACATTAAATTATTTCAGTTTCCTGGGACCATACTGTGAGGGTTCACAGTGCTTGACCCACAGACCTGCCCAGCACAATCCCAGGTGGGGATAAGGGATGCCCTCTTCTTAGGGGTTTGTTAGGTCATAACACAGAAAGCCTGATCGCAGACCACAGAGGGTTATGTGTTCGTAGAGATAAAGACTCCTTATGTAGATTTCAATAACAGGAGACTCTTTGTAGCTGCTTCAAAAGGCTAAATTCTCACCACACTGATACCTATACATTTCCAGTGGGATTCAAAAATTTTTTCTTTTGGTCCACATTTCCTAAATTGATTTTTGGCTTGTTAACTTATTTCCATCATGAATGTAACTGAAATACTGCTCGCTGGATGTAAAGCAAACACCCAATCAATCAATCAATATTTCAGTTTGTAAATTATTTGGAATACTCAAGATCAACAAGTTTATTATCAGTGTTATTATTAGATATGACTGTACTTTATATGAAATGGAGGGGTTTTCATTTGTTACACAAAATCAGTTGAACTTGTTTTTTAATTAATTGTGACAGATTGTGTGATGTTAAATGTTGAAGTAATTTTGTTTTGGATAATACAGGAGAAATACAAACCTTCAGAAAATACAGGATTCAATTATGTTTATCAAGGAAGTACATTATTTGTAGATGTGCATGAAGGATTTTTATTGACCTCGGATATCATTAAGGGGAGATAATTGGACTTGAAAGCGACGTGGGGTATCGCTTTGTGAGTGTGCTCACAGTCCACACTTGTTTTTGTTGGAATGATCTTTTTGCCACTTTTTAGCTATGTTAGCTACATCATTCATTCAGCTAAAGAACCTGCTGGTAAGAACCCATGAGCTTTGGCAGGTAAATTGCTATTTCATGTTAATTATGGTATGAGTTGAGCACACCTTGCCTGAAGTTGAACATGCACATACATATTATTGGATCTGTTAGGACAAGTAACTGTTGACTTCACATTCATTGTATAAAATCTGTACTGTCAGTATTTGTTTTGCAGGCAAGTTGATTGCTACTTCCTTGTAAAGACAATAAAACCAGGCAGTGTCGCTGAAGAAGATGTAAGATTTTAATCATATTGATGTAAATGTAAAAGTTTATTTAGAAGTCCTACGTATGTTGTTGAGTTCTGCCATATTGTTTTATTATTAATTAAACTTTAAACATTGTATTAGTTGCATAAACTTCTGTTGCAGTAATTGTAAGCAAAACATACCCTCAACACATAAATAACTTTATATTATATATGTACACATTCTAAATTAATGTTCATTTAAGTATTAATTTTTAAGTAATTTGTAAAGCTTAATTTTTATAAAACACATGTTGCCAGTTTAGTCAATAAAACAGCTACATTTTGTATACTTTTGACCTCTGTATCATTTAGTTATGTTAATTTTAGGGGAAAATTGGACCTGGTGATGTTATAGATGAATTGTATGGACATCCACTTACACCACTCAGTTTACCTAATGTAATTATATTTTATTCACATTTGAATTCTGCCTTAGACATAACTTGAAGAATACAATAAACTTCTTTTTAGTTTTGGTATTCATTATTTTACTATAATGATTTGTTCAAACTTGACAGTTGTTTGTTCTGAACTACATGCTTATTGCTATATGGTTTGCTTTGGACGAGTTTTAATTTTTGTAGTTTTTTATAAATAGGTCCTTTTGTGCTATGATATTTTATTGTTAATTTCAACACAGGTTTATATGTATTTCATCACAGTAAATTTCAGTACTATAGTGTATGCCAATACTGCTCAGTAAATTGTTGACAAATTCAGGTCAACTTGATTACATATGTATACAGTTACCTTTCACAAATAAAAATCAGTCAAGATGTAATATAATAAGAAAAAAGGCAAAAAAAGAAATTTAATTTAGGACAACATAGATTTCTGTTCAGGGCCGTTCTGGAAATACTGTGTAAAAAGGATGTGAGGAGGGTTTGGGTTAATAGGAAATTTTTGCTCACATGAACTTTTAATTTCCTCATAATTGAGTTGATAAGTGAATAATTCCTTTATTTATTTTTACCACATTTTGATTAGTCGAGCTGTTGTCGTTAATTAAAATTTGCCTGTGTACCTCACCATACATAAATTTTAATTATTTCCTGTAATTGTTGCAGTAATCTTTTCAAAATAAATGACCACAATCAGGTTTTAATAAAATGCCTGTGTATCCCTCATGCCTATAATTCAAGAACAGCCCATAATTTATTTGCTGACATTGATTTTGTTTTGTTATTTTAAAGGTTCACAAACTTATGGCAAGATATAGAGGTCTTCCTGTATATGTTGGTGTCATCAAGGTAAGTATAAACGTAAACAAAAATATGAAAGTCTTTTACATTGGTGCCTTTATCTATAAAATGGCTTTATAGGAATTAAAAAATCATTTACCAGCCCTTTACCCTGTCACCTTCCCTGCCCATCTGTTGTTAACCTGCCGCCTCCCCTAACCCTCTGTTGTTACCCTGCTACCTCCCCTAACCCTCTGTTGTTACCCTGCCACCTCCCCTAACCCTCTGTTGTTAACCTGCCACCTCCCCTAACCCTCTGTTGTTACCCTGCCACCTCCCCTAACCCTCTGTTGTTACCCTGCCACATCCCCTACCCCTTTGTTGAGCACCAAAATTCCAGTTTTGTTTATTTATTGTATCAGCAAGGTAAATGTAAATTAATGTTGTAATATAGATAATCATACAATGTCTCGGAAAATGTAAAAATACACCTGTGGTAGTTCAATAACATTATGTGACATGTGGTTTATAGTAATATATAATAAAACAACAATTTGTATGTATTATTTTAATGATAAAGGATTTACTGTGTATTTGTAACAGATGTTATAAAGAAATAGATTTTCTACAATGCTGATTTATTATTAGTTCTCTTAATCAATAACTGTTGGTGAAAATTTCAACTTAAAACTTTAAATAAGATTTTAATAGGATTTTCTAAATTGATTTCTTGAGATTTAAGTGTTACATGAAGACGGGTGTTTTCTTATTTATCAAATTTTGATGGGATTTTTTCATTATAATCTTCATTTTCTAAACTATTAGTAGAGTGTCATCATATTTTTTCTTTTTTTGTTTGAGATATAAGGGGACAAAAAAGTCCTAGTTTTTGTCTTCACCTCCAAATAGATTATTTTTTATTTAATTTTAGTAATAGTTTTTTGTTTGATTCCTTATTTTATGCATTATCAGTAATGTGTCAACTGATTTTTGCTATTTTTTATGGTTAAATGATATAATGTGTGTGAAAAATGTTTGTTGTCACCATTTCTATGAAAGTTTTATGATATTTTTATGTTGCCAAGGAAAGATGGGGACATGGAGCTTATAGGTCTGTTCATTTGACCGTCAATCACACCTCAGGTTTACTTTTTGTGAAAGCTTTTTTGAAGATGATTTCACATCTTCATGAAACTTGGTACACAGTTACAACATGATTTGTTCTCATAAAGACAAAATTTTGTATGGCTGTGCCAAGAATTTCCTGGTCGAGTGAACTTGATAAAAAGGGGGGTGTTATCCAATATGTGCCAAGCTGGACAAAATTGTTGATGAGACAGGTTTTGTCACGTATATTTTAATTTTTTATTTATCTCTCCGTGTTTACTTTTCATGTTCGTAAAACCTCTGGCTATCATAGTTTTGTCTCAAGCAAATCTCTAAAAACCATTTGACATTTTGACCTCCAAACTTATAGGTTGGATTGATCAAGATGAGTAGGAGTAAAGTGTGCAAGAACTGTAACTCACCATTTTTTTTTCTTGTCTGTATTGCCATACATCATTAATAATATTGTACCACTCATATCCAGAAATGTTTGACATATAGTTGTGTTTTGTAATACAATATAAGTATATAAATCAATTTACTGTACTATTTTTTAATCTTTAGCTTTGTGATAGATCAGGAAAATACTTTCCTCCCATTGCACGTTTACTAGAAGAAATAAACATAGACCCCAGAACTTTACAGAAAGAACAAATATCAGTAGACAACGATAACAACAATACTGACAGAAAACCAGGTCATGCCATACTTCCTGAAGAAGAAGAGTCTGAGAGGCCGGTACATCCGCCAGATGAAGGGTATTTAATACTTGTTTACTAATTACTGTGTGCATTCCATTATACTTTGCATATCTTTAAATATTGATACTATAATAGAAAATGTAAAAAGCAAATCAAAAAAGATCAGCAAGATAAGATCTAGTACAGTGAACCCTCGTTACAACGACATTCGATTTAACGGAATATTCGACATCCGACAGGATTTCAGTGGGAACAAACATGTCCACGTGTTGTTTATGCTCGATACAACAACATATTCGGTTTCCGATTCCGACTTCGTCTGTCGGTAACAAATATACCAAAGCTAGCATAAAATAATTCGTTACAACGACAAATTATCAAGATTTACCTGTGAAAGGTTATCTTTGTCCAGAGAATTTATTTTTCTAACGGTTAATTGCACAGGTGAACACCTGTTGCTATTGTGTAATTAACCTTGGGTGACATTTCCGTTACAAAACTAATCGATGATAGGGATATGGCTTCATTAATAAGGTGTCAAAGGCTATTTAATATTTAAATCTTCAAATATTTGAGAAAATTATTGGCTTAATTACAAGTGTGTTAAGATTGAAGCAGCACATCGGATAATTACCGAAAATCGGTCTAATGTAAATAATCATAACTTTACAATTAATTTTGTTAAAAAAATACAAAAGGGTTTTTAATGAAATATCGGCAAGAAAACACGCATTTTATAATTTTTTTGTTATTAAGCTTGTATATTGAGCAGACTTGAACGATTTTCAATAGACGCAAATAAAAAAGGGAGATAATCAAAGTACAAAAATACAAATTCATTATAACAGCAAATTCAGTTTAACGTCAAATTTGGCCGGAAACTAACATGGTCGTTGTAAAGAGGGTTGACTGTATTAAAAAGCTAACTTGAGAGAAATTGTTAGTCGACTCGGTATACTAGTAGGGATAGATTTATGGTTGTTCTTGGCTGTTATTGTGAAAACTATAATAGATAAAGTGAAACAAAAGGTCCCCAAGATAACATCTGTAAATAAACATGACCAAAATCAATCAACTCATGATCAGCGAGACAAATAAATCCAAGACAGAAATTATCAGTAGACTTATTATACCCCCGCAAACTTGTTTGGGTGGGTGGGTGAGGGGGGGGGGGTGGCGGGGTATATAGGAATCACCCTGTCTGTTTGTCTGTCTGTCCATCTGTCCACATCCCTTGTAAGCACAACTCCTCCTAAACCGCATGATGAAATTTAATGAAACTTAGCATAAAGGAAGTACATTATATGTTGATGTGCATGAAGGATTTTTATTGACTTCGGATATCATTAAGGGGAGATAATTGGACTTGAAAGCGAAAGGGGGGGATGAATTTCCGTCAAGCTTATCTGAGAAATCGTAAATGAGAACAATTTAAAATTTGGCAGGGAGGTTCAGTATTACAAGTTGTAGGTCCTAAGCGACCTGTCGGACAACTACTTCCTGTTTGGGACTTCGTTTAGCGGGGGCATCTGGGTCCCATGTAAACATTCTTGAATTTCTTCTTTTGTTTTTGCTTTTGGTTGCAATTGTAATCTTATATAATCTATAAAACTACAGGTAGTTAGGCAGTATTTTTTTCTTTTGAAGATAAACAGGTGAGCAATATAAGTCAACAGTATAAGGTTGTCTCTCTTAACAAATGTTAGTTAATTGTTGAAGTATATACCTGTACGTACATGTTTGCAGTAAAAAACTCAAATTAGTTTGTTTTTGTCACCTTGCTCAAAATATTTCTTCATTGCCATTTCATTCAATTCTGAAGTCTGAAAGCTTTACGAGTATAGTTACAATTCTGCTTCAATAAATCCAGTCTGAATAAGAAGAATGTTACATTGTTATGTAAAAGTTTTAAATTTTCATTTAACTCTGTAAAGTAGGTAATGCAGTATCTATTGTAAAAGTCTAACAAAAAAATGATTTTACTTTTTTCAGAGCAGTATATACAGCAACATATCTGGGGAATATAGACCTAGGGCCTGTAAGTCATATTTTATGAATTGAAATAGAAAACATATTCTTTATATAGAGAAACTTCTGTTAACTGGGCCACCACTGGGACAAAGATAAATGGTTTACAGAGGTGGCCAGTTTAGTGAAGGTTAGTTAAATGTTCCGTGATTTTCAGTTACCCCCCTTTTGGTTACAGAATCGAGGTCCTTAATCAGCTTACAGGTCGAGACATGTTTATGCCCAATTTGTTTAATTTATTTCATAGCGTGTTTCATGTGTGAGAAATTAAAACTTTAATTGCAATGCAGCTGAGAAATGTTCACTTCTAACAAAAAACTGATAGATAACTCGAATCCTGTAATACCGCTCGTGTGGTAAATCAGCCCACTTTCATTAACGTTATTTTCCAACATTGTCAGCAGTTTGCTTAAAGAAAGAACAAAAAGTAATGTCCTGTTGCAAGAAATATTCCAAATGACAGCAAGCATGTGTTTCGATTTTTATGATCATCTCTTTAATATGCATGAGCGGATTTACCGGAAAAGGTCACACACGATGTAAACAGAGGTAATCCACATGCTTCCTTTATTTGCGTTGTGTCTAGCATTGTATTTCGTTTAAAATAAGATGGTAGGTATAAAGTTCAATATCTATTTTAAAGATTTATTATACAAATATCGAAAAATTTGGTTAATGTTACCACAAATAACAAAATTTATCCGTAGGTGGACAGATTTACCTGATGTCATCGTTTATTAAATAAACAATAATATTTTATGTTATTTTATTGATTTTTAATCAATATTTTCTTTTCAATCCATAATTCATGAACTTGGACAAAGATTGCACTAAAATGTCATAAATTACCTTTAAATGGTCATCATAAAACTTACTGATTAGTGCTAGTTTATGTACACAACAATTTACACTACTTAAGGCCTCACCAGGTTATGTACGACTTTAAATTATTTAATGATTTACTGTTCCTTCTGTGATTTATGACAGATAAGTTTTATAGCTGGCCGTCAAAGTGGGGTAAAATTTACTTGGTTAATTAAAGCGAAACTTTCAAAGTGGCCGGTGTTCGGTTTGTAGAGGTGGCCAGTTTTGTGAAGAAAATTTACATTTACTTTAATTGATAATGGCCAGGAAACTTCTGATTTGAAGGGGAAACCTGTTTTCTGAGGGTCCAGTTTGGAGAAGTTTCATTGTACCTAAAGTAATGCCAAGTTTATAAGTATCTGCTGCTTGTTGATACAGCCATTGGGATAAACTGTGGCATTAAACAAAGGGAGATAATTATTGTAAGGAAATATGCATGGTTACAAATCAATCAGAATTCTTTTTTCAGTCAAAGTGACCAATTTTAAAAAAAGAAGAAGTTTATTGTCCAACAAATATTGAATATCTTGTATTTGCTGTGACTTGTCATATGTCTGATTACCGTTTTGTTGATTCCAGTTATAGTATGGTGAAGTTGGGCAGGCAGGGAAAATATGGTATCTATCTTGTGTTTTCAAAACAGGTCTCTGAAACTTAACAGAAAGGTTGCACATGAATTGAAGTTGTGCACCTGCTGTTATGGAATTGTTCAAGGATTTTTTCCCAATTTTCCAGACTAAGAACATTTGCTGAAGACTGTACCTATTTTGTGTGATCAATTACTTCTACAGTTTTCAACCCAGATCTCTGAAAATTTACAGAAAGATTTCACACATGTTGAAGTTGTGCACTTGCTATAATGGATTTGTTCAAGAAATGTTTTCCCATTTATCTAGACTATGGAACTTAGTCATTTTTAGCACACTTTATACATGATGGTTCTGTTTTGTGTAATCAACTCCTTCTACAAGGGCCTCCTTATCAAAGTGGTTAATGTGATTCGTCTACTATTGATCATGTGGTCTGTCAACACTGAGGTTGCAGGTTTGAGTCTCACTTTGGGTAGAGTGTGATCACTCCAATCTTGATTGAAAAGGATTGCCAGTTTTCCTACTGAAGGTTGGAGTTTTCTCAGGGTACTCGGGCCTCCTCCCCCATGATATAGCTGAAAAATTCCTGAAAGTGGCATTAAACACCAGTCAAACAAACAGAACCTTCTACATGTTTTTACCTTGATCCCAATATGGTCTTCCAACAAATTATAAACCATTCACCATTTATTAAAGCAGTTACTTTGCAACCCGCATTTCATACTTTTTGCGATTTTTTTTTGTTTCGCCTGCGACGTATGTCTCGCTGATGGCGAGACATATGTATGTGAATTCGGCAGCGTAAACACTTGGACATCTTGCTTCATATCTTTGTAAGCCCAAGCCCTAGGTCCATCAAATTTGGTCCAATGGTAGCTTATGATGAGTTCTTGCCAGTCAGTCACCAGTCACCTGTCACCTGACCTTGACCTCAATTTCACGGTCCAGCAACTACGTTAAAGTTTTTGGGTTACGGAAGTTCCTCTGTAACTACACATTGTAGGATGACAATATTTGTTATATAGGTTGCTGATGAATAGTACATGACTGTCTGGTAGGTGTCACCTGACCTTGACCTCAATTTCATGGTCCAGCAACTACTTTAAACTTTTTGGGTTACGGCAGTTCCTCTGTAACTACACATGGTAGGATGACAATATTTGGTATATAGGTTGCTGATGAATAGTACATGACTGTCTGGTAGGTGTCACCTGACCTTGACCTCAATTTCACAGTCCAGCCGCTACACTAAAGTTTTGGGGTTATGGCAGTTTCTCTGTAACCACGCATGCTAGGATGACAATATTTGGGATATAGGTTGCTGATGAATAGTACACGAGTGTCTCATAGGTTTCAACTGACCATGACCTCAATTTTATGGTCCAGTGACTAAGTTAAAGTTTTTGGATTAGATCCGTTTCTCTGTAACCATGCATTGTATATTTTAAATGATAACAATTTAATGCTATATACGTAATGCTTATAACATAATTTTTGTTCGTTACTGATGCGGAATGCAGGCGAGACATGTTTCTCTGTCCACACTTGTTTAGAAATGTTTGTCATTTTAAAACTACATGTAGTTTAATGTAAATTTCAAACCTAGAGTGTTGACTTTGGAATTATGTTATATAATTACAGGATGGCAGAGTGAATAGAATAGAAGATGGAGTAGAATTAGTTATTAAGAATCACAAACAAGAAATTGTAAGTACACTGTTCACACTCAGTCAACGTTGCTTTAGGTTAAACCATTATTTCTCATATCTGTTCATACTTTTATGAAAGACTGTTCTGGAACTACTTTTTCCTTGCTAAATATAAACAAATATGGCTGCCATGTGTCTCGTATACCTCAGACAGTAAACTTTGACAGTACACTTGAATTTGGTGATGGAAATATCTTTAGCAGTGTATTGCTTAAACAGAATATTGATTTAAGCAGTTGTATATTATTATTACGAAATCACTTCTTTATAGAAATACATACAATATATTTTTACAGTACACTTTGCTTTGGATTCATTGTTTACATTGCTGATTGAATGTAAATAGCAGAAATTCTAGTGTGGATGAAATATGAGTGAGTAGGCATCTATAAACGATGCTTGTAAATATGGGTTTGCTTTGCCACCTACCTGTACTCCATAATTCAGCACTGCTTCTTCTGTTTTCACTAAAAAATCCATCAAACAATGACGACTTGTTTTTCCTGTTCGTATTAAAGAAAGAATGTCTAGCTAGGTTTACGCTATGATGTTAACATGACATTACATATGACATTTCATATAAACCCCGATAAAATGAGTAATATTAGTATTTGGAATTCACGAAAATATTGTTTGTTGTCCTGTCTTTGTTTGTTTTCAGTAATAATCTTCTAGGCAAATCATAAAAGATATCTGTTATCAATGCCAGTTATTCCCTTTTAACCAACTTCATCTTTAGTTCGTTGTTTGTATTCCTACGCGTCACACACTTTTAAGGGAATTTTATGTGGGAAGAGTCCCTATAGGAAAAGATAGTAAATATTTTTTTTAAATCAATTTTGGTAACTTCCAGACTATGTATTGTTTTATTATCAATTATTATTTCAGGAAGTTTTAATTGATATGAGAGAAAAAGATGTTATTGTAATGAATGCTGTTGACAACAAGGTATTTGTAATGTTTGATTCAGACATCATGATTTAAGGGAAGTCATTTAAATACAAAAGTTAGTGGTTTTCATCTTGGCATTCTAAATTCTCTCCCAATAAAAACTGTTTGCCATGATAGTATACAATAATATACCATTATATCATGGGAATGAGGTCAATCTATGCTTTTATCAACTAAGAATGAGAATATTGACCAAGAATAAAGTCAGAGGTCAATATATTTATTCTTAGTACGTGAGATAAAATCGTGGATTGACTGAATCATCATGCTACAATTGCTTTCTTATTTTTTAAACTATATAATTTGCAAAATGTTTAAATTTCCTTATTTTCGAACTCAGTACAGTAATTTTTGGATGGTGGGTATATTCTAAAAGTTTTACTGCCATCATAGTTTCTATGTTCATACTTGGTGCATCAATATTCTCCAAAATGTTTGTAAGATTAGCATCCTCTACTGTTGCAAACCACAAGTCTGCCATATTGTTTACTTTAGATACTGAATGAAAATTTCCAAGAACAGGGAAGACCACTTAGAGAAACTGGTGGGAATATTTGAATCCAAAGCTACAATACTATTGTAGCATGCTTAATGAGTTTAGAAAATTTGTCATGTGGTACATAGATAGTAATACAAACACAGAAGGCTAACATTAATGGAAAAAAATATAGCTCAATAAATACTGAACGAAGTATTAAACCTTGTTTAAATACATAAACTAATTTCCTTTTAAATCTTTATACTCTGATTTGAATTTTACACCATGCATTTGTGTGTTTTTGAAGAAATTCCCCAACCAATACCCAGTATGCTCTGCCATTATTGACAGAAAACATGTTAGTACACAGTCATTCAGCAGGAACTATCTGTACCCTGGAGGGTGTGTACAAATTAGTGAATGTTGTTTGTGAGCTTATTAGCCTGCATTTATTTGGTTAAGCTCAGAGTAGGAATAGAAGTTCCGAGTGCCTGCATTTAATTAATCCGTTGCAGTTCTAGTAAATTTGCAACCACAAATGTCAAAATGTGAAATACAGTTACACCTGATCAAGCAGTTACCTGTATTGAACAATAATCTGTCTTTTAATACTATAATCTATTTACTTACCTGTAAGACTGCTTTTCTCACTTGACTTGTCACCTGTCTTTTAAGACTGCTTTTCTGTCTTGTCACCTGTCTTTTAAGACTGCTTTTCTGTCTTGACACCTGTCATATAAGACTGCTTTTCTGTCTTGTCACCTGTCTTTTAAGACTGCTTTTCTGTCTTGACACCTGTCATATAAGACTGCTTTTCTGTCTTGACACCTGTCATATAAGACTGCTTTTCTGTCTTGTCACCTGTCTTTTAAGACTGCTTTTCTGTCTTGACACCTGTCATATAAGACTGCTTTTCTGTCTTGTCACCTGTCTTTTAAGACTGCTTTTCTGTCTTGACACCTGTCATATAAGACTGCTTTTCTGTCTTGTCACCTGTCTTTTAAGACTGCTTTTCTGTCTTGACACCTGTCATATAAGACTGCTTTTCTGTCTTGTCACCTGTCTTTTAAGACTACTTTTCTGTCTTGACACCTGTCATATAAGACTGCTTTTCTGTCTTGTCACCTGTCTTTTAAGACTGCTTTTCTGTCTTGACACCTGTCATATAAGACTGCTTTTCTGTCTTGTCACCTGTCTTTTAAGACTGCTTTTCTGTCTTGACACCTGTCATATAAGACTGCTTTTCTGTCTTGTCACCTGTCTTTTAAGACTGCTTTTCTGTCTTGACACCTGTCATATAAGACTGCTTTTCTGTCTTGTCACCTGTCTTTTAAGACTGCTTTTCTGTCTTGTCACCTGTCATATAAGACTGCTTTTCTGTCTTGTCACCTGTCATATAAGACTGCTTTTCTCACTTGATTTGTCTCATTAGGTTTAATTGTACACTGAATACACAAGGCACTCATGTTTTAAAAATCTTTGTACATTTAATACATCTAAAATTAGCTACAATAGTGTAGCTAGTCAAAAATGAATACATGTCAATTCTGAGCCAAAATCTGCAAAATAGAGTTCACTTCAGGCAGTTTTCACTGTAAAAATTGATCACAAGGCATTATACATCATTTATTCTTTTTTGACACTGTGTTTTACATTTTTGAACCATTAGACCATTTAACAAGTCAAGTTTTACTATTTTTTATTTAAAAAATTCAGATTTGTCCTCTGCTCAATATTTGAAATGTGCAACTTTAAAAGTTAAATGAAGACATATGGTATTTTTTAGGTAATTTTACAACAAACCTACACAGAAATCTCAGCTTGTGGACGCAGGACTGATTTAATGAAATTCTTTGGATACATAGCAGGGTAACATTAAATCTAAATTTTACTTTCCTGTAAAGCTATTTAGAAACTATCAATTTACACAGCTTTATACATGTATATAAATATTTTAGATTTAAGTAGCAATATAATTGTTGTACATGGTAGTATTCCTTCTTTGTTCAGATTTCACTATGAAGTAGTTTTTATACAACTGTAATACCATTTTATTCATTTCATCAGCTCAATAAGAGATTATTTGGTGTAAAAACATTCTTTGTTAGTGAATTAGAATTTCTCTAAATCAAGCCAAACTCAAGCTATGGCAAAAATTAAATATATTGAGTTGAATTAAATTTTTATCTTCTCACTACTAAATCATCAGTGGAAAGACCTGAAAGCATCTACCCCTTTAGAATTGACCAGTTTGACCTACAGTTTTAATACAGAGAAACCTCAGTCAGTTCTGTGTTTTATTACAGTGAAACCACCTGCAGTTTAGCTAAGCATTTTAGATGTCACGTGTTTGAAGCCAAGAATGAGGATCAGGTACAGAATTTAGTATATTTACAGAAAAACATTTTTGTCTTTTTAGAAAATTAAATCAGTAGAATTTAAAATGATATGACCATATTGTTGTAAGATGGTCATTCTAGATCTATGCCCCACAGCAATTTGCAGTTCATTTAGTATTTGAATGATGGTAAGAGGTGGGGCTTACTCTATGAAATAACTTGTTGGTTGATTATACCATAGTTAAACTCTGCCTACTTCAATGTATTAAAATTTTGATTTTTTTAATGTAATGTGGAACTGTGGTTTCACACAAAACGTCAAGTTTCACATTTTTTGGTTAAATGCCTGTATAAATCAGGTGAATGATCCAGGCTCTAGAGAAACTCTATAATAAACATAACCATGTCTGTCCGACAGATTTTTGCCTGAAAAAATTGAAAACTGCTACAGTGTTTGGTCGAGTTTTTGGTCCTTTTGTAATCTCATATTACACTTTTTGAAATGAACAATTATTTTCCACAATTAAACGGCGTTTTGAAATGCGGCTCAATTTTCATTTTGATAGATCGATTTTCCATAGGAAGTCAGTCATTTTTGTTTATGAAGGGGTCTAATTAAGAAATAGATTATTGCGAGCTGGCTCTATGCGAATTAGAACACGGTCAGACCTTATATTTGTCAATATTTTAGACCGAGCGATAGCGAGGTATAAAATGAAGACAAATATAAGGTCAGACCATGTTCTAATTCGCATAGAGCCCAATTGCAATAATCTATTTCGATTCTAATATGTCTAACAAATGTTTTAAAGTTTTGAAGCGGCTCTAAGAGGACGCTTTCAATGGTGATATATATTTTATTAACTAATGAGATACCTCTTCAAACTGTATCTTAGAGCAAATATTATTGACATAAACACATATTTATTGAATATATGTACCTTAAAACAACAAATGCTGAGAAATCTTAACAAAAAATTGCATTGTTCCAGGTTGAAATTTTTCAGTTTGAGGGTATATGACGTCGGAATTCTTATTGTGATGTCACACCATGCTCTATGCTTATTAGAACCCTAATGTGTTCTCAAAGCGTATGAAGGACGCCGTATAGGAATGTTGTTTACAAACATTTGTCTGCTTTTGTAACGTACAATGGTATTCAGACAAACAGCGAGACTTTTTCTGCCTCAACTGCAGACGACATTACCAGAAGGATTTCAAATAGACAACAATGGAATTTTCCTAACGTACACTTCTGTTCAAAACAAGGTCAAAATTTAGTATGGAAAATCGCTGTATCAAAATAAAAATTCAGCCGCATTTCAAAACGCTGATTAACTGTTGAAAATAATTGTTCATTTCAAAAAGTGTAATCTGAGATCTACAAAAGGATTATGAACTCGACCAAATGCGGTAGCAGTTTTCCAGTTTGTCAGGCAAACACCCGTTATAAAGACACGGTAAAGTTTACTATAGTCTTGTTTTCTTATTGGGTTTAGATAAAAAATTATATTGTAGACACTGTTTGTAAAATTAACAAAAAAGGAAAACCTATGTATTATAATATGTTTTACTGATTATAAAAGTACATTTTACAGTATACTAGATCAATACTTTCTTTTCCAGGCAAAGTTGATTCTATGCACGTTGGGTATGTTAAATTATGTTACAGTTTTGCAGCTGGTTCAGATTCCTTAAGTGTTGCATGTTGTTCATATAGTTTTTAGAATTAAAACTGGTACCTGGTTGTAATTCTCTGGTTTAGATTGTAGTTAGTTTGTATTACTTTTTTATATCACTTTCAGCAATTGTTCACCTCTTTCATAGCATCAAATTTTTAATTCTGGAGGAAGCCACCCTACTATACAAAAAGTTCTACTTTTGACTTTGACTTGTTGTTTATTATTAACTGCCAAATGTCACTGTATATGCTTTTGTTTAGTGGGGCTTTTTTGTATTAATTGCTTATTTTGACTAATCAGCTGAAATGTTTCATTAATGCAAAAGCCTCATCAGTAACTCTTTTATTTTGTAATTATTCAATAGTCTTGTGTAAATTAAGTCTACTTATCTGTTATATACCCATTAATGAAAATAAAAAACATCTTGTGTAATAGAATTTTAAGGACATTGTATTCTTTGATGTTTGCACTAGTACCCAAGACATTTTTTTTAAGAAATCACTTGCAGAGCTGCCACAAAAAAATTGTATAAATATTGTCTAAAAATGCAGTTCTGCAAGACTTTTAGATGAAATATTTATCTGTTGATTTGTGTCATATTCATTTAATTCAAGAACAAACAATCTACAATCTTACAAATTCTTCATTGTTGTATTTATAATACTGCTTTGAACTATGGTAGCTTAGTTACATGGCATTCTGCTTGGCTCGTAGTAATTTGTTTGAGTTAGAAATACTAGAACAGTTACAACTTTTGAGGGTTCTGTAAGGATATATAAAATCTGTAGCACAAATTTTAATTATTTATAAACCATTGTTTATGTTAGTAAAGTATAACGGAAACATTGTAAGAGTGTCATTAATACCAATTCAGTTAATTAATCAATTCATTTTTGGTTTTATGTAAATTTATTGTAAGTTTTTGCTAACTAAGGTGAATTTTGCACATCATTTTTAGGTCTTTCCACCTTTCTGTGGAAAGACCTATAGTTATTGTTCTGATTATTAGGTCTTTCCACCTTTCTGTGGAAAGACCTATAGTTATTGTTCTGATTATTATTATTATTATTATTATTATTATTATTCTTTTCTCTTTTCTTCCGCCAACTTACTTCGGTGTCTGGTTTTTTCACTTCGCGACATGTCGCTTTGATATTTTATATCTGATATCGGTTACCCATTGCGCTTTCGCAGTTCACCCTGACTGACTGCACCCTTTTCCTTTAAGGAGTTATCTCCCCTTTTACTAAAAAGCTTGTTCATGCGACTCCTCCTAAACCAAAAAAGATAGCAATACCAAACCTTTACCAAAATGTGTCCTATATCCTTGCGCAACTTTGGGACAGATTGATTGAAGGGTTCTGACGACATCTTATAGGAGTTATCTCCCATTAAATAAAAGTAGAAAGTGATATTCAAACAAATCTCAACAACTAAAAGAGATAGAGGCCTGGGGTCTTCACCATAGATCATCTTGAGCTTTGACCTTGAAAATGGACACAAGGTCAAAGGTCAAGGTCACGTTCTAAATTTGCTTGTTTGCGCTACTCCTCTGAAACGGTAAAAGATAGATAAACACTTATTGAGAGTAAAATGTTCGTCTTATTAAGACACAACTTTGTCACGTTTGGAGCGAAGTAATTTGACTTCATTTTATAGGAGTTATCTCCCATTATATATGTAACTGATTGGTTTTTCACAAGTAGCTCATTAACTATTAATGATAAAGGGAAAGTAGAGAGTGCAAATTGTTGATCTCTTTAAAGGAGCAACTTTCTTACATTTACACGGAAAGGATTTGACTTCATTTTATAGGAGTTATCTCCCATTATATATGAAACTTATTGGTTTTTCACATGGTACTCATTAACTATTAATGATTGAGGGAAAGTAAAGAGTGCAAAATGTTGATCTCTTAAAGGAGCAACTTTGGTACATTTACAGGGAAAGGTATTGACTTCATTTTATAGGAGTTATCTCCCATTATATATGTAACTTATTGGTTTTTCACATGGTACTTATTAACTATTAATGATTGAGGGACAGTAAAGAGTGCAAAATGTTGATCTCTTAAAGGAGCAACTTTGTTACATTTACAGGGACAGGATTTGACTTCATTTTATAGGAGTTATCTCCCATTATATATGTAATTTATTGGTTTTTCACATGGTACTCATTAACTATTAATGATTGAGGGACAGTAAAGAGTGCAAAATGTTGATCTCTTAAAGGAGCAACTTTGTTACATTTACAGGGACAGGATTTGATTTCATTTTATAGGAGTTATCTCCCATTATATATGTAACTTACTGGTTTTTTTACATGTTACTCATTAACTATTAATGATAGAGGGAAACTAAAGAGTGCAAAATGTTGATCTTTTAAAGGAGCAACTTTGTTACATTTACAGGGACAGGATTTGACTTCATTTTATAGGAGTTATCTCCCATTATATATGTAACTTACTGGTTTTTTTACATGTTACTCATTAACTATTAATGATAGAGGGAAACTAAAGAGTGCAAAATGTTGATCTCTTAAAGGAGCAACTTCGTTACATTACAGGGAAAGGATTTGACTTCATTTTATAGGAGTTATCTCCCATTATATATGTAACTTATTGGTTTTTTACACGTTACTCATTAACTATTAATGATAAAGGGAAAATAAAGAGTGTAAAATGTTGGCCTTTTAAAGGAACAAATTTTTTAGATTTGCAGTAAACGGATTTGACTTCATTTTATAGGAGTTATCTCCCATTATATATGTAACTCATTGGTTTTTCACATGGTACTCATTAACTATTAATGATAGAGGAAAACTAAAGAGTGCAAAATGTTGATCTTTTAAAGGAGCAACTTTGTTACATTTACAGGGACAGGATTTGACTTCATTTTATAGGAGTTATCTCCCATTATATATGTAACTTGTTGGTTTTTTAAATGTTACTCATTAACTATTAATGATAAAGGGAAACTAAAGAGTGCAAAATGTTGGTCTTTTAAAGGAGCAGCTTTGTTACATTTATAGGGAAAGGATAGGGAAAGGATTTGACTTCATTTTATAGGAGTTATCTCCCATTATATATGTAACTGATTGGTTTTTCACTTGTAACTCATTAACTATTAATGATAGAGGCATGGGGTCTTCACCATAGACCCTCATGCCCTTTGACCTTGAAAACTTGTATGGATCAAGGTCACGTACTAGTTTTTGACCTTTGCTATTTTTAAAGATATTGAAATTATCTTCGTCCTAAAATGTTTTATTAATAATTACGAGTAAATAAAGACATGGCATTAAAAGTTGTATCAAACTTTTATAAGAGTTATCTCTCTTAGAATGCCAACCTGCAGCAAATAATATAAAATATTTATAGCAATGTTATAACATTTTGCAGCCCCGTGCGGGATCCGGGTGGCTAAAAGAATAGACCGCAGTCTATAGACGGCGTGTCAGGTCGGTTTGCCTAAAGACCGACTGGGATGTGTGCCCCAGGTGGTTGAATGGGGTACCCCTGGCAAGTGGGGTTGTCAGGCCATAATACGGAAAACCTGACCGCAAACCATATTAGTGCACCGTGTTGGGAAAAATGCCACGTTCCTCGCACGTTAAAGAACGCTGCTGTAGTATTCGCCATGAGTAGGGATTTCGATCCCGCTACAGGAGGCTAAATTGCCCGACCCTATCCATCCTCCCATTTGCCAGTGGCAATCTAAAATCCGTTACCCCTATTTTTCCTTGTGTCCCATCCTATTTTCATTCATCATCATTTCATGTTCATTTTATCATCCATTTCATGTTCATCGCCTGAATATAGCTGAAATATTGCTGCTCGGGCGTTAAACACCATTAATCAATCAATCAATCGACATTTTGCAAAAAGATGATTATTTTAAATGTCATCATGTAATACAAAATTAAAATTAATGTGGAAAGACCCTCAAATGTTCAACCGAACAGTTGATCTTTAATTTTTTTATTATTATTCTTTTTCTTTTCTAGCACAAGGATTTGAAAGAACCCACCTGTTACTTTGACAACATTAGTGCATATTCAGTAGATGTTCCGGCATGTTAGAAGTAGATTTGTTTGTAGGCTTATTGGTCATTGGTTTCCGTGTTTTATAATTATTTTTCAATTTGTTGTTTTCATACTTGAGATTCAAGTGAATATCTGGCTTACTGTCTGTAGCAAAGAAACAAATAAGATCTTTGAAACATCAAGTTTTTTTTCTATCAGTAAAAATAGCAATAAATTGAATTGACAACTACCCAGTACATTCACATGTTCGCTCCAAAAAGTATTAAAATATGTCAGATTTGATTAATTAGAAAACGCAATGTCATTAATACTTTGTTCTTTTGCACTGAGTAGTATTATCTGAACAAAACACAAATACTTAAAATGGCTGCCAGGCTTCCATATGATTATCCATATGAAGATCTTCTAAAACACTGCTTTTGAAGCTCTTCATATTTTCTTTTTTTTTTCTCTGGAGATCAAAGTATTTACTAGTTGCTGAACAATAAAGACAGATTTTGCCCTTCTTTTAAATCTGTGGTAGCCATGGTTTATGACCCAATCAGGATGAGAGTTTATTGTAATCCAAGGGAAGCAAAGATGTGAAATCAGTAAAACAAACATTTTTGGGAATTTCTACAGTTTGGATATAAAATCAGATTAAAGCATATTTCATGTTTTAGAATTATTTTTCATTGGATAACTTATTGCATAAAACAACAATTAATTCAAACTGCAGTGAAGTATCACTATCACCTATCACTTCCTGTGTGCACACACTCTTGATCTTGATCAATACATAAACTTTGAGATTAATATTTCTGACATTTTTCTATTATTGACAGTTACTATGGACAACATGACATCACAATGTTACAAAAACAGTGATTAACATATTATTGTTTGTTTTATTTCCTCTATCTCATTATCCGTCTGCCACTTGCGGCTCGGGAGGTAATTAAATTTTTATTGCAATGAACAATGCAGTATCAGTTAGACATAATTTTGATTTATTTCATTACTTCTCTATTTTTGTTATTTTATTTAAGTTTTACATAATATGTGAACTTATTGTTCTTTTACACTGTAATTCCACTCCATATAAAACGACCAAATACTTGGCTCTGTTGCTAGACTCATTTGTATAAAACGACTAAAAACTTGGCTCTGTTGCTAGACTCATTTGTATAAAACGACCCAATACTTGGCTCCATTGCTAGACTCATTTGTATAAAACGACCAAATACTTGGCTCCATTGCTAGACTCATTTGTATAAAACGACCAAATACTTGGCTCTGTTGCTAGACTCATTTGTATAAAACGACCCAATACTTGGCTCCATTGCTAGACTCATTTGTATAAAACGACCCAATACAGTACCAGGCTCTGTCTCATATGTTCAATGTTTGAAAGTAGTTTGTGCAATGGTATATAGTTGGTAGAATTTAGAATACATAGAATTGTACAGAGAAAACTAGGGAGAATTTTGCATACATGTATAATTTTACAGAGAAAACTAGTTGTATATGTTATTATGTAATGGTAGCCTCTACAGAAATCCAAATGTTTTCTTATATTGTAAACTGTGTTGTTTTAATTTTTTACTTTATATGTCTCAAGGTTGTGAATTCCTGGAAATGTAATACATTGTCACACATACAATGTTCAGATCATTTTTCATATAAAATTATAATTTTTCTAAAAATTCTTTTGAATTGTCCTATATTAATAAAATAAATTGCTCCTGAACTTAGAATTGGCTCAAATTTCTTCGTATAATTTCTCTCAAGTTGATACCATTATGACTCGAGCACAGTCTGAACTCTGATAATACAAACATGATCTTTGTATTCCAGTATATGTTTTCAACTCTCGATTTCTTGAGGACTGTAAAAGGCAAAATTATCTTAAAATTAAAGTTAAAAACTTTCCAAAATACTTACAATTAATGGTCAGGCTTGTATTTTAATTGAATGAAGAATGATTTCAGGCATTTTTTTATATCAAAGTTTTAGATTAAATATATATAGGGAATTTTGTATGTGTGCCAATACTTTAGGAAACTTACTGCAAATGTTTGTTTCTGTTTACAAAAATTGCAGCATTTTTTATTTCTATTTGAAAGAAATTGTGATATTATGTATAATTATATTTCTAGTTTAAGATATTTTATTTTATTTTTCTCCATGGTTCATTTAACTTATAACCATATAGTTGATCTCCCCTTTTCCTTTTTTATTGTGGCAGGGTGGAGGATATAACATAACCCTGTTCAGGTCATATTCTGGTAACCTTAGATAATATAACTTTAAGATGACCAAGCAGATTGTGACATTCAGGATTTTTGACTGTTGTTTAACAAGGGGTGGTAACTTGTTATGTTAATTATTATTCTGAATGTTCTTGTTACCGGTAATTGTCACAGTAGATTCTAAGAGTACTAATTGATCTACAGAACTCTCTGGGTTTCTGCTATATGTGTCAATGGAAGTGTACTATGTTTTTCCAGGTAATTTAGTTTGACTTTTAAATGTACTGTGACAAAAGTTTGTAGTTCAAGATGCTGGATTGTATTTTGATTTGTCATGTTAAAATGCTAACAGTGATAATATATGACCTTTTTCCTGTTTAAAAAATGAAGACATTATAGAGCTGCTATTTGATTGGTTTGTTGAAATGTCTCTGGTTTCATTTTAATAACAATATTTGTGTGTAAATAAAGGACAATGACCTGTTAAGAATATTTCATAACATCTTTCACACTGACAAAAAAAAAAGGAGAGAGCAAGTGAAAATTTTAATTTTAATTATATTGATATATCATTTTTTGTTCATGGTAAAAACAAGAGTGCTTTTGGTGTTTTTTACAATTTGTTTGTTATTCTGTTAGCTATTTTAAATCAACCAAGTCCTTTTTTAGCTCACCTGACCCAAAGGGTCATGTGAGCTCTTGTTATCACTTTGCATCCGTCGGTGTCGTCGTCGTCTTGTCGTCGTCGGCGGCATCTGTAAACTTTTTACATTTTAATCTTCTTCTCTGAAACCACTTGGCCAGTTGAAACCAAACTTGGCCATAATGTTCATTGGATTGACCTTTACAAAGTTTGTGTTTTTTATTTGGATTGGAAAACCAATATGGCCGCCACCGCAGGACTTAGTTTAACATAGGACCCTATGGGAAAAAAGTTAAAAATGGCTTCTTCTCTGAAACCGGTTAACCAATCAAAACAAAACTTACTAGCAATATTGTTTGGATGGTCCTTTATAAAGTTTATGTTTTCTATGCCAACTGGAAATTCAAAATGGCCGCCACCGCAGGACTTAGTTTAACATAGGACCCTATGGGAAAAAGTTTTAAAAGGCTTCTTATCTGAAACTGGTTAACCAATGGAAACAAAAACTTACTAGCAATATTGTTTGGATGGTCCTCTATTAAGTTTGTTTTTATGACAATTGAAAATTTAAAATGGCCGCCAACACAGGACTTAGTTTAACATAGGACCCTATGGGAAAAAGTTTAAAAGGCTTCTTCTCCGAAACTGGTTAACCAATGGAAACAAAAACTTACTAGCAATATTGTTTGGATGGTCCTCTATAAAGTTTGTGTTTTTTATGACAATTGGAAATTCAAAATGGCCACCAACACATGACTTAGTTTAACATTGGACCCTATGGGAAAAATGTTTAAAAGGGCTTCTTCTCTGAAACTGGTTAACCAATCAAATTGAAACTTACTACCGATATAGTTTGGATGGTCCTTTATAAAGTTTATGTTTTTTATGCCAATTGGAAAATTAAAATGGCCACCACTGCAGGACTTAGTTTAACGTAGGACCCTATGGGGAAAAGTTAAAATAAGGTGTCTCCTCTGAAACTGGTTAACCAATGTAAACAAAACTTACTAGCAATATTGTTAGGATGGTCCTTTATAAAGTTTTTTTATATGCCAATTGGAAATTAAAAATGGCCACCAATGCAGGAAGTAGTTAAACATAGGACCCTATGGGAAAAATGTTAAAAAGGCTTCTTCTCTGAAACCGGTTAACCAATCAAAGCAAAACTTTCCAGCAATATTGTTTGGATAGTCCTCTATAAAGTTCATGTTTTTTATCCCAATTGGAAATTCAAAATGTCCGCCACCGCAGACTTGGTTTAACATTGGACCATATGGGAAAAAAAGTTAAAAAAGGTTTCTTCTCTGAAACCGATTAACCAATGGAAACAAAACTTACTACCAATTTTATTTTAGATAGTCCTTTATAAAGTTTGTATTTTTTATGCCAATTGGAAAATCAAAAGGCCACCACCGCAAGACTTAGTTTAACATAGGACCATATGGGAAAATTTTTTCAAAGGCTTCTTCTCTAAAACTTGTTAACCAATGGAAACCAAAACTTACTAGCAATATTGTTTGGATGTCCTCTGTGAAGTTTATGTTTTTTATGCCAATAGGAAAATCAAAATGGCCACCACAGCATTACATAGATTACTTGGTTTAATATAGGACCCTATGGGCAAATTAAAAAAATATCTTCTTCTCTATAAAACCGGTTAACCAATGGAAACAAAACTTTCTAGCAATATTGTTTGGATGGTCCTCTTTAAAGATTATTGAAAATTACAGGACTTCGTTTAACATCAGGGAAATGCAACCTTTATTGCCTATAAAATCAGGTGAGCAATACAGGCTCTTAAGAGCCTCTGGTTTTTCAAGTAAAACCAAAAAAATGATATGATACATCAGGTGTTTGGACAAGTCAATATCAAACTGAATATTTACATTTCATTACAGTACCTTGTAAGTTTTCTCGTCAATTGAACATTTATCAGATCAAACTCGTATGCAGCATTTTATTTAATATGTTTTGTAAATAAGAAGAATGCATGTATTTTTAGAGAATAGGTAGAGGTTTTTTTTACTTAAAATTTCCCATGTAAAGCTTTTAGAAACTGTTTATTAGACCTATAATCCCCAGTGATTTTCCAGTATAATCCAGATAATACGATACAAATATTGGAATTCGTGGCCATATTGATACACATTCCATCTAGTTGTGTCCTGTTTATTTCTGTTATGTAAACATCAGATAGACTTAATGTTTTAAAATCATTTTATTTGGAATTTGAGTACAGTGTTGTGACTATCCAGGTGTAAATTTAATTGCAATATTTTCAAAAAAGCTTGTGTTCTTCACTGCTGGTGACCATTTATATTGGTGCTATTTGTTATAAAATAAAACCATTTAAATTTGTGGATGGATACAGATCTAATGTTATGCTGCATAAAAAATGAGAGTTTGATATAGGATCATAGGAACAACTATGTATAAATTTTTTTTCAAAAATATTTTCTATAAATTGAGTCCATTACCAGCTTTATATATATATTTAATGGTTCTATTCAATGTGCACTTCCATCAAGGTTCTTATTCGTAAAGTATAACCTGTGAGATGGGTTCGTTTGCATGTGGGTTAAATGTCTAATTTATTATTTATACATGTGTATTCCTGGCTTTTATTCATTATTTACTTTTAATCTTTTTCTTTTATCTTTTCTTAGGTAAATGTTGAAATGTCTCTTTAATTATGTTTTATTGGGGAAGGTTGTTTCTTTAATTAATATAAAGAATATATATATAACATGTTATTAAACAGAAAACAGATTTATTTATATGATTTGTATAATAAAAGTTAAGTAAATATTGTCTATTGTTGTATTTATTATTTTATATATTCTGACATGCTTTCAGTGAAAGTTAAGGTCATGTGAGCTGCTGCCATTGTTATTCTATGACATCACAACTATTGGTAATCAAATTAGGTCTGGATTGCCCGAACAAATGTGATTTATATTCAAAAGGTTTATTCATCATGGGGGAAGGATTGAAATGAATACAGGAAAGACTCCATGACACTACACTAGTTATGTGTTATAGTGTATGGAACTGAGCAGATATACACTTTGTGCCAGAATTTGTGTCAAATATCCCAGCTTATTTTCTGTGTTGTTTTGTCTGTAATTGTTTCTCATTTTTATACCCCCCGCTTGAAAAGCGGGGGGTATATAGTGTTCATGGTGTCTGTCCGTCCGTCCGTCCTTCCGTCCGTCCGTTACACTTTCTATTATTTGCAACTCCTCCTACACCACTGAAAGGAATTTGATGAAACTTACACAGAATCTTGGTCTCATAGTGCCATTGTGCAGGAGATATTTAACATTTTGATTGGAATGATATTTGGGGTTTCCCATAGAAAAACATGGACTTTGTCATTGACCTAACGGGGTCCCTATCTCTTATGTGCAACTCCTCCTACACCACTGAATGGAATTTAATGAAACTTACACAGAATGCTTGTCACATAGTGCCATTGTGCAGGAGATATTAAACATTTTGATCGGATCGATATTTGGGGTTTCCCATAGAAAAACATGGACATTGTCATTGACCTAAGGGGGGCCTCATCTCTTATGTGCAACTCCTCCTACACCACTGAATGGAATTTGTTGAAACTTACACAGAATCCTTGTCACATAGTGCCATTGTGCAGGAGATATTTATTATTTTGATCGGAATGATATTTGGGGTTTCCCATAGAACAACATGGACTGTCATTGACAAAAGGGGATACCCATTTCTTATGTGCGACTCCTCCTACACCACTAAATGGAATTTGATGAAACTTACACAGAATGTTGTCACATATTGCCACTGTGCACTAGATATATAACATTTCGATTGGAATGATATTTGGGGTTTCCCATAGAAAAACATGGACTTTGTCATGGACATAAGGGATACCCATCTCTTATGTGCAACTCATTCCTCACAACTGAATGGAATTTGTTGAAACTTACACAGAATCCATGTCACATAGTGCCATTGTGCAGGAGATATTTAACATTTTGATCGGAATGATATTTGGGGTTTCCCATAGAAAAACATGGAGTTTGTAATGGACATAATGGGATACCCATCTTTTATTTACAATTCCTCCTACACCACTGAATGGAATTTGTTGAAACTTATACAGAATCTTGGTCACATATTGCCATTGTGCATTGGATATTAAACATTTTTATCAGAATATTATTGGAGGTTTGCCATAGAAAAACATGGACTTTGTCATTGACATAAGGGATGCCATTCTTTGGGGGATTGGGGAGGGTTACATGTATTATCTGCAATTTCGCATTCACGTTTAACTAGATAAAGTTTCAATTTCATAATTAAGAACACCTGAATTTTAAAGCAATTGTGAAGCGGGGGGTATCAATGGTGAGCATTGCTCACAGGTGTTTTTACTCTAGTATTCTTTAAGGAAGTGCTTTTCTTATTAATTCACAATTTTTGCAAGAATGAAGTTCTGTCATTTATAAATATTCCAGAAGGTCCATGTGAGCTATTGCTATCACTTGGCATCTGTCATCCGTCATAACTTTTTCAAAAATCTTTGAAACCACTGGGCCAATTTTTTTCAAACTTGGCCAACATCCTTAGGGTTTCTAGTTTCAAATTTATATCCAGGGTGTTGATCAATAGACAACACTGTTAACCAGCTGTTATTAAATATATAACATGGGTGTCAATGAATTACTTCAAATTGATAAGCACATTAAGGTCTACAATAGTTGCTATTAGTGTGAAGTTGTGTAATGGCTTCCTGTAGGAGTTATTGCCCTTTAATGAAAATTTTTGACAAAATGTTCAGTATTTACTATATAAATTGAAAACTATAAGAGCCAGAGTAAAACTACAAACTTAAAAATGATCAGCGATACAAGCCCTACAGTTCACTTTAGTGGTCTGAAATTGTCAGATGACTCCTAACAGGAGTTATCACCCTTTAATGACAATTTTTGGCCTGTAACCTATAAACAATAACAGCTATAGTGGAACTGTAAATTGCAAAAAATGATCAGCAATAAAAGTTCTACAATTCTCTTTATTGGTCTGAAATTATCTGATTACTCCATATATGAGTTATTGCCCTTGAATGACAATTTTCAAATGAAATTTTGCATCTTTATCCTGAACTTAAAAACTATAACAGCTAGAGTAAGACTGTAAATGGCAAAAATGATCAGCAATAAAAGCCCTACAATTTACTTTAATTGGTCTGAAATTGTCAGATGACTCCTTATATGAGTTATTGTCCTTTAATGACTGTTTTTTATGATTTTTTTTCATTTTTTACCTGTAACCTAAAAACTATAACAGCTAGAGTGGAACTGTAAATTGCAAAAATGATCAATAATAAAATTCCTACAATTCAATCAATTTGTCTGAAATTGTCAGACGACTCCTTATATGAGTTATCGCCCTTTAATGACAATTTTTTTTATGAAATTTTGCGTCTTTGTCCTGTAACTTAAAAACTATAACATCTAGAGTGAGACTGTAAATGGCAAAAATTATTAGCAATACAAGCATTACAATTCACTTAATTGATCTCAATTTGTCAGATGACTCCTTATAGGAGTTATTGCCCTTTAAGGACTATTTCTTATGATTTTTTTTTTAAATTTTTGTCTTGTAACCTAAAAACTTTTACAGCTAGAGTGACACTGTAAAAATGCAAAAATAATCAGCAATCAAAGATCTACAATTCACTTAATTGCTCTGAAATTGTCAGATGACTACTTGTAGGAGTTATTGCCCTTGAATGACAATTTTTAAATGAAATTTTCCGTTTTTGTCCTATAACTTAAAAACTAACTGCTATAGTGAAACTCTGTAAGGCTGTGCCGAATATTTCACGCACGAGTGAACTTAAAAATGGAGTGTTTACCAATATGTGCCAAGCCGGACATCAGTGCCGCTGACACATTTTTTTTGTTTATTTGTAGTTTTGTTCCAAGTGATCCCAGTGTCTACCCACAGAGCAGCCCAGCGCGTCCCCGGGTGGCGGATAGGGGAGACCCTCTCGTTGGGGGTTGTCATGACATATTGCGTAAAGCCCGTCATCGGACCGTAATGGGTGAGATGTTTTGAGAGTGCCACGCTTGAAAAGCGGGGGGTATATAGTGTTCATGGTGTCCGTCCGTCCGTCCGTCCTTCCGTCCGTCCGTTACACTTTCTATTATTTGCAACTCCTCCTACACCACTGAAAGGAATTTGATGAAACTTACACAGAATCTTGGTCTCATAGTGCCATTGTGCAGGAGATATTTAACATTTTGATCGGAATGATATTTGGGGTTTCCCATAGAAAAACATGGACTTTGTCATTGACCTAAGGGGGTCCCTATCTCTTATGTGCAACTCCTCCTACACCACTGAATGGAATTTAATGAAACTTACACAGAATGCTTGTCACATAGTGCCATTGTGCAGGAGATATTAAACATTTTGATCGGATCGATATTTGGGGTTTCCCATAGAAAAACATGGACATTGTCATTGACCTAAGGGGGGCCTCATCTCTTATGTGCAACTCCTCCTACACCACTGAATGGAATTTAAAGAAACTTACACAGCATCCTTGTCACATAGTGCCATTGTGCAGGAGATATTAAACATTTTGATCGGATCGATATTTGGGGTTTCCCATAGAAAAACATGGACATTGTCATTGACCTAAGGGGGTCCTCATGTCTTATGTGCGACTCCTCCTACACCACTGAATGGAATTTGTTGAAACTTACACAGAATCCTTGTCACATAGTGCCATTGTGCAGGAGATATTTATTATTTTGATCGGAATGATATTTGGGGTTTCCCATAGAACAACATGGACTGTCATTGACAAAAGGGGATACCCATTTCTTATGTGCGACTCCTCCTACACCACTAAATGGAATTTGATGAAACTTACACAGAATGTTGTCACATATTGCCACTGTGCACTAGATATATAACATTTCGATTGGAATGATATTTGGGGTTTCCCATAGAAAAACATGGACTTTGTCATGGACATAAGGGATACCCATCTCTTATGTGCAACTCATTCCTACACCACTGAATGGAATTTGTTGAAACTTACACAGAATCCATGTCACATAGTGCCATTGTGGAGGAGATATTTAACATTTTGATCGGAATGATATTTGGGGTTTCCCATAGAAAAACATGGAGTTTGTAATGGACATAATGGGATACCCATCTTTTATTTACAATTCCTCCTACACCACTGAATGGAATTTGTTGAAACTTATACAGAATCTTGGTCACATATTGCCATTGTGCATTGGATATTAAACATTTTTATCAGAATATTATTGGAGGTTTGCCATAGAAAAACATGGACTTTGTCATTGACATAAGGGATGCCATTCTTTGGGGGATTGGGGAGGGTTACATGTATTATCTGCAATTTCGCATTTACGTTTAACTAGATAAAGTTTCAATTTCATAATTAAGAACACCTGAATTTTCAAAGTAATTGTGAAGCGGGGGGTATCAATGGTGAGCATTGCTCACAGGTGTTTTTACTCTAGTATTCTTTAAGGAAGTGCTTTTCTTATTAATTCACAATTTTTGCAAGAATGAAGTTCTGTCATTTATAAATATTCCAGAAGGTCCATGTGAGCTATTGCTATCACTTGGCATCTGTCATCCGTCATAACTTTTTCAAAAATCTTTGAAACCACTGGGCCAATTTTTTTCAAACTTGGCCAACATCCTTAGGGTTTCTAGTTTCAAATTTATATCCAGGGTGTTGATCAATAGACAACACTGTTAACCAGCTGTTATTAAATATATAACATGGGTGTCAATGAATTACTTCAAATTGATAAGCACATTAAGGTCTACAATAGTTGCTATTAGTGTGAAGTTGTGTAATGGCTTCCTGTAGGAGTTATTGCCCTTTAATGAAAATTTTTGACAAAATGTTCAGTATTTACTATATAAATTGAAAACTATAAGAGCCAGAGTAAAACTACAAACTTAAAAATGATCAGCGATACAAGCCCTACAGTTCACTTTAGTGGTCTGAAATTGTCAGATGACTCCTAACAGGAGTTATCACCCTTTAATGACAATTTTTTGATTTTTTTCATATTTGGCCTGTAACCTATAAACAATAACAGCTATAGTTAAACTGTAAATTGCAAACAATGATCAGCAATAAAAGTTCTACAATTCTCTTTATTGGTCTGAAATTATCTGATTACTCCATATATGAGTTATTGCCCTTGAATGACAATTTTCAAATGAAATTTTGCATCTTTATCCTGAACTTAAAAACTATAACAGCTAGAGTAAGACTGTAAATGGCAAAAATGATCAGCAATAAAAGCCCTACAATTTACTTTAATTGGTCTGAAATTGTCAGATGACTCCTTATATGAGTTATTGTCCTTTAATGACTGTTTTTTATGATTTTTTTCACTTTTTACCTGTAACCTAAAAACTATAACAGCTAGAGTGGAACTGTAAATTGCAAAAATGATCAATAATAAAATTCCTACAATTCAATCAATTTGTCTGAAATTGTCAGACGACTCCTTAAATGAGTTATCGCCCTTTAATGACAATTTTTTTTATGAAATTTTGCGTCTTTGTCCTGTAACTTAAAAACTATAACATCTAGAGTGAGACTGTAAATGGCAAAAATTATTAGCAATACAAGCATTACAATTCACTTAATTGATCTCAATTTGTCAGATGACTCCTTATAGGAGTTATTGCCCTTTAAGGACTATTTCTTATGATTTTTTTTTTAAATTTTTGTCTTGTAACCTAAAAACTTTTACAGCTAGAGTGACACTGTAAAAATGCAAAAATAATCAGCAATCAAAGATCTACAATTCACTTAATTGCTCTGAAATTGTCAGATGACTACTTGTAGGAGTTATTGCCCTTGAATGACAATTTTTAAATGAAATTTTCCGTTTTTGTCCTATAACTTAAAAACTAACTGCTATAGTGAAACTCTGTAAGGCTGTGCCAAATATTTCACGCACGAGTGAACTTAAAAATGGAGTGTTTACCAATGTGTGCCAAGCCGGACATCAGTGCCGCTGACACATTTTTTTTGTTTATTTGTAGTTTTGTTCCAAGTGATCCCAGTGTCTACCCACAGAGCAGCCCAGCGCGTCCCCGGGTGGCGGATAGGGGAGACCCTCTCGTTGGGGGTTGTCATGACATATTGCGTAAAGCCCGTCATCGGACCGTAATGGGAGAGATGTTTTGAGAGTGCCACGCTTGAAAAGCGGGGGGTATATAGTGTTCATGGTGTCCGTCCGTCCGTCCGTCCTTCCGTCCGTCCGTTACACTTTCTATTATTTGCAACTCCTCCTACACCACTGAAAGGAATTTGATGAAACTTACATAGAATCTTGGTCTCATAGTGCCATTGTGCAGGAGATATTTAACATTTTGATTGGAATGATATTTGGGGTTTCCCATAGAAAAACATGGACTTTGTCATTGACCTAAGGGGGTCCCTATCTCTTATGTGCAACTCCTCCTACACCACTGAATGGAATTTAATGAAACTTACACAGAATGCTTGTCACATAGTGCCATTGTGCAGGAGATATTAAACATTTTGATCGGATCGATATTTGGGGTTTCCCATAGAAAAACATGGACATTGTCATTGACCTAAGCGGGGCCTCATCTCTTATGTGCAACTCCTCCTACACCACTGAATGGAATTTAAAGAAACTTACACAGCATCCTTGTCACATAGTGCCATTGTGCAGGAGATATTAAACATTTTGATCGGATCGATATTTGGGGTTTCCCATAGAAAAACATGGACATTGTCATTGACCTAAGGGGGTCCTCATGTCTTATGTGCAACTCCTCCTACACCACTGAATGGAATTTGTTGAAACTTACACAGAATCCTTGTCACATAGTGCCATTGTGCAGGAGATATTTATTATTTTGATCGGAATGATATTTGGGGTTTCCCATAGAACAACATGGACTGTCATTGACAAAAGGGGATACCCATTTCTTATGTGCGACTCCTCCTACACCACTAAATGGAATTTGATGAAACTTACACAGAATGTTGTCACATATTGCCACTGTGCACTAGATATATAACATTTTGATCGGAATGATATTTGGGGTTTCCCATAGAAAAACATGGACTTTGTCATTGACCTAAGGGGGTCCCTATCTCTTATGTGCAACTCCTCCTACACCACTGAATGGAATTTAATGAAACTTACACAGAATGCTTGTCACATAGTGCCATTGTGCAGGAGATATTAAACATTTTGATCGGATCGATATTTGGGGTTTCCCATTGAAAAACATGGACATTGTCATTGACCTAAGGGGAGCCTCATCTCTTATGTGCAACTCCTCCTACACCACTGAATGGAATTTAAAGAAACTTACACAGCATCCTTGTCACATAGTGCCATTGTGCAGGAGATATTAAACATTTTGATCGGATCGATATTTGGGGTTTCCCATAGAAAAACATGGACATTGTCATTGACCTAAGGGGGTCCTCATGTCTTATGTGCAACTCCTCCTACACCACTGAATGGAATTTGTTGAAACTTACACAGAATCCTTGTCACATAGTGCCATTGTGCAGGAGATATTTATTATTTTGATCGGAATGATATTTGGGGTTTCCCATAGAACAACATGGACTGTCATTGACAAAAGGGGATACCCATTTCTTATGTGCGACTCCTCCTACACCACTAAATGGAATTTGATGAAACTTACACAGAATGTTGTCACATATTGCCACTGTGCACTAGATATATAACATTTCGATTGGAATGATATTTGGGGTTTCCCATAGAAAAACATGGACTTTGTCATGGACATAAGGGATACCCATCTCTTATGTGCAACTCATTCCTACACCACTGAATGGAATTTGTTGAAACTTACACAGAATCCATGTCACATAGTGCCATTGTGCAGGAGATATTTAACATTTTGATCGGAATGATATTTGGGGTTTCCCATAGAAAAACATGGAGTTTGTAATGGACATAATGGGATACCCATCTTTTATTTACAATTCCTCCTACACCACTGAATGGAATTTGTTGAAACTTATACAGAATCTTGGTCACATATTGCCATTGTGCATTGGATATTAAACATTTTTATCAGAATATTATTGGAGGTTTGCCATAGAAAAACATGGACTTTGTCATTGACATAAGGGATGCCATTCTTTGGGGGATTGGGGAGGGTTACATGTATTATCTGCAATTTCGCATTCACGTTTAACTAGATAAAGTTTCAATTTCATAATTAAGAACACCTGAATTTTAAAGCAATTGTGAAGCGGGGGGTATCAATGGTGAGCATTGCTCACAGGTGTTTTTACTCTAGTATTCTTTAAGGAAGTGCTTTTCTTATTAATTCACAATTTTTGCAAGAATGAAGTTCTGTCATTTATAAATATTCCAGAAGGTCCATGTGAGCTATTGCTATCACTTGGCATCTGTCATCCGTCATAACTTTTTCAAAAATCTTTGAAACCACTGGGCCAATTTTTTTCAAACTTGGCCAACATCCTTAGGGTTTCTAGTTTCAAATTTATATCCAGGGTGTTGATCAATAGACAACACTGTTAACCAGCTGTTATTAAATATATAACATGGGTGTCAATGAATTACTTCAAATTGATAAGCACATTAAGGTCTACAATATTTGCTATTAGTGTGAAGTTGTGTAATGGCTTCCTGTAGGAGTTATTGCCCTTTAATGAAAATTTTTGACAAAATGTTCAGTATTTACTATATAAATTGAAAACTATAAGAGCCTGAGTAAAACTACAAACTTAAAAATGATCAGCTATACAAGCCCTACAGTTCACTTTAGTGGTCTGAAATTGTCAGATGACTCCTAACAGGAGTTATCACCCTTTAATGACAATTTTTTTGATTTTTTTCATATTTGGCCTGTAACCTATAAACAATAACAGCTATAGTGGAACTGTAAATTGCAAAAAATGATCAGCAATAAAAGTTCTACAATTCTCTTTATTGGTCTGAAATTATCTGATTACTCCATATATGAGTTATTGCCCTTGAATGACAATTTTCAAATGAAATTTTGCATCTTTATCCTGAACTTAAAAACTATAACAGCTAGAGTAAGACTGTAAATGGCAAAAATGATCAGCAATAAAAGCCCTACAATTTACTTTAATTGGTCTGAAATTGTCAGATGACTCCATATATGAGTTATTGTCCTTTAATGACTGTTTTTTATGATTTTTTTCATTTTTTACCTGTAACCTAAAAACTATAACAGCTAGAGTGGAACTGTAAATTGCAAAAATGATCAGTAATAAAATTCCTACAATTCAATCAATTTGTCTGAAATTGTCAGACGACTCCTTATATGAGTTATCGCCCTTTAATGACAATTTTTTTATGAAATTTTGCGTCTTTGTCCTGTAACTTAAAAACTATAACATCTAGAGTGAGACTGTAAATGGCAAAAATTATTAGCAATACAAGCATTACAATTCACTTAATTGATCTCAATTTGTCAGATGACTCCTTATAGGAGTTATTGCCCTTTAAGGACTATTTCTTATGATTTTTTTTTAAATTTTTGTCTTGTAACCTAAAAACTTTTACAGCTAGAGTGACACTGTAAAAATGCAAAAATAATCAGCAATCAAAGATCTACAATTCACTTAATTGCTCTGAAATTGTCAGATGACTACTTGTAGGAGTTATTGCCCTTGAATGACAATTTTTAAATGAAATTTTCCGTTTTTGTCCTATAACTTAAAAACTAACTGCTATAGTGAAACTCTGTAAGGCTGTGCCGAATATTTCACGCACGAGTGAACTTAAAAATGGAGTGTTTACCAATATGTGCCAAGCCGGACATCAGTGCCGCTGACACAATTTTTTGGTTTATTTGTAGTTTTGTTCCAAGTGATCCCAGTGTCTACCCACAGAGCAGCCCAGCGCGTCCCCGGGTGGCGGATAGGGGAGACCCTCTCGTTGAGGGTTGTCATGACATATTGCGTAAAGCCCGTCATCGGACCGTAATGGGTGAGATGTTTTGAGAGTGCCACGCTCCTTGCATGATAAAGACCCCTTTGTTAGATTTCGAAAATGGCTAATTTCTCCGCCCATACTAAATACTCCATACTTTTCCAGTGGCAGTCAAAATTGTGTTCCCTGTGTCCCATCCGTATTTCTGTTGAGTTATTGTTTGTAAACCTGTTCTCGCGTCATGAATATAGCTAAAATACTTCTCGCTAGACATAAAGCAAACATCTATTCAATCAATCTTTATTTAAATATTTAAATTTACGTGTATTAGAAATTAATTAAATCATCCAATTTAGATCAACATGTATTACTCTACTAGTATTAAAATTGTATTTCGTGTTGAGGATTAAAACTGAACACGCGTGACAGGACCTGAGAAAAGATTGACACGGTATAGATTCAATTACAATTTATGATATATTTTCATTAAAATACATCCATCAGACAAAAGTTTAAAAATACATAAAAAGCTTCTAGTTTTAATTAACTTTGTAAAGGTTTGTCTTAAGCCAATATACAAGCTAAAAAACAGCATAATTAATGGAACTTCCTTAAGTGTGGCGTCTGAATAAGTCCATTGTTTATATGTCTGAAGTAAAGATCTTAAGGAAATTCTATTGTCTCAAGAGATGAAAATTTAACATTATTTTTGTACAAATTTTAACAGTAATGCATGTATCGGATTTTAAAGACAAATCTGTACTGATAGATATATTACGAGGAATAAAAGTACTCCACCCTCGATCTGTAATGTATGAAAGCGGAAAACTATAAATCAAATTAGTTTTACCGGTCCCAGATGACAGTCAATGGGGTACAAGCAGTTTATGCAATGGAGATTTTCATAGAAATTTTTGTGCATGGATTCAGTCCAAAAATTGTGTTTGCCTCAAATAACTTTTTTGCAAAGGTTAGCAATTATTTGCTTATTGGAATTTTGGCAATAAAAGCTCTTCAAATATTTGACATTCCAATCTCTCTATCTCGTCACAAAATATAGCGATGTTCAGACTAAAATTAAAATGTATAAGTGGTAATGGGTTGAACAGCAATTTCTTAACATAATTTAAAGTAAACTTGAAAAATACAATAGACAATCCATGTATTTAAAATACACATAACATATAACCTACTAAATAGCAAATTGGCGAGTATACAAATTTCTTTACTGAAGGTGGAAATTGATTTACTGCATCATGAACGACACTTAGGAGCATAGCTAGACTAGTTACAGTTTGGATGCATTCACAAAACAACTAGGGTATTCGTGGGCATCCCCCCCCCCCCGGAAAATTTTGAAAAACAATGGTGCAATTTGGTGCATTTTTGAGAGTTCTATGGTGCTTTATCGAGTACTGTAAATGGACAGTTTATTGATTGCAGGGATAGATTGCATTTTTGTTGTGGTCAGAATCATGAGGATTTAGCATAGTACTCTCGTATAAGCAGCTGACACTTCTTGTACTATCCTATAGTCACGTCAATTTCGGACACAGAAAGACAAAACTACTGTAGCTGACGTAGGCTAAATGTTAGAAACTCATTAAAAGCTTTAATAAACAACTGAAATAATTGTACTGTTGAAACAACTATCAAAATTAATTAAATTATTAAGTTGTTATAAGGTTTCCATGATGTAAAGATTTTATAAAAATATGTCAAGGAATACATGTATATTATATAATAACTGTTCTTGAACGAGATCACTGCATTTTTATGGAGCAGGGCAGAATAATATTGAACGAGGCAAATACGAGTTCAATACTGTTGTACCCTGCTCAACAAAACATCATATTAATCAAGTTCAATACTGTTGTACCTTGCTCAACAAAACCTCATATCAATCAAGTTCAATTGTAGAACATGTTTTATTACAAAATATTGGAATGGACAGGAATTTTGTAACTATAAATTTAGTTTCATTGAAATGTGACAATCATTTTCAAACCAATAATTTTAACAGGACAAGAAGAATCCAGCAATATTTTTTAATCTAACAGTTATTTCTGACTGATAAAAACAATAAGTTAAACACACATTCTTCTTAATAAAAAAATACAAACTGTACTCACATGATTTGACACATTCTTCTTAATAAAAAAATACAAACTGTACTCACATGATTTGATTGGCACATATCATATAGCCATGAGGGTGCAATGTTTTTTTTTTTAAAAAGCATGGGTGTTTTATCAACCTATATCTTAGGAAATAGAAGCTATGGTGTAATAATTATTTAAATGCGCTAAAGTATATCATACAAACACGTTTTCTGTGTTTGTTAGCTGCATACACAATGTGATGGTTGCTTCTTGGAATGTCACGTCCTAGTTGAACGGAATCTTGACATTTAAATATCGTAGTTGAAGGTAAAGACACTTTTTAAGCATGAAAAAACACAACGATGCTAGAGACGTATTTAAGTCTAATCAACATGCTTTTGCTCTTCATTAATGGAAGATTTCATTTTAAAAAATTAAACAAAACCAATGCATCTAAGTTGTAATTTTGCATGTTTTATTAAAATTTACTCTGACTTTTCGATTAATAACGGTGTGTTAATATACAATCTATATAACAGATGTATTCAAGGACAAGTCTAATTATGTTCAAGTCCTCAAAGTTGATCGTATAGCATCATTATCCGACGACGAATGTAGTCATTACAGCGAACACACATTCACAATGTAAAAGTCGATGAAAAAAGTTTAAGATAACAATACATAAACAGAAATATGAAAGGATTTCGTAAATTTGGTTTGGTTTGGTTGTTTGGTGTTGACCGCCACTTTCAGCAATTTTTCAGCTATATTGTGGCATCAAGTTTTTATTGGGGGAGGAAGCTGGGCTACACGCAGCGACCATAGCAAATAGGGGGGGGGCAAGTGATAGATGTAATTTTAATTCGATTGCAATTTATGATCACCAAAAACAAGTTAGCAACAATTATACCATATGTAAAACATCTTCCATTCTACCTTGATATATTGTATTAAGGCATGGACTACCTAAATCAAAGAGTAGGTTTTATTATATTTGTCCCATTTTCCAGGCTGTTTTGAATCAGCAGATTTTCCAATTATTAACGGCATAGCTCGTATTTTGTGTAATTTAAAACTGCGCTAATTGTGATACCTTTTATTTTCTATGAAGTCCTAAGAATGAATGACGTCATTTAAATCTAGTATTTTTTTGTGTCTAGAAACCTGCGTCACTTATATCAAATGAAAAAAAATTAAATTAAATTAAATCGCGTCAAAAGATTCAAATTTCACATTATTTTACAATTTAAATCACTTACGGACATTCTTGCGAACAGTTGATATACTAAACAATTACAGATAGTAATTTATTGTCGCTGTGGCAGAAAACTTAAAAATGTCTGTAGTTTCTTTTATGGATTTTTATGTGGCTTGCTAGAAGTGAATACTTACCAAAGATGTAACAGTATATAAGAAACGAAGTAAATGAGTATCAGCTTCAAATAGTACATAGTAACTTACAACAGATATATTCTAGGAATATTGGACAAGTTAGGCATTGAACTGCAATTAATACAAAAATAGGTCCCACATGATTTCAATTGTTGAAAAATATACCAGTATTGTTTAGTTTAGAGAATAGTTTTTTTCAGTAAGATCAAATCTTCATTTTCAGTTTCTTACCGGCATAGCTACTTTCAGCATATAAATTGTATTCGTTGCTTCAAAAATGTTACTCGCCCAGTCTATATTGATATACATAAGTCAATATGTATGTGATAGGGTCATTTTTTTTTAAATAAAATATATCTTTTTATCAAATTTTGTGTTATTATCTTATGCCATCTTATAAGGGAAAATTGTATAGGTTTGTTTAGGCTTTTGTTAGTGCGTATCTTTATATCCTGTAGCAACCTACAAAATGCACTTGTTCTCATCCTTCTTTTATATACATGTACAATCCCTCTGGTCATGTCATTACTGGTGATCTGAACATCATTGACCACGAGAATCTCAGAAACATTATTTCTCGCAGTCTCGAGAACCTCAACCAGTAAACTGGAATTTAAATTACAAAATGAATTCAGTTGATGACTATGCCACATAATTAAAAGAGTAAGCGAACAAGACCCAGAACTAGATGCAGTAAGGACAAAAAGGTCTTGGTACAACGTCGAATTAAGAATCTTAGACATTACATTAATGATCGACCTAAATCCGTATTTAAAGACGAGTATGCTATGAAGTGTCTTAAATTCCTTCCATAACAAATATGTTGTTGTCCCTGCAGACAAGACTTCATACAACATTGTGTTTATATGTAGGTCACATTACTATGAATGCCTTATTAAAGAACTAGACATCAAGGATAACTCTGATAATTCCACTTACAAACGTACCACATTTGACAGAGATGAAATCCTGGCTAACCATAAGTCCTTCATGACTTCTTTGAATATTAATTACGACAAAGAGTCTGAAAACTTACCATACTTGTATTGAATTCGTAAATTACTTAAAAATCCTTACAAAGAAAGATACATAGCCGGCTCATCTACATGCTCTACCAAAGAGTTTTTAAACGGATGACTATTGTCTTCAGTGAAAGAAGGACAGCAAGTATAATGTGAAATTGTTTATTCGCAAAGAAATATTAATCACGTATGGATTCTCAAAAATTCAAAAGAACTTTTGGAAAATTTAAAATCAAGATCGATATCTAACATTTCATTTAATAAAACCTTTGATTTTTTAAGTCTTTATACTATACCTTACCACACGAGAAACTAAAATCCGGTCTCAAGGATATCATCGCTTTCACATATGCCTACAAATATGTAGTTTACGACAATACGCTTTTATCTACTAAAGAACTACAAGTCAGATTATGCTACAGCGAAGAACAAGTTTATAGTATGCTAGATTTTCTGATCGACAACATATTTGAAACTTTTGGAGGATGTGTTTTTCAGCAGACAATTGGAATTACAACCGGTACAAACTGTGCCCCACTACTTGCCGATTTGTTTCTGTATTCTTATAAAACTGAATTTCCTCGACGTCTCATTCAAGACAAGAAAATAGCAGAAGTTAGGTCCTTTAATTTTACATATATACGTCTACAAATTAAGCCCAAGACTGTTAGAATTAGATTTTTAACACAGGGTTAATATCAAATATTTATATATACGTCTACAAATTAAGCACAACACTGTTAGAATTAGATTTTTAATACAGGGTTAATATCAAATATTTATATATACGTCTAGAAATTAAGCCCAACACTGTTAGAATTAGAGTGAATTTTCGTACCCAATACGTATTAATCTGACAGTAATCGTATTTACAATTTTTTGTATATATTATAAAGGACGACAAAGTTACTTGTCATACAGTCACAGTGTTAATAAATCTAATTCTAACAGTGTTGGGCTTAATTTGTAGGCGATATATATCCATCCCCCAATGAAGAATATCTAGGCATTTAGAGTTAAACGCCACTGATGAGTCTTGAATAGACGAAACGCGCGTCTGGCGTAATGAATTTGTCACCTTGGTAATTAGAATAACATTTCATTGGAGTATTTGAGCAAAGCCAAGTAACAGCGCGTCCACTGGTGGCGGATGGTTGGGGCAATACAAAGAATTTTTAAGTTCAGTTGGATTGAGAAAATTCAAGTTCAATATTTTATGATTTGTTTACGTTATTTATTTATATTGACACTCAATGACTAAGGCCATTCGTTTGCCAGTCTGTGTCTATAATTTTGACAAAAACACCGTCATTTGTATCGTTGCATAATATTCTAGACTAGTATATTTTTTTTGTTTATGCTGTTTCGTCATGTTTGTCGATCCGATACTAAATAAGTGTACTGGTTAGTAGCTTCGTTTAGACCCTTTATATATACAATTTTGAAATACTAAAATCGTCTCGTTTGTCGTGTAATTCTTGTGCTAAGATGAACCATTGGTGTCATATTCGAGGAAATAATTTTGATAATGTCCTTGCAATTAACAACCCTTAATTTTGCTGAGTGCATGCTTCCGTTAATATAACCTTCAGAACTCGATAATGGCACCACAAGTCATCTTAGCTCAAGAATTATACGACAGACGATTTTAATTTCAAAATTATAAATTTTCTTCACCTGTTCAGCTTCTATTGCATACGGTATCTATATTTCCCAATCAGGTATGCGAGATCATACAACGAGTATACTGAATTTTGCAAACGTCACCTATTTCTTGGAGATAAACTTATAAAACAAGGTTTCAAGATAAAAAAGACTCGTTCGCGACTTTAATAAGTTTGATTAAAAATACCGCTTCCTTGTCCAAAATCTCGTTTGAAAATATGGTTGCAGATAGTTTCCCAATTTTTGAATTCAGTGTATAGTGAATGTGCTACGATGATTGTTGGATACACTTATTAATGACTAGTGATACATGTATATCATACCCACCCATTATACTCAACTAACCGACCCACATTCTACAGAATGGAAGCGGGAGGTTTGGCATGCCATACCCTGGTTTAATCCATCATTTCTTTTGAAATGCCTGTACCAAGTCAGGACTATTGCTATAGATACTATATTTTGGTTGTTGTTTCTGGAGTTTACCATGCAGTTTCTCAGACTTTGATTTGTGAATTGTCTTTTTCTGGACAGTTTCATGGGTGTTCGGTATATTGTTATTACCTTCATCCATGTTACTAGCATCAAGTTTGGCGTTAATAGTTAAATCAGCCAACACAGTTTGATTTGTTTTGCTACGGAGAACTATCAACATTTACTTTACAACCCACGTGCCTTTGTACACATCTGGATATTGGAAGGAATGTTAAAAGTCACGGTATATCTCTCGAATGGCACAAACACATTCAATAGGACTTATAAACATTCTTAAAGTGAATAGTTATTCGACCACAAGAGTCAGAAGCACTATTTATTGAAACGCAGGAATACTTTAATGGTATAAGTAGAGAAACAACACCAGTGCTGGTACCACTCTTTGTTCCAAATTGAGGTTCTTATGTACGCTGTTATAAGGGTTTTTATTATTCCTCTACCGGCATTGCCGAAGGAGACTTAGGTTTGCACTCCGTCCGTCACGCACGTTTTCCGGACTTTCTTTTCTAAACGGTTGCAGATATTGAGCTGATATTTGGTATAGGACTCAACGATCATCAGTTACAGGTCGAGTTTGATATTTGTTTAGTTTCGATGGTTTTTTTATTATAACGTTATTTCCTTGAACGTAGGAAGTTTCTTAAAAGTAACAGTTTTCCTGAGTTTTTTTTTCTAAACGCTTGGAGATAATTAGATAATAGAGTACGAGTGTCAACCAGTTACAGATCAAGCATGAATGTCGTTACTCTTTGACGAGTTTTGACGAAATTATTACCATTGGACTAAGAAAATTTCTTAAAAATAACAGTTTTCCAAACTTCTGAATCTCTTGAATTTATTACATTATTCGTGGTAAATCGAAGAGGACTATAGGTATGCACTCCGTTTGTCCGTCATACACGTTTTCCTGAATTATTTTCTAACGATTGAAGATATTGAGCTGATATTTGGTAAGCGTTACAGATCAAGTTTCAATTTTGTTCTCGTCTGAAGATTTTTTTTACGAAAAAGCGCCCCTAGGCCATTACGCAGGTACTTAGCATGTTTTTCGCTTGTTGACCTTTGATCTGGAATGATATAAAATTCCGGTATTACAATATTCATCTAGTACTGAAAATTAACCCTCACACATAATGAGCCAATAGTCTATATCCTTTTTGTTTCTCCTTTGTGTTATTAGATTTTTGTTGATTTTTAAGTGGGTTTCTGTTTATATTAATTAAACTTGGATTATTTCCTTTTCATATATTTAGGTTACGAAAATTGGAAAGAAAATATTTCACCGGGTATCAGCACTAAGCTTAAGGTTTGAATATTGATCGAGAGAGACATTTTATTGGCTAACAGGTCAAAATGCATTCATGATTGATTGAGTGATTAGTCAGCGTCTAGGGCGAGGACAAGCCAACAAGCAATAAATCAAAATGGAATTTTATAGACCAATGGTCATAGTGATACAGGAAAAGTATGCAGTGTTGACTAGCAATGACAACTTAGCTTGTTGTATTGGCTGCAATTGCTTACTCTTATCGAAGTCTACAAAAAGGTTAATTCTTGAACGTGCAAGACGTAAATCGCAGCCTTCCGCATACCCAAGGACATTCCCTAACCGCCACCAGGGGACGTGCTGGTCATCTCAGTGTGTGCGTCTAGCCTTGGTTATCCTGCCATCATGCTTTGAGCCAAATAATAATCAATATAATCTATATTTTTCTTGCATCATTTTCTGTTGACATTCTATGAAAGGAAATTACATAATTTGAATTTCATTTGACGTAACTGTTTAAAGCCGAACATCTGAATAACTTGTTAAATAACAAATTAACGAACCTGATTCTACTAGAAATGTATGAGAATTAATTTATAAGTGAATCTTTCTTCCGTCGAAAAAATTATTGAAATTGAAGTTGTCATGTAAAAGTCAAAAACCAAAAGATATTCCCGAACTGAACAGACTTAAATTATCCGTTGTTTATTTTTCTTGGGAAGACAGTTATAGTGTACCGCCGTAAAACACAGTAGAAATTGAACAGAAACGGAAAATTTGAAATTATGGCTAATTAGTTTCCTTAATTTATCGTTGAAAAAGACAATGCAAATCTATTATCTACAATTGTCGTCCGCGTGTGTAACAGGTTAGTTCCATTAGGGACGAAGTCAGACAGGATGCTTCAATACACTGACACAATAACTCACCATGTACGGACTCTTATTATCGTTTCAAACTGAGTAAACGACGATTTAAACATTTTGAAACACACAGTCTTCATTAAGTTGTCTGACATTTTATTTGAAAGTTATTTTCAAATTTGTGTTAAACACATTTTTTGAATAAACAAGGAACATAAGTCATAAATTTGTTTGGAGTGTTGTCGAGAATACCGGTTTTGTCGGCAGATATGGTTTCCGGCTCTGCATGCAGATGCACTGAAGATCTCAAATCTTACAACAATTCAAATAAAAGACAAATCAACTAACCAAACAAAATTAACGCAAACCAAATGAAAAAATAAACTTACTGGCTTGTGTGGAATATTTGTACAAGTTTTCTCCCAGGGTCGTTTTCCTTATCACCGAGTATCTGTAATACCATATATATGCAACGGAAGAGTCGGAAATTAAAGTATTTGATTTAATTTAAGATAAATCAGACAATTTACATTTCAGAATTTCAAATATAGGAAAATATCGAAAGATTTTGGAAAACCAGTTAGTAGTAAATATTAAACTAACCTTGAATACAAAACAATACTGGAAGAATCTTACACACGTCTTAATACAGGAATAGTATACACTGGACACTAACAATTGTGGCTATACTGGTAATGCATACATGTAGATTATTGTGGATAATACTGGGATACCACATTCTACATTTAATAGATCTTATCTGAATTTTAAATCGTTCTAGTATTTTAAGTATTGTGATACACCAATGCTGGTATTTCCTGTATGCGTTTTTGGTACGTTTACGTTTCTTTTTATTTAACGTAAAAATTCATGTATATTGTTTCCGGTGAATTATTGTCTTATCCTCCCAAGTCAGGGGTTCTGAGTCCGCGTTCATCATCACCATGGTCTTGCAGATAACTGGTTAAAAAAACAATGTCACACCACTTAAAACTGGCGTGAACTTTTTCGAACGAATAAGCGAAACAATATAAATCTGTTAAGGAGACTAATTTTCCATTAGGGACCGGACAATATTTATTGGGGTGGTAGGACCGGTGCAAAATGCAATAGGACACATATTTTTTTATGCTGGCATAAATATGAAACTCCAAGTTTTGTTATTTTCAACAGCAAGTTTTTTGTGTCATAACAATATCATCAATGAAAAAAAAATTAAAAAGTGTCTGACGTTTTAATTCAAAACCAGTACACTAAAATCGCACAATTTGTTTAACAAACATAAATACTGAATTGTAACCATAAAACTATCCACTAGATAGGGCAGCAACTTTTTTATATTTTAAGGAGATAGGACATAGCCTTTTTTAAACCTGATAATTTGAAATGCACCGGTCCCTACCCCACAATAAATATTGACCAGTCCCTTAGAATCGTTAAGGCTAACCAAACTTTTGCCAAGGTCAACGCTGTAAGTCCCAGCATCCACACCATCAAAAGCCATTGAGCGGAAACTTGGGGTATTCCAGAACAAATGCGTATTCAAGATGAGTCATGTGACATGAGTTGACTCAGTTCAAGAGACGCCGATGGAGGTAGCTGGAACATACCTCATGCCACACGACTCATTGCCAAAAACAGCCCTGCAATTTGCCATTTGAAGAATATGGAACCGCGGGCGGCCTAAAAGACCATGCAAAGGACTGTGGAGAAGGAATTGACCAGCAGGGGACCACATGACAGCAGCATATTGGCATAGCAATAACAATTTTAAGTCAAATTAGTATCAAATGTTCGGAAAGTTGTGGTTTTCGCCTAGTAACTTAAGTTCTCCAACAGAAAGATTAGTATTTTAAAGCGAAACTAGGTTAAGGTGACGGAAACTGAAATCACCAACCGATAAACCATATTACAGATCTGGTATAATAGTTTCAGTGGGAAAATTTTGGTTTACCGCACGTAATTTGGATAATCATATTTTGGTGATTAGCACTTGCAATATGTCTGTATTTTTTAGGTCAAGAAATGTGTATTTTTGCATGGTTCAAATTGAACAGAAGGATTTGACGTTAATATTTGGTTCTATTCTTGTTGACTTAATAACACATCTTTGAATTGAAACTGTATAAACTACAAAAAGGTCAATGTTTTTAATTGTTATAATTATATTTAAGCAAGATAACTAGAAATGTAATTGAATTGACTGATAAAATCGAAGCTATTAAGTAAATATTATCTCTAGGAATTACAAGATAATTAAAAAATAACATTACCATTAACAAAATCGCGACTACGCTGTGACAAGTTAGATACAATATTCCAGCCCGGGTAGTGCTACAAAGTAGTTCTACTTTCATTTTTTATTACCTCTTTATTGTTGAACAAAGCTGTTGCAAACTGCATATACATTAGTTTGTTTGAAGTTTTAATTTTCTGAACGCAACTTTCATTTCTTGGGTGAATATATCCATGCGAAACTAGTTTTACTTAGAACTGATCAAGTGGTCTGTCAACACTAAGATTGCATGTTCAAGTCTCACTGCGGACAGGGTGCGTTCGACTCCAATCTTAATTGACAAGGATTGTCAGTTTTCCTGCCGATGGTCGGAGATTTCTCCGGGTACTGCGGCTTTCACTCTTAAGAAAAAACTCGACGCCCTGATATAGCTGAAAACGTGCTGAAAATGGCGTTCAGCAACATTCATACAAACAAACAAACTTTACTGTAGACGTGTTTCATTGATAACAACATGAGATCGAAACTTGAGAACAAAGTCAAAATGTAGTAAAATTGTACTAATTCAGTGTGAACTTCACAAGCATTCAAGCATTTTAATTAAAAACGGTGGTCTAGTCCTATTTTTTAGATACCATTGGCAACGTGTAGAAAAGATTGATTTCAAATAATTATCATGCAAATATTATTGCTAATAATCAAATATATAATAGGAATTTTTAAGATTACACATAAATGTCTGAAAAATGGCAGCCTGCCTCAAAGATTGTGTATTTTATTTACAAAAAATAGAATAAAAAAAGATGCTTCAGTTTTGAAAGATGAAAAAAAACATTCCAGAAAACATTTAAGATTCCACCTGCCAATCGTGTCGACTTTCAGATGAAGTCTTTGTTAAATGATAAAGAAGAAAAACTTGTAACCAAAAAATGCACAAGAGCTATAGATACAGATTTATAAAAGGCTCTGCGATGATAAAATAACAATTAGTTGTTAGCCAAATCGCAGTTTGTTTTTTTTTCCACAAGTGTGAGCATTGATTCGTGACTGATTGCTTCAGAAATAAGTTGATTATTTCAAAATATAATAAATGAGAGAAATTCCTCGAGTGATTAATCGCTGTAGCAACCACAAAGTTGTTATGTAATGAAATAAACCAATCTTTAATATCATATTACCCATTTACAAAATACTTAATACACACAATAGATAACATAATGCCTCTCATTTCAATTTTAAGGCAATTACATTCTCCCAAATCAAGGGTTATGAGTCCGCGTTCGCTCCATCATCAGCTTTAGCTCCATCATCATGATGATGATGGAGCGAACGCGGACTCAGAACACTTGACTTGGGAGGATAAGACAATAAATGCTTTCAAATAATTCACCGAAAACAATATACATGAATTTTTACGTTAAATAAAAGAAACGTAAACGTACCAAAAAACGTGTACGAAACTTGACATTGAAATTGACGAATTTGCTGATCGCGACCAACTCGCTTCCATAGAGAATATCCAGAGATTTAACCCGTTTACCAGTAACTAGCTAATTTGGAAAATCACGTTAGTATAGACTTAATATTACACTACAGTGTAAATTTAATATGAACAAAACTATAGTTCATTCTGCTTTGAAATAATCTCTGCACAGAAAGAAACGGATTTATTTTAAAGATTTTAGTAGATGTATTTTGGTTTTAATTAAATTGTAGTCCCATGTCTTTAGAGAGGCCATGGTAACACATTTATGTTGTTCTGCTCAAGATAATCTCTTGTTTTGCGCGCTGTGTAAGGTCTGGCACTGTCTGGTTGAAGTGATGCTGAAGAATTTCGTCTCTGTATCTTTAAGCGCTTAAATTGTCTGACACGTGTACCAGTTCTGTTTTTCAGCCATAAGAGATAACCGCCTGCATCATGACCCTACCTCCATAGAAGCTTTCCATTTCCTGGGCATGAGAGAAGGAGAAACGTTTGTTTCTGCGCCGGTATGCTCCCACCACGTTTCTGTAGCAAAAAGGACCGTCGCTGAACCAGATTCTACGCCTCAATCGGTTGTGTAACGGAGTTTAAACTGCTACAATTTACGGTCTTCTGGGTCTAATGTCATATTGTCGAAGTCAGTTATGGACTGCTGATTAAGGTGCATATGAAAGACCCGGATGTAGCGATCTTGACCAGGAGTCGTTAAGCAATGTCACCCGCTTTCCGGGCGGTATAGGTTGAACCAGTCTGCTGGGATTTGTTCTACAGCGAAGACATTGTAGTCTGTTTTACGTTTTCAATTCGTACTATCTCACTTTTTGACACTTTGTCCTGGAGACGGCCGATGAAGGTATTTCAAGTAGCAGGGCCCAACCTTGGCATGACAGTATTATGAATAATTGAAGCTTTAAACAATGTCGCCCACTTTCCGGGCGGTATAGATAGAGCCAGTCTGCTGGGATTTGTTCTACAGCGGAGACATTGTAGTCTGTTTTACGTTTTCAATTCTTACTATCTCACTTTTTGACACTTTGTCCTGGAGACAGCCGATGAAGGTATTTCAAGTAGCAGGGCACAACCTTGGCATGACAGAATTATGATTACTTGAAGCTTCAAACTACACTTTTACGTAGCGGTTGAATCAACCACAAAGTTCACGTGAGCAACGTTAACATAATGTCAAGGCGATAGAATTGATGTGCACTTTAGCCATTGAGCTTGCTCATTTTGCAGAGAGTCAAATCAAATGAACATTGAAACTTACCTGTAAAAAATCAATGACCATTTCTTTACGCCTGCTAAAATACATAATTTGCACTTGAAAAATTCAAAAGGGCTATGCATTTCTTGTTTTGAACAGTATAAGTAATTTTTTTAACAAATGTTAACGGCTAATCACACTTACAAGTGTAAATATTCGCGCCTTGCCGTTATATCAAAATATACAATTGAAGTCTACGATTTTATACAAAACACAGTTTCCTTATTACCATCAGGAACAATATCCTTATCTTCTAACGTCGGATATCAAACAAAAATATAAAAGGCATATACAGACAATAGTACTTATTAACACAAGGCTCAGATTTAAAATTGTATATTAATTTAGACAATATCTTTGAGAAGCTCTATATTGATAAAAAGCTGTCATAATATTTTAAAAGCATGCGATACTTCGAAACAAGAAGCTTTATTTTTAAGTACAAAATGTTGTATGTATTTGTATTACTGTTTCTGTTTAAGTGCATTAGGTAACATCCTTTTAGACACAAGTAATCCAGTGCAATGTTTACCAACAAAAATACGCTATGAATTTCTGCAATTAGATATTAAACGCAGAGGTTATGGTATCATAAGCAGACAATTTTAAACGAAAAGTGATTTATGAGAACCTTTACAAAAACCATAAACATCATGGCTACGTCGAACTAAGATTTGGGATGTACATTCGGGTTCTCTATACGGGAAAATCCTCACAAGCCTGGGTTTCTGTGTAAACTTGGACTGACTTTGTAAGGATGTACTTAGAAGGTTGTTGCTTCTATGAAGACAGTGTGCTGATGAGGTTGATTATGATCTTATATTATGCTATTTGTCGGTTGTCATAAATGTGCTCAACCTATCAATTTAATAAAAAAATACTTCAGATTGCAAAAATTCAATCAAGAAACTCAACATGGTTTACTTATATATCCATAGTTATCGCCTTTAAATGTCATAAAAAGAGACACATATTGTAACGAAAGGGAGCAGTTCTTGTGTCTAAAATGATTTACGCATAAGATCAAAACCAAAATAAAAGTAAAATCAAGTTGCGTAAATACAGATGATTTGCTATATAAACATATCGCTATCGTTGAAAAAAAAAATGAATTACGCAACTGATCTTTGTTTTAAATCTGACAAAATAATCACTAGACATGTGTCGATGTAAGGCAATTCCATCCCAATAGAATACATACCGCAAAAAGTCGAGATAAAGTTCTGAGCGTGTTGTTAACACCCTTGGTCTGTTTCTATATTGAAATGTTATCGTTGTTGCCTGACTGACTACTCAATAATACATGGATGTATTTAAAAATAACTGCAACTGTATAAACGCTCAAACGGCACATCATACATTAATTATAATAGAACTTAAAACTTGACATCAAGACTTTTAATATAATGAATAAACCAAATGGAAAGATAGATGCAAAATCCAAAAGAATTCAAATAAATAATGGTAAATGAGAACCAGTAATTTTATATAACTGCGGTTAATCAACGTGAGGAAAATTACGTACTGGTTACAGATCTGATTGAAAACCAAAGAAAATAATTCGAAATCAAATCACAAAAATTCTGTAAAAACAAAAAATCTAACAACTGTGTAAGCACTCACAGTTAAGACAAGTCAAGTCAAAAAGCAAATAAATAACGTTCTCAAAATAACTATCTAACTTCAAAACAAACAAAAATGGCAAAATAAACAACTAATACATAGGATTGTTGCTTTTCTGAACAAATTATCTCCGAAGTATTCCTCCAGATGGCCATATCTCGAGTAATAAATCGTTCAGATATTTTAATCGGGTCCTGAAAAAAGATAAGTTTCAAAATTAGCCACACCTGCAAAAAACTTGCAAAATGGTACTTAGGTTAATAGAACTATTCTTGCGTCTGATACGATGCTTTATGTCCGATATTTTCTTTTTGTCCGACGTCGCTTTTTGTCCGATAATTTTGCTTTTTGTCCGAACTTTTGCTTTTTGTCCGTCAGCCTTTTATCCGATTAGCTTTTTGTCCGATATTTTTGCTTTGTGTCCGAACTTTTGCTTTTTGTCCGTCAGCCTTTTATCCGATTAGCTTTTTGTCCGATATTTTTGCTTTTTGTCCGATTTTTTGCCTTTTGTCCGAAATTTTGTATCCGATTAGCTTTTTGCCCGATTGCTTTGCCTTTTGTCCGATATCAGTTGTATTTGGCAACCAAAAAAAGTAATGTCCATTCTTTTTTAAGCTAACCTGACCATTGGCCATTTTATATTTGTATTTATAATCAATGTGGCTCCTCATGTGGTTATCTGGGAATAAAGTAATCATTAAGTGTTTGCTTTGGTAATCATTAATTATTTACTGAAAATTAAGTCATTTAAAAAAATCTTCAAAAGATGTGTTTAAAATTAAGTAATCGCTAAAAATGACCCTTGCAATCAAGTAATCACCTTAAAATGCCCCAGTAATCAAGAAACACATGACGAGACTCATCAATAACTTTTATTTTCAAAATTCTAACTCGTAAATGACTAACTAGTTCCCCATCACAAAATGTAGCTGTCTTATAAAAGTTGTCCGGGCTGTTACTATACGTGCGGCTGGGGTTTCGGAAACCCTACCCATTCATGCACCTGAAAGACTGAAATTTTATAGTATAAACATTACTTAAATTGAATAAATGACTGTCAGTATGCTTAGATAATCAAGGAAGATTGACACCAGTATCAATTCTGTGAAAATGTACCAATGCAAATTCAATACGAGAAAAATGGCCGCCAAATATAATTTTAATTTTCTACCCAGAAATATACTTGAACCTAAAAGGTATACCTAATCATATACCTTTAGACCCGAAATAGTAGACCCATTCCAGCCGCACGTATGTACATTCCAATATATAGGAACCATGAACATTTTGTATTTGTCTTTTTCTTGTTAAATGTTCTATGAACAGCAGGGGATCATTGTTTTACAATTTTTGGATCGTATTTGAATAGTATGCATGATATTTTTTTTTCCAGCAAGCAGCGCCCTTGAGTGACATTAAAGGCTACTGTCTCTTTCCCGTTGTGGAGTTTGTAATTTCATTGTTTATGTGGGTTAAGTCGCGTACATTATCTCCCATACTCCTATTTGTTAACATTATCTATAATACAGCACATAACTCCTGGATTTGACTTTTCCCTAGACAAGACAATGAGTAACTCGACGGGTGTCTAATTAGAGGCAGGCACTGTTTACTCGTCCGGAGCACCTGAGTGCAACCATGGTTTTTATTGGGTTCGGGTTACTCTCTTTCTGTGTTTTATGTTTTTGATTTTTGTGTTGTGTTTGTCTATATCCGGATTTGTAACTGTCCCTTGGTTTTTGGCTCTTGTTGTTCGGTCGGTTTTCTTTGCTACTTTCACATAATGATAAGCTTGGTGACAATTAAGGCTGCTGGCTCTTTTCCATTGAGTTTGTAATTTCATTGTATATCGCGTACTTTTATTCCAAATCTCATTTGTCTCTATTGTACCAGAATCTTCTTTTTGCAGTCCTTGTGATTAAGGCAATATACGATGAATGCTAAATGATGGCGATAAAATTAAAGATAATACAATACTTAAACTGTTAATATATTCCAATCAATAAAAAATACGAGTATATAATCTAAAAGTAATCAATGTATCCCTTACAAAATATGCAAAATGAACAGCATAATCCATACAAACGTATAAATTGTACATATCCCAACGTATACGATTTAACTAACTAGTAAGCAACGTATAATAAAATAACAAAACGCTCCCAGGAGCCTGAATCGCTCATCTTACTTATAAGCTGAAAATTCAAAGGTCTGCTGGTCTGTGAACGGTCATTTTAAACATTCTTAGGGGAACAACTAAAAGGAAAGGTCCTATCACATTGATCCTGTTTCATAATTTGAAAATTTTAATGTACTTAACCATATTCGATTTAAGTTTTCAAATATCTTGTATCTTTTCAAGATGTTGGGATAAAAGTGCAAAATTTTGGAAACAAAATCAAGGAAAAGTTCAATAGCTCCTACAATGGTCGTCGGATCATCTTTAGAATTTCAGAACAGGTAGATCTTTATGTGCTGATCACTTTAACCACGTGTCAGAATTTGATATCTGGAACCGTTTTTTGCAAAAAACTGCGATTTATCCTATGTTCTATTTTTATATTTGGCGGCCATTTTTCTCGTTGAACCAATAATCCGAATGATGGTTCTATAACGGACATGGTATGGAACGAACCTACTAAGTTTTGTTACATTTGGCCAAGCGGTTTCAGAGAAGATTTTTGAAAAGTTGGACAACGGACGCCAAGTGATGGCAAAAGCTCAAATGGTCTTCGGCCAGGTGAGCTAAAAAGGACTATATAAACAATTAATATCTACCATAGATACCATGCATACAGTCTAGAAACCTATTTTATCTGAAAGGCTACATAAGGGTTAAAGTATAACACGGTTATAAATTTAGCCCAGCTGCCACCAACAGAGTTACATAATGTTCTTTTAACATTAAAATGCTTCATTTTGGTTCAGATAACCCGTCATCTACAAGTGGCATTTGCTGTTCTATAGCAGCTCAAAATTTTCTCCAATATTCACCACTGAACGGCCATATATACACAGTAAAAATATATAAATTAAAACAATTTTGGCTTGGTCAGAACAGGATAGGATATACAACCTCCCCTGGTATAACAGAAAATCCACCGAAAAACCACCGACACAATACAGGGCCAAATCCCCACCACAATCCTCCACGGTAGGACAAGTGTAACGACCGTGCAATAATGATCAGCGGATTAAATGCGTCTTAAAAAATTATATTCAGAATTAAAACGATTTGTCCACCTGATGTTATTGATTTCAAACCATCTATTGTCAGCCTCATTTAAAAATAACCACGCGTTTATCCATGACGAGTCATTAATTATTTCTCTTAGTTCAACCACGAGCCCACTATTCCTTCCAGCAACTCTGACCAGTCTTCTTACACTAATCGGTATTGGTACTGGCGAGGTGAAAAGCGATACTGTTAAATAAATTCTTGGAGTTGGAACTAGGTGTATTACTTGTCTAAAGAAAGAATTGACCTGTCGCAAAATGTATCGAGAAGACGGATTTTGCTGCAAAACAATGTGGATTATCATATACTGTATTTCCCTTGGCAAGGCCTCACCTACAGGCGTCGGACAATTTCTACGATTCCGCCTTCTAATTACTTCGACCTGGTTTCGTAGTTCGATTACACTTTCATTCTGTTTTCTACTCTCTTTCGACCCTTCACTTTCATTCTCACTTTCTTTCGACTTTTCACTTTCATTCTCACTCTCTCTCTCCTCTTCGCTTTCATTCCCACTTATTCTCGACTCTTCGCTTTCATTACCAGTTTCTCTCGACTCTTCACTTTCATTCTCACTCTCTCTCGTCTCTTCGCTTTCATTCACACTTTTTCTCGACTTTTCACTTTCATTCCCACTTTATCTCGGCTCTTCGCTTTCACTCCCTCTTATTCTCGACTCTTCGCTTTCATTACCAGTTTCTCTCGACTCTTCACTTTCATTCTCACTCTCTCTCGACTCTTCGCTTTCATTCCCACTTTTTCTCGACTTTTCACTTTCATTCCCACTTTCTCTCGGCTCTTCGCTTTCACTCCCTCTTATTCTCGACTCTTCGCTTTCATTACCACTTTCTCTGGACTCATTTCCAGAAGTCGTTATATCATCAGTATAGAGATTTTTTTCTTCTTCTCTGTCTTCTTCTTCCATGTCCTTTTCAACGTCCGCATCTTTCCCCTGCTTTGTAGTGTTAGAATGGGATTGCTTATTTGATTCATCGACTTTGTTTTCGTTATTCGTAGGGTATTCCTGATAAGACGCAATATTATCCAACAAAATATAGTGAACTTCGAATTCATGTCCCAAATAAATTGTCCTGTGGTTAAAGTCTTGTTCGTTGTTGTTTTTTTGTGGGGTAATCTCCTGAATGCGAGAATCCTGACTTGAAATAATCATTATACGTAAATTAAATACTGACGATGCAGCCAATATTGCAATATGGTCACCCCACTCGTCCCCTTCTATACCGTCTAGATATTCTTCCCAATTTCTGTTAAGGACAAAGTCTTCTAGGGAGTCCCCGTTTGGTAAATAAGGATTCTGTCTTAAGTAATTTGCTATTCTTCGTCTAATATCTTGTTGGTTATACTCTTTATGGTCTATTCGAGTAAGAGCGAATGCTATAGAATGAAAAAAACAATTCCCATCCATTGGTATTTCGGTTGCTGCTGGCACAAGACTATACATTAAAGCGTTTCTGGTTAGTTCATCGCTTGCCCTTTGCTTGTTTTTTATAAACATTTTTTGTATCCTAGACAAACCTTCAAGTATATGTGACCATTTCCCGTAATTTTGCCCCAAAATAAATTCTTCAATATCTATTCTATTGTGAGAAGGAAGTCGACATATATTTTCTTTGTCCTTTCTGCAACATAGTTTATTCATTCCGAAGCTGCAGCCTGGGGATGGCATTTTACTGCAGGTTGATTCTATACAATTACATATTGGTTTAAACATGTTTGTTCTTATTGGTATTTTTGAACGTTTTTCCAGATCAGCATGTCTGCTCAATGCAGCAATATCAGTAACCGCAAACCATTTAATACCATCTTCAGTTTTGATTTTGTATGTGTGTAGTTTCAAATTTCTCTTGATAACTATGCCTGTACTTGCTGTTGTTAATATTCGTTTTCGGTTAATAGCCCCACGTTTGTTAGAATGCTTCACCAAAACTGTTTCTCCGATATCATTAATACTTGGTGGTCTTTTTTTAATGTTTTTTTCTATGATCTTATCCGCAGCCTTGTCTGATTGTTTTTTAGCCCGTTTTCGAATAGATTCATAATCCAGACTTGCTGTAAGTTTTTTAGCACCCGAACCTTTAGCCTTGTCGAGTGCTGACGATGTGTGCTGTGCCAAATCACCCTTATGTAATAGAATTTTTCCATCAATTACAATACGTTTTTCGGTTTTGTTGGTCAAATGGTTTTTCTGTTAACTAATGACTTCTATCTGTAGACCTTTTTGTCGCCATCTTCGAACTGTTCTAATACACGATTGTATTTCGGTTTGCAATGTCTTCTCATTTCTACCAGTATACTTGTCTTCTAATACATCTAAATAAAAAGATATTTGAATTTAAATTAAAGTACATAATTATATACACTATATTATCATAGTTATATTCCCCAAACGAAGTTAAGGGAACATATTGGTTTTACTCCGTTTCTTATTATTCTTATTAAGTCCCCGACCATGAAGTGTCGGCGGATTTATTGTTTTTGCCCTGTTTCTTCTTCTTATTATTATCATTATTAAGTCGCCCAAAACAAAATTTGGCGATTTATTCTTGTCATCCCGTTTCTTATTATTCTTATTATGACTCCCAAACGAAAGTCCAATTTCAATTGTTGGAAAAATTTTCACCTTGGTAATGAAAATTGGTATTTACAGTTTTTGCGTTATTTACGAAAATGTGATGTTTCGGTCCAAAAAATTTAAAACGCTCCGATTTCACACACATATACATCAGAGTATGAACAAACAAAAATAATCATGAAAATTGTTCCTGTCTCATCAACTTTATAACTTTTGGTAATTGCGGGATAAAATGTTGCAAGATGGGGCATTACGTCTTTTGGACATTTTTTTTTTCAATTTTGTTACATATTCTTTTGTATATGTTGCAACTAGAAAGTTATTGCACGTGACAATAAACAAGAATATGTCAAAAAGACATAATGCCCTATATCGCAATATTTATTTTGCCCACAATTACCACGCTCACAAAGGGATACCCCCCGCTTTGCTTCAAGTCCAATTATCTCCCCTGGAAAATATCCGACAGCAACGAAAATTCTTCATGCACATCTACATATGATGTACTTCCTTCATGTAAAGTTTCATCAAAATCTTTCAAAAGGTTTAGGGGGAGTTGCGCTTACGAGGTATCACACTGAATACTATATTTAAAAAGTCTAAGTCAAATTATCTCCCCTGAATAATATCTGACAGCGACAAAAAATCTTCATGCACATCTACATATGATGTACTTCTTTCATGTAAAGTTTAATCAAAATCTGTCAAGCGGTTTAGGAGGAGAAGCGCTTACAAGGGATGTAGACAGACGGACAGAGAGATGCACAGACAGACAGACAGGGTGATTCATATATACCTCCTAAACAAGTTTGCGGGGGGTATACAACAACCACAAACAAACAAACAATTTCACGATGATTTTTGTTCGTTCATATCCTAATTTAAATGTGCACCAATAGGAATAAGGTCACTATGACCTACATTTTATGCTAGAGTGGCTTCGGTGAAGTTTTTGGTTTTCGTCCATATATTGGGATCTATATGTAGTAGGGCTGTGATATTGCACCAGTAGATGTGTCATGGATAGCGTGACACGGCCTACTAGGAATTAGGTCACTGTGACCTACATTTTACGCTAGAGTAAATTCGGTAAAGTTCTTGGTTAAGGTCCATTTCGTGGCTTCTATATGTACCTATAAAATGTTTTGATGGCGGGAGGCTCATCCTTGGCCTACAGACACACCCTCAAGTAAAAATAAGAAACTTAGGTTAAGTTCCAGATTGAGGTCAATATTATGGGTTCTGTAAGTATACAAGGCAATGGTAAATACCATTTGATGTGCTTTGTTTAGCGTTACATAACGCGGTGGAAATTGGTGCATTTTGAATGGATGGATAATGCAATAGCTACTGAATGTATTAAGGATTTATTGCAGTGGCGGATTCAGGGGGGGGGCGTAGGGGAGTACGCCCCCCCCCCTTTAAAAAAGGAAAGGAGAAAAAAAGAGAACTGTGAGGGCAAAAATGTAATCCCCGCTCGTCCTCGCCATAAATTAATGCATTAACGGTCGGTACTAATTCGTTTATTATGATATCTCTGTGGTATATACTGTACCAAATAAAGGTTACTGAACACCATAAAAACCTTCTTCTTGGCCTTCCTTTTCCGATATCCCCTTTTTACGCCCCCACCCTTTCGAAAATCCTGTATCTGCCCCTGAATTGTAATTATATTTTACGAGTAAAATGGTCTACTACACAACATTGCAGTAACACATTCAATGGTTATCTATTTTTCCTTGCGCATTATGTAAAAAACTAACATTAATTTTGCACCCCAATGGAACACGTTATTGACGACAGTACAAAAACGGGTTTTCATTACATATTAGTATCTTGTATTTGTCTTTATCCGGTGGTCTGATATGAACTGCCACAACATAACAACATGCAACAAACCTAAAATAAAAAAGGCTAGACGTACAAAAAATATTTATGCCCGCGTCATGCTCAGCAATTGCAAAAACTCGTTTGATTCAAAGTCTTAAACGGTATGTGCACATTCGAGATCATTTATAGGTGTGGATTTTATTGCATAAAAAGTCAGTCAACACAGTTTCAAGGCGTAGGGTATCCTGATAATAATGTGGACAGATCATTATTCCGACAGCCCAATACTCCGACAGCCCATTGCTCCGACAATGACAAAAACGTACAAGTATTTGTATATATGGACTGTGGTAGTACTTCCGTCCGCCGTCGCCCGATATTTATCCCCATAATCCGGGTTTGCACATTATAAATGCACTTTATATTCATTCTAAAAGCAGAGACGGATCCATAAATGTTTAAAGGGGGGTCCTGACCAATTTTGCTGAACATCTACACGAAAGTAACAACAATTTTCAGAGGAACTGAGGGGAAAAGGGGGGGGTCAACCGCCAGAACACCCCATGGAAAGTGGCTTTATGTAGACCTTTTATTACTTAAAATCAATCATTTTATTTTTCTTGCGGTATATTATGAAATATTTTTAATTTTTGTTTTTGTTTTGTTGGTTTGTCCAAAGGGCTTGATTCCAGTATTTTGGGTTGGAGTCAATATGCAACCTTGTAGAACATGTCAAACTAACTGTCTTGTGGGAGTGTTATAATTATCTTGAGAAAACGAGATAATTCTCCTGTTGAAACGGGGTGCTATATTGAGGGAACGACTTTTTTAAATATTTTTTCTTCCATGGCCGAGCCGTACAATTATTTATATCGTGTTTTTGGCATTTGTATCTTTTTGGTAGAGCGCCTATGATGATTCTTAATTAGACGAAACGCGCACGGTCAGGCGAAGCAAAATTTACTGTCTGGAACTTTGTATTTTTTATTTTAATCACAAATCATAAAATATTTGATATACAAAAGTTCAGAGGTGGCAATCCTTAATAAAAAAGAGAATGCAGGTACGCTCCTTTTTCCGAAATAAACAGAAAGTCACGAAGACCTGGAAAGGGGGTACATTGTAAACCATTATGCCATTTAATGTGTTTACTAAATTTAAAAATAGTCTGTTACGAAACTGTGAATATATTCCTTATATGCCCCCGCCCCCTTTTCTTTCATGCAAGTGGAAAGGTATGATTATTAAAATTGATTATTACTTGAGTATAGAAATAAATTGTTTTAGGGCATTATTTGGTAAAAGGTAAAAAAAACGAACCAACCTTCAAATTAACTTACATTTACAGTACTGTTTAACTTATTTAATGTTTATATGATTTTTAGGTACTGAAAAAACTTAACATGCATCTATACATGTATTATCTAAAAAAAATGACAGACTTAAGAGAGACAATCTTATATTCCAATGGTCAAAAATACTCATCTTTAGGAATGTTTTGAAAAAAGATGCTGAAGTTGACATGTCACAATGTCAGCCTCTGCATGATCTTAAAACAGTTCACTATAAAGACTGACAGATGCCAAATCTTATACATGTATATATACCGTACAAACAAAAGTTTTCCTACCGAAGGTAGGGGGTTCTCTCCGGGTACTCCGGCTTCCTCCCCCAATAAAAACTGGACGCCATGAAATAGCTGAAAAATTGCTGAAAGTTGCGTTAAAACACCATTCAAACAAACAAACAAACGCTTACTTTGTAAAGTGGAAAAAATGCCTGCAAGGGTGATATCAGGGAATCGCGGTGGTCGAGTTTTAGTATACCAGGGTTTTACGTATCAGAAGAATAGAGAACGTCGGGCATCATCTATTAGAGATGCTGGAGAAGAGATTGCAGAGCCCCGCTTAAGACTGATTATTTGATTTGGAGGCCAGAAATCCAAACATCAATGTCCTCAATCCCCAAGAAGATGTCTATCGCCAAATCAGAATTTAAAAAACGACTCCTGCTAAAAGTACAACAGGCTTCCAGCCTGCCTATTACATCAACATCACATACATATCCAGATGTTTGTTATAAAAACGTGTCTTGATATATATATATATATATATATATATAGAAACGTATATATATATATATATATATATATATATATATATATATATATATATATATATATATATATATATATATATATATATATATATATATATATATATATATACGTTTCTTTCTTTGTCGGAGAAATGGGCTGTCGGAGTAATGGGTTGTCGGAATAATGGGCTGTTGGAGTTATGGGTTGTTGGAGAAATGGGCTGTCGGAGTAATGCTACGCGTCTGATATAATATGTGTACCGTCTTGAAATGAATTACAATGTTGTGGTTTTGCTTTGAATAACGGTTGATTTTTAGTTATTGTAACATAGAGTTTCAACTTTCATCTTTTATTTATACATGCACCCTTGGTCCTATGGTGTAAAATCAACTGCCTGACCGAATGAAAATTTGCCTGTCGGGACAGGCGGTCATGCAGGTTTCGCGAAGACTGCAGCAACAAAGTGAAACTATCATTTTGTGTACAAATATGGCCTTCTTTATAAATATGGGTCATGAAATTATTCATTTTATATAAATATGGGTAATGAAAATTGGAATTATGAGCTGTTGTCACCACTAGGCGTCCGTCGTCCGTTAACTTTTCTTTACAAATCTTCTTTAACGAGACTGGAAGGGATTGCATTCAAACTTTGTACACTTGATCTCTACTAAGTTTGTGAAATTTATGCACGCCTACCAAACAACATGACCACAGTTGCTAAAATAGAACAGAGGGTCAGACCCTTGTTTTAGGCTTATACTAGTAGCTCAAAAAGTATTTCCGAAGCAACCTTCCTTCTTCAGCATGAAAAGCTATACAAATCTCTTCATTTAGTCGAAGATGTAGAACCACTCTAAATGGAGTTATTACCCCTTAATCGTCACAATTGACCATTTTCGCAGTTTTTGGGCTATATCTTAAAAATTGTTAGTGCTAGAGGAAAATTTAGCATCGCAGAATTGTTTTAAATCCCATCGTTGGAACAGAGTATGATAACTTCCCCTGGTTTAACAATTTTCTTCATTCCAACAGGGTCCGGTTCAGAACATGCCAACGGCACACAGCTATAGTCTGGGATCCTGACTAAATATTATCATTACAGTAAGCGGACTTCCGGTTCGAATATACAGTCAGGTCACCAGCAATGAATCCGGTCAAAATTTTGACCGGTTTTGCAACATTCGGAATGCCTCAAAATTTACCTCATTATTAACAGTTACTTACGTAACACCGATACAAAGCATTATGACGTAACGTCCGGCGTCCGGGTAAACAAATCAAATAAAAATACAGTTAATCAAAAGAATGATTTTATAGATTTATGTATCGAATATGGAAATAACTTAGGGATTTGTCAGTTTAAGTCGAAAGCAGGCAAACAAGAAGCCAGCTAGCTACTTTATTTAAATTGTACTCTGACATAAATTTCCAACGGATCGAAACGCGCGAAAAGTTACATATGTAGCTAAAACATGGCGTTATAAACAACCAATCAAATCGGGTTGTAAACTGGTGGTGACCTGGGGTTATATTTGAAAGTGAAGCTTGCGTTAATGAAAAATATTGCACCAGGGGACCAGGTTACACATAGCTATACCATGAATAATGGGCAGTAGCCTCTCCCCCGGGATCTAACTTCTAGCAGAATAGATGGGATTTGCCTGCTGATTAATTTTTGTGAAGGAAAATATGTTGACTTATATAGGATGTATTGCCCTTTAAATGTCGATTTAATTTCTTTTTTTCCTATTTATCAACAGTTAAGGAATGGAAATGATGAAATTGATCAGCACGATAAGAACTACGCGTGGGCAAAAATGGTCACTTTTGTAAACTTACCAGATACATAAAACTGCATTCATCAAGGCCGATTTCATCTTCTTAGGGTTACATGTGGATTCGAAAGCATCAAATCAAATGGAAACGAAATGCATACGAAAAATATCCAAAAGCGTGACGAAATTATCCCAAAGCTGGATTAAACACGATTCGCAATTCCGAAAAATTGCTGATGTTGCAGTTAATCTCTGTAATTGATGTATATTATAAACTCCGGAACTCTGTCTCAATAAATAATTTGTATGTTTATATAACATGTATAACGGGGATGCAGAGACATAAAACTTGTCATATGTCAGCTGGTCTTTTAATGCATGCACCAGTTTCAGTTTAATGTAGAACTTTCATGTGCTAGGTCAGTCACATGTAACTTTAATATTCGGATCTCAAGATTTATTCTATATTACAATCATGGATAAATAAAACATATGCACCACGGGGGGGGGGGTAACTAAGGATACTTTTAGATACAGGCCTGCGGACGGAGATTTGAAAACCCACACTATTCATATATTTTCGGATGTATTAAACGGGACCCAATAATATATTGAATTATTAAATTCAGACCTATATTTTTTTTACTGCACATACCCATTGACAAAATAGTCCATTAGTCTTCCAAAATGATCAAGTGATGTTAATGGAACACTTTGTTTGTAAAATAACTGTGGTTTACCTAGGCTTAACATGCTCAAGATGAGAATTGAGGCATGGACAAATTTAGATAATTTACAACTATACCCAATGATATATTTTTCAATGAAAAAAGCTACCCTTTCATATATTTCGGAGAGGTAAAAAATTGACCCATTCCGGCCGCACATCTGTATTACCCTATATATACCAAGTTACCCCCCATCCCTTTCCGGGTGATATGCACCTCTAGTTCCCCTTGTTGCAAAGCACGCAAAACTTTAGGTGATACACACCTGAAAGTTATATAATTGAATCTTCGTGAAAATTTGTATATTTGGGAGGATCACTAAACAAGTGCATTCAGCGAAAAAATATCCATAGGTACATGATTATATAAAAGCAGATGAAGTTTATCTGCCTTTTTCATAGGTTTATCATTACTTTAGTTTTCCTTTCCAAAAACGTAGCAAGAATAATTACACTTTGACTACAATTTGTATATGGTCTTCTTTTGACATGTTTTGCGAAATTTTGAAAAGAAAATTTGGGTACATGATATAATAGAATAGCATGGGTTTGAATAGATAAAGGACGAGAAACCCGAAAGTTTTGTTGAAATCTCAAAAACCTCTTACGTGAATTTGCGATCAACTTAATTATAGAAATGGTATTGAACAAAAATTATTGACGAAAACTTTACGACTGTATGCTATTTTTCCTCTATTTTGTCATCGGATTTTTTTTATTTATGGCATAATTATGCGACAAGAAATTTGCTTAGACCTATTTTCAAAGAAATATATCGTAATCTTTCGTCAATACATTAAATGTCTGGAATCTAATAATTCAGTATAATCTCTGTTTTTGTTTTAAATTACGTTTTTTAACTGATATTCAATAAGATAATTCAGCCTTCGGCCTTTCATTCAGTTTGTAAGGTCCGAGATATCCGTTCATACATATCTTGGGCTCATTTAGCAGTGGCCACTGGCACGCGTGTTGAATAATGACCAATTTGCATATTTAGATGGTGTAATTTATGGATTGCAGACATGTTAAAACGGGCTTCAATGCAGCCATTTTGGTGTTATATAAAAATACATATAAGCAAATTCCATCATATTTAAAAAAAAAATTCAGAATTAAAATTTCATAAATGAACATTGAAAAAGTGCCTAAAATATTGGGGGTCACAGGCCTAACTCATATACACCCACATACAAAATTTGACAGACTTGGCCCATTCCTGTGTACCACAGACATCGTTATGCTAGGCCTTTTTTCTTTCTTTCACATAATAATAAATTCGGTGTAAGAAAATCTGAAGAATGATGGTACTTACTTATATCGGACAAAAAGCAAAAAAGTCGGACAAAAAGCTAATCGGATACAAAATTTCGGACAAAAGGCAAAAAATCGGACACAAAGCAAAAATATCGGACAAAAAGCTAATCGGATAAAAGGCTGACGGACAAAAAGCAAAAGTTCGGACAAAAAGCAAAATTATCGGACAAAAAGCGACGTCGGACAAAAAGAAAATATCGGACATAAAGCATCGTATCATGCGTCCACTAGTTAAAGATCGCATAATCTTTGCAAAAACGTATGTAAGAACCAATTCTTTCTTACGCTGCTAAAGCATTAGATTCCATACTTCATAAATTATTGCGCGACCATGGGACTGGTATTTATTTATTTATTATTCATGTCCTCGAGATGTGTTATTTATTTTTATGGTTGACGTCAAACGAATACAGCTTAAATTAGCGATAAAAGTTTGTATACAAAAAATACAAACATAATTACATTTATGTATGACCGGGGTCGGCAGTTATCTCCCGGACTTAATATGCTATGGTCTTGCTAGTGGCTATTGATTATTGAAGGTAAACATATTAATTGTTAACACCATATTTTGACCTCTAACTGAATTAAAGTTTTATTTTTTTTAATCATAATTTGTTATTACAGCACATAATTGTGGTAAAAATAAAAAATACAATAAAATCTTAAAACTAAAACATACATCACAATTAAGCTGGGACTAGTATAGCTAACTTGATTTATAGGTTCCTGAATACACACACAAACAATGTGATAGCCATTACGGAATTTCTCCATTATCCAAGTGAATGTCTAACTTAACATTAAAAAAAATCAAGAAAAGACCTAACGCGATTGAGACTCAAAACTCCACACAAGTAAGTATGCATTGTGCTGGTGTATGATATTGAATACCGTGTAAAGTAACGGTTCGTATTCCACACATTATTCTTCTTGCTACTTCTCTTTTATTTTGCGTGTCTATTTACAAACTGAATGCGCCATATTTCTTATTTTATCTTGATGCGACCGATGATCACATCTACTATTACACTTTATGCGAGGACCGTTGGGCAATGATATAGATAATGAAATACGTGGAACTTCGATTTTATAACATGTTTACAGTTTAAAACTGTTAGTATTGGATAGCCTTCATATCTTCGTTCAAAATAAATAGATAACAAACACGTCATAGCTGTATTTATTATTAGTGCAGCAAGTAATGATAGTTTCAGGAACAATATAATGTTTTTCAAATAGCATTTTCATATTATTTTGACGCTGTATGGGAATTGGAACCTATAAAAACGTAGAACGACAACATCAAAGTATTCTGTTCACAAACTAATATCAATAACGCACAAAATCTTGGAGTGTGTTTGTTTATTAATATTGTTAATAAAAGCATACGAATAAAAAAATTTCAATTAAACGAGCCTACAATGCCATCTACACCTTAAGGAGACAAAGATTAATAAGACGTTCAGATCTTGGAAACAAATAAGCAATACAAAAAACCAAGGCTCTGGTTACCAGACCAATTTTCTCTTCGAAGACACATATTGTATTGGCCTGTGTCAAATGGTGTAAAGATGTCTTCCAGAAAAGAATAAATCCATTGACATCTCTGGAACTTACATTAAGGAATCACTACCTGAAGTCAAGAACCATGAACACTGCTCTACCAAGTCAGAACCATGAACACTGCTCTACCAAGTCAGAACCATGAACACTGCTCTACCAAGTCAGAACCATTGCTGTAGTTTCTATATGTTATTATTCTCATTTGTTGTAGTACCAGCATACCCTTTTTAAGGAGCTTCTGGGAGAGCAATTATCCTGTATTCAGACTGGGGCCTCGGTGGCCGAGTGGTTACGGTAGTTCGTCTACTATTGATAAGGTGTTCTGTCAACACTGAAATTGCGGGTTCGAGTCTCACTGCGGGCTGGGTGCGCTCGACTTTTTCCAGCTTTTTGGATTGCCAGTTTTCCTACTGAAGGTCGGGGGTTTTCTCCGGGTACTCCGGCTTCCTCCCCCAATAAAAATTGGACGCCATGATATAGCTGAAAAATTGTTGAAAGTGGCGTTAAACAACTTTTAAACAAACAATATATTCAGACTTGGCGTATGACCCGGATTATCGATCTTTGACAGAAATATCACAAAACTGAGCATAAACATTGCAACGGAGGGATTTCCTACCAAGTACGTTCTTCTTTTCATATACATGATAGAATTGGGGGTCTAGAGCCAATGGGGAAAAAGAACGACAGAAAAAAGTGAGCAATCCACATCAGAGTTACTTAATGAGACAAGGAATATTTTATATGGTGAACATACAGAAAATGCAGCCTTTAAATTAACATCTCTAACATCTCGTGTCATAACTTTTGAAACAGAAATTACGAATTTAAAATGTCAATCTGCTGAACTAGAATCAAGCACACAAAGAACTAGTAACCTTTTCGATGACATGGCGTCGAAAACAACCAATATGAAGGGGGGGGGGGGGGCGGAGAACATTTGAAAGTCGCTGAGAGAGAAACAGCAAGTGGAAATAAATCGATTACGGGACATTATCAAGCTGCGTTTACAAATTCAAAACATGTGTTGGTCAAGGAAGAGTGATATCGGCATGGTTATTTCTCTTTTCACAAACGATATGATTGGGAAATTTTTTCTAATTGTGAGACTGGACTGAAATTATTATATGTTCTTGTATATGCACAAACATGGAGACTTACGTATAATGCAACAAAAAGGGCAGTTTTCTTATGTTTTCTCCAAATAGAATGATCGAGCAGATCTGTATACCACCTTTGTTGATACTGTACATCGAAAAGCTGCAGAGTAACGCACTAATTGTCTGTGTCGACAGAATGCACAGCGCCGGTAAAAAAACTTAAACTTAATCGACACTCGCTCCATAGCATTGGTGCAAGCCCAAATGGAATGTCCCCCTTAATCGATACTATTGTGTAGAAAAAAAGTATTTCTTTCAACCGCATTGTATTCATGCGCGACGTGTGATCGTTTAGTCACAACACAATGCTCGAACAAACCCCGTTATACCTACACTATGTATACTTTGTTTTGATAATCGATCACCATTTATTCATTCATTCTTTACTTCCTCTTTACAGAGATTCAATTAATGAATACAATATATAATACATATTACAATAGTATAATCAATTTTAACATACATTTTGCAGACAGTAGACAAAATACAAACTATATAACGTAATATACAATTTTGTCACGGAAAAACAAATAAATAAACAGATTAATAAATAAAACTGGACATGGACATATATATGGAATCAGTATATCTTACCGGATGTCTCTTTGATATTTAGCCACACATTGGGCTATACGAGCATGACCCAATTTTGTAAAGTCTATCAATTGTTCATCACTCAGTGTTGTGTTTGTTTCCCTCCCCCAAAACACTTGAAATTGTTCCTCGTGATCATAACTGTCTAGTTCAATAAACAAATCCAGCGGATAATTCTCAATAACTATATCCCACCAAACATCCTGGAGAAGCCAAGTTGGCGGACAATTTAGACATGCATGAATATAAACATCTTCAAATAATCGATTGCAATAAGCACTTACGCCATTGGATGAATTTGATATTTCCGCCCAAACTTTTTTTATGACATAAGATCGTCTTATTTCCATAAAAGTTAGTGATTGTTTCCAGAAGTGGTCTAAATGGACACTATGATGCAAGTTTCTAAATCTGGAAAAATCATTGTCATTGTTTATTCGACTATGCCAATTGGATGTGTGTTTTTCAAAAATTGCGTTGTTTTCAATTTTTCTCCACGCATCTTTTTTCAGGAAAATAACCATCTAACATATAGTCCAAAATATATCTAGAGAGTCCATATTTAAAAAGAATATCTATAATGTCTGGAATGAAACCATCGAGTTGACGTCTTTTATCTACCAAAAACGAAAAGTCTTACCACGAAAATCTTTTTAGACAGATAGGTTTCGTCCATAACACACAATCTATTTATAGAAATAACAACTTCTTTTTATCTATATAAGCGTCAGTAGGATGCAATCCAAGTACACTCTGACAATATCGGATCTAGTTAGCGTTTTGAAGTTCAAAATATGTTTGATAATTTTTGACATATTGTTTTTTTGCACTGTTATGCAAAGCGGATGTATCTACTGCTCAGTATTCGACTAGGTCACGTGCAAAATGGGATAATAGCTAATTCAGATCATATAAATATGACATGGAGTCATTTTTAGAAACATTTATTAATTAGATGTATATCCCAAACAGGGTCCTCTGGTCAAAGATTGTAGCTCAATCTATAACTATTTATTTGGAGGCTGAATGGAAAAAATCATTACGAAGTCAATGAGAATTGTGTCGGTCCCCCGACGCTCACAGTCCATATAGACCTTTCAGGCTGCCTGTGAAAACCCAACTTTAAGAAACGAACTAATATTACCCTTATATCTTGGATCGCTATTCATTAAGAGAGATAAATGGACTCCGTGATCTAATGATATAGTTAAACATCTTATACTTCACTGTTCGAGTCTACTTAACTCTTTTACTTGACGTTGCTGTGTAAGAATCAGTTAACTTCATTCATCAAGATGATGAAATATTATGATAACCGTTCTGGGCCGTGTTAAAGACTTCGTGAAAGATCTTGATTCAGACTTGTGGAGGCAGGTGATGGTCTGTGCAGCTGGCCATTTATTAATTATGTATATGAATTTCAAGTTAATCCTTCAATATCAAAGCTACAATTTTGGCCATCATTATAACTTGCTTTTTTGCCCCATGTATTAATGAGACTTAAACGGATGTTAATGAATGAGTTCTGATATGTAAGATAATATGTACATGCATTTATGTTAATGTTTTATTGTTTGTAGGCTAAACTTATTTTTATTGAATTGGATAAAGAATCAATCAATCAATCAATCAATCAATCAATCAATCAATCAATCAATCAATCAATCAATCAATGTTTTGTAAAACAATTGACGCCATAATTCTGCAAATTGGACACACAAACTCCTACTAACAGCTTTGTGACAAATTTAAGACTTTCAAACACTGCAAACTGCGTAACAGAGTGTAACCATGGCATAGTAGAAAGATTAAAAATGTATTAAAAGAAATCGTGACTCGTAGAACATCTTCAAAAAGCGTTTATAAAGAGCAGAAGTGTGACAGAATACGCCGTATTAATCATTGGTCGATACTTTGTCGTAAAGTGCAACTTCCTTTATTGGTAGTTAATAAACCGCATCAAATTATGAGTGCAATATATTTGCTATAATTATATTCTTATACGTTACAGTCACACAGCTTATGAAACTGCTGTACGGTTATAGATCCATTAGTGTATACAGTATATTTATTTTTGTTTGTTTGAATATATGTAAACGCCATTTTCAGCAATTTTAGCTTTATTATAGCGTCCAGTTTTAATTGGGGCGGAAGTTGAAAACCCAGTGAAAAACTACAAATAAGCTACAGTGACCTAAATTAAACTGGAATGAACCTCGTGAGTATACAGAAAATCTACAGCCACCGTACTAAAAAATGGAATATAACTTAGGAGTAGACAAAAAACTACAGATAAGCTACAGCCACTGTACTGAAACTTAAATAGAACTGAAGAGTAGATAGAAAACTACAGATAAGCTATAGAGACAGCACTGAAACTGGAACGGAACCCTAGGACAGACAGAGAACTAAGATAAGCTACAGGGATCGCACTGAAACTGGAATGGATCTCGGGAGTATTCAAATAAGCTACAGCCACTGTACTGAAAATTTAATAGAACTCAGGAGTTTGCAGTTAACTACATATAAAGCTACAGGGACTACACTGAAACTGGAATGGACTCATGAGTATAGGCAGAAAACTACAGATAAGCTACAGTGACTATACCATAACTGGAAATGACTCAGGAGTAGGCAGAAACTACAAATAAGCTATAGTGACTATACCATAACTGGAATGGACTCAGGAGTAGGCAAAAACTACAGATGAGCTAAAGTGACTATACCATGACTGGAATGGACTCAGGAGTAGGCAAAAACTACAGATGAGCTACAGTGACTATACCATGACTGGAATGGACTCAGGAGTAGGCAAAAACTACAGATAAGCTACAGTGACTATACCATGACTGGAATGGACTCGAGAGTAGGCAGAAACTACAGATGAGCTACAGTGACTATACCATGACTGGAATGGACTCGGGAGTAGGCAAAAACTACAGATAAGCTATAGTGACTATACCATAACTGGAATGGACTCAGGAGTAGGCAAAAACTACAGATGAGCTACAGTGACTATACCATGACTGGAATGGACTCAGGAGTAGGCAAAAACTACAGATAAGCTACAGTGACTATACCATGACTGGAATGGACTCAGGAGTAGGCAGAAACTACAGATAAGCTATAGTGACTATACCATAACTGGAATGGACTCAGGAGTTTGCAAAAACTACAGATGAGCTAAAGTGACTATACCATGACTGGAATGGACTCAGGAGTAGGCAAAAACTACAGATGAGCTACAGTGACTATACCATGACTGGAATGGACTCAGGAGTAGGCAAAAACTACAGATAAGCTACAGTGACTATACCATGACTGGAATGGACTCGAGAGTAGGCAGAAACTACAGATGAGCTACAGTGACTATACCATGACTGGAATGGACTCGGGAGTAGGCAAAAACTACAGATGAGCTAAAGTGACTATACCATGACTGGAATGGACTCAGGAGTAGGCAAAAACTACAGATGAGCTACAGTGACTATACCATGACTGGAATGGACTCAGGGACTGGAATGGACTCGAGAGTAGGCAGAAACTACAGATGAGCTACAGTGACTATACCATGACTGGAATGGACTCGGGAGTAGGCAAAAACTACAGATAAGCTATAGTGACTATACCATGACTGGAATGGACTCAGGAGTAGGCAAAAACTACAGATGAGCTACAGTGACTATACCATGACTGGAATGGACTCAGGAGTAGGCAAAAACTACAGATGAGCTACAGTGACTATACCATGACTGGAATGGACTCAGGAGTAGGCAAAAACTACAGATGAGCTACAGTGACTATACCATGACTGGAATGGACTCAGGAGTAGGCAAAAACTACAGATGAGCTACAGTGACTATACCATGACTGGAATGGACTCCGGAGTAGGCAGTTCTTTTTACACAGGTGATACCAGCAGGGTTATTGTCAATGGTAGTTTTCAGTAGAAAGACGAAAGTGCAAACAATCATTAGGTAATAAATAAAATATAGTTTAAATCATAATAAAAAGTGACACATAATTAAAATACACTGTTTTTAACGAATATTTACGTTTGCCTACACTGTATACGGGTCAAATTACACTTAATGTATAAATAATGCTCACGAAACTTGTTATTGTCTTTAATAATATGTTCCTAACGTCACCAAAATAATCTTACGAAAACCACCGCGATCGTAGTTTTCTATGCTTACAAATTTATCACGTTGCAAATTTCTCAACCGGGATTTAATTAAACTTAAATTATAGAAAAACATCATTGAAATAAGGATTAACCATTTATAATAAGTTTGTAAAACAATATTACAAGTATATAAATTGTAAAATTATAGTTCTTTCTCTATGGAATTCCGATCTTGCGTAATAATAACGATTTCCCCCCTTTAACAGGTTTGATTCATACGTAATGAACGTTCACTAAAACAGACGCAAACTGTTTCTCCTGATATACAGAAACTGTAATTATTGCCTCTTGAAACTGTAAAATGTTTTGCAGTGAAGTAGATTTTTAAGAGATACTTAAGAGAAAAAAACTGTTACATTTTCTATAATCCAGTTTTATTGATCTCGGAAACCGTTCCTTGCTAGTCAAATGATGGGGCGTTGGCTGGTTTAACAGGGAACCTGCACTAGAATGAATTAACAACAATTGCAACAATTCAACTAACAACGAACAAACAACCACTCAAAATAATGCAGTTGCAAATTTTCAGTTATTGCAAATAACACATGCGTACTATCTCCTTATTAACAGAAATCATTGATACGTTGTCAAATAAAATCAGCTACCTTGATTATTCTTCTAACGCTATTTATCATTAGCTTATATTGGTATTGGTTTAGACAAATATTTTTAGTTCGAACTCATATGATTGTTATTGTTGTTGTTAACTTATAATCAGCCTTTCGGTGGTTATTCTAAAATCCCCCACACACTGTATGAATCATGAACTTGAAGGATATTAGCTTGATTGTTTGATTTGTTGATTTCTGACTATTAGCAGGTAAGTAATTTCTTATATATTTTTCTGCCTTGCACATAAACCGTAATGTATGCATTGAAACACTAAACTACACAAAATTACTAATTAAGCAAAAAGTTTTATGTGAAAATTGTATTGTAAAATGTAATTCTGACATTATTCCTGACAAATGAACAGAATGAAACAATTTTGCTCAGTGTAAAATTAACATGTTTGTATGTTTGTACACCAATTTCTTGCATCGGCAAATAGACAGTCTTGTGAAGATTTTGGTGTTATGTGTGAACCAATACCTTACATATCTATTCGGATGTTTTAAGTTTATAGGTATAAACTTGTGGCTAACAAAATCCTTAAACAGTTATGTCTTTTATGCAATTTTCTTAATGTTAAAAGAATAATATACCGCGGTACACTTTGAATACTTCCGAGAAGCTCGATTTAATCAAAACTTCTTCACAAAATAAATTTAAACTCTGTAATGACAACTATTGAAAATTTATTTGTTATGTCAAGTACAAAAGAAGATGAATATTGGCTCTTCGATTTCGCATTTTCTAGATTTTAAGCAGACATTAATCCCGGTCTTCCTCACAATACAAAATGTAAAACGGAACCTAACATACAGGCGATTTATTATTTGTTTTAATATTACAAATATTTCGCTTTAAAGATGCATGGTTTAATAAACAAAAATATTTTTTGTAAAATATTATTTATATTGTTTCAAATGACAGTTTTAATATAGTACGTTTCCATGGGAAGTATGGAAAGTAGTTCCGTCTATTTATGAACCGCTGACTATTGTTTATGAAACTTTTTCATGTTCACACGACCTTTTGGATGGTCACTTCATTGTGTATATGGAAACGAATTATCATAATCCAATATGATTACAAATTCAGTATTTTAACAACTGTAGAGTTGTCGACACACATTTTATCATTATCAGGTAGACCATCATATCTGTGTTTGGGTGAGGTTGCTTGAATCCCTTACTCTGCCCCACTCTCACTCCATCCGCCACAACATCTACCTTTTTTATTGGAATTTCTGGTTAGATCTTTGTTAAAGGTTATAGGAAATAAAATAACAAAATCTGGCAGCGTGTATGTTTTAATATACAATGAATGTTATGGAACTTAAAGTTCAGAGTGGAGTTTTGATATAAAAAAGTTATTAATTCTTTTCCTTAACTGATTTATTGCTTTTTATCATGTTATCGTTCTAAATGCAGTTTAAATATTGCTCGCTCGACGTTAAACAACCATGCTATCAATCAAAGTTATCGACTTAACAGTACCTAAGTACTTTGATAATTTTCTATGGTTTAAACATTACTCGTATCGCCAATTTAGAACGTTGAAAGGTACTTGCTGCATCAACGGTGTAGGTAAATAAGAAAATAAACTAGGCAACACGCTCTTAGCTAATTAGTAAAATTAGGGGAATATTGATAATTATTGATTAGTAAATAATGACAGAAGTGTATACTGCTACTGTAGTACGTGTTATACTCTGACTAAGGCTCCCCATTAAGTGTTCGTAAGTGTCGACCAATACAGTTTCCCTGGTATATTTGTTAATAGAAATTTTGAGTGACGTTTTAAGCTAACATATTTTGTTTTTTGTTTTTTGTTTTTTTTGTTTTCTGATTTTTGTTTTTAAATTTGTATTATCTGAATTGTATATAATAAAGGTTAATATAAGTCTGTAAACGCAAACCTTACTGGAGCAAAATACAAGTACACTGTACCTTAACCTTGTAACTAAGAATGTATGTTATGAATGAAGATTTACCGTCAGGCTAATTAGATACATTTCTTTCTCATTAAGCTGTTGAACAATAATTAAATTGTTAAGTCTCAACAGAAATAGTTAGAAAAACGATTAAGTTTCCCAAAGATTTGGAAAATGTACACCGAAACTTCCAAAATGTTGCTTCAGAATGCAGGATATTGCCTATTCATTACCCATACATATCGACATCCTTGTAAATGAATGCGAAGTAGTTGAGAAACCAATCGGATCACCTCTGTTATTTCCGCCTATGGAAATGGCCGAGAGATGTTCCGATTGGAAGAGAAACATGTTTGTTGACGTAGAGGCAAAACAGGGGTATTTACAGACTGTTACAAGTACATATTGAATAGAGATGAAATGTTAAAATAAAGATATACCAGTAAGCATTTCTCAAATCCCGAACTGAGCCGAGGTTTATATCCACTCTTACATAAATATTACACTTTCCATTTGCAACAGGTCTTTACTCAAATGATATATAAAACATGGGGACTGATTAATAAAGTATTAATGGATCTTTCCATACCGTTATGTGTCCAAGGTCTGTAACACTGGTAGAAGATGACTGCAATGGTCCGAGGCCAGTATAACAGACCAAGGACAAATAGCGGGGCCAATCAATCAGAAAACAACCATTTCTTAATACCTTTATTAACCAATGTACTATACCTATAACTTCCGTGCATGCTTAATGTTAAACTTCAATTTTTAACCCATTATTATGTCAAATTTACACATATATAATTTTAATTATATACATATAAAAAGGTGGACACACAATTCGAGGTCGCTTTGCATTTTTTCTTTTGTTTGTCTTAAAAGTAAGATATTACTTCGTTGTCTCTTTATTTCACAGCCAAATAAAGCAGCGCCACCTGGCAAACAGTATGTCTAATAGATATCCCCCTTTTCAACAGGTTCATGTTCTATAGTCGTTCTGTAAAATTTAGCTGAAAATATTCGCTTTTATTTACGAAGCTCTTCCATATATATCGCCAATACATTAATTGTAAAATATTCTGACAAAAGTTGGAAAAAAAATTTGGTAAAGGATTCTAAAAATATCTAGATTTTTAATTCATAATGGCCCTGTTCGTCATGATGACCATATAAAAGAAACCCTTGTGCAGAAGATTATTTTAATTATTAATTACTTTATGCTCCATTTAATAATTAAAAAATTCTAGAAAATGTTGACAAATTAATTTTAAATACCAAATAAAAATTAAAAACAAGAAATACGAATATCATTTTATATTTTGCCGAAAAATGAACAGTTGATCTTGTTGCCGGGATGTGTTCTCTTATCGATTAACACCCTTCCTCTGTTGTGGTTAATGGGATGTAGTAACTAATACTGTCTTATCAGATGTGTTTATTTATGATATATATTAATGATGTGTTATCAATAAAAGTATGCATTGCGTATAATGGAAATAATTTCTGCAATAATATTTTCATATTTTATATTTGTCAAACAGAGTTTACCAGATTCTGTATTTTTAAGAAAGACACGAACTGTAACGGAGTATAGCTTATACTTTTGTTTAAAGTTTGTTGATTTTTAATGTTCAATAGCGAAAGTGTTGTTTGGGATCGCATATCAATCAAGTTCCACAGATCAATCTGGTTCGTACTTAAGGGTTACATACCATAGTCCAGTTGAGCCCGGCCCGGGGAGCCCGGTTGCATGTTATAGAACCAGTATAGTTGCAACGATTATATCTACGCCAGATATTCAAAACTATGTAAATTGTTTTACAGAAGCCTTTCATGGACAGAAATTTTGTTTGAATTTATTGCTTTAATGGGTTTTTACGCCACTTTCAGAAACTGCTAAGGTATACCATGGTGTCCAGTTTTTATTGGGGATGGAGGAAGCCGAAGTTCCCATGGAAAAACTCCGACTTGCAGTATAAAAACTGGCGATTCTTGTCAATTAAGGTCGGAGTTGAGCACACCTTGCCTGAATTGAGATTCAAGCCTGCAACTCCAGTGTTGACAGGCCGGGGATAAGTAATATATGCTGACTACCATAACCACTTGGCCACCGAGGCCCCAATTAGAAATTGTGGCAATATTTAATACAAAAGTAAGCTTTTGGTTCTTGGTTTGTGTATAAATAGAACTTACTAAGGTCAAGCTGACAATCTTTATTGGCCATACATGTGTGCCGTTATTGGTTATTACTACCAGCTGCTAATCTAGCTGCCAAAATTTATTGGTCCTAACTGTCAGCTCGATTGAATGCCTATAAAAATTACGGTTGGTCTGCTAATTGTATACATCATTAATTTGCATTGAGTATTCAAAACTATTGGCCTTATAATAATAATTTCAGTAACTATGTGCACTGAAATACTCTTTATAGACAATATAATTAAGCCACACATTTCTTGGGGACTACAATCAATGAATTTAAATAAATTTTAATTTAGTTTGAATATAATATAAAGTCCCACACCGATATCCCTTTTTATATCATTTAAAGACTTTTTGTAGTGACGGAAATTATAAAACTGTCTTTATTGAAGGCAGATGGAAAATTCAGATGATGGTGAATGCAGTATTGAAAGGTCGACACTACATCATTGCTATAAAAAATACCAAGGAATGTGCAAAATTACATCACATTCACATAACAGCATTGCAGTTTATATTTGTTTTACCATTTTCAGTCTAATCGATATTTGAGCAGCATTCAATGCACTTAAATGCCCCGCATTGTATCGCGACTACCAGTTTACTTACGGATTCAGCACAAACCCCGCTCCATAGTCACCTCGAATGAAACAGGTACAAATACATGTCGCGTCCATAAGAATAAGCATTAATATGTCATTTATTATTTTTGCATAACTTATTTCCAACTTCCGTGGTAATCACACAAAAGCGATGAAATTTTAATTACGATAGGTGATTTTCTATGACAATCTGCATCATGCAAATGAACAGAAACAATTTTCTTAAAGCCTTATTTCAATAACGTAAAACAGAGTTGCTTATTGTTGATATAAATTACAATGTTTTAATGAATGTTTTAATATAAAATTAACATATTCCATCGAGATGGATAAAGGTTTCAAAATACTGAAAATGTAACACTTACAATTAGTAAGATTGATGTACACTGTGTATCAATTAAGTATATAGCCTTGTATCCAGTTAATATATTCCAAAGAATAAGATTATTTAACACAAAATCAGTTGATTACGAAAATCAACGTTTCTTTTGTGTTGACTAGTCAGTGTATCAATTCTAACTCAAATCTTGTTTGCCGTCCGTCACGTTTCAAATGTATGTATATGTATATGCATCATACGAATTTATAACCAACTGAACCATATTTACGTAACATTATACTAAGAAAACAACAATTATTAACCAAAATTTATTAAATTCGATGAAGACAAACTGTCCGAATAGTCCATCCGACAAACCCATCATGGACGTACAAACTTCGTAAAGAACTGAAGGTTATAACAAAATAAGTATACAGTACATTTAATGCACTGAAAGAACCTGTACTAGACGAGCCCACACTACTGATGGCGACTGACTTTGACTACTTAAGATGATCGGCCAAGATTTTGAACCAAACTTAGAAGCCATACTATCTACAATATGCCAGCTGACCTTACCTGTGGAAGAAAACAGTAAACTCAACCCTGGCAATGAGCGAAGTTTATAACCAACACAGCGTCTCTATGGACGAACCAGCTCAAGAAGATAACCTACCATACAAGGTGAACATTCAAATTGTTTTTCCTTGAATGTTAACATTGTATGGAGGCAACAATTGTACAGCTTGCCCATGCGATAACACGCACAGCACTTGTTTGTTGTAATCGCTGCGGAATAGAACAACACGCTAGACTAATTTAGTCTGACTTTCTTATGGTGTTTTAACGCCACTTTCAGCAATGTTTCAGCTATTTCATGGCGTCTAGTTTTTATTGGGGGAGGAAGCCGGAGTACCCGGAGAAAACCCCTGACCTGCGGTAGGAAAACTGGCAATCCATGTCAATTCAGATTGGAGTCGAGTACACCCTGCCTGCAGTGAGAATCGAACCCGCAATCTCAGTGTTGACAGACCATGTGATCAATAGTAGACGAACTACCTTAACCACTGGGCCACCGCGGCCACAACTAATTTACGTAAATTATGAGACAATTTAGTTATAAAAACTTTAACATTGACATTCGAATCTTGTTAGCCAGATATTTCGTATTTATGGTTCAAATTAAAAGACATCAAGTCCGCAGCAGTGATATGTACTATCGCAGACATGAACGAGAAGAAATCCAATTTCATCTATGCATAATACATTTTTTGTGGTAAAGCCCGTTTCTCAATTTATTAAAACATTTTTTTCACATAGGTCACGAACATCATTTTAGTAAGTAATGGAATTTGTTAACATGCCAGACTTTGTAATTTTCGAATTTGTAAAAATTGACACATAAGAATTTTCATTTAGTCACAAAATATCAAAGGTCAGGTTTGCATCGACTTTTGCAAATTGCAATTTGACATAAAATGATAGACATCGCCCAAACTTTGCATCAGTATCATCAATCAAAATTATTATTATAACGCATTATCATTCGTTATTCAAACATAACGTCAAATCTATTTTATAATATATTTTGGTACATTGCGTTCCGTTACATTAAATGCATATTCTATATTTAAATAACAAATTTTCCAAAGTTTCCGCCCGCAGCTCTTATTACTGATAATGGATTTACTATGTTTCTGAACTACTAAAAGTGAAAAAACGACGTGGTAGCTCTTTGTTTTTATACTCTCAATAAAAAGGGACTATTAAAGTTGTAGTGATCTATGTACCTGTTCTGCTAATAAGTCCCATATCTCTTCTATTACATGGTTTTATGTAAAGGTATACAAGCACAAACGATTGAATTTTAACACCGTCCTATGCCGGATACAACATTTTATTTGTTGGAATATCCAAAGAATTATGTTTCTCCGCATAACATTTATCGATATGAAACCTCATTTAAGAAAATTACTTTATTTGCTTTGGATTATTAACACTTAACAGTGTTCGTGTTATAGTGAAAGAAGCACCGAAAATGTCGTGTTTATGACACTCGCCTGACGATATGCAATAAAGAAAACAATATGAATTCAGATCATGAACTAATGGACCCTAAAACAATTCCCAAAGCAGTTGGGCATTAATCTGAAATGATTACGTTCATTATTGGATGTATATACGTGTATAGGCCTACACGACAATTCCGTTTTTATGCGGGGCGAGCTTATTGATTTATAATTTAACTGTAGTATAGTCAGATTTAATAGTCGACTTACTTTATGTGCTATTCAGTGACTAGGACTAGATGCTCTAGTGAGTGGGAATTTATCCCTGAAAAGCAAATCATCTAGCTTTGGGCGTTGTCAGACAACTAATAAATAGGTTACAAGCTTTGGGCGTTGTCAGACAACTAATAAATAGGTTGGTTATACGTTATGATACTACTCTAATGTTATGGCCATTATAAAAATCACAAGCGGTTGTATATAGGATTATTGTTTATAAATGTGAATTTGAATTAACAAAAAACACCCACAATTGTGACATTATGAAATTACTATATAAAATCATGATTTCTATATAACAATGATTGGCATTGTGCTAGTTAAAGTTACATTTGCTCTACAGAAAATCAACTATACATATGCAATGCTTTGTTTCTAAAATTATCCAACATTATCCACTTATCCTATCAAGAGCCTGCTTTCTCTAAATTGACGCAAACCCATTTTTAAGTACTGTTTAAAAATTTAAAGCTTTTGAACAAAAGTCTAGATTTTAGCATTTAATAGTTGGTCCTAAACAGAACGTTTCACGAAATTTCCATATTCATACTTTTTCAGTTGTATAATTCCCTTTATTATACTTATATTAATAATTCCCTATATACATGTGGTAGATATGTAAATATGTTGAATTTTCGCCAGAATTCGAAATATTTATCGGTGTTTTGTAATAGTTAGAATAAAACCATTTTTATATTTGTTTGTTGTGAATTTATCTGCTTGGACTACGACGCAGTTATAGCGTGATGTAGTTCAATTCATATACATATATATTTGAAGCATTCTATATTGTTTATCTGATGCATAACTTTACTACCAATTTAGGCAAGAGTACAATGTTTCCCAAAAATTTGTTTTATTATAGTGAAAGCTTCATATTGCTTTAACAAGTCAAGTCTTGAATAATTACAAAATTACAGTCTTTTTTTATTGATGTTTAAATCAATCTCATGCAGGTCTTGCAAATATTGGCTGTATTGGGTAATAAGTCTCTAGACTAAGTCAGGGCTGTTTAAATAATTCAACGACCAATATATAATGAACACAAATATCAGTATTTAGTTGTTTACGTCAGTAAATTCGAGCTGGGCATAAAACTACAATGGCGTTAAACGATCATTCCCCGTGTGTACGAGTTTGCGTGATATTCATTTATGGTGTAAATTGTTTCCAAATACTACATACAGACAGCCACTTTCCAAGCGCTATTACAAATACGGTCTTATGATTTACTGTCGCTAGTATGTATTCTTGACTTCTGACTGAATAGCTCTAGTAAGTCATACAATTATTTTGTCACGCAAACTTAAAATAAATATATTTTATACGCTCTACTATGGTTAAAGTTAAAATGAAAGAAATGAGTTATGATATACATTAACAATTAAACTCGAAAATACAAGCCAAGTTTAGTCGATATGACTTGACAAGAGCATGTTATTGTCATTACATAGCCAAACCAGTTTGTAATGAAACCATGCTCAAAAGTATAAATGCTAAGTTCAAAACGTCACCTGTCAATAGTATCTCCCTGTACGTCACCTGTCAATAGTATCTCCCTGTACGTCACCTGTCAATAGTATCTCCCTGTTGTTTAAGAAAATCAATATAGACAAACATGTAGCAGAACTATCATGAGGAAACAAACAACAATAAATGAAAGTAAATAAAGAAACACAACATGAGTTTTAGGGAAATACTCGAGAGAGAAATGGATGTGACATTACAAGATTAAGATACTTTCTCTTCTCGAGAAACCACTGTATGAAGTAAATTACTTGAACCTGATTATTTAAAACTGCAATGTTTTTTTAATTGTTAACTTTCCTATCCTGACTTGGCTTCTTGGCTTCATACAATCAGTTGGCATTCAAGTAGGTTCTAAATGAGGTTTCATTTTCGCCGACTTATCCCTATATTCTAATGAAACCAAATTCAGAAAGTTGGTACGTCAGATAAAACAACTGAATTCACTCAAAACATTTAAGCTTCCGCAACATCGACATTTAATTTTTATAAATATACGGTGGCGATTTTTCCGATTCTTATCTTACATTGGACGCTTGCAACTAAAGTTAGAAAAAAACTCTAAAATTCCCTTCATATGCAGAGCTTTTACTGTAAAATAACTAAACAGACTGACTGAGATGTAAGTTGTAGGACAAACGAAATAACTGAAACCTTTTATTTGGGAACTCTTATTTATCTGTATAGAGTTTGCTATAGAGTTAGTGTATCTAGGTTGAAAAATCCAGGTTATGTGTATTATACCTCAATTTGCTGGATATAAGAATACTGCAAATGGGGTTTTATAAAGTCAAATCATAATGATGTATACAAAACAGCTTTCACTATCAACACAAATTTTGTATCTTGTTTTCTTTCCTTATTGTTTGTCGAATATAGTTTCTGTATAAGCGAATATGTTTCAGTTGTTTATTACTTGTATGGATTGTAAATATATACATTGTTTTCCATTTCCAAGTAGTTTGTAGTTCTTACCACTAATAACACATACGTTATTGATGTCATTATTATATCACGCATCATTTAATAACTTACGCTTAACAATATTTCTATATAGAATTCCAATAACTCTATATATTTAAAACGTTAAACGTATACCAAAATCTAATACCATGGGAAGATGTTTCAAATATTTGTCCATCAAATCAAACTTTTGACGAAGTATTTGACATTGCACGGGGAAGCTGAGCCATTAACACTGAAAGATATTTTTATAAATGACATCTAAGGCTCCCATAATAATTCAGTAATTTCACCCGAAAGAGATAGATACCATTTCCAATTATTTTATTTCTGACATTTTTCAAAAGAGATATATCAAACACAAAATAATTCCTTTTGTTATATTGTTTTCCGTCACTACAATTATATACACAAACTGACATCTACTCTAAACATATTTAATGGTCGACATCCTTAACTGATAGGTACAAAGTAAGTGCCACACAGATGATTTCCTTTCTTCAACATCAATAATTTCTTTTCATTGTCTCGAAATTGATTTACCCTCTAAATATAAGTAAAAGAAGGCACGACGGGATCAGTTAATAAAACAGGAAGGTCTTATCCTTTTGGTTTCGTGCTTTTTTGTTTTGTCTGTCATTTGGATTGTTTGTCCTTGTCTTGTCCATGTCTAATCCATTGGTTAACTTATTATTTGCTTTAATAACTTTTATATTATTCTTTTAATTGATAAGTTTTTCCAACGCATGGAATTCTAGCATTAGTATATCGAATGCATAAGCCGTTTTATTTTGTTTTATATAGTTGAATAAATTGCGCCTTTATACAATCCTATAATATATCTAGAAAAAGATTAATTAAAAGTTAGGCAGGTAAAATTCTATTACAAAGTTATTTATTTATTAGTCTAGATTCTGTATTACTCACAATTTGACATCACTAAAAACAAACTTTTTCCGATTTCAACGAAATCAGATATGTACGTAGATTTAATGCATTAACCAAGAATGTCATGTGAATGATTATGTTTGTAGATGGGAGATGACTTTTTATGACTTACTTACATTCACAATCAGCACTAGTTAAGATTTGAATTTGTAACAAGACGTTCTGAAAAAAAATGCACTATATCCCAGTACGTACCAAACCTTTCATATAATGTTTGAATGTATATATGCTAGGTGATAACTTAGGCGCTGCGATGCTTAATCATTAATCTATATATGGATACAAATGAGTATTTTAGGAATGGGTCCGTAAGGAACTTGACCTTGAAATAAGCATTGTGCTTGTTAATACTAATAATACCAGATATCATATTACATATAATCATGTAAGTGCATACTTCACATTCGTATGAAATTAGGTGCGGCTCGTTTATCGGCTTATGTTAACAATATATTAGAATATCACGATGTATTTGCAATTTATTGCTAACTTTTATCCATTGAAAACGAACGAAACGTTTTAAATTTATTTAATGATTTCGAAAAATATGTTATGTTTTTTTCTTTAATAAATAGCTTTGAATACGAAAGCAGCATACAGTACATTATTATAGCAAACTTATGTGAATTTGTAAGAAACTTTATTCTAATATTGTAATAGACTTTTAACTAATTTGAAGTTTTTAGAAAAAAATGATGAAACACAATATTTACGCTAATTTTCTTGAGATTTCATGTCGATGCATATGTGTGTTGTTTTGTTTTGTGTTTGTTGATGTTTGTCCCATAGCTTCGTATTAGTGTTTTGGTCTTTGAAATTTGATAGCCACATTTAATACTTTTTCGCTTCTAAAATATTGCACTAGTTATTTTTGAGAGCCACTTATTTGTATGTTTAGTCTGATTTCCTTTCATCCATTCCTTCTGAGTCATTTTCCTTGGCAAGTTAAACAGCGCTCAGAATGATTTATTTCAACTTGGGGTTCACAATACCGAGTACCTATACCAACATAAAGTAAAATAGAACACTAAACCAGTTAACGAATTCGTTTGAAGATTAAGCAGTAGTGATGTCACTAATACCAACTGGAATGCGGAAAAAATAAAAAGCAAAACTACATCGTTAATCGAAGTTTGGCGGCGAGTTTTACGAAAAACATGGTAGACAATTTTCATTTTCAAATCACATTTTTACACACAATTGCATAAGCAAGCTAGATAACAAGAAAAAATCCTACTTATATTCTGTCGACACTAAACAAATAAGATTTTTTATGACAAAGAATAAGCCACTTGATCTCCCATCTCTGGACTAAAAACAGAAATAACACGAGTGTATAATAAATAAAAAACCTTCTAACTTTCTGTTAAAACCTCAATTTAAATATTTTTTTCCATTTGTTTGGCAACATTCCAGCAGCACCTGCATATGAAGTATGTCTCCCAATTGATCAGGTATTTGCCTATTTCTCATCCTGATTTTCTTGATAGAGGGTGTCTGCTGACAGAAACGCTAAATAATAACCAGCGGTTTGTGATGGCAAGATTAAGGTCTACACTTTAGGGTCGTCATCATGATTTGGTTGACAGATACGAAATAGCTGTGTGACAAAAGACCATTGATTGGTTTTGCTTGTCGTATATTATTTTCGTCATTCTTGTGACTACTGCCCGGTTTGACTAATTAATGGATTTTTACCTGCCACGACACGTGCGTTCCGGAGTAGAACCTGGACTCACTTCCGGTTTTTAGTGAGGTTCGTGTCACTCAGTTCAGTTTTTGGTTTTTGTATTGTTGTCACTTCTTTTGTTTAACAGTGGTTTTTGTATGTCCTTGAATTATTGTCTAATGAATAATCCTAGGTATCTTCCATTTTCTTACTTCAATACTCACAGTATTAAATAAATTTCGTAAAAATATTTTTCCAACTAGGGGTGTACACTAAAAAAAACAAAAGAGATACTTGAAATCGCATTCATTTTGCTCTCGTGTTTAAACGTTAAATTATATATATTAATACTATGTAAAAAGAGACAGATACCGATTTCAGAAAGTAATTTACAAAAGACATTGTTAACGTGCTGTGAATTTTGTATTACAAATGTTGTAAGTGCATATTTTAATATTCGATCGGGGCTTCTATGGGAATTCAGCATTGTCTCAGATTTGTTTTATTCAAAGCATACTGTGTTAAAATTTTAAGTTATTACAAAGGGATGAAAAAGCTAATCTAATTTTTAATTTCACTTTTTGATATATAGATGACGTCATATCCCTTGGTTTGCTTTCGAATTATAAGTCCTTATTTACTCTAAGGGCTAACTATCGAAGCTATTTTCATCAATAAATATTCGAGTGTTTAATAGTCAATTGTTATATATTTTCCTATATAATACATTCATTACAACACTTGGAACTATAACGAAATGTTAAAGCACACATGCCATGCTTCCACCCAATTAAATAATGAGTGTACTATTGAAAACCATTATTTTAAATATTTCTATTAGGTCGTTTTTCGATGTTTCGCTAAGTATAGCATGGGGTCGAAAACTGCACTTACTAAAATCATTAGGTTTATATATGCAATGGTATTGGCTTAGAAAAAATACGGCATTGTCTCAAATTCATGCTTATGAACTAAGAGTGAACCTTTCTTAAGATGCGTAAATTGGCAATGAAACAAAAGAATGGTCAGTAATGATCAGGATCTTAAATGAAATTATGTATACTGGCAATAAATAACCTTGTGAAATTTATCGTTTTAGTATTGTAATGTGGCTCCATAATTCTATCGAGTTCTCCAGGGTACACCTAACGCTACATTTGCATTATCTGGTGCAATGGCATCGAAATGAACCATTGAAATGTTTATTGCCAAGCATTTATTTATACATTATATTTACATAAATATTGTATGGCCAAACCCATAGTATGTGATATTGCATTTTTTCACATGTCACTTAGGATCTTTGTCTATATTGTTGACATTGAACAAAGAATTATCATTTGCTTCAAAGAATTTTTTATTTGACTGATGATGAAAATAAGGAGCAATGAATTATTATGAGGAGATTGTGAATAGCTTTAATTGTAATTAAAATGGAAAAAATCTGTTAAATCGGACATTTAACACATTATAAGATTTAAGAAATGTTTCCCTGATGCTATTTAATGTTTAATGATAATTTTAAAAAACAATTACTTAAAATGCAATCAGGTAGTACCATTGGTCAATGACATTTTAATGAAAAATATACCGTTCATACTTTAAGGCTTACATTAACGTAGAATTTTGTGTTAAATCAGACTAACGAATCTTAATTTTGATTTTTCATGCTTGGAATCTATGGCTGTAGTTTAAATGGAATTGATTGAGCGTTCAAATACTTAAGAATGTCATCTTTCTTTTTGAATGAACTTTCAAATTCTCATCCAAATAAAGCAACAGCTTAACACACCATTAGGTTAATTAGAATAAAAGTTTCCTCCATAAGAGTTAAGAACTACAGTAATTGGCAAGAACATCCTAGAAAATGAATTTTTAATCAATATTTAGAAATAAGCAATCATTAAATTGGTAGTTTCAGACAAGAAATTTTCATTTCAAATTAATTAGTTTCCCATGGGGTTATTTTCTAACGCTGTCTTTCTGTAAAGTTGTTTTCCCAGAAATGCCAATTTAAGCTTCAATCCGACGTTGCACTTCCGCGATAAATAAACATTGAAGAAGGTTGATTATCATCTGATCAGAAAGATGTTGAGGGAAATTTAAGTTTTAAAAATGTATTATATTCCGTTTAACACGTCTAAATTTAAAGAATACAATGATTTCCTTACTAGAAATCGAACGACACAAGGTGTGTCAGTAAATGCATTTATTAACCAACATTGTGTTGGACAAGGTTCAATAAAATTAGAAGAAAATGTAAAAGTACTCCCCCTTTGTTATTAAAAATTTGCTTTTTCTAATGAAAATACATTTTGGAAATTCTTCTTTGATCAAAAGCATTTAAAGCTGTCGACTTGTAATAACTTCTTTACAGACTGTTACACCACTTAATTATACTACAGAATAAATATTGAAACTTCTATGGGATGTTTTGCACACCCTGAGATATTTTTAGTTATTCTGCTTTTTGTTTGTTTGACATTGATGATTTTGCCGCCACTGTTATCTCAGAATGTGTAACAATGCTATGTAGGTTCGTTCTTATCTGCCACTTAGTTCATCTTTTGTATATTTATTCTTTATATTTTCTGTCGTGTTATCAAAATACGTCTACAACTTTATTAAACTGTACTAGTATAATAATAATTTATGGTTTTTTAAATTATATTTGCTGGGATCATACTGGGAGGTTTCCCTGTGTTTGACCAACAGAGCTGCCTTAGGGGGGGGCAAATATGGAGAACACCGCATGGAAAGTTGACCAACAGAGCTGCCTAGGAGGGGGGGCGAATATGGAGAACACCGCATGGAAAGTTATCAGGGTATTACCTGTGTTTGACCAACAGAGCTGCCTAGGGGGGCGAACAGGGAGAACACCGCATGGAAAGTTGTCAGGGTATTACCTGTGTTTGACCAACAGAGCTGCCTAGGGGGGCGAATAGGGAGAACACCCCATGGAAAGTTGTCAGGGTATTATACAACAGAGCTGCCTAGGGGGCGAATATGGAGAACACCGCATGGAAAGTTGTCAGGGTATAATACGGAAAACCTGACTGCAGATCACAGTAGGTATCGTGTTTGTATTATTCTCCTTGTACAATAAACATTTCTTTTATAGATTTTGAAAAAAAGTATGTTCTAAATGAATTGTTTAGTTTACAATTGGATGACTGTTATAAAACAATTTCTTAAAAAGAAAATAAAAGTTAACGTGGTTTTTAATAGTCGCAATTGTTAAACTTCACGTATATTTTGAATCTTGACCAGATACTATGTTTTATAAATATATATTATTTTAGTCCTTCAACTGTAAATGACCTATGTTAACTTATAGATTTATGCAATATGTCCCTAATCGTAAATTAAAATGTCATTTTCTAATACTGAATATGATGTGTGTCTGTATAAATTTACAATCGGAATGACATATACAACATCCAGAATACGGAAGAATTGAAAAAACAAACTCGTATGAATGATTTTACTACACAAAATGAAAGTTATATTCATGATTAATTGATTGATTGGATGTTTGCTTTACGTCTATTGAGCACTTTTTCAGCTATATTCAGAACGAGAACATGTTGACACACAATAAATCAACGTGAACAAATTTTTGACAATATAAAAGTATGACGTATTGGGTAGGGCGGATAATTTATCCTTTTGTAGCGGCTACAATGAGGCTACTCCTTTTCTAAATCTACAAAAGGTTATTTATCGTACAAGAAGCGTGGTACTCTCCAATTACGTCACCCACTACGGTCAATGGCCAGGCTTTCCGTATTATGACACGACAACCCCAACGAAATCCCATATCCGTCAGCTGGGGACGCGCTAGGTCGAGCAATGGGAACTCTCCAAGGTTATAAAACGTATTACTCCATCTAATTTATACTTAGTGGCACTCAAACCACAAATATTGGAAGGCGAAATAATTTATCACCAAAAAATTTAAAATATGCAAAAATCAGGTTAGGGCCACCTACACTTTAGAAATTTATATACATTTCATCTAAAATTAGTTTTGCAGTTCCAGGCAGTAAATATAAAAGTGACAATTTTGACAATTTTGTGTGAATCAATGATATTTTATGTTGGCATTGGCTACTGGGCTAGTGGTACCGCGAATAGGGACAAACAGAACACTGCAGAGGCATTGGCCCTTTTAGGCAAAAGATTGTTTTCCAGAATACCAAGATAACGAAATTTGTTACGCCAAACGCCCATATGTTCTAATAAAGACTTATAAGTGACGCTGTCGCGTGAGATCTTCAAGTCCTGTGAAAATTGCAAGTTCCGCTTCTGGTATCCGGTAAAACTTGTAACTCTCACGTTGGGCATCGTGAGAGTTACAAGGCTGTGAGAAACGCAAGTCTGCTATAAAAATGCAACTGTGCACATTTTAGTAAAAATAAAACAAGTCATTATTTCATTAAATAAATAAAAGAACATTTTTATTTTAAGGAATAAATAGTTAAACGTAGTTTTGGGAATTACTTTGGCGTAACAATAGTTTGATGTTGTGTAAAGTAAAAGTAGAAATAGCAATATAATAATACCAAATACTTGCCGTTTCTTTAAGTAGTTAATTGTATAATGCATAGTAAAATATTGATATACTTATAAACGTGAAACCTATATAACAACCATCTTGCATTTACCAGAGTTGACGCAGAGTTGTGATATATCGCACAAAGATTTTTTCCTCCTTATATGAACTATCTAACCCTTTTTATTGCAAGTTGATTTTGTACCATGTTTCCTTTTGAACCAGCTGTGATAGAGACGTAAAGTTGTGTTGGTCATCATTGACATTCTCCTTGAAAAAGGTCAAAGTTAAATGTTGAAATAAGTATTTAGGTTTATCTAAATTTAAATAAAGTACTTTTACAGCCATGAGAATTGCAAGTCTAGTCAAACCGAGGCTCTGAGTGCCTACAGTAGACTACTGAAATATTGTTGGTTGACCTAGTACTTAAGAGCCATGAGAATTGCAAGTCTGGTCAAGCAGAGGCACCGATTGCGTATAATGGGCAACTGAAATATTGTTGGTTGACCTAAATGTTGAATTAAGTACGTTTACAGACATGAGAATTAAAAGACTGGTCAAACCGAGGCTCTGATTGCCTACAGTAGACTACTGAAATATTGTTGGTTGACCTAGTACTTAAAGAGCCATGAGAATTGCAAGTTTGGTCAAGCAGAGGCACCGATTGCGTATAATGGGCAACTGAAATATTGTTGGTTGACCTAAATGTTGAATTAAGTACGTTTACAGACATGAGAATTAAAAGACTGGTCAAACCAAGGCACTGATTGTCTAAAGTGGATTACCGAAATATTGTATGTTGACCTAAGTGTTTAAATAAGTACTTTTACATCCATGAGAATTTTAAGTCTGGTAAACCGAGGCAGTGATTGTCTATAGTGAACTGCTGAAATATTGTAGGTTGCCCCAAGTGTTTAAATAAGTATTTTTACAGCCATGGTAAAATCAAGGCACTAATTGACTATAACGGGCAACTGAAATATTTTATATTGACCTAAATGTTAAAATAAGTAGTTTTACAGCCACGAGATACGCAAGTCGGGTCAAACCGAGGCCATGACTGACTATAGTAGGCAACTGAAATATTATAGGTTGACTAATAAATGTTTAAAATAAGTACTGTTATACAGCCATGATAATGACAAGTCTGGTCAAACCAAAGCACTGATTGCCTATAATGGTCTACTGAATTACAAATAATTTTATATGCATGAGAATTGCACTTGAAGTCAAATTGAGGCCCATATGGATTAAAGATGCTGGTCATTTACATTTCATGTTTTTGTTTAAAATATTAATTTTTGTTGAAATACAATTTTTACTCAAGTTTAATATCATATAATATAACAATTGTATCCTTTACTTAAATAATATGATCACATAAATTACATATATGATCATATATCCACGGGGTGTTAATAGTTCACGATTAATAACTTTTACGTAAAATTATCTTTTTGAAATAAAAAGTATAAATTGGTCATATAATAAACATATTCAGTTTTCTTCTTATTATTCTGTGTTGACAGAACTTAGATAATTTATTCACCCCCTTCTCTAATATACCTTTAAAACCGGAAATTTTGAAGAGAAAGGAGTCAAACTTGCGTTTCTCACAGCGGAAGTGACTTTTAAAAAAATATTAGTTTTGCACATGCGTGCTTGCAATTTTCACGGGACTTGCAGATCTCACGCGACAACGCTCTAACCAAAAATATTAAAATTCCCAAATGTCAAAATGTAAATATTCTGAACGAGTAAACTTTAACAAAGTATTATTTACAGATTAGTATTCAATACTATTTATTTAATGCTTACTAATTATATGATCTCATATTGTAACTTTAATTAGCACTGTTATGACAATTCCTAAACAAATGCATTTATATGATCTGACCTCGAGGCATATCCGATACATGGTTCAGGCATATCCGTTACAAGTTGTGACGTCAGAAGACAATCACAACAGATTCTAGCTAGAACAAATTAATTACGATTACAGTAGAAGTTCTGCTTTATTTTAAAAATAATCGATGGGTAAACATCATAATGTAATTTTCAAAAAAGATACCTAAATCAGTTGTTATTAGTTTTTGACAATATAACTTAGACATTTATTGCATAATACTGATGCATTTCCTGTCAATGTTCTCTGCAACTTAAACGTCAAGTATTTGTATTAAATAACACCATCTGTATATATAGCTATGGTTCAAAACATTATTTTCTGTCCATTGAACGTGAAAACATGGTCATGGGATACTTGTACAAACAATATATTATGCTTTATTAAAGCTGTATTGTCACCTAAATGTTTTATTCTTTTCTTATTTTCGCGATGATGTAATGTAGGTAAAATATGTTACTAATTAGTCCGATGGAAATGACAACGTATAACTTTTTACGATATCTTGTAGATGCTATGCAAGTGTAATTTTACCAGTTTCTTGCTAAGTGTAGGAAATATTTTCTGGTACTCAGACTTCGTCCTCAAAATACAAGACAAGACATGACAATTTTATTAAATAAATACTGAGCAAATCAAGTATATGATCAAGTATATGAGAGACAAAATACCAGTGCTCCACCGACATAGCAGCCCAGCGTGTCCCATTTGGCAGATAGGGGAACACTTTTTGTTGGGGCATGTCAAGTCATTATACGGAAAGCCTGGACGCGGACAGAAGTGGTAACGTGTTTGTAGAGTGCCACGTTCCTTGCACGATATAGACCCCTTTTGCAAAATTTGAGAACCAAAAACCAAAAATACAGCAGCTACAGCAATGGTCCTGACTTGGTTCAAGCATTTTAAAAGAAATGGTGGGTTAAATCAGGTTTCACGGAATGCAAAACCCGTTGATGAAAATTGTACATCATACACCACTAGTAATTAATAGGTGTAATCAATAATTGTCACATCACAATCACTATGTATTGAATTCAACAATTTGGAAAACTTTCTGCAATAATGATTTCAAACTGGATTTTTCAACAAAGAAATTGTATCTATAGTAAAGCTTGTCTCGGCTAACTTGACTTTAAAAGCTTTGAGGGTTCATGAAATAAATCTATAAGCATGTTTTAAAGTGTTGCAGACTTCTTCATAATAAGAAGAGAGGATTCATATAAACAACTTTTAATCATTAAGTTAACTTGTTCTAAATTTGGAAATAATTCGTCCAATTTCGAGTTGAGATCTAAATAATTTTTAAAATGAAAATATACACCTGGCCATAAGTTAAGCATTACCCTATTATTTTCAAGGGATTTATTTAAGATTTTATATATTTTAATATTTTTTAAAGAAATGACAATTTATTGAACATTAATGACAAATGAAACATACAAACAACATGTTTACAGTCGCTTCACTTATTTTTTGATGAAAAAATGTTCAAAGCAAAGATATCAAAAAACAGTGCAAATATAACTTTCATTAGACAAAAAATAAGTTTGATTGCATACTTCAATTTCATGAACTTAAAATAAACACATCATCACAGGTCAACGTTCAGGAAAGAAAAGTCACTTTGAAATGTGTTAAACGCAAAAATACTCAGTAAGTCGTGTAACCACCACTCTTCCGGTACAGTTCACTAACTCTCCTCCTCACTCATGCTGTTGACTAAACGACGAAGCGTAGCATGTGGTAAATTCTGCCATTCATTTTGAATGGCAACACGTAGTTCTTGGACATTTTGACAAGCAGGTGCTCTGTTATTGATTTTACGGCTAATGATATCCCACAGATGTTCAATTAGATTTATATCATGTGACATGAATGGCCATAGAAGATGCTCAACAGTTTTCCTTTCGATAACATCACGTACAATTGCAGCTCGGTGAGGTCTTGCGTTGTCATCCATTGAGATGGGTCTGTTACCAAGTGCATGATTGTCAAAATGTGGCAAAATAAAGCGTTAATGACGTTATTTCGATATTTCTTCTTTGTCATTGTCCCATCAACCAAATACAGATTCAGTTTTTACAGTCGTATGAAAAGCCACCCCACACTGTAACACCACCACCGCTAAATGCTGTAGTGCCTAGGATGTTGTTCTGGTTGTAAGCAGTGCCTCGTTGTCTTCAAAAGCAGCAAGCGCCCATCAATATGACGAAAAAGTAATCTGCTTTCGTCGGTCCAGTATACTCGTCGCCAGTTTCGATTATTCAGATGGTGGTGATATCGTGCCCACTGTAAACGTGCTTGGCGATGTCTCTGTTTCAACAGTTGACGGTTCAAGATACGACGAGCTCTCAACCTTGCATTGTTTAGGCGCATGTTAATTGTTCGAACGGCGACTCTGGTTGCAATATTTCAATCGTCACGAAGATATCTTGCAGTGGCAAACGGTTGGCGTTTGGCTACACGAACGAGTGCTCTATCCTCTCTTTTAGATTTTTGGTGGTCGACTTGACCTAGGACGTTTCTTGATAGTTCCATCATCTCGATGACGTTTCAGTAGCCGAGATACTATACTAAAGTGAATGCGAAAGTGTTGTGCCATCTGACGCAAGCTCTTTTCACTATTACGCATTCCAACGATCTGCCATTTCTCCGCCTGCGCATTGTAAAAATGTAAAGATGAAGTCGAAAAAGACCAGGAGATGAACACTAAATCGTTAATAAAAACAAGGCTTTTGGGCGTGCTCGACTACCGTATGACAAACTGGTTTTGCTATTTAAAGATTTACATGAGGAGTTAATTAAAGTAACTTTCCCGTGCTCGAATAATGGCTTAAGTACATAAATAACACCAGGTTAAATATTCATTCAGATTTTTGCAATTACAACAAATTGTAGGTATTATTTAACTTACGGCGAGGTGTATATATTTTCTATTTTTTTATGTTCTCAGTTTATTTACTGATGTACTTTTCTCTTTTTAAAAATTGCTATTAACTTTGTCAAACCATGCACGGCATATGCATCTTATTTGAGTGGACAGACGAGTACTTTTCTCTTTTTTAAAATTGCTATTAACTTTGTCAAACCATGCACGGCATATGCATCTTCTTTGACTGGACAGACTTGAGTACTTTTCTCTTTTTTAAAATTGCTATTAACTTTTTCAAACCATGCACGGCATATGCATCTTCTTTGTCAGGACAGACTTTACTATGTTTACAAAGAAAGTTTCTGTTAGCCGTTTTGAACATGACAGATCAAAGAAATGCTGAAAAATATATCAATAAAATTACATTTTAAAAAATATTATAAAAGAAATAATGGTTCTTTCAGGGGTTTATTTGCGAATCATGAAAAATGTCTACTTGTAAGGATTGCGATTTGCCATATGTCTTTAACTTCTTATTAGTGTACTTCCTTAGAAGACATATTCCTTTCATCCTCATTGTTAATGTAATTTGGATCTTGATCGTAGCTTTATGGAGAAAAACTCGTGAATTTTCTGGTAAAAGGAATAGAGAGAAACAACAACATCTACATGTAACAAGAGGAGTAATTATAATAAAGTGTACCGAAGTATATTTAATAAAAAGGAATGTTTTTAGAAAAAGGTTTTAGATTCATCGATAGAAGATTTGCAGTTTCAGGAATAATATTACTTTTCATTGGAATATTAATGTCAAGTCATCACATCTATATAATTTAATAAGATATATTGAAAATGTTAAGTAACAAATGTCATCCCAATTGTATAAAATGCAATTCTCAAATGATGAAGTGGTATGCAATATTTGAAACTATGACTTATAATACATTCCCCCAGCAGACTGTGGCACACTTATCGTAAAGCTGATAACATTATTTGATTATTTGATAGATTTATACAAGTCGTTTTCTAGTAAAGACGATGTTTTCAATGAAAATGACATTAAAGTAATAAAATGATTACGTGAGACCGAACAGATAAGTATTATGTTCGGTTTTACCTTTTTCCTAAATCAAATTGCTACACACTGCAAACGAATTAATACCCCATAAGACAGCAAGGAATTATTTAAAAAAAACAATACTCTTAATTAAATTAATCATAAAACTGTTATGCCGTTGACCACAAAAGTCCTGTGGAATGAATAAATGTCTCACTTCTGATTTCTAAATCTGGACCACTAATTTTTGTATTTGTAAGTGGAAATCATGTATCGTCTTTGTATTGTATGAATCAAGTTTACGGTAAGGAATTTTTTTGATAACTCGAACGACTCGCTCTCAAAGAGAATAAGTCCGAAAGAAATAAACAACAAGCCCTGTTTAAAGTAATATTTATGTATTACTTGTAATTCTAAGAAGAAGAATAGTAAGGAAACCGACCGAACAACAATAGTCGGAAGTCATGGCACGATCACAAATCCGGATTAAGACACATACACACAACTCAAAAACAGAAAGTGCGTATTGATCATGGCGTGAGGCAGTTGTATCTGTTGTCTCCTTTATCTCAATTTCACTAGCAAGGATAGACGTTTTGTAAGGAAGTCGGGTTAATAACTGGGCATTTGGTTTATCTGAATGTGCAATTTGAAAAATATATAAACAAGTTATTCTTGTAAATTATCTGAAATTCTAGCATTTTTATTATTTTGCTTTAGCGTACTTATTTTGGAATCATTGTGGTTTGTTTCCTTCTTCCTACCAACACATGTTATTATCAGCCTCTGCCATTGTTGTTGAAAAGCAATTAGGCATTAGCAGTTTCAGTTGTTATTGCAGCCGATTTTACGTATACGTTATTCAAAGTCTTGGTATCGATATTTCGATTTTCTAGACCATACACTGCTAATTACTACTAAGCTACTCGCAACCACTGGGTCAATACCTCTGCGGGTGGATTATTAGCAGCCAGTAGTCACATTTCGGTGCTGACAAGAATATCTTTTGATTTAAGTAATAAAGTCATTGTACTGAAATTTCTAAAATAATCTAAATTCTTAAGGTTTTTTGTTCGCAGTGTAGATAGCCTTAGCTTGATGTGCCTTAACGTTTCGGAATTTCGATAATTATAGCTCTACAACATCTGAAAATTTTAGATTTTACTTATTGTTGTGTTTAAGCGCCACTGATAGTAAATTTTACAACCTTGGTATCTTCGATGACATTTTATTTGTTGTAACTAGGTTGATGTTATTCCTTTAGATGTTTTATACGGACTTAATTTTTCGTTAAGGGAAATGCATACTCAAAACGATTAGACATTTTTTGCTGTCGTAGGTAGCCTTTCTTCAACTTCGAGTTACTAGTTTTCTGCTTTTAATTGTTGGATTTTGTTTCATACTTTTCTAAGAATATAAATGCTTAGTGTAAACTGTGGACAAAGAAAAAAATGCTTAATTTTAGGGCAATGTCACTTTGTGGCGTACGTCCTATAGCAATCAGTCTGTCCGTTCGTTTTGTGGATTTGGTGAAACATCTTAAAAACAGTTGTAAATCTGTTTTTGTGTAAGATTGCTTGTGTCTTGCAATCTATTACAATGAAGAACATTAATGTTCTTATATTTTTGGTAATGCACAAACAAGAAAAACTAACGTTTTGCTTTTAACGGTAGATTGGATTTCTAGATGTAGTATTTAACTTGAACTCCTTTGTCACATGTTTGTGACTTACACACAAATACTGTCTCCTTAGATACATTATTGGACGGAAGCTAGCACAACAAATTTGTCATGACTATCAGCTAGTTGATTATGAATATGACAGTCTCTGAATGAAAACAGTTTTTTGTGCACTTGTTGACTGTTACGTCTCTATACGTATGATGCGGTCTTGCGTCATTCATTCAGAAAGGGTGTCACTAAATTTATGTTGGGAGACAGTTCCTAACTGAATAAATAGGTATAGCAGGCCCACATATAGTGAATCACTTAGTGTAGTTTCTTTGACTATTGTCAGGTCGTGTAATGGCATAGCCAGTTGAGGTCCATGTTTGACCTCCAGATTCTTCATACTAAGGTCAAAAATGACAATCCACAAACGAAGTCCGAGAAACCGGGAAACTCCAGAACCAGCAACTAACATAAACTACAGCAATGACTTGGTACAGGCATTTAAAACGAAATGGTGGGTTCAACCAGGTTTTATGGCATGCTAAACCTCCCGCTTCCATTACTGTAGAATGTGAGTTGGTTAGTTGATTAAAATAGATAATATCATATACACGAATCACTAATAGGTGTATCCAACAATCATCGTAGCACGTTCACTGTACACTGAAGTCAAAAATTGGAAAAACTATCTGCAACCATATTTTTAAACAAGATTTTTTCGACAAGGAAGTTGTATCTATACTAAAACTTATGAAAGGCGCGGACAAGTCTTTTTTTTCTTGTAACCTTGGTGTATAAGTATATCCAGAAGAAATAGGTGAAGTTTGCAAAAATCAGTATACTCGCTGCAAGCTCTTGCATACCTGATGAATTGAGTAATATAGACACCGTATGCGGGAGAAGCTGGAATATTGCTGCATTGGTGAGGGAAATTTATAATTTTGAAATTAAAATCGTCTCGTTTTCGTAAATTTTTGTGCTAAGATGACCGTTGGTGTCATATTCGAGGTGTAAGTCTAAGAATGATGTAGATGAATCTGTTTCTGTTGTTTCTTTAATTTTTAGTTCCTAAGGATATATTAACGGAAGCCACTAAGCCAATTGAGGGATGTTAATTGAAACGACATCATCAATATATCTATATGTAAAATTAAAGGACCTAGCTTCTTCTGTCTTCTTGTCTTTAATAAGACGTCGAAGAAATTCCGTTTCATAAGAATACAGGAACAAACTGGCAAGGAGTGGGGCACAGTTTGTACCCATTGGAATTTCGATTGACTGCTGAAAAACACATCAACCAAATGTTACAAATATGTTGTCAATCAGAAAATCTAGCATACTATAAACCTGTTCTTCGCTGCAGCATAATTTTCCTTTTTGCTCTTTAGTAGAAAAAACGTATTGTCGAAACCTAAAACTACATATTTGTAGACATATGTTGAAGCGAAGGCTTTATGTATGAGGTTCTAACAGATGAAATTTTAGATATCAATCTTGATTTTAAATTTTCCAAAAGTTCTTTTTAATTTTTATGAATCCTCATATCACTATTTATTACTTCGCGAATAAACAGTTTCATGGTATTTTGCTGTCCTTCTTTTGCTGCAGACTATATCTTAGTCAACCGTTTTGACAACTCTTTGGTAGAGCATATAGATGAGACGGTTATATATCTTTCCTTGTAAGGATTTTTATGTAATTTAGAAATCCAATGCAAGTATGGTGAGTCTTCAGACTCTTTGTCGTAATTAATATTCAAAGAAGTAATGAAGGACTTATGGTTAGCCAGGATTTCATCTTTGTCAAATGTGGTACGTTTGTATGTGGAATTACCAAAGTTATCCTTGATGTCTAGTTTTGTACTGAGGCATTCATAGTAATGTGACTTACATATAAACACAATGTTGTTAGAAACCTTGTCTGCAGGGACAACAACATATTTGTCATGAAATTGAGGCACCTCATAGCATCTTCATCTTTGAATACGGATTTAGGTCGATCATTAATGTAATGTCTAAGATTCCTAATTCGACGTTGTACCAAAGACCTTATTGTCCTTAGCAAGTTAGACAGTGCATCTAATTCTGGGTCTTGTTCCTTTTCTGTCTTAATCAATTCTCTGGCACAGTCTTCAACTGAATGCAAAATAGTTTTGAAATTTAAATTTATGTCTCTGAATTTTGGACCACGTGAAATAATAATGTACGAGAATGGGATAGTGTTTTGATAAAGAGGATATGTCCTCCTTAGCAGTCGATCTTGTTTTGATTTATGGAACATGCCAAGAGAATGTTATAGTGTTCAAATTAAAAGAATATGTTCCCAAATTGAATTCTGTTTCAATTAAATAAATGTTCATAGATTGGGGTATTATTTTAATTTAGAAACATGTAACAAAATGGGATATTGTTTTTACGGAATAGATCCAATGAATAGATTTATGTTTTGATAAAGGGAATCGGTCTATAAAGTTGGAAAAAGAGTCAGTTATATCTATAGATTTAGAACATTTGGAAATTATTTCGAATAAAGGAATATGTCCTGAGAATGGGATCCTGTTTTTACTAAGGAAATAGTATACAGAATGTGATGAGATTTTGATTACGGAAATATTTTGATGAGAAATTTGTCAAAAGAAATAGGGGAAGTATTTCAATGAATTGAATATTTGCACTAAAATTAGAAGTACAATAATCACAAATTCATTCTGACAGTGGAAATGTTTATACCGATCGTGTGGTAAAGAAAAACTACCCTGCAGACATAGTATCCCCGGGCGTCGGATAATGTGACAAATGTCTGCATGGCATTAATGAGGTGAATCTATATAGACATATCCCCAGAGTAAATAAAACAACGAGTAAACTTAAGGAATCAGGATCAGTAAGATGTGGTATTATATTAAAGTCTATATATCTTTATAGATTTTTCATAACATGTACATTGCAAAGCGTTATTTATATTTAATTTGCTTAAATTGATGTCAACGAATAGGCTGTGAAATTATTCCACTGCAACCCAATCAAAACTATCTAACAATTAAAGTCTGTCTTTATATATTGTTGTATTCGATACTGTGTAGCTTTATATTTGTTATACCAGCATATACACATATAGAATAACAATTGTCAAAGACGCTGCAGTATATGTGATTCGTTATACTGACCATAGGAATTGAAAGAAAACACATTCGGGTAAGTTTTAAACAAAGTGATATCTTGTATACAACAATTTATTTGTTTTTAATAACTACAAATATTTATGTTAGAAATAATCATGTATCCTAAAAGTACAACTATTTTAGTTTGAACAAGCCGTTTAGATTACCGCTCTGTTGTTTTTATTTGTGCTTTCTAATAACTCTTCAGATATCTGATATTATAAAAAAAATTCTTGTAACATAAAAATAATAAAAATGTAATAAAACAGATATAAAGGAACTATTTATATTTATCCGACTTTTTCTAAACTAGACCTACACTAGAATAGTTACAATAACTAAGACGATCAGCATACAACTTCTTATCGTTTCATATCATAGGAGCTAAATGCATTTATTTACGGAATATTTCCTTTGGCATCATTTCAATAATGTGTCATTGTACTCAATATTTCTGCAATAGCATTCGCTGACAATAAAATTATAGTTAAATCTTTTAAAATGACACTTATAGAATTATCTAAAGCATGTAGATATAAACGTTAAATTGACACGATTCTGAACCATTATTTCAACTAAATCTATTGTGAATACGATCGCGTGTTAAGACAAATATATATTTTTAAAACTCTATGTTGGTTTTACCAATTATCTTGAAAGTAATGTGCTATCAGCTTTACATTTTATACATAAGTTAAATTTTAAGTGAAAAAAAACAGATGTACTACACATCTATAACATTTGTACAGATCCTTAAACTTTCGGTGTAGCAGTATTCATTACATTTTCGTTATTATCTTATTTCACCTGGGTTGCGACTTTAACCGTTGTCCGCCCTTTTGCCGGAGCAAATATTTGATTATCTGCTTTACTTCATAACAAAACGAGGGCCATCTGTATATTAGAAACTCAAAATAGGCTGAAGCACATTTACATGCGGTCTTTGACATAAGATTATCGAAAGATCGTGCATTTATTTTAGCAAAATTTATTCTAAAAGTAACTTCATCCGTTTTATTGTTGCAAAAAATACAAAACATATTTTGCCTTTTTAGAGACTTCTAAGAGAACCCGAATTTACATCGGTCTATGTATATATATATATTTATTTATTTTTGGTGTCTTGTCTGTCGTTGTAATTTATGGCTTACATAACCAATTCATGTATTCATATACAGTTTAATAATAATAACCGGAAACCTCTGGTTTGTTCGGTATATAGGAGGTTTCAATCCTCATAATTTCCTAAGGAAGGTCAGGGGTACTTTCCTACTACTCTGATTTCCTCCCCCTCCACACCCAACAAAAAAATAGACGCCATTATATAGCTGAAAAATTGCTGAAAGTGGCATTAAACTTCATTCAAATTCAAATTCAACCCTCATACAAGCAGACACATTTAATCGTGGGAAATAACTTGGGTTTGAAGATTTAAGAAAGTGTTGATATTTAAAGAAATGTTTTGTTATGTATGTTGGACCGTCCGACCAAGGGCATTAAGTTGTCGGTGTAGGACGTTAAAAACTCCCTGTCAATGTATGTTGGACATTTTGAACATTCATATAAAATGATATTGCTTTTGGCTAACTCAAATGTTTTATGAAACTATTTTTGGTTGTTATTGCGTAATTGTATCACAATTTATTACACTCAAGTCAATCTGTCTGATTATTTTTAGTAGAAATCAGCAATTAAATTAAGGAAATGAATATTTTTTTTGGAGTTCAATTGATACCAAAGACTTATGTGCTCTGATACAAATTAATCAAGAAAACTTAGATAATTTTCATTTACCGACAAAAATCGATGATTTGAAATTCATGGAGAACATCTGATAACGTTTCATGGATAGAGTGACTAAATAATTGAAATTCAAACATAACACACAAACATTTAGTTATTTCATCTGACTTGTCTCTTGTAGGAACCTGCTCCAATTCAAAGTTTGTATTAGAGTTGCGAGTTTTTCAAGATTTGTTTTGGGTTATATTACTTCATTTGTTTGCGTTTTTTATACGAATTATGATTTTGTTTTGAACTTTGATTTAGAACAATTTAAAGTTTATAATAATAACTAAATTATGACGTGTGGCGTTTTAATGCTGGATTAAATCACTTTATGTACGACTATATAACATTTTTCAGTTTGAATGAGAACCAAGAGGAACTAAAAATAGAATCCTTATTCTCTTATCTGAGCTGAGAAATTTCTTGGATATTGGCCGATTGTTTTAAGATACACAAGTGTGATTTGTTGTTTGTAAACGCTTGTTCTAGTCTTAAATTTAGCTAAAGTTTTACTCTTTTATCAGTCAATCAAGACATTTAAAACATGTAAATTTTTTAGAATTAGAATTATGCTGAACTTTTGTATACAAGGTTTAATATGACAGATTTTTTGAAATTTTAGAACAAATATTGAGTCACTCGAACACTAAATCAATTTTCATCAAAGCAAGACCTCTCAAAATTGCTTAAATTATTGAATTACAATTCCAAATTTTGATGTCATATGTAATTACATCAAAATTGATTAGACACAAATTAAACCATCGAATTATTTCAGTAGAAATGGGCAATAAATTAACTGGGTAGTTATATTTCTGATCGGTAATTGTGTAAGTTTGATGAATTTTGCTGTAAAATGTTTTGAACCAGCAGGAAATAATTTTTCTCTGAGAGTTACAAATGGTTGCTTTGGATTCAGTTAAGATATAAAAATCCGTTCAAAACAAAGTTTGATTTTAAGTGGTTTTCATATAGCGAAGTATATACTATTATTTTTCATAAATACATTTTGAGATGAATATAGCAACAACAAATAAAGTACGCATTTCAAATTATTTTTTCCGATCCATATATATTTTAAACCGTTTTTTTCTCTTAATTTTGTTTATTTTGCATGAACTAGACGTACTGGCGTCAGAGTATTGTTATTAAATAAAATATTGTATGCCACTATTAACAGTGTTTGATAAATTAAGTTGTGTTGGTTTTTTTCACAATTTCAGTATACTATTACGTCCAAAGTAAGACGGAGAACACTTTAAGACTTCGATAGGAAACAAGTAAACGGCTCTCAAGTAGTTGATAAATAGTGTTTGTTAAAAAAAGTGTTGCGTGTTTCATGAATATAATGCCTACCCATAATTAAATAACCAATCAAATTTGGACAGCCATGAATTATTTCTTAATTGTGATTCTGACGACTATACCATTTTTTACATGTTTATATCAATATTAAAAGATGACATAATATTACATGCAACTAGTGTATTTAATTTTGAGTTCAAATATACTTTCGACATCAACAATAAAATTGGTATGCATTGTCTCATAAGGTGTTTGCGATAGATAGAAAGGTGTTTTTGATAACTCTTTTATTTTAGTTCTGCTGTTCATGTGCATTACTACTTCCGTGTATATACAACTAAAACCCAAAAACATTTCGCTGAACAATTTCAATAGAAATAATTTCTAAATAGAAAATGCACTTTTCTTTTATCACTTGGAACGAAACCACAATTGTTGAAGACCTCTTTTTCCCTCTTTGTTTATATTAACATAAAGTCAATTTAAAAAAATTCCACCTTCGTTTCTGGAACGCCATTTGGGGGTCTGAAAGTTCCATACCTCTTCTAAACTATATCCAAAATTCAGAAAACTGTAATACCTCAAACTTTTTTTAAAGCTCTGGAAGCATCCCTATCTTCATCGATGAAGTCCGAGAGACCCGGAAAACAGGAAATTGGCAATTATTCCACTGGACTAAACTACTCCTAATCCATTATATTTCATCAAATGTTTAATTTTAAAATTTTTTTCAAAGATCCTTCTTTCCAATAAGCCCCAAAAGTAGACCCAAAACAAGAAAAAAGCCAAAGAAAAAAAATTACAAAGAAATACACTATTTTATGGGGAACTACATTCGTGGACAACGAGTTGCAAAGGTCATTAATTGTGTTGTCGTTCCTAAATATAAGCTGAAAATTGCTAGATTTTAATCAAACTTACCCTATGCCTTGTGTGATATAATACGAGTCATTCTTCCAAATTTTATGTCAGTCTGACCAATAGTTTTGGAGATATTTGGATTCAATTGCACCTACCGTAAGCCTGAAAAATAGCCCCATTTTCTCTTCATTAAAACCAAATTTTCCAACTGTACCCCTCTCACTAAAATGGCTGTAACTTTCTTGCTTTTTAAGATATCTACAAAAAGTAAAATGTGTCAGAAAGTAGAAAGCTACATGTAATTAAGTCAATCTTTTTTTTTTTGGCAATTTTGACTTTTAACCATCTAAAATGTTAAAGAAATTTAAATATTTGAAATAATTCAGAAAATAAATGAACAAAAACATTCAAAATTCTATTTAAAATATAAAGATTGGCTTTAAAAATTCACTTTTTAGAGAAAAAAAGGCCTAAAACATTCTATTTAAAAAAAAAAAACTTTTTACATACCTGAGATGCACCAAAAAGGTGGAAAAAAATATTCAATACACATACCTTACACTTGCCTCAGGTCAAGGGGAGAGCAATAAACCTTAACAGGTTGTAAATTTCAAAGAAATTGCAAATAACTCATTAATTAATATTTCTATTGCTTAATTAATTGTAAATTGAAGATAAATTTCACAGAAATAAACATTTTAATGTTAACATGCGACTTAAACCAGCAAGTCTTTGGATGTAGTGCTAAATTTAAGATAAGAATTATTAAAAACCTAAAAATCATAAATCTAGCTTGAAAAATGAATATATTTGGATTTGAAAGGGTAAAATAATGAAACATTTTTAATTTGAAATTAAATAGAAAAATAAGTTGTAACAAACCTGCAGTTCTGTGGTCCTGTCATCATTTTTGTGTTGATGCTGTAGGGCTACACTATACACCAGCAAGCTTAGTATTGAAGATGTTTACCACTGGTTACAATTCTATCATGAAAGACTGTCTGACTGCAGAATAGGAAAGTTCTTCATGCTGGTAAATACAGGAAGGCTAATGAATTGTTCAGAAGAAATGATTATACATCTAAAGCTCATGATGAAGAAGCCAACACCTCATTCAATCACATGGACTCAAGTCAAGACTGGAGGTTCATGAACACAGTCTAGATGTACATGGAATGACAGAGATGACAGCAGGTTCTAATCAATACTATCTCACATTTCACTCCTCAGATGGTAAATCCAGCAACTTGATAACAGAACAAGAAGAGAAGAGTGTACCTGGCACCTTGAGATTAGTTGACAGTGAATGTATGAGTGTACATGCTTCATACACTACTCTACAGTCTACAGACAAGTATAACAGAGAGATGTTAGCTATGTGAAGATCGCACTAAATACCTACAAATAGCTAAATACAGAAAAAGAAGACCACTCAAGTAAAGTGTTGACAGACTTCAAGAACACAAGACAAAAGATCTGCACAGTAAGAATCCCGAGTTCAAGAAAGGACAGCTAGATCTGAACTGTACACAACAGTGACTGCTGCAAGTAGAAACTACCCAGAGATCCTGCTGATTACTGAAAAAAGGCCCTTTTAAGGGCCAACAAGATTTTCCAAAAAGAATCTATATTGTTGTTTCAATTTTAAAATGAAATAAACAAACACATGCATACAGATGAAAATAATTATAGGTCAACTTGCTCCTTTTTCACAGTAAACATAATTCAAAAGTCTCTACCCCCCCCCCCTTTTTCAGAAAAACAAAGAAAAGAAAACTCTATCATTTTAAAGTAACCAGAAGAGACTACTAATGTTGTTTTTTTTCCATTTTTCAAGCATTTTTACAAGACCACAAAGGAGCAGGGTGGCCTAATCTTCTGTTGTTGAAGCCCGGAGGCCAACACAACATGGCCGACATTCACACTTTCCTGTTGTGGCACAGATGAGAATCATCAGCATTAAAAAAAAATGAAGTATCCCCTGCTGTATCATGTATGCTAATCTGTGCATGCATGCATGCATGTGCATCTGTCTCCACCCCCCTGGCTTCTGGCAGTTAACAATTTAAAACCACATAATTGCCATTGGATTGGATATGCCAGCTCCTTGCCAAATTAAGCTATCTCCTTAAAGCCCAATAGCACAGTTTTTCTCAACTTTATGGCTATATTTTTGAAAAACACCTCCATTTTTAAATCCTACAACTTTTGTTTCCATGGAAATGGGTATTTATTATGTCAACAAAAAGAGGGGTGGCCAATAGGATACCCTTAATAGAAAATCATATAGAAAAGTAATAATTTTGAACCAAATTTAAAAAAGACCCTAAAAAACAATAAAACTGTTAAATTTTCATACATTTCTTGTATTTATATTGTTTTTCATTGAACTTGACAAAAATTTTGCCTTTAGTGCCAATGTAGAGTGAAAAATCTAACTTTTTTTACTCACCTCATTCTGGCTCCTAGGAACGAAACCACAATTGTTGAAGACCTCTTTTTCCCTCTTTGTTTATATTAACATAAAGTCAATTTAAAAAAATTCCACCTTCGTTTCTGGAACGCCATTTGGGGGTCTGAAAGTTCCATACCTCTTCTAAACTATATCCAAAATTCAGAAAACTGTAATACCTCAAACTTTTTTTAAAGCTCTGGAAGCATCCCTATCTTCATCGATGAAGTCCGAGAGACCCGGAAAACAGGAAATTGGCAATTATTCCACTGGACTAAACTACTCCTAATCCATTATATTTCATCAAATGTTTAATTTTAAAATTTTTTTCAAAGATCCTTCTTTCCAATAAGCCCCAAAAGTAGACCCAAAACAAGAAAAAAGCCAAAGAAAAAAAATTACAAAGAAATACACTATTTTATGGGGAACTACATTCGTGGACAACGAGTTGCAAAGGTCATTAATTGTGTTGTCGTTCCACTTGTCATTTTCAGCCATTTTATCGCGACGCCCTTTCACGCTTGGCTACAGATTTGATCAGTTCTCATATATTTGTGTAAAGAATAATCTATCTTTATTTTTTAATTGTCAGGTGTTTTAAAAGTTGTTCAGACTCGCTACAAACTATCTTTATATCAGGTTCGAATAAATATTGATATAATAATAAATGATTTCATCATATAAAGCTTCCAATTCTTATCTATTACGTCATCGAATGAATTATCGAAAACACATTACGTTTATTTCTTATACACTATTAACACTATGTTCGATCCAGTGTATGTGATACAATAAAAAGTAGAGGGATCAATAAAAGCATGACGCTGGGTAATAATTGGATTCAGTATAAAAGAATTATTGTGTGTGTTTATCTACCAAATAAACGTTATCCACCACTTGGGGAAAGTTCTGTGGATCGAGCACTGGGAAACTATTAGTTTGAAGCAAAAACGCATTGATTGTATTCTGGTGGATTGTTTGAAGTTTTACGCCACTTTCAACCATTTTTCAGTAATGACTATGCGTCCGACAAACTAATACTAATGCTCAAATTTCATGAGTTGCAATAATTGATCAAAAATAGTGATTGGTTAGTTGATTGGATGTTGCTTTACATCAAGCAAGCAGTATTGAAGCTATATTCAGGACGAGAACAAATTTACCAATAAATCAATTTGATAAAAATAGACCAAAGCGCAAAAATTTTGACTGTCACAGGAAAACTATGGGGTATGGGTAGGAGCGGAAAATTTAGCCTTTTGTAGCTGCTACAACGAGTCTACTCTTATCAAACTCTACAAAAAAGGTCTTTAACATGCAAGAAGCGCGGCACTCTCTAAAACACGTTACCCACTGTCATCTGCGGTCAGACTACCCGTATTATACAATAGTATGCTTTATTAACGATTATTGTTTTGTTTATATGGAAAGTCAATTTGAGACGAAAAGAAAAACTTTTGAATCTGAAGAAAAGAAATTATCTGGGTAGCAATTACTGTGTATCTATCAATATGTTCATGATGTCTACCTACCATGCGAAGATAGAAAACCGGGTATATTTCAGACAATGTCCTGTTAATTGTCCACAAAAAATTATAATGTGATATATGGGATTTGACCAAAATGTTTGTTAGTACCATTACAGAGTTAATAATCACGCTTTTACCTTTTTAGTTTTTGCAATTTTTTAACACGTCATGCCATTGAACTGTAACTCAGTATATCCATTGTCTAGTTGCCACGGTGTCCGAGTGGTTAATGTAGTTCGTCTACTATTGATCACGTGGTCCGTCAACACTGAGATTGGGTTCGATTCTCACTGCAGGGTGTACTCAACTCTAATCTGAATTGACAGTATTGCCAGTTTTCTTACCGCAGGTCAGGGGTTTTACCCGGGTACTCCGTCTTCCTTCCCAATAAGAACTGGACACCATTTTATAGCTGAAAAATTGCTGAAAGTGGTGTTACACACCATTTAAACGAACACAACAATCAATTGTCTACATTATAAACAGTCGTGAAAAATTATAAACAACGGAAGTAAAAGTGACTTACAAATCTTAAACTTCTAAAATCGAGGTTTACCTCGAATTCTTGAGCTTTTCTCAAATTTAAATCTGATTGGTCAATATTTGAGTTGAGGATAAGGAGAGCAAATCCTAAAATTTGAAATATGTTATAAAATTGTGGCCTGACCCAAGTGAATAAGAAATAGACAGCGTCACTTCAAACATGTTAAAACATGTATGATTGTAATAACGGGCAATTAATGTATGACATGTAAATGTAATTAGTATTATTTACAACATGCAATACTCGACATGTTCGTTTTCCGGAATACTCGGAAACTATTGATCATTTATGTAAACACATTATAACACTTCTATCTGGTGTAAGATTCATGTGGTTTTTTATAAGTTCGGATCTGGATTTCTCACAACAAATCTCAGACTTAGACTCCAGATCATTGAAATCAGTGCAAGGTAAATACAATTGCAGTTCATTTAAAAAAAACAGACCATCGGTTTGAAATATTGTGATTTTGTTAAATATTTATGATATATACAAACATTGTTCGCGAAGTATTTGTTTCTCGGTTGTGGTCAATTGTAATTTACTGTATGCCAAAATTAATTCACTGCTTATGTAGAGATACACTCGTTACTAGTTTATTATAAGTATTATATATAAAATATCATGTGATTAACTGATTTTAATATGTTCCTTAATCAAATCGTCACAAATTTCACTTTTGGACTTTAATTTAATTAAATAAATTCCTAAGACTTGACAATTCAGGAATGCAATTAAAAGTATCTTTTAAACGTGTAGCTATACCATTTAACAGCTAATTAAATGCACCGGATAAACAAGCCTTTCGTGTCATTAATCTAGCGTTATTTCATATTTGTATGCAAGAAGTTACGCTGTAGTCTGTAGAATGAAAAATCAAAGTTCATAGTTTATATAATGAATTCGATTGGCTGCTTTAGATTTTTCTCTCTGGACGTGAATCGCTATCAAATATACAATACTGTGAAAAGAAATATGGTAATTGTTAGGGCGTAATGCGTTGACGATAATTATCTAATTCGCATGCATGAATCTGGAAAAATAACTCATTACTTTTATTTTTCAGATATTTCCACAAGAACGTAGAGACTGTTTATAATGTTTGATAATGAAAAGAAAGGAAAATGACAACTTTCATATGCTTATTTCTTCAGTTTTGGGGATTTTCTTTAGGAAATAACATTATTCATCTGGGATATTTAACAGGGTCTGAGAAACCTTGCGACCATTATTACAGCCGTCCGGGGCAAGCAATATCGGGAGCGTTAACATTTGCATTAGATGAGATTAATGCAGACACAACAATTTTACCAAATCATACGTTAGACTTTATTACTGCCGAAACCTATGGTCGAGAAAGTGACAGCATTCGGAAGACAGTAGATCTCCTAAAACACAACATTTCTGTGTATTTGGGACCCCAAGAAACATGTATACATGAAGGAAGGATAGCTGCTTCATTCAATATTCCAATGATTTCATACGTAAGTTGTATATATAGCACAGATTGTACACATTGAATATAGTTTGGAAATTTCATCGGCCTATAAATCTACGATATGAAAAATAATACAAAAAATGATAATGAAGATACACATCAAATGTCTATGGTAATATATAATTTTGTTAAAATTTTTAAATAGTATTTAAGCAAACCCAATGTCATTACAACGCTCAAAGCACAGAGTGTACAGAGAAGCAACACTTTTGCTTGACTAGTTATGTTTTATCCCAGAATTAAATCCACCAAATTTTCTATTTTTATGACCGTAATAATATAAGTTGGCTTTCCACAATGTATATCGAAAGTTTTTATTGATACAGTTCAGTTCAAAGACATGTTGTCTGCATCTTCAATTTTTGTTGTTGTTGTAAGGAATGAAACACGGTTTTCTTTTTGAGACGTACGAAAGATTATTAGTTACAATTGAAAAAAAAAAATAAAACCAGTGATATAATGGTAGTCAGAACAGAAGTGACAGAAAATGACTCAATATAGAACACACTGTTTGAAGAGCTTTATTTGGAAACACTCCCAACGCTGAGAAATACCACAGTTTTGTATTTATATAAGTATAAATGGGGAAATATTTAAATTATAAAGTTTATATTGTTAATCTATATAATAATATGTGTATTGCTACTTGTTTCTATGTGCGTCTGATGTTCTTGTTTACGGTTAGTACATACAGATGTTTGATGCAGGGCTTTTAGGACTAGGTTGTTGGCGATTCTTATGCCCTTTGTAATAACCATGGAAATTATAGTACAGGCGATTTGATTTCAAATTCAAAACTGTAAACTTGGCAGCTTTTAAAAAATTCACCACAAAGCCTATAAGTAAAATGCGTAACGGAATTTTTATAAGTAAAATGCGCTTAAGTGAATAACACATTGAAACTTTAGTAAGTAAAACACACCCCACAGATTCATATATAAAACACACCCATAGCTTTATATATAAAATACACCCATAGCTTTTATAAGTAGCATGCATTGCCGGAGCTTTTAAGTAAAACACAAGATAGTTTTTATAAGTAGAATACTAGCTCCTTTGCAGCGCCTCTTCTTTATTCTTAGTATTCTTTTTAATGTCTATTACCAAATTTTTCATGTAACCTAGAAATGATTACATCAAGATTAACTGCGGGTTATGCAATGACCAAAACGAAAATTTTGTTATCTTACGATGGAGAAAACATTTTTTTTGAGCTAATACTTATAAATAAATTAATATTTGTAATTCTTCATTTAACAAATATCTTTATACAGCCTTAAAATGGAGTAATATAGGACGTCAAAGGGGGTGTGTAGCCATGACGATGGCTTTCCTCTCCATCCTCTGGTAGAAAATAGCCAGTAAAGAGACAGTATTCTCGTACAATTTATTTATTTTGTTATTTAAATATGCAAACCAATCTTGTATAAATGAAAACCAGCTATTTCAACTTTAATCATTTAATCACTTCGGCCCCTACCGGAAATAGTGTACTTTTTCTATTTCTGTAGTCTCGGCCCCTACCGGAAATTGTGTACTTTTCTATTTTTTAGTCTCGGCCACTACCGGAAATTGTGTACTTTTCTATTTCTGTAGTTCTTTGTCTGACTCATATTTCATTTAAATAATTTAAAATGATGTACATTTGAAAGCAATGACAGTTTATCTTTTAATCGTCTGGGCTTTTTATAATGTTATCTCTTACTTCAAAGCACAGAATATATATCAATACGTCGCTCAAACGAACCAAAAACATGCTGAGCAACAAAGAGATTACCAATACAATACTAAAGTTGCTATACAATAACGGTGAAAACGCTTTGATTGAGCTGAACGTCAATGTACCATTTTTAAGATAAGCAAGTCTGTGCACGAAAAATGCATTTTCACATTTACTGTCAAACAATTTTAAATAAATAAATAAATAAATAAATAAATAAATAAATAAATAAATAAATAAATAAATAAATAAATAAATAAATAAATAAATAAATAAATAAATAAATAAATTAATTAATTAATTAATTAATTAATTAATTAAAGTGTAAAAACTTTTTCTTCGTAATAACTTTTTACACAATTTACAATGCAAAATATATACATGTATTATGTTTATTTAATGGCCATTTCGTTCGATTGGGGGAGGTAAGCTTTTTAAGTGCATACGAAGATGTAAACAAACATGTCACAAAGCGTTATTTGCTTTTGAATACACATACATGTGTTAAATCATCTATTGAATGAATTAATAAATAATCTGAAAGCGTAGGTAATAACTGTCCCATCACACTGCTTCTGAATTTAGTACAGTAAGACCATTCCATTCCTCTATCGGTCAGGAAATATGTTATGTAATGTGGACTGTATGTTATATTTTACAATTCATTCTTCAAACCAGATATGACTATTGATGTGCAAACGTTAATGGAATGTTTTCTGTCCCTTTTCATTCACTTACGGAATCTCGTGGAGTTTTTAAAAATATTAAAATCTCGTGAAGTGTTAAAACATTGACTAACAACAACAATTCTTCTAGATCAAATGTTTTGAAGACATTCAAGCGAAATTGAAGTTGTTCAACATAACTGTACCATATTAACGGTTAGTATAATCTCTAACAAAGGTAATTGACTTGATCATATGACTAAAGAAAACAGCGCGTGTCGTTATGATAAGCTTACCCTTACGGAGCACCCGATTTTTATGTGTTTTCTTTACTTTAAGTACTGTCTCCGAATTTTGAGGCTGTGTATAATTTATGGTTGTAATTTGTCTTACAAAAATTGTTTTTATATTCATTGGAATATTTATTATTTTGTGCAGATTACTGTCAATAAAAACAATACTGGTTTTCTTGTGACTAAAATTCAATAATTTGGAATATATCCAATTTGCTTCCGTGTTTATTTCAGTAATTAGATTCACCACGTCAATCATTTAACGTCAAAATGTTGTATTCCATTTGAATATAATAGTTATCCAAAATAACTGTTTCTTTGTGTATTAGAAATGCCTCATAAAGCTGCAATGCTGTAGTTATATCCTTTACAACAGACTCTTTGGAACCTCCATAAGCATCAGCTAGAAGATTTTGATTTGAACAAAATTACTTTCAATCAATTGTCTTTATTTTATTTGCATTTTAAAGCTTCGGGAAATTACCTGATTAATAGGCGATCATAAATGTGTTGAAAGACTCATCTTTAGTGAAATCTTCATTAAATTACCTGCATGAATGAAGCTGAAAGAAAATCGTTTGTTTATTCGGTATCTTATCGTTTACTTCTTTAAAAATGTGATATTCTGTCTAAATCTTGCGTTGATGTAATTGTTTTCCCCTATTTTTCTATTAATTATCAGTCTTGAATGATAAAATATCTATTTTATGATTATACGTTGTAAAGATTACTTCTGTAATACCATTGATGAGTGTTCGTTCAATAAATCATAATATATCAAAAATACCATCACAACCAAGTCCTCAAGCTTTCATGGCGCAAATCAGTACTCTATAATTGACTTCCGTTTCTGTGTGATATACGATCTTTTATATAAAGGGTCAGTAAGTTCTTGTTAAAGATATATCAGAATGAGAGTTTTTCTATTTATAGTTTCCTAAACAAATACATCTAGAAAAATTACACTTCCGAAGACGATTTTCCCATTATTTTGCACTTTTATGGCAACTGTAAAAATGAGATTTAATGATTTCATAAAATCTAAGACATTATTCATAGCAAAACAGTCACGACAGTTACCGCTATTACAGAGTACTAAAACTATAGCATGGTTTAATCGATCTAAAGTCATTAATTTGGTTGCAAATAAAAAATGTATTCTTTCAGAAGAAATACTAAATAATAACATTAAATTAAAAGTACTTTAAGTACCTTATTTTAGCGTTTCAATTTATACGGTTAGCTTTTATTGTTACACGGTTTTTTAGATATTAAAAAACTCGACATTAATACTTAAAAATTAATATGGTCAGTATAATAAATAACCGAGCATGACTTTGTCAACAGACCATGCTTAACAATTTCTGCCTGCTTCCGGATGTGACCATGTTATGGTAAAATTTTTACAGCAATAGAATTTGCGGCGATAATAGAAATTCCCTGTCATTATTTAACTATACAGATATTTTAGCAACAAAAAAAATCAGATGCATCATTTAATTTTTAAAGCAGAAATTTGCTAACCCTGTAGGAGTTCCATTTTACAAACTTTGTACAAACTAATTATTTGATTACAACTTGTAACGTAAATGGAAAATATTGCCCCAAGGGACCAGGTTAGACATCTTCAAATACAATGAGTTTACGGTCACTCATGAGCCAACTGAAACGTCACAAACCAAGTTTAATAGTTCAAAAAAGGAGATCACTTACATCCGCAATTTCCGTCAATGCTTCTGGAAAGCAATCTCAAATATAACAATCGGATCATCCTCGTCTATTTCACCCTGCCTACTATTTCGAATAGTGAACCTTGACGGAAATTAAATCGATTGAAAATTTTGTATAACAAATTATTGTTCACTAAAAAAGGTCTATGGCAATTTATAAAAACAGAGATAACACAGATACACAACAAAAAGTATATATATACAGACTGAAATTACACCTAAGTATCTATATATGCACACAAGATCATTGTCAGTGTAGAACTAACCACCTGTCGCTTTTGTTACTATTTCGTCAAGCTAAAAACGTTCATGATTCATGAAATAATTGTAGAATGTATGGACGGTCACTTGTTGAATTATACTTCTTGAACAAATTTGTCAAACTAGAGCAGAAAATGTACTGTTATGTAATAGTGAGGTATCCTTTGTTAAACAACTTAACCAAGCAAAACTATTTTTACGTACTATGACACAATCATAAAAGGTATATATGTTCGTAACACTCGAAGATTTCAATTACGATAAGACCTGATGCTGATAGCTTGATAATAACAGTAGGTAATGCGTACTTCCGCTTTATCGGTCTCTCTCCATGTCAAAACGCTCTTCTAAGTTAATGAAATCGAAAAGTATAAATTTGTTCGTACAAATCGTACAAATTTATTCGGACATGAAAATCTAACTTGATAACGATGAAAATAATTCTAACCTTTAGAGTTACGCAACACATCTCACAAACGGATGATTTTAGTAATTGAAAGTTATTTATGAAAAATAACAGTATCTATCTTGGAAACGGCAGCGGAAATGATGCTGGTCGTCCAATTTACTGAAAGTTATTGGATTTTGACATTTGAATCAACAGGTTATCACTAAAGAAGAAACACTATTGCGTCTAATAATAGAAGTCGTATCTTGGAAGAGATCGCGATAAACATTCCAGATATGACTGATATACATACAGATCTGTAATGCTACCTTTAAACAGCTTTCTAAATAATGGTTTCTTTCCTTATTTTGCTACGTGCGCCTTGTCTCGTTCATGATTATGTCACGGTCTTATGGTTTTGTGGACCCATGTATTTTTCCTATATGTTTAGTAATTTAATTAAACTGTACGACATCTATAATTATTATAAATTTTAACTTGGCCATCGTTAGGCCAACCTATTATTCCCCCAAAATGTTCTTTCTTGACACATTATCGTGTCACGCACGTAATGGGATTTAGGCATCGCTCTGAAAGCTTTTCAACAATAGTCGTCGTGGGTCTACCTAAAACACGTTTTCGGTACCACTCAAAAGGCAGCCGATACTAAATATCACTCAGGATTTGCTTACCAAGGAACTCTGGCTCCAGACGTGGAGGCTACTACAAATTCGTGTCAGTTTTGTGACCCTACAAAGATGCATTCTACATTCAAGTATGTGCCTATTTCGGAATCAGTGTTTTTTTGTGGCATTATACTTAGTCATCCGAGAGCATAACAATGGGAGTAACATACTATGGAGAATTTGATAGATAGTAGGTTGCTTGAGAAAAAATTCCACTCTGCATTGCACACATTATACCATGTGAACTGGTCGGAGTATTAAGCATACTTAGGTAAGCAACATAGCGTGTCACCCGTTAAAGTCCAAATATTTTGTTGAATAAATCATTTTGTTTATAGTTTATGCATTTAATTAGTTGTGCACTCAGTTTATCACTAATGGAATTAGAGGAATAGTGTCAAGTTTGTGCATTCAGAAAGCCACACTTGTCACAAATTACGCAGATTATATGCATATTCACATACAGTCATCACGAATATAGAGTTCTTGTTATAGGTCATTGAGGGTATAACTATTTAGAAATAAAGTTGTATAAATATATTTTAATTTGGCCAGTAAGCAAAATTATGGAAACAAAGTCAAATCTTACCTCCTAGCAGAAACTTTTTTCCTAAACCAGAAAATACAGTGTAACATTGATTACATTAAAAAAGCTTTATAATTGTGAAAAAAAAAAGAATTATTTTAAAAATTATTATTCACACGTACGAAGTAATATCAATAAAAAACCAATTTCTGATTTAAAAAATTGTAATGAATGCTAAATTATTTTAAGATGAAAATTAAATTAACTGCCAGATCCAATAGCAGCAAAATGCTGGCATACAAGGATGCTGGTTTCATTAATGAAGACGTTCGATTTCCAAATCATATCATTAAATACAAGTAAAAGAATGGCTTTGAATTAATGGCTTCATAATAAATAAACTTCATCAGCTGGTAAAAGTAAAATTGTTCGAAATTTGTATTGCATTACTTTTCCGGGCTGTATATATATACAGGTCTAGAAGATACAAATGACGGTGTTTCTTGTCAAAAATTTAGACAACGACTGACCAACGAATTGCCTTAGTCATTGAATGTCAATATAAATATATGACGTAAACAAGTCATAACATATTGATCTTAAACTTTCTCACTCCAACTGAACCCAAAATAGTTGCTTCCCAGTCCGCCTACCGCGGACGTGCCGTGCTGTTACTTGGATTTGCTCAAATATTCCAACAAGATGTAATCAAAATTACCAAAGTGACAAATTCATTACGCAAGACGCGCGTTTCGTCTACTTAAGACTCATCAGTGGCGTTTAACTCTAAATGCTTAAAGTATGTTTTCATTTTGGCGATGGAATAATATAAGTCCACTGGGATCGTGTATATACACAATACAGGTAGTTCAAAATATTATTTATAAGCAATGCGTGGACACTTAATTTCTGTAACTGTAACTAGGAAATGTCATGCCGAGAAATAGTTTGTTTTGTTTGTTTGTTTGATCGTGTTTAACGCCACTTTCAGCAATTTTTCAGCTATATCATGGAGTCTAGTTTATTGGGGGAGGACCTGCGGTAGGAAAACTGGCAAACCTTGTCAATTAACATTGGGGTCGTGTACACCCTGCCTGCAGTGAGAATCGAACCCGCAATCTCGGTGTTGAAAGACCACGTGATCAATAGTAGACGAACTACCTTGAACACTCGGCCACCGAGGCCCCTCTCGAGAAATAGAGCTATCCCGCTATGGTCATTAGCATTAATTAACATGCATAAGGCTCATCTGTAGCAAGAATATACGTGTTCGTTACGCAAATGGGGAGGCAATAATTTTTCTAGCTGTCTTTCCCCCGATGTCATTGTTTTACGAGTTGTGAGTTTACGAAGAAGGGAAGGTCTTGTGAGAACACAATGCAGCGTGATTTATATCTAAAAATGTCTGTATGAAATTAATGTAAAGGATCAGTGAATACATTAGATGTATGTTACTTAATGGCTATTGTCTTACAATGAATTAAATACATTTACAGTACTTCCATTTATATATAAACTATTATGTATCCGTGATGTTAAACCATATTGCACATTTAAAAGTTAAAACCACACTATACAATTGCTACAGAGATACAAGATAAAACGCCATAACACAATTTAAACGTTAAAGCCACGTAGATTTATAGGTCTTTACGTATATCTTTGGGAAAAGACTGATGTTATACGATGTTCTACAATAAAATATTACTACATTTTATCATTGGAAATACTGATTCGGTAAAGAAATAATGTGTTCCGAAACTCTGTTATAAAAATCTGCTACAACAAAAAAGGCCCCTTTGCCTCACGTAAAATACGTCTGTGCTACAGCAATATATAAAACCCATATAATTCGCTATCCATCTCCGTGTCCTTCTATGCTTCCTCTGATTATTTAACGTCTTTCCAGAATCCAAACTTCCCTTTCCACTACTTAACCCAACACTCGCTTTCCACTCCCATAACCCAAGTCCTCTCCCTACCCATTCCACTCCTAACCCAACCTCCATTCCCTCCTTTTCCACCCTAACCCAACAACTTTTTCTCCCCTAACACAAGCCCCCAACTTCTACCCCCGACCCAAAATGACCTATATAAATCGATGAACAATTAGGAAACGATTGAGGATAATCTGTAGATGTAAAGGATTATTTCATAGGCGAGTTTCAACAAAACCGTGACACTCTCTTTACACGTTACAATGGTCTGTGGTCAGGACTTATAGGTTTTATTACCTTACAGCCCCACGGAAAGGGCCTCTGCTATCCGCTAGGGACGCGTTAAGCAGCTTTGTGGATCTAGCCCCCAGAAACATTAACAGTACTAAAATGAAATTGTGTAACATTGTGTAGTAACACAGACACGTTAACTACAATCGTTTGAGCTTTTGTTTTAAAACACTTTGTGTTTATGTCTACGATGCTTCATTTTTGCTAGGATTTCACTATGCTACAACTGATAAAAGTTATATTTTATTTTATCATATACATAGTTATGCAATTTTAATATTCTGGCTTTAGCTACAAAATGAACAACTTTTTATATTGCAGTTTGGTACCCAATCTTAGCTGTACAACATCACACCAGTTATTTTAATAAATGAAGTTTAAATAATATTGTCAAAAGAACATTATTTTTTTCAGAAAACACACTGGTTTTAAGTAATAATCCTAAACATTCAGAAACATTAACTTATGCAAATCACGCAACTGTTTTACTTGGGTATGTTGACGAGAAAACAAATTTAAGGGACAATTCCATTCCATCCTAATTGTTTATTCAAAGATATCACACTATGGTCATCAGTATTAATTAGCATGCATAAGGCTTATCTGTAGCAAGACTATACGTGTTTGTTACAGCACAGGGACAGAACATCCTTTTATCTGTCTTTTTCTCCGATGTAATTGTTTTATCAGTTGTGAAAGTTTAAGAAAAGGAAAGATCTTAGCACAAGTAAGTGTAATTTATACGATGACGACTTACATAATACGAAAACGTGGGTTTAGAACTGTTATTTCTCGGCATTGTGAATGATCTAACGACTATCGGGCACAAATCGATTGAATTTATTTTAAAATGTAAGTGTTATCTATTCAATAAAATGCATATCAATTTTACATCTTGTATCTACGTAGAATATGCCATCCTCCCAAGTCAGGGGTTCTGCGCTTCATCAAGGAACGTGGAATCAGAACCCCTGACATAGGAGGATGGTAATAAGGATTAATATTTTTTGTTTATATTTATGGGCGATACATTAGTATTGTTTTATAGTTGTTCGTTTGATCATAAAGCATTACATCTTTTCTTTTGTCTTTTTGCAATAAAATATCTAAGATGAAACAACTGACAGACCATAAACCACTGCTGACTGCCCCTCATATGACAGACCAAGTACCACTGCTGACTGTCACTCATATGAAAGAATGTAATGTGACTTTTAATGAATAATGCAAACGCATTGAAGCCTCATGCTTTCGCGAAAGTGTTGATTAGAAAGTAGGATCAAAGAAATTAATCCCTTTAAAAATGACTGAAGGCTTATTCCATCAATCCGTCCGCATGCAACTCTATCTGCATACATTATTTATTGAAACAATAGCTGTCTACAAACACTATAAGACAACACGGAAGGTTGCATTATGTAACCTTATACAGTACAAAAGAATTAAGGTTATCGAGTACATGTATGTTGATATCGTTTATATGTTGCTATTGATAACACATCCACGAGGGAGTAAAAAATAACTTATTGTCAGCATAAACCAGAAAGGCCTTTCTCCGGGTAGTTCCTATCCAATAAAAACTGATGACTTAGCTAAAAAATTGCTGAATGTAGCGTAAAAACCCATTCAACGAACCACTCAACATTACTTTGTCGCCTGTTGTTCACACGTGATACCTAAAATGTACGTAAAATATGTGAAAGAATGTTCTTTAAGAAGTATTTATAATCATTTATGCCATAAAAAATATACCACCCATTCTGAAACTCGTAAATTGACAGTTTCTTTATCAATTGTATTTCTGGTTTATTGTTGCAGTTGTTTTTTTACATAGTAACACATCGAGTTTTTACCACAAGCATTCATTAGCTGTCTGTGAGATATGAGTAATAACACAGATATTTTGATCTATTTAAGTTTTTGGTACATATGTACCAGGCGCACTATTAAATAAAAAAATATACTAAAGTTTAAACATACAGAACAAAAAAAAAGCTCCAAAGGAAATCAATCAATAAATCAATCGATCATTTTTGAGCTAAACAATACACAAAAAATTATGTTGTTTTGTTTTCATTTTAAAATTGTTATTAATCTCGTCTAGACGTTTGCTTTTATGCATTGTCATAGTTTACACGACAGTCTTGTTTGAAGAAATCATTTGTCGCTAGCTTTATTAAAATTTATAGCTTTTGAACCGAGATGTCACAGACCCCCCCTCCCCCCGGTGGGAGTCGTCGTATCTTTCCGTGAAATGGCAGAGACTGTCCTGGTGGTCGCCAAAGTATCATTTCGAATTGAGATGTTACAGACACACCTGGTGGTCGCCAAAGTGTCCTTGCGTATTGAGATGATTTTATAGACCCTCTTGGTGGTCGCCAAAGTGTCATTGCGTATTGAGATGTCACAGACACTTCTGGTGGTCGCCAAAGTGGCATTATGTATTGAGATGTTACAGACCTTCCTGGTGGTCGCTAAAGTGTCATTGCGTATTGAGATGTCACAGACACTCCTGGTTGTCGCCAAAGTGTAATTGCGTACCGAGATGTCAGAGACACTTGTGGTGGTTGCCAAAGTTTCAGTGTGTATTGAGATTTTACAGACACTCCTGGTGGTCGACAAAGTGTCATTGCGTATTGAGATCTCAGAAACATTTCTAGTGATCACCAATGTCATTGCGTAGCGAGATATCAAACACACTTCTGGTCGTCGCCAAGTTTCATTTCGTATTGAGCTGTTACAGACCTTCCTGGTGGTCGCCATAGTTTAATTGCGTATTGGATTTTGGAAAGATAAATTGAGGCTCAAGTTTTATTGGTTTTGATTGAACATAAAAATGTTTACAGTCAATTAAGGACATGCACTATTTTTGGTCTGAATATATATATATAGTGAACGTAGATTTTTAGACCATATAACTTCTGGTTCAGCGTACGTTCTTATATGCAATGAAAGATATTGTGAAATTATGACAGAATGCTGACCCGGTGCATATTTTTAAGGGACAGAAGTGTCACTCTATTTAAACAAAAGGTTAATTTTCTTGGAAAATCAAAATGATCAAATTCAATAGGGTCAATGACAATGACAAAAACCATGGTGGTCCTTCACATATCCAGGTTTGTCTAGTACTAAATGTACTGCCATGAAATTTCGAAAACTATCTAGTTCTAAGGTTTTTCTATTTTCTAGGTGTGGAAAGCCTTAGCCGGATTTGGTATAACATTTAGGAATTTTGGTGATAAAAGCTCTACAACATCATAATCATTTAGATTTTATATATTGTTTGGGTTTGAGCACCGATGATGTCTTGATTAGACGATACGCCCGTCTGGCGAAGTTATTTCTATCAACCTTGTATCTTTAATGACATTTTATTTATAACCTGGGTGTCTTTGATAAAATTCTTTTGTACCCTTTCGGTTCTATTATTGCCGCAACTAATTTCGATTTAACAAAAAATGTATATAAGCAAAATATAGGCGTGTTTTCGTTTGAATGTTTTACGACGTTGTAATTATTGTGTTAAACTATTATTGCAAACGTTCAAACGTTTATCACAAAGTTATCTGTACTCGATAATATATATATAATATTCAATAAAATAGCGGCAGTTTAATTGTCAATCATAAAACATAGACGTAAATTTATTAAAATCAAGGAAAAAAGACATAAAACTAATTTCATATAACACATTACGTACCATAACTTAATTTTCAAACATTCAGATATACGAAATCAACAAAGGCGTTGTAAAACTGTATTTATAGGTGAAGATTAATATCTTTAATAAAGTACAAATCGTATAACATTTTGGTAATGAATGTATTAAAACTAGCTAACACATTAAATAAACACACATAACTTACAATTAATTTTCATTTTATCTGCAAATAAGTAGTAAAAGCTTTTAGTTTATTCGGGAGGAGTAGTAGTGTAAAATGGACTGGTTGTAATCACTTTCATTACATCAATACAAATGCCGTTCTGGCGGGTTTTAAGGTCCTACACTGACAACCAAATGCCCTCGGTAGGACGGTTGTTAGATGTTAGGACTCCTCCATAGTAGTTTTGTCGACGTTGCCTGGTTGAAGAACTCGGCACCATAAGTCCTACTAGCCGCTGGGCTGCTACGATGTAACGTTGGCCTACTCCAGTACCCCACATAGAGAGAACCGTTTCCGCACTCTTTGCCGTTTTGGACGTTTTATATCTAACGAGTGCAAATGCCGGTTCGATTTCTTTACCTATGAATAGCAATAATATATATATATCGCCTGATATATATATATCAGGCGTCTAATTGTGGGAGGGGCGCAGTGTAATTTAAAAATAAATATATTAATCTAGACCTTCAAAAACCAGCTGTAATTGTAGGGAGAGCAGAGCAATATCCTAGAACGCTTCAAACATACAACGTAATAGAATGCTTGAAGATTCCATGCATGGAGCTCGTGTAAAATGGTCCATATGTTACTGATTTGGAAGCAACGTACCCATTACACCATCATACCTATGTGTGGCAACAACATTTTCCAAACTTGATTTCGTACGATTTGCGTTATAGTTACTTTTTATCAAATCTAAGGAAAATCAAAAATCTTACACTCCCCCTTTTCATATTTTAAGTGTGCCCTTCGAAATCATTGTTTTGATTTTAAAAGCCAGTCAAGTATGACACAGAACGTTCTACTTTGTTGTTGTGTTCGGCTTAGTTCTCGCGGTTTTGATGCCATACATGGCATATATCTTACGTTGATATATTAATTAGAATACATAATACTTCAAGTTAAATGTCATGTTCAATGATTTAATATATCTCCTTGAATGCAAAAATTTCATCAAAGATACTTCTAAGGTGATAACATTTACAACGCGCGTTTTGTCTACTCTTGACACATCAGTGGGGATGAAATCAAAAGTTATAAAAGGCAAAATAATGGGTGTGTGTTTCCTTTGTATAGCATAGTGCTAGGTTAGTTGCTATACAAGCAATGTAAGGATGGGGATAAGAAAAAGTGGGGAAATGAGCTTTTTTCGCCTCTCTTGTCGTCTTAATATTGGTTTTTTTCGACGTTATGTTTATCTTGCATGTTAATCCGGCCTCTACATATTGCACATTGTAAATGTAAATATAGTATCTTTGATTTCTATGGTGGCATATATCTATGGAAGCGTATATTAGTCACGAATTGTTGAGTTAGTATGTCATTGTATTGGTATTCAAGAAGTCGGAATGTTGAGTTAAAATAAATCTTGCTAAACATAAATATGTTTACTTGTTGAGCTAATGAGCCATTGTGTAGAAATAAAACAAGTCGGAAAGTTGAGTTATATAACAAATCTTGTATACATAAATATGTTTACTTGTTGAGCTAATGAGTCATTGTGTAGAATGAAAACAAGTCGGAAAGTCGAGTTGCAACAAATATTGTTTACATAAACTATGTTGACTTGTTGAGTTATTTTGTCATTATGTCAACATGAAACAAGTCAGAATAAAACAAGTCGGAAAGTTGAGTTATATAACAAATCTTGTTTACATAAATATGTTTACTTGTTGAGTTATTTTGTTATTATGTCAACATGAAAAAAGTCAGAATAAAAGATATGTAAAATCAAGTCAACATGAGAAGTATACCTAATTATGTTTATTGATATAAGACAAACTTACTTTTGGGAAGTAAGAAAGGTGAGAAACGACTCAACATATTCTCCAAATTATCTTGGAAAAAGTACAGAAAGAACAAGTGAACAAGATGAACATAATCTTTTTGGTCACTTAGTGAACGCAAACTTATTCATTAAACATTTATGAAAACATGACAAGTTAACTTGTTTAAAGTATGAAAGTTGACAAAAGAACTCAACAAGTAAACAAATTAATGGTAACACGATTTGTTATAACTAAACATTCCGACTTGTTTCATGTCTACATAATGACAAACTAACTCAACAATTCGTGACTAATATACGCTTCCATATATATCTGCCCCTACTTGTCACATAATTAAGTCAACATATTTTGTGAAATAAGTCGACTTGTCACATATTTAAGTAAACAGATAATAAAGTTATAATATTTTTAAGAAAAAGTAACCGTATTTTGCGTTTTGTGCCCTTTACATGCCATACATAAGTTGACATAACTATCTGACAAGTAGACTTGTGTATCTGACAAGTTGACTTATTTTTCTGGCATGTGAACTTAATTATCTGACAAGTAGACTTATTTATCTAACAAGTCATCTTGTCAGATAATTATGTCAACATGCAGATAAATAAGTCTACTCGTCAGATAACTAAGTTCGTATGTCAGATAATTATGTCAACTTGTCACATAATTAAGTAAACTTGTCAGATAAATAGGTCTACTTGTCAGACAATACTGTCAACTTGTGTATGGCATGAAAACGGCAAAAACTCAAATAACGTCCGTCTTTTCTTAAAAACATATTAGCACTTTATTATGTTAAAAGTTTACATAAATATGTGACAAGTAGACTTAATTAAGTGACAAGGAGACTTATTTCACAAATTATGTAGACTTAGTTATCTGACAAGTAGGGGCAGATATATGCCACCATAGATTTCAACAAAGTTATGAATGCATTCTGCATTAACCGAAATCCACACTATCAGATTGGTAAAATCTCAAGACTTAAGAGGTTGCCATTTTATAATTTCAACGACGAGAACCAATCGTAACGTTAAAAATTAAACGCCGGAATCCAGTTTACAAAGCTATTCCCGTGTCAATAAAGTTCAGGAGACCGGAGACGATACGCGGTCACTGACTGTATATTACAAAAATATACTGTCAATTCAATTAAGCTGCTTTAATATGAGGATGTTTCATAGTGCCTGTTAAATTAATTTCATATTTTAAAGTTATTTGCGCGTATTCTCTATGTTTCATTTATTCAAGCAGAAGTGTATGTTTTTTTTATTTCGCTCTTAATAATGTTATTACCAACATGCAAAGGTATGTCCGTCTTCGTCGATCAATTGACATACAATACTGATGTATTGTCTTATTTATCATAATTGTCATAACCACGTGACGTTAGAGATATTTCTTTGTTTATTTACTACGTATTTTATGAGATCAATGCTTTTACTTTTGTCACATTTAATCATTTCTTAGATGGAATCATCAGATCTTTTCTGTTATTGACAGACAGACTCTGGATGATCAATTGACAATTATGACCTTGTAGAGCCTTAGATTTACTCACCCCCGATGTTATTATACGTACTTACATATCTGTTTTCCATGATTGGAAAATATAGGATCTTACATTGGTACGAGTGGATTATCGGATTTCTCCAATCGAGATAGTTAAATTATGGAATTTTAAGTCCGAGCCTTGGCGAGGACTTAAAATTCCATAATTTAACTATCGAGATTGGAGAAATCCGATATTGGATTATCGGATGAGTACTAATGTAAGATTCTGTTTCTCTAATTTTAAAAAGTAGTAAATTTGCGAAACGAAGTACAAATTCTCCCAACCCCAACTTTACGTTCATGACTTGAATACGCGGTAAATTGAAGTTGTTTTGTTTATGACGTCATGAGTTCTTATTGTAACGTTATTATTTTTAACCAATCAACTGCTGAGAACAACAAATTCACTAGTGACGAGAAATATTTTTTCCACACCGGTCAAGCGGTTGAAATATTACGTCAAAATTAGAGAAGCTCCAATACAACTGATCTACGATTGGCGTCTTGCATTTTTTTTGTTTTATTTTTAATAATGTTGCAGTTTGGTTATTTGCAATAATTTAGCTATAAAGACGACACCAATTTTTTTTTCTGTTAGTATCTAAATAGGCCTCAGACATTGTACTGTCCTTGTTCTAATTAACGAGGCGATGAATTTGTTCGAATTATGTCTCGAAACCTGAACAGTATGCATTCAATAAACTCTTATAACAAAAAACAGGAGTGTTTAAGACATACAAGGTATTTTAGTCAATGTAGTGAAAACAAACAGAAAAGATAAATGAGTCTACCTCTGTATTTACAGAAACTCTTAACAGGAAATCGAATAAATCGAAATCCGTGCAAAAAAGTTATTTTGTATAGTGCAAAAAGAGGAATACAACACTAATTTATTAAAGGAGAATTCAACTCTTGGTCATATAATACCAAAATTAGAGTTCAAATTATTCCCATTAGCATCATCTCCTCATGTCGAGGAAACTTCAGTTACATAATTGTAAGAACTATGAGGGAAAAAGTAGATCTAGTCTGAAAAGGAAATTATTTGGACGTATGACTGCTGTGATGTTGTCTTGTTATTACTAAAATGGTGGTAACTAATTCATATTTCTATAGCACGATGATTGCCCTGTAGCAAACAATTTAGGCTAAATAATATAGAAGTGGTAGAATGTACTTTTTTAAAGGGTCAGTTGAACAATACAATACTTTCTTGATAAGTACACATAGTTTATATGTTTGATCAGTGTTTATATTATGGTATACATGTCTATATATGAAATATCTTAAAGACTCTATTGTCTATGTATGCAATTCATTGAAAGCCATTATTTAATTGGTCGAATTCTGTTACATGGTCATAACACGTAATCAGTGCACCGTAGAAACGTCAATGACATTACACTGTGGCGTAGTAATATATCGATACAAAACGGACATTTACTTAAATTTTGTCAAAAAATTCCCATATTTATTGAGATAAAATGTAGTTATACGAATTGAATGCATTCTTTTAAAGTTTCATTGATTCATAAAAGCTTTGACCTTGTGCACATTTTTATCTCGAGTTGCTACTAAAAATGTGCTTCGGTCAACGCTTTCATACATCAATGAAAATTCAAAAGTATGAATTTATACTTTTTGTTGCTGTTGTCATGTTTGTCTTAATCCAGATAACAATTTGATTTCCAGCTTATGTTGGTCGGTTGTTTTATTTTAAGCGAGCTACGCAAATTTTGTAAGTCATATACAGTATAGATAATACATATTTGTCGTCCAGTATGATTCAACATTACAAAGATTCGATTTATTGTCATTTTCAGGTAATAAACTTGTTCACAATAACGTTTAATTATTTTGTAGTATTGTTCAGAAGCTGATGTGAGTAACAAGGCTCAATACCCAACGTTTGCACGAACCAAGCCGACCGATTCCCAGATTTCACAAAGTGTGGTATCTATCTTAGAAACATTCCATTGGAAAAAGATTACGTTTATACACTCTAGTGAAAAAGAGTTTCAACACACTGCTGAAACTATCTACCAAGTAGGTATACGCTCAAAATGTCTCTCAAAACAAATATTCTGCTTAAATTGTTGAGATTTTATTTATACAAAAGTTCGATTGACATTCTCACCGCCTAAATGTGACGCATTTGTCCACTTTTTATTAATCTTTGTTCTAGATTCTGACGACGTGACACATATTTATGTGACAAAGTTATTGTTGTTTTTATTGCTTTATTTGGTCTAAATTTAACTCATAAATAGTAACATACACCCAATAAAATCAAACCAAGATCAAATTAAATGTTGCTTAGTATTGTGATTCATTTTCTAGTCTATCTTGATCCTCGTATGCAGTAAAATTCGGAGATGATTACTCTTTCTATGGAAAAATTTCAATTTCTTTATTACATTGCAGTTTCGTTTTTTTTTTTTTTTTTTTTTTTGCAGAACAGTTCTGTTCATCCGTTAATCTATTGATGCCGTGCCATACATCGAAAAAATCGATTGCCAATATTATTTTTAATTGACATACAAAATCCAACAAACTGTAGCAGACCTTTATTGATATTAATGCATTGAATCTATAACAAGATTCTGACTTCATGATGTATTCAAGTAAAAAGATAACTATTCATGTTTTGTTACCATATAAACGTCGTCATGGTAGTCAGTTCTATGCCTTTTCAATATAATCTCTTTGTAAATTACAATACAAAATTCGTAATTAATATGACATTCAATGTCAATGGCAAGTGTATTTAATTGCTAGCTTCTTCAGCTAAATTGAACTAATTTCTCTACATGTTAAAACAAAAACAACAACAAACCAAGAAAATAACATCTAATTATGCTCCCTGAAGGAAGGTTGGTGTGTCTAATTAATAGTTATCTTGGCTAATCCATAGAGTGACTATTAATCGTTCGTTCGTTTGTTTGAACACTGTTTCAGCAATTCTTCAGCTATATCTTGGCGTCTTGACAGGGTGCAGGTGAAACAAACTATTCAGCAATTCTTGAGCTGTATCTTGGCGTCTTGGTAGGGAGGCAGGTAAAATAAACCGTTCAGCAATTCTTGAGCTGTATCTTCGTGTCTAGGTGGGGAGGCAGTTAAAATAAACCGTTCAGCAATTCTTCAGTTGTATCTTGGCCTTTTTGGCGGGGAGGCAGGTAAAATAAACCGTTCAGCAATTCTTTAGCTGTATCTTGACGTCTTGGTGGGGAGGCAGGTAAAATAAACCGTTCAGCAATTATTCATGTGTTTCTTGGCGTCTTGGTGTGGAGGCAGGTAAAATAAACCCTTCAGCAATTATTCAGTTGTATCTTGACGTCTTGGTTGGGAGGCAGGTAAAATAGACCGTTCAGCAATTATTCATGTGTTTCTTGGCGTCTTGGTGTGGAGGCAGGTAAAATAAACCCTTCAGCAATTATTCAGTTGTATCTTGGCGTCTTGGTGGGTAGGCAGGTAAAATAAACCGTTCAGCAGTTCTTTAGCTGTATCTTGACGTCTTGGTTGGGAGGCAGGTAAAATAAACCGTTCAGCAATTATTCAGGTGTTTCTTGGCGTCTTGGTGGGGAGGCAGGTAAAATAAACCGTTCAGCAATTATTCAGGTGTTTCTTGACGTCTTGGCGGGGAAACAGGTAAAATAAACCGTTCAGCAATTTTTCAATTGTATCTTGGCGTTTTGGCGGGGAGGGAGGGAAAATAAACCGTTCATCAATTCTTCAGTTGTATCTTGGCGTCTTGGTGGGGAGGCAGGTAAAATAAACCGTTCATCAATTATTCATTTGTATCTTGGCATCTTGGCGGGCGTGAGGCAGGTAAAATAAACCGTTCAGCAATTCTTCAGTTGTATCTTGGCGTCTTGGCGGGGAGGCAGGTGAAGGAAAACAGATGCTACGGGGTAGGGGGGGGGGGGCAGGTGAAGGAACCCAATCAATTATTCTTCCGCTATATCTTGGCGGGACAGCAGCTGAAGGAAAACAGCTGATACAATTTCTGTAAGTGTATAAAAATCTTAAATGAAATTGCAGTCATGCTTCTTTATAAAATGCACAAACTGTTCAAAGTCGAAAATAAAATAATGTCAACGCATAGGCCTTAATCTATACATTCAAAGACAAAAAATGGAAACAAAATTATGGTTTGTCATGGTGCGGGTAAATATTTGCAAAGTAATTTGCCTAACCAGCTAGTTAGTTTTATATTTAAAGTCGTCGTTAATGCCAGCAATGCAAGCTAACTTTTTCCAGGTCGATCTCTCGTCGACATATTTAGTAGTAACTTAATTTTTATCCCATTACAAACATTGATGCGAACTCCTTGGATTGTTTAGTATAAACATAACTATTGCCGTCTTTTAGGGACAAGATCATTATAACGATTTAATACATGACTTGAAATATATATTTTAGCTCCTGCTTACACATAATCTGACTGTCAGTTTTCGGAAAATCTACACAGGCCCATACTTCCATCTTCATACAGAAAATCCCTTTGTTCGGATTGTTTCAGAAACCTACATAGACACAAGAAGTAAGTAATCCAATTGTTCTAAAACTCCAATCAATGGTTCTTTGTTCAGGTTTTGTTTAACAGCACCTAGTCACAGAACCCATGAAAGTAATTTGTCGAAACTCACAACATAATATAGACCTTGCTTAGCAAGAAATGCAGTCTCCTTATCAGTAATCTATGTTCCCTAATCAGAATTGCTGCATAATTTATGGGGTTTAGAACGAGGTTTTTATGAGGGACAAGTAACTGAATTTGATATGTACAGATTGCCTCTGCCATTTTATTCTTTATGTCAAACCTTGGGGATAGTTTAACTATTAAATTAGCTTGACTGTCGTTGGATCTAATTCGTTGTTCTAGTACATAGATTGTCCAAGAAATACACTAAATATGACAAAATTTACTTTTGTTTCCTTTGATTACAAATGGAATAATAAACCAAGGTAAAACTGCAAAAAAGATATTTGACGAAGAATAAACACAATTTTTGTTACGGGGTTTTTGTGTTCTAACTTACTTAAATTGTTTAGTACAAAATATACAGCTTATCATAGTAGGACAAATGTCAGCTTCAGCATCAAACCACATCAATAAATGTCAGAGAATACAAAATTCACAGCAATGATAGACATTTTGTTAATCCATCTGTGATCAATGACTCTTTAATCTGTCACACCACGTCTCCGACAGACGTTTGAGCGACCTACTGATTTCTTTTGTATACAAATTATACGTTCAGCATCGGTTAAATAGTTCTTAAATGTTGTGCGCACGGAACGAATACTTAGAGAAAAAAGTAAAATACCAGCAAGATATTCCGAAAGCAAAAGTCCTAATCAAAATTTACACAACCGGTAAAAACGGAAGACAACACGCAATTTCCATGGAAGAAGTGAGATCATATGCATCAACAAGGGTTGGCTATCGTAATCAAATGATTTTTTTTTCAAAATTTTATATGTTGTCTTTGTCTGGAATGCGATAAACAAAAACCGATAAGACACGCAAATAAACTATTAAATGAACAGGAAGAAACATCTTTCTTTGTATTACTTTTTTATTGAAACATTTTATAAGATTACAAAAACGTCAGAGTAATCTTTAAAAAACTGGTCGCACTTTTATAAAGACAGCAGTGTATTAAGTTTTACCACCTTCCTTTTGTCTGTAGTATTTATTGTTTGTTTTGTTCATTATTCTACTATTTTGTCTTGTAAATTTAAAATAAAGCTGCACAAAAGTGTGCTTGTATATTGCATGTATAGGCATAATTAAATTCGTTTTATATTTGTTTTGAATAATAGCAAAAAGTAATCTATATGTAAAATGTTTTTGTTCATAACTTGTTTTTGAGTGCAATATTCACTCTATTGATTTTTCGTGTTTTTGTTATTTTGTCAAAAGGTTACACACAATTTTATTGCCAGATTTGTGATGCCACTGCTACATTTGTGATGTCACTGCCATATTTATAATGTCGCTGCTTCATTTTAATGCCACTGCGTCATTTGTTATGTCAAAGACTCATTTGTAATGACGTTACCTCATTTGTAATGTCATTGCCACATTTGTAATGTGACTGTCACATTTGTAATGTCACTGTCACATTTGTTATATGGCTGCAATGTGTGCCATATAATTGAAATATTTGTAATAATTGTCGCTGCTTCATTTTAATGCCACTGCGTCATTTGTTATGTCACTGCCTCTGTAATGTCGTTGCCTCATTTGTTATGTCGCTGTCTCATTTGTAATGTGACTGTCACATTTGTAATGTCACTGTCACATTTGTTATATGGCTGCAATATGTGCCATATAATTGAAATATTTGTAATAATTGCCAAATTGTATTAACTTTATCTACAATGTTAAAGTGTGGTATGTTGTTTTTTCATAAATAACTCATCTTACACGAAAACATTTGCTGGCATCTGTAACAAAATAAATATTTTATTTTAATGCCACTTAGAGTAGTTATAAATATCATTGATCAAACAAGACAAGAAGTTGTTTCTTCTGAAACATACACTCTTTAGAACGAACACTGACGTATATATTAAAAGAAACACATTATTTATATTTGTACTTTTAGAAATGGTATTATATTTTTATCTATTAGTATGCGCTGTCTTTGAGTCAGATACTTGTGTTCAGTCTTCGATCAGTCGGTAACTTATTGTGGACGGCGCTAAGTTCCTGGGGCTCAAACCATACGTGCTTTGAAACTTCTGTGCTGCTTGCGCGATAAAGATTTAACGTGTTATCATCATCAATATGGCTAAAATACTGCTTCCTGGACGTAAAGCACTGAATGAATCAGTCAGCTGAATCACATTTTTAATTCTAATATATGACCTGATTACAATTATTTCAACTCCGGTCTACTTTTAAATATTTCATAATTTCTATTTATCAAAAAGTATACACTGAATAGATTTGCTTTTTGTAATTATTTGCCACAGCAATGTCCAACATGACCATTCGTTTCTGTTCAAGAATCAATTTAGCCTAGATTAATTTAAAGCACTTCAACAAAGTATTCTAGAATAAAAGTACAAGATTTCGCTTAATAAAAAATTCATGTCCTTGTGAGACAAGTATACAAACACTCGTTTCTTAATACAAATATAAGAAGACCAGAAAACAAAACATAAACAAAAGCCTGCTAGTTCTGGTTATTCACTTTCTGTTTGTTTTGTTGTCTGTGTTGTATCGTGTGTGGAATTGTAATGGTTTTTGTTGGTCGGTGGGATATCGAACTGTTTCTAGTCAATACATTACATGGCATGTTTTGTTTGTTTGTTTGTTTTATGGTGTTTAACGCCACTTTCAGCAATTTTTCAGCTATATCATGGCGTCCAGTTTTTATTGGGGGAGGAAGCCGGAGTACCCGGAGAAAACCCCCGACCTGCGGTAGGAAAACTGGCAATCCTTGTCAATTAAGATTGGAGTCGAGTACACCCTACCTGCAGTGAGAGTCAAACCCGCAATCTCAGTGTTGACAGACCACGTGATCAATAGTAGACAAACTACCTTGACCACTCGGCCACCGAGGCCCCTACATGGCATGTACAAATTATCGCAATTATATGTTAAACATGAGTTTAACTGTAACGGGTAGAAAGCATATTTCTTAAAACTGTCATGTTAACCATAAAACACGTACATGCATGTTAATCCGAATGCATTTCTTACATGCATTGGATTCCCGTATCTAACCATACCTGATTTTGTTATCACATTGAAGAAGCATATGAAGAACAAATATTGTTTTTTGTCGAAAATTTAGTCTTTTTTCCATTGATGTCGAACCAATGTTCTGAGAATAATCGATACATTTGCATTTCTATGCATATCCAAGGTCGTACAATAATCTATTACGTCGATTTCATTCATACTTAGCTAAAAATACTGGCGATTTACCGCTCTCCATACCCGGACGAATAAATACTTGCATTTATTAACCTATTGGAGAAACATATGTGTTTTCGTCCTCATTTGAAGAATCAAAATATCTACTAATAACTCTTTCAATCTGGCGATCTCGTGGGATTATCAGAGATAGTTTGAATCTTGTCCAGAAAAATAATTTTTACAACTAGAAGTCAATACTAAAAGTGTCACCTAAATAGTTTTCTTAATGACATCTCTAAAATATTTCGTGAATGGTACCTATGTGGTTTAAAATTATGTAGTTCGGGATCCTCTGCCGTCCAGCCCTTTTTTAGACTTTGTTGGGAGCGTGTAAAAAGCGTTCGACGGCAGAGGATTCGTGGACTAAAATTATGATGAATTATAAAAGCAAGCTTTGTAATTACTTATCGCATATTTTCAATAATGATATCAATGTGCAATGCATACAAATCTACATTTTAGCATGTTACACATCTCTACTTTACTGTATAAATAATACAGAAATTATTCCTTGTTATCAACCGTCCCACCAAGGGCATTTGGTTGTTGGTGTAGGGGGTTAAAAACTCCTGCAAGTCCTTGTTACCATTAATATTTTTGCTAATTTAAATGGCAATATTGCAACAATATTTGCTACTGTTGCTGACATATGTTACGTTTCAAAAGGAAGCAATGCGAGATTTATTAATATTTAAACGTGCATCGTTGTTTCATATTGGATATCGTATATTTAAAGTGCTTTTTATTAATCTAATTGTGCCTGATTTTAACCATTTTCTACAATATTTATGGTTTTGTCAAATGTCAGACGTGTTTGATTTCAAGCATGCAAGTTGGAAATTTTTTTGGTTATAAAGTTCTAGAATATGGTTGTTTGATTTTGTTTTGTTTATTTTTGTTTAAATGGTGTTTAACGTCACTTTCAGCAATTTTTCAGCTGTATCATTACGTCCATTTTTTTATTGTGGAGGAAGCCTGAGTTCCCGGAGAGAACCCTTGATATTCGTTAGAAAAACTGGCAATTCTTGTCAATTAAGATTGGAGACGAGTACACCCTGCCTGCACTGATAATTGAACCCGCAATCTCAGTGTTGACAAACCACGTGATCAATAGTAGACGAACTACCCTAACACTTTGCCTCCGAGACACCTTGGTTGTTTGAAGTATCCTTCACATCATAAGAAGTGTTTGGATATAAGTTTAAAATTATCTTGAGATTTTTTATGAGACAAAAACGGCAATTTTCTTGTTTTGTTTGGTCTAGGTACTTGGCATTATTTTGGTGTTACTCCCTCGTGTGTTTATGTGAAAATGCTTACATATTTAGTTTTTTTGTAGTGTGTTGTGTGGACAATATTTATAAATTAAGTATTTTTACAAGGCAACAAAATAAAAAAACAGTCATGTGTAAAGTTATTAGAAGCTATTCTTATGGCTGATTATAGGATTAAACGCTTATTTTCGGTAATTCATCGATGTATGAACGAGGTCGACTCACTCACAAACAAATAATATGATAAGTTTGTGAGTGGGTCGACCTCTTTCATACATCGATGAATTACCGAAAATAAGCGTTTAATTGTTATAATTCTTTCAAAATAGTTTTTATATATTTACATTCTTTTCCCAAAATAAAATTTCACTATAAGTGTGTGACGCGAAGGAATATATACAACGAAATAAAGACGAAGACGTGGTCGGTTGAAGGGAATAATTGGCATTGACAACAGATACATTTTACAATTTGCCGAGAAGATTATTACTAAAAACAAAAGAAGACTGAACAAAACACAATATTACGCATACTTATATTCCTCATGTTACACGCGGTTTATATTAACGTCATATGTGACGTCATATCTGTTCAAAATTAGTTCCCCAAAAGTCGTTCATCAAAGTATGCACGGATCTGGGAAGTACTGGTTTAAGGCCTTTTGACCAATCAAAAATGACTATAAACGTAAACGAATGTAAGATAAGAATTATTAATTGACGATTAACGTTCGGCAAACAATGTTTCAGCGTTATTCGGGACGTATGTGCTTTTATACACAGTTGGTTTTATTATTTGGCACGATTTCAAATAATGTTTCAGAAATAGTTAAAATCAGAAAACAAATAAAGTTACTTTAGATGTTAGAGCTTTAGGGACCGGTCAATATTTATTGGGTGTTGGGACCGGTGCAAAATGTAATAGCACACATACTTTTTTATCCTGGCATATACATATGTTTTGTTGTTTTCAGCACTGATAGGACAACAAACATTTTTCATAACAATATCATCATTGAAATAAACATTTTTCGGACGTTTCAAGTCCAAACAAACATACTGTTATCACAATATTTGTTTAAAAACATATATAAATACTTGTGTAACCATAAAATTGTTCACTTTATAGGACACCCACATTTTGTAACACATATAATGTACGACAGAAACTTTTTTTGTATTTTAAAGAGACTGGACAAAGCCTTTTTTAAACATGATAATTTGACCGGTTCCAACACCCCAATTAATATTGCCCGGTCCCTTAGGCAAACAATGCATGCGTTAATTGTAACAGGGAATATATATTTTTGGTGGTAACAGATCTCTTATTAGAAAAACGCGTAAAAGCCTCAAAATATGTTGTTACACTAGCAAAAAAGGACACATTTCATTGCATTCATTCAAAGTAACAGTATCGCCCTTTGTTCAATGGAATGTTCCTCATTTGTTTGTTGTATGTTGCATATTTGTGGCTTTTCTTTCTGTTAGCCATGGCTTTTTCATTTAGTGTCGTGGATTGATTGAATTTTCTACGTATAATCTGGTATATTTTAGCTCCAGTGATGTAGTACCATTGTATTAAAAATGTTTGATAAATTGATGAGTTTTTATACCGAAAATATTTTCTGTTTCTACTTAGAAGCTGTAAGAATAGACATCATTGCTTGTTGATATGTTTCTGGAATGATATATGGTCATTTGTTTCAAGCCGGCTTACCACGAAGTCATGTTCAGGAGTTGTAATCATAATAGATAGCGTCGGCTATCCTGTGGCTAGTTGGTCATTATATTAAATTATGGTTCTTAGTATTAGATTATGGATAAAATATGACTTTCTTCTGAAAGAATATCGCATAAAAAATACATACGACTTGGCTTGGGAGTTAAATTTATTATGAAAAAGAACTTTAATACATTTGTTGTAAAGTTTTATAAGATCAACTTCTTGTTTTGTTTACAGAACTGAAAAGTAAATGTCAAGAGTTTATTAAAATCTAATTATATGACCTGTTTTTGTACATCTAGGTGATGTCTGTAACAATCGGCATGGCGCAATCACTTCTTCGCTTTTAAATCTACCCAAAAACTTGACTAAGCTTTCGCCTCCTTTTGTAATCGAGTCCTTCTTTGCGTGAGATAATTGGCGCTTCTTCAAAAGTTCAGCAATCTTAAGGTAAAACTAGGTTTGGCAATCACATTACAATCAAATCTTGCATTTATAATATTTATTAATTTCAAATCACAGCTTGTTTTAATATCGGAAAAATTCCACATTTTTTTCAGTGCTGTAGCAAACTTTGTTTTGAAATACATTATCCAAAACATCCTACGACTACCACTTTAATATTATTGCGCACTCGAACTTATATCTTCGGAATCGAACAATAACATATTACCTGTTTTGTAACCTATGTAAACAAAACTTATAGTTAATCTTGATTGCTTTAAGAAATAATACAGTTTGAACATATTTTTTTGTTAATATGATATTAACTATACGTTAATGATTAAATCAACTAAGTTTTGCAGAAATGGTCTTCAAACTTGAATCCTGATTCAGGTTCCTCCAATCTTCGAGTGCGACATGTCATTTGAACATAAGCTATAATCCGATTCGGAGTTGGGACCATGTGGACTGATTTACTGCAAAAAGTAATTCCTGTGTGCTGGCACATTTAAAATAAAAAAATTATGAGGTCTATATTACAATTCAGAGATATAAGACCGTACACAACGTAAAATCTTGTTCTATCTTTAATAATCCTCAAAACCTGCTCACAGAGCACCGTAATATGTGACGTTTTTGGCTAGTGCCAAACGCGCTGCTTATGAAGATGTCGAAGAAGAGTAATTTTGTACCTCCCCTTCACAACCAACTCTCACGTTTTTTGGTGCAAGTAAGATTTCCGGGGCATTGACCCATTTTATTTCTACATTTGATTATAATTTCTTAACCCGTTCAGAATTTTACCAACATAGAATTATATTAAGCCTAAGAAAAATAGCAAAGGATACCGACCGAACAACAAGAGCCGAAGGTCCAACGACAATTACATAACCCGATATAGACAAGCATACACAATGCAAACTAAAACCAAATATACAAAAACAGTAAAAGTGAGTAACGCGAACAATAAAAACAAAAAATATTAACTGACTAATTTAAAGCCCGTCGAGTAAGTCATCGTCATGTCTAAAAAAAGTCAAAACCAGGAATAGAAACGTTACCTATGACTCAGCGAAAATGTCCCATCGTATTTGTTAGACAGATTTCCCATAACGATCAATTAAGTCATGGTGACGGCCATAAAACTTCTGGGGGGATATTATTAACCTAGGCACAACAAACCTTTCAGTTGTTTAGTAGTCAAGAGAATGAGCGGTCTAGAAAATCGGAATACCTATCGCAGGATCTAGAAAAGTCATCTAGTTTGTCGTAGAGTCTAGTTTTTAGTTTTCCCCGAGTCTATTTCTTTTAGTAGGTCTAAGTAAGAGGATGACACAATTGTATTGTGGTATCTTTAATTTCAAGCTGACTAGAGTAGCGACAAAACATCATCAATATAGCGGAATGTGAAATTAAAGGTCTGGTCTAGTGTCTTCTTTCATCAGCAGGCCTTCAATGAAGTCAGCCTCATGAGAGTATAAAAACAAGTCGTCGAGGAGGGGAGCACAATTAGTACCTATTAGAAGTGCAACAGTCTGTTGGTCCTCCAAACAAGACAAATATGTTGTCAATACAGAAAATCTAACATTTGACGGATTTGGTCTTCAGTATATTTACTACGTTATTTAGAGTCATTGATGACGAAGTAGGTATGTCATGGCTAATTACCAGTTATTTATATCGTATTTCTTGAAAAAGCAGCGTTTAATAAGATCTTTAAGCTGCATATTAAGGATGGCCGTGTAGAGCGTCACAGAATCTAATTTGTCAATGCTGTTACATTGTGGAAGAGAGAGACCTTAAGATGTCTATATTTTGAATTTTTTTATATCCACATTTCATTTATACCACTCCTGGAGTGAAAAGTGTCACTGCATTTTGGAAGTCCCGTTTTTATTGTTGTTAAAATAGTGGTCAGGAGTTGCAATAGTGGTTTGGTGGTACACTTAGACGATTCTGATATGAAACGCTGTTTGAATTTTGTGAAGTTATGGTATCAAATACAGAAGGGGAGATCACAATCGTTGACTTTGATATAGCGACCAAAAGGATGCCAACACCACTTTTGATTTTCAAGACTCTCCTCTTTTGAAAGCATAGTGGATGTGTAAGTAGGATTGACAAGTGAACTCTCCATGTCTAATTCATTAAGTTAACACTCTATATAATGATTTTGCAGAAAAAAATGTTGTTTAGGACCTAATCTGCTGGCACAACATATTTGTCATGAATGTCGAACAAAGTTTTAAAAGCATCAAGATTTCTAAAGATTGATGAATGATGTTTTAGTACTCATAGACCTTCTTAAACTATGATTTAGTTCTAGTAGTTAAGGCAATTAATTGATACATCATGCAACAGAGGTGATTTATAGTGACGATGACGATGACTATGACTACGTTGTCGCCTGTGATTATGATTGAAAAGGCCCATCACATTCACTGCTGCAAGCAGGACTGGAAAGGTTACCTATACAATCTATTTTGTCTTTGCTCTTATATGGTATAGAACTGCCTAATTATCGCCGCCCAGGACGGCGGCGATATATTTGTATTCACTTTCGTTGCTAACGATGGATAAAGGAGAAAATATTTCTAAGTACACTTAGTTACCATAAATGAACAGAAATTTGCTACAAGACTGTCAATCATTTAACTTGAGTGAAAAAACAAGATGATAGCTAAGTTTCGACTGCAAAAATGCTTGGGTAATATCAAAGTTTCATGTAATAATAAATTTTGTTGGTATTCTATTTACGGAAGTTAATAATAGAGGGAGACCATTTTTTATCCTGGTACTGTATAATTCGGTGATAGTTCTATCGAAGAGCGTAGGTTTGAAAAATCGGAAACCAGGATAAAAGGCAATTTTGTTTATACAATTCCGGAGTATGCCGCATTTGTAAGCTTCAATATATAAATGTTATGTCAATAATTTAATTGAAAAACCTAAATATTAGTTTTAATTTAAGTATATTTGTGAATTAATATATGACAAAAGATTACATGTGCGCAAATTTAGAAATCGGCCATTCAAATTAGCCACAACAGCAGGACTTAGCTTTACATAGAACCTTATGGGGGGGGGGGTTAAAATGCCTTCTGTTTAGAAATTGCAATTCTTTCTAAGCGAATGTTCATTTGATAGTCCTTAGAAATTGAATTGTGTGTTTTTAGTTCGATTGAAAATCTGAAATGTCTGCTACACAAGCTTTTATATTATATAAAAACAACTTGACTGTGATTATTTATTCTTCTGGTCCTCTACACGTACAATTTTTTAATCCAATCTAAAATTTGAGATTTTTTTATTTTCTCTAATTGCCATATTGTCGAGATGATGTATTTTGCATTTAAGCAAATGCAAACAGATAGAAAAACACACATTCAAGGTTCTAAACGTTTGATTATACATAATACAGCCTCTAAGAAAAACACACTATTGGGTCTAAAGTATATGCTGTTAATGTATAATTTGAACAAAATATTAACTTAAAGCTTTTGACACATTACAATATAATTGCAAAGAACATAAAATAAGCCTCTGCAACGTAGGTATAAACATGCTTTAAAATGCATCCCGTAATTTTTTTTTCAAATCATTTTGACAAACGCGTGCAGAATGCAGAACAAATCGGCGGCGAACTGATGCTTTGCATCAAAATTTTTCTTGTTTTCTAATCAAGTATTTTTTTTGTCTACGTAGTGATGTACATAATTGAGGATTGTTAGAATGATGGTAGGTTTTTTCAAGATTGAGGACTTTCATGTACAGAATAGATTGATCTGGCTGATTAAAATGTTGATATACCGCAGGAAATTTGTTGGAATTGATTCCTGAACGATGTCCACAAATACGTTTGTTTAGTCGCCCTTTTGTTTCTCCATCATAAATAAGTCCGTATAAGCTGCATTCTAACGCGTAGACAACATTTTCTTATTAACAATTCAGATCATAAAAAAATTGTGGGATATGTGTTTTGTTAGTAAAATTACATGTACATTTAGTAACTGTTATCAAAATACTAATATTACAAGTTTTACAATTCTTCAATTTACATTTAGAGATGGTGCAATGTAGTTCATCGTCCTTATAGTTAAAGATATCATGTAAATGGAAGAACAGTGGCGAATATTGTTAACTTGATCTAAATTTTTGCACTGGAAACGACTATCGACCGATTTTACATATGTAAATTCCGATTTAGTTTTGGACACCTAACCGACAATGTCTTTGTTTTATATCGACGTATGAGTGCAAACTTTATTACTAGAAACCTGTTAAGAATACGATGGCGATATCAGACGAAAGCAACTAGCACAGAATATTTTTAAATCAAATTTGATAGCCTTCCGCAATACGTTTGTAGTGCAGCACAACACGTTTAGGTGACGCTAGAGAAGCAAGTGTTATTTTCACATCTTAACACAATGCCGTGTACGGAAACAAAATTAAAAAAAATATATATATATACTATACACGACCATCGTACACGAAGGTGGGCGGTGTTTCTTTTTCTGATAACAAAATGGCTCAAACATAAGTCATAGCAGATAGTGTCATCCCTTTCCGGACAATTAATTTAAATACGGTTTGATTTCTCTTGTGGCTTTACTATTTTAGAAAAACAAATTATGCCTTTTCATAAAAGTTCTATTTCGGTCGTTGATTTATACTTATATTATCACTGTCTAAAAGTATTGAAGTATAATATCACAGCTTGCTTGGTTTAGCAATTTTTCAGCTATGTGTTATAATGGTGTCCAGTCCATTTTTATTTATAATTAACAACACCGGGGTAAATTATTGTCATAATACAAGCGGATAGCGACGCATATAATCCGAATATAAAGCACACCCGTGTGGGAATTAGTAGAATACCTTACAAACCAGAGTTATTTATATTCTAATAGAACAAAAGAGCAATTTTCTGGTTATGTTCGGTCAATTCCTCCATGTTACTTCCCCGTATGCTTTTATATGAGACTGGAAAAATATTAAATATCATTCAAGTTTAGCATTTTAATGTGTTGTGTGAAAAAACCATTTATAGATATAACGATGTATAAGTATATACTTATTTATGACTTGTTTCAACACAACAAAACCAAATTTATCAAAAGTACTTACGCCAATTATTCATTCGCATACTTATACACCGGGGTGTTCTGGACCAGCCTTGTTTGTGTTAGCAACAATGTGTTCTGTATGCTAAAACTATTCTTGTTATTGAATAGCATGGTTTCAAATAATATTTCGCAAAAGACTGAACACATAAAATTAATATAACTGCAGAAATAAGTTTTTGGACGCTTTGTAGACGCTATAGCTTTTGACAAAATAAGCATGCGTTATAGGGAGATGTATCAGGAAATATACTGACAAAGGCAATTATATGACGCCATATTAGACCGGCGGGAGAAACTGAATAGTTCTGTGAAAACCACCGACCTTCGGTAGGAAAACAGGAAATTCTTGTCAATTAAGATTTGAGTTGAGCACACCCTACCCGCAGATATGTCCGAACCTACAACCTCAGTGTTGACATGCCACGTGATCAATAGCAGAGACTAACTATATGTACCCTAATCATCTGGCCACCGAGGCCCTACTCTACCCCTCCGTAAAACTGCTAGTGTGGTTTTCTCTTTTGCCTTGAGGTCGAGCAAAGCGTTTTGTATGTCAGAACTAGCTCCTGCAAGCGCTAGCTTTAATTTCATTTGATCAGTGCAATTAATATGTTGACGATATCGGTACTATATATATAGTTTGACTTCCTGATACATTATGTAATTATTGCATTCATTACAGTAAATCTCACGGAAATGTGCTTCCCAGTAGTTATCATTATATTCCTTACAGTGGAAGTCATCTACCTCAAGATATCTGTTCTTTAAAAAAAGTGTACAGTTTAAGCCACATAATAAAACTGTCTTGTCTTTTTTGGCATAAATGTATTAATGTAGATATTGTCTTGTAGATGTTAATATCAATTTATACCACAATACGCATAATCGTTTCTTGAAGGATTTAAAAGAGAAAAGAGAATCTGGACGAAAATAATCTTATTTTACCAAACACAACAATATTTATTAAGTAATATTTGCTGCTTTGAAATCTGTTAATCTATTAAATATAGTGCCTGTTATTATGTGCCTGTTAGATGAGATGCACTTGTTTATGTGTCTTTTACAGGCACTGATAGTGTGTCTGTTACCAGGACACATTGTGTGTTTCTTTATGATGGACTGATTGTGTGTCTGTTACATGCACCGATTGTGTGCTTGTTACATGCACTGATCGTGTATCTGTTGCATGCACTGATTGTGTGCCTGTTACATGCACTGATCGTGTATCTGTTACATGCACTGATTGTGTGCCTGTTACATGCACTGATCGTGTATCTGTTACATGCACTGATTGTGTGCCTGTTACATGCACTGATTGTGTGCCTGTTACATGCACTGATCGTGTATCTGTTGCATGCACTGATTGTGTGTCTGTTACATGCACTGATCGTGTATCTGTTACATGCACTGATCGTGTATCTGTTGCATGCACTGATTGTGTGCCTGTTACATGCACTGATTGTGTGCCTGTTACATGCACTGATCGTGTATCTGTTGCATGCACTGATTGTGTGCCTGTTACATGCACTGATTGAGTGTCTGTTACATGAACTTATTGAGTGCCTGTTACATGCACTGATCGTCATTGTTACCTGCACTGATTGTGTATCTGTTACATGCACTGATCGTGTATCTGTTACATGCACTGATCGTGTATCTGTTACATGCACTGATTGTGTGCCTGTTACATGCACTGATTGTGTGCCTGTTACATGCACTGATCGTGTATCTGTTGCATGCACTGATTGTGTGCCTGTTACATGCACTGATTGAGTGTCTGTTACATGAACTTATTGAGTGCCTGTTACATGCACTGATCGTGTATCTGTTACATGCACTGATTGTGTGCCTGTTACATGCACTGATTGTGTATCTGTTACCTGCACTGATCGTGTATCTGTTACATGCACTGATCGTGTATCTGTTACATGCACTGATTGTGTGCCTGTTACATGCACAGATCGTGTATCTGTTACATGCACTGATTGTGTGCCTGTTACATGCACTGATCGTGTATCTGTTACATGCACTGATTGTGTGTCTGTTACATGAACTTATTGAGTGCCTGTTACATGCACTGATCGTGTATCTGTTACATGCACTGATCGTGTATCTGTTGCATGCACTGATTGTGTGCCTGTTACATGCACTGATCGTGTATCTTTTACATGCACTGATCGTGTATCTGTTACATGCACTGATTGTGTGCCTGTTACATGCACTGATTGTGTGCCTGTTACATGCACTGATCGTGTATCTGTTACATGCACTGATCGTGTATCTGTAACATGCACTGATTGTGTGCCTGTTACATGCACTGTTTGTGTATCTGTTACATGCACTGATTGTGTGCCTGTTACATGCACTGATTGAGTGTCTGTTACATGAACTTATTGATTGTCTGTTACATGAACTGGTCGTCATTGTTACCTGCACTGATTGTGTGCCTGTTATATGTACTGATTGTGTGCCTGTAACATGCACTGATTGAGTGTTTGTTACATGCACTTATTGTGTGTCTATAAAATGTTCTGATCGTGTGCCTGTTACATGCTCTGATTGTGTGCCTATTACGAGCACTGATTGTGCGTCGATTATCATATTTTAAACAGTGAAATTCACACGTCTGTTTTAAGGCAGTAGAAATACTTCTATGTTCTACTATTGTATTTCATTTTTGTATAAAATATCCTTCCAAAGCTTTATTCCACATTTCATAAAAAAATTTTGAAGGTTAGATTTAATCACAGGAATTTGACCCCATTTTATTTGGAGCAAAATATGGACAAAAAAATGTCGCTAACGAAGAGAGGAGCAGATCCTATCCCCTATCTTTGTTGTTAAGTTTACGCGGGAAACTAAAGACATCCAACATGCCTGTGTGTGTGCTAAGTACTCGCGGACATTTGTTCTTCGACATTATGACACCAGTTCTTTTAATAGATTCATATTTTAGCAACTGCAAAACTAGGACTAAAACACTTTCTTTACGGACTTTCGTCAGACACTACACTAAGTAATGTTTAGTGAAACTCGTGAAATATTTGTTAAAATGGTTTACATTTGTATTATTTTAATTGTTTTGCTATTATCCTTATTTTTGTGTTTATTATTTGATATGTTAGTGTCTCAAATACGATCTGACATTTTCGCTGAGTCATAGGTAGTGTTTCCTATTCTTGGATTTGACTTTTCCCTAGACAAGACAATGAGTAACTCGACGGGTGTCTAATTAGAGGCAGGCACTGCTTACTCGTCCGGAGCACCTGAGTGCACCATGGTTTTTATTGGGTTCGGGTTACTATCTTTCTGTGTTTTATGTTTTTTGTTTTTGTGTTGTGTTTGTCTATATCCGGATTTGTAACTGTCCCTTGGCTTTTGGCTCTTGTTGTTCGGTCGGTTTTCTTTGTTATTTTCTTTATTTGATTCAGAGTAGTTAATTTGGTTAATCAGCTAAGTACATTGTGTTTTCTTTCCTATTTTCAGTAAATCGTATTTCCTATACCGTTTACGTCATATTTCGCAATATATTTATTCAGGGAGCCCGATTTCTAGCCAACCCACTTATCGAAAAATGTTATATGTAAATTGTTGATGTTATAGTAGAAAGAGTTTTTTTCTCTATACAAGAGACGATATTCAATTTGCTGAACATATGCTTTGAACCAATATTGTATGAACATATTGACTTGTAACCAAGTCAGTGACCTAGTCTAGCTTAAGTAATGCCAATTCTATATATTATTTAAAAAATGCATTGTCAATGATGGGCTATAGGTAATATCAACTACTTCAATACAAATCTCGGTGCTTTGCATCGCCAACGAACACAATAAGGATAATTATGGCAGCAATAAAGTTGAAAACCAGTTGTATTAGACGTTTAGTAGGGATTTTTATTATTCAAGGGCTCTTATTATCAGTCTTCAATATATTTTTATTGACAGTTTATGTAAATACTAAAGGTGTTTTGCTACTGGACAAAATACGATAGACAATAGCTTATGTCTTTGACATCGATCATTCTTTCAGGAATATGACATTGAATGTTGTTATGCCGTCAATAATTCAAGAGAATTGAGATCTAAATCATTTTTAGGTTACGTCTGTCGAAGACAATAGTCATGTAGTGACACTTTAAGTATTGTTGTGTCGACTTCAATATTATGTTACAAACTGTATTGAAAAAATAATTACATTGTCATCTCTACAAACCAAATAGAATCTAGGATAAACAAGCTTTACACATCGACTTCGTGTATGTTTTCTGTACAATTTATATTTCTAGTAATATAACTGTCAAATAACATTAAAGTTAGTCGAGTTGATTGCTCTATTTCATTTGTTTATTATCTTAGAAGACTCTTTTGACGAGTATCCCCGTATTTAGCTAATAGCAATGTAATTCTAATAAAAGACACGTTCAACTCGTATCCACAACGTCTGTAGCTGACAATATTTTGTAGGATTAATTAAACTTATACCATTTCTTAAAAAGAACAGGAAAGATGTATATTTTTCCAACAGTAATAGACAGATGCTGTATCAAAATTTTGCAACATTCTGGTTAAAATGTAATAAAATGTAATAAAAGATACCAAGGTTATAAAATTGATAACGCCAGACGCGCGATTCGTCTCATCAAGACTCATCAGTGACGAAAAATCATTGAAATGATTTTTAGTTTTTTAAATGATTTTTAGTTTAGAAAAGTGACGAAAAATCATTGAACGCATAATCAGTTTTTATATATTGCATGCATAAAAAATAACTAAGATGTTGTAGAACTTTTCTAATAAAGTTTTCAAAAAGTTATACAAATCCAACTAAGACCATCTACATTTTACAAAAAGAAACAGATTAATTTAAATCGTTTTCAAATTTTAGGGCAGTTAATTTAGACAATTATTATATCATTGAAATAATCAGTATGTTATTGTCAGCAGCAAAGTGTGAGCAGATGATATGCAAACATATTTTTTTATTGTTTGTTTAATTTTGTATAAAAATCAAGATTCTAAATCCCATCGTGGCAGTTTACCATCACATTTTCTAATAATCTGTCTGTATGCTATGTTATTATTTCTCTTTGTGTTTTTGATAGTTATTTTTGCGTTATGTATTTTGTATTTGACGATGTTAGCTGAACGTTTTATGTATTCAAGTTCAATGTTGCGCTGGCAAACCCTACCAGAATGATTTGTTGGTTTCCATGTTGTTTTTATATACTCATTACTATTTTTGTAAATGTCTTGAAACCTGTTTTTAAACACACATCCAGCTGTATATTGGACTAAGGCTTTTATATGTTTTAATAAGGATTGACAAGATTTCAAATTATGCCATTTTTTGAGTGGGTTGTTGTTCTGTTTACTTTGTTACCGTTTTGGATTAATTTTTCATACACGATGTCGCTAATTGAGGTTTTTATATATTGCAAGGCATTGAACTAGACCTGTTCAACATTACAAATTGAAATAAATAAAAGAACTTCAGCCTGTGCATACTAACTTCTAAATATGAGTGCGCTTTTCCTCAAAAGCTATGTGTAAACCAAGATGAATCCCTTGGCGTGAAGTATCGATGGCAACCTCGAAGTCCAGTTACATTCTTCTTGAGTCAGGGTTGTAGTTGTATCTGATATTGTTGTCATAATGATTTCAGTAGCGTTAACATTTGGTATAGAAGTCCACTTTTAAAAAAAAACCCAGTAGGTACAGTTGTTTCAACAAAGGCGTGAAAATAAAAATAAACTACTAAAGTACTCATTGACTTTTAAATTGTATATAAATAGTAAATTGATTACCTAATTGGTTAGGTTCACGTCCAGTAAGCGCTATGCTGGATTGGTTAGGTTCACGTCCAGTAAGCAGTATGCTGGATTGGTTAGGTTCACGCACGTCCAGTTAGCAGCATTTCACCTAAATTCAAGAAAATAAATTCTTAATATAGGTTCAACCAAAGGTACGAAACTTTTAACTGCCAGAAGGGGTCTTTATCGTGCAAGAAGAGTGGCACTCCCAAAATCCACAACGAGAGGTCCGCTACTCTTTGCTACCTTGGGACGCGCTAATTTGCAAGACGAACTAAACCATGAAAATCCTTCCCACTACGCAAAAGCTAGTAAACGTATATAGTGTAAATTCTAAACAAAGATCTTAATGTTATTCTGTTTACAAATATTTATATTTAGGTGTCCATTGTCCTTTTTTCAAATCAATAAAATGGTAAAACCAGCGTTTGACAGCATTCTTTTAGAGGGTATCAGCGCAATAAAATAGTGACAGCAGCTGACAAGTTAGTAATGTTCTTTTGAGTGTCGAATATCAAAAAGCAAACATCAGTATCATCATCTGCATGTAGGAATAATCGTCCATGTTCTATGCTGATATACCATTAATGTATAGTGCCATCTGAGGAAGTTTAATGTCCAACGTTATACATATTGCTGAAAAATGTGGGTATGTGCTTAAACAGTTCGTATGACTCGTCATTCCGGGAAGGATTATGCATTTTTACCATTTGCTCTTTAAATATTTGTGCTGTGTTACTTTTTGCAGCATCCTCCGATCTTATAGCGGACTTTATCAACTTTTAAATATATGTTTCAACTGGCTATTTTGTTGTTGTTGTTAGAATATTTGCAGTGCAGGCTATCACCACGTATGTTAACAGGGTATATTAAACAATCGAATACAAAGCTGCTTTGGTTTCCAATTCTGTGCATATTGAACTGGATTTTTTAGTTGTGCACTATCTATAACATAATTAAGATGACCAATTTGTGATTTGCCCTTCATTTATACGTTAATCATAGTTTGGAACTTATTTATTTAGTTTTTTAACATTTAAAACACAAAGCAGATGTTAGACTCTGTTACAGTTAAAAGTGACAGTTTTACAGTACTCCTTTAGAAAATGAGAAATACATTTTTTACAAAAATGGGTTAACAAGATTAAAAGATTAATGTTTTACTTCAATTTCCTACTATTATAAACATTTCAGTTTGCTTTAAATCATTCATTTGTAATATTCAGGTATAAAATAAAGGGACAACAGACACAAAGAAATCTTAATATTATATGTTGTTATTTGCAAGACGATAAGATGTAATATTTTTTCTTACAAACTGGGAATATGTGACAGCACATTGTAGCTGTATGGTTTTGTTGATTAGTTAAATTAGTTAATAACAATGATGTCAAGTCAGTCTGTTCATAAAATACTTCATTTACTTGATTCTTAATAAATATTTATTATTATCGTCTACTTTTACTTTTTATATTGAAGTAGTTTATCAGTATTAACCGGGCATACACTAATCCGTTAATCATTGATGCCTTAAAATGGATTTAATATGCGTGTCGTTTTTCCTCAATTTTTGTAGTTTTGTTCGAAGAATTATACTTACATCATTTTGAGGTTTAAATTTTCTTTGAGACAACTAAAGCTTCCTACCAATAAGGGCGGATTCTTTCTTTACACATGCACGGTGGTTAAAACGTTCTTTTAAGACATAAACTAATCAATTAACACAAATAACTTAACGAAAACACCAAAAAATCTAGAAAATAAAGCCCCAATTTGGCAGATTTTGCGTTGTCATCAAAGGGACTAATGCTTTTCTTATCATTTGTATGATCATTCAAGTACATATTGTTTTTAATTTGCTCCACCTAGAAAATAACTACACAGAGCATGTTGTCTCACGTCCACACTACACAGAGCATGTTGTCTCACGTCCACACTACACAGAGCATGTTGTCTCACGTCCACCATTATAGAGAAAGCTTCTTCCACTTCAGATCCTTTGTTGGAAGGTTCCTTGACAAAAGTACCTAAAATCTAGTCCATCTTTTTGTTTAATGCACAGAGAGTATCAAAATCTCATATTTCCAGTTCGGATTTGGGTGTGTTGCTTGTCTACTTTAACTACTTTATAGCAACGTAAGTAGTAACAGGACAGGTTTTACAAGTAGAGCTGGAACTGCTGACCCTTTGGGATCACTTGAATAACCATAAGTTGTCGCGGTGTTTTTGTTGCTCGTCTTTAGTTTCTCCTTTTGTTTGTTGGTTAAATGACCACGGTTTGTCTCGTTTGATTCACGATTTTTTCGTCACGTTTCATATCTATTGTTCTCTCTTATTTAATACGTTCTTGTAGTTTAATGTTTTTTTTTAATTCAAAATTATGGTTTCTAGGACAATTAATGTTAGTATTTCTACGCAACACTTCCCTGATTAATATGTATCACAATTTGCATCTGCCCTAATACTGCAATGCGTTTGATAATTTTATGTATACATTTGTGTAGACCTCTCCAGATTCAACTTTAAATTTAGCCTACATCTGTGCGAAACAAAAGTGAATTTTCTTTTTATTTAAGTTTTAGTCAACCAGAAGAGCAGCCGTACAAATAAACTAAGTTTAAATATGAGAACAATATTTTTGTTTACTTTAATTGTTCGTTGTAAAAACTTTACTGGTTTAAATATAATAATAACGTATTCTTTAACAGAATATGTTGGGAGTTATTTTAACCTTTCTTTAAACGCACAGTGACAAAATACCCAAATACATTTCAATTATGCCATGTGCAACCTAATTGTACTTCTATATTAACATCATTTTTGCAGTATACGTTATCCTTGGCAAGTCGTTTGAATTTGTTGGCTTAATGGATCATTTGGAGGACAAAGGTCTTTTGGAAACCGGTGAATACTTTGTCGTTGGTGTAAACTTTGGGCAGTTTAATCCTTTAGAACCACACCAATATCTAGAAGGTAAGACACAAGATTAAAGACTACAATTAAACAAATATGTCAAGAAAACTAATGTAGTATAACGTAACTAAATGTGTTGTTCAGTACAATATATATCAGTAATAGTTATTTTTTTCAAATCTTGACATAAATTTAGAAAAAATAGTATTCAACTTATAAATTTCTGATTAAAAATTATTTATTTGTGGCACTTGTCAGTTATTTGTAAAAATTGTTTATCTATAATGTTTCTTATTGGTAAATGTTGTTAAAATAAGAAATTTTGTATTTTTCAGGAATTTTTGATAAAAATGTATCTGATTCAAGTGTTAAAGCTTTCAAACATTTTATTGGTGTTGTCCAATCTCCACCAGTTTATCCAGACTATCAGAACTTCACAGAAATTGTAAATCATTATCTAGAATTACCACCGTTCAACTTTACCAACCCATTAAAGGGATGGGGTGTCTCAAAGATTGTAAGTTCTGTTTCTCGTAAACCAATTTGTTTGTTATTTGCTACTTAAATATTTAAATATGCTTTCTTTTTTATTTTGATAACTACAAACGAAGCGTCGCATATTAGAGCAGTGATGGTGTATTCATATAATTGTTAAGTTTTGTTTAAATACATTTTTGAGCTATACCATGGCGTCTGGCTTTTTATGAACGACGAGGAGCAGTAAGCGGTAAAAACCCTCTGCCTTTGGCAGAAATTTTCTCGTTAATCAAAGTTCGAACAGTTGATTCAAACTTACGCTTTCGTCGCTCCTGAATATAAATTTAGTTTATCCTCATAATACAATACATAAATTATGTCATGGGGCAAAAGTTGCTTACCCTTTCGGAGCACCTGGATTCACCCACGTTTTTAGTGGGGTTATTGTTACTGTATTTTTATTTTGTTTCTGTTGTAGTGTCTTTTGTTAAACCATGATTTTTTTCTGTCCTTGACTCTATCTTCTCGGTATCTTCAATTCTTTTTTATAAACAAAACTGTTTTTTATATTTTGTTTGAATGTGGGTTTACGTCACTTTGATTTATGCACAAATTTATGCTATATCATTGCATCTAGGTTTTATTTAAGAACCACGAAAACGTGACAGATAATCTAACAATTTTGAATTGTAGTCAACCATCTTGATATAACCCACTGGACTCGAAATTCGAATGCTAGTATTGACACGTCTATCAATAATAGTAGATATATACATTGAATAAATGTTTTCTTAAAGTCAGACTTATTCAAGACGAAAAACATAAACAAACAATAAATCAAATGGAAATGGGTGGACCGCAGGGAAGACAATTTTGACCACAACTGGATATTTTATGGAGTGTTAGTAGGGGCTGAAAATTTAGCCTTGTGGCGTCTACTCGGATCTCACTATTTTTAAAATCTACAAAAGGGGTCTTTATCTTCCAAACTCGTTACCCATTGAGATCCTCTTACGGCTATCTTTATTATAACCTAATAGCCCTACAAGGAGAGGGCTTCCTCAATCCGCATCATAGGTACGCGCCTGGAATCTCTGTAGGCTGAACACCGGAGAATCCTCCTAGAGTGGTCCCTGTGATGGTTGTTTCATGTTGCTTGTTGTTGGATTTTTTTGTTACCCATCTGGTTCTTTTAATTTAATGTATACTTTTTCAATCGAACAAAATAAGGGAAGATACAAGTTCTGGCTTTAGTGAATTGAATGTGTGCGCAATATTGTTTGTTCTGTTTATTCATAAGAATAGTATGTCGCATTTTATCTTTTTTTTATTTCACTGTATTTATGTAGTGAAAATTAGCAACAAATCCACATAACAAAAACGAAATCGCGCTATGACATTTAAGATCAATTTATGTAACATCTCTATCTCTCTCAGTCGAATTGTAAAATAAAATAAATTGTCCAATTTATCATGATGTCTATGGTTTTTGTCAATTTAAAATCAATGTTAAATTACTATTTAGTGACAACATTCCATTCTGCAAGGAAATGTTTCATTATGTATTTATTTATTTATATGCTATTTATCAAACCTTTAATGGAAAAATTGAAATTAAGGATTTTAAAACGCAACGTTGAACGTTTTGCAGTTATTTAAACTTCATTTAGAGCAGTTTCGTGTTTCCTGAACTTTGTCATTATGTTTTCAGAAATATTATTTGCAATTAGATAACTCAGAAAGAACAAAGTTTATACAGTGAACGTGTTAATACATAACTGAAGATGATTTAATTGTCTTACACAGAGTACAAGTTGTGAATCCTATTTAGCATTCGATTAAGCGAACAAGAAAAACCTACTAGTATTAAGACCCAACGACTACTAAAACTAACCTAACAAATTGCAAACAGCGGAGGCACTGAAGCACCTTAGAGATGATCCCATAAATGGATTATAAATCATTTTATGCCAAAATGCTTACTTAATATAATTTTTACAAATGAAAATAAAGCTCGGAAATTTATGCCAAATAATATCAATGTTTGCTTTTTGTAGATAAAATCTGAAGCAGCATTTCTCTACGATGCCGTTTGGCTTTATGCACGTGCAGCTGACCAGGCGATCAAAGAAGGTCATGATATTTCAAATGGAAGTTACATCTTTAGTAAGATAGTCGGACAAAGATACAAAAGTTAGTCTGAAAAATCGTTTTATTGTCTTGTACAGTATTAGCTATTATCAGGTTCAAAAATTGTAGAATAGAATTTTAGTTCATTTATTTCTATGAACGTACGTACTTTACACTTTTAAATAAACCAAATGACATTTAACATTGGACATTTTATATATATATTTAGTTTAGTGTTTGGGAAAGTAAAATAATTTGTGGCGCGACAATCAATTATAACCGAATGTATCTGGACTAATTGTAACAGTAAACAGTTTCCTAAGGGATTAGTCAGCATCAAAGCATATTCTTGGGTAATAGTTTGTAAACGACGGAAATAACAATGATATTACACAACAATCGCATGACTGTCTTTTAAAATTATATTAAATAGGTGCCATGGGATATATCAATAGAATTAATTCTTTTGGAGATGCCGAAGGCAACTTTACACTTATTGCACGGAAACTTGGAAGTGATGGTAGATGGGGCTTGTATCCAGTTGGCGTTTTTCAGCTCAATGAAGATACACAGACTCTAGTAAGCATTTATTTTAAATAAAGTGATATGGTTCAAATACAGGGATTCTTTAGATGCGAAATGGTCTCCAAAAATGTAAATCACGTGAGATATATTTGATTCTCATAATAGCTGAAATATATTTAAGAAGAAAAGGAATCGAGTGATCCGAATTTTCGTATTTGTATATCTTGGTGTTTAAAATTTCACTACAACGCTTAAATTAGGATAGTTGTGGTCGTGGGTGTGAAACGATGGAGCAGAAGGATTGCAATTTTGCATCATCAGCCATACATAAAAGTAACAATGTACCATAAGATAAAAAAATAATTGATATCTGTTTATAAGTTAAGTTCTTAGCTGCATTGTATTATTAATACTTTTATAGCGTTAATTATGGTTTTTGAGAATATTTTGTGCATTCTGCAACTCTATATAACTTTGTTAAATTCTGTAAAACAAAATTTCCAAGGGGAGTATTTGTTACCTGTGGTTATTCTAATGGCACTTAAGTTTCTTTTGACAAATTGTTTAAAGTTCCCTGATAGACGTTATTGTCATTCTACGTCCAATTTGCATGAGTACTCATTCAAAGAGCTACAAATTAAAATGGTGAATATCGTATTAAATTATAGAACTAAAGAAAATAATATCTAGCCAGCTAGTAACAATCTAATATATAATGTTCACAGATGACCTTGAAAAGATTATTTTTGATATGATGAAGTTGTTACTCAAACGGAATAGTTTTGCCTGGAAATTACAAGTACAGCGGGAACTCCCTTTTAGCTAGACGTTTGACATTAATGTGAAAGATAGACTTAATAACATTACTTCTTGATTCAGTATTTTGGTATGAATGTTCAAATTATATTCGTACAACTTTGGTTCTTTAGATAAATATAAACATATCCCATTTGCTTTCTATGGAATTATATAATAAATGACAAAGTGAAGAACCAATGTTATATGCAGTAACAAACAAATGGTTTAAGATATACTAATAAAATTTAGAAGCAGCGACAGTCATATATACGGATGTATTAACTTATCTCTGAATATATGTCTTACTTTACTTTTTTAGAAATTTTCCTTTTACTCTAATGAGAAGATAGAATGGTCGAATGGTAAGATTCCAATTGATGAACCAGAATGTGGATACCGTGGTCAGAAATGCATTAAACCAGTCAGTAAGTAAAAACTAGTCTCAATAAAGACCAAAGGTCGTGGTGGCCGAGTGATAAGGTAGTTCGTATACGATTGATCACGTGCCTGTCAATACTGAGGTTGCAGATTCGAGAATTACTGCGGGAAGGATTTGCTCAACTCCATCCTTAATTGACAATGATTGAAAGTTTCCAACCAGAGGTCAGGGGTTTGATCCGGGTACTCCGGCTTCCTCCCGCCATGATATACATGAAAAATTGCTTAAATTGGGGATAAATACTATTTAAGTAAATGACCAAACAAATAAAAAAACCAACATTTAGTTTATTTAACATGCCCATTGATATGGGCATATTTTGTGCTAAATGAATTACTAACCTGTACGTCTTGTTCTTAAAATTTTCGTATTAGGGTCTTTCTTACAAAACATTGTTAAATTTTTGACGTTAAAATTATCATCAATAATCAAAAGAAATTTAACTGAAAACGAAATATTCTGTCAAAGTTTGTACATGTACAGTAGCAACGATAAACGAAGATAAAAAGTATGCAGAGGAAAGAAAATCCGACTACTTTCAGGAAAATAGTGTCTGAAGCTATTATGGGTGTTAGACAATATAAAGATATTGTTTGGCCATAAACAGTTAATAAATCAAAATTGTAGAAATCATTATCTTTAGTATACTTTATTTTTAGCTTATCTGTGACAGTAGATGTATCAAAACTTCAGGAAACATACATGATTACAATAAAACTCTGAAAGCATCAATTTAAAATGTTGCCTTATGTCAGCACTATGAGAACTTTTTTCTCTCTTGGCAACAAACACGGAAAACAAGCATCAGTAAATATAATGCCAACTTAAATCTGAACTCAGATGTTCTATTAGAGGAGGCAGTCTCTGCACGACATGTTTATTGTCTGTATCTTGTTCACTAATTTTACAGTTTTCCATTACAGTTTGCAAATATTTCATTCGATGGTGATTGTCAATTTATAATACGGAAATCTTGACTGCAGATTATACAGTACGAATTGTTCGTAAACTGTGTCCACATTTAAGTTCCATTTGATATACGTCGTAAAATTGTTTCCGCATTGTAGCTGCTGCAAAATTCGCTGTCGCTACCTAACTGTCTGTTCCTTACAGCAGTGTTAAACATTTCCTGCCCATACATCTTCCCCAATTCATATTTTGTGTAAACTATTTCTAGTTTGTCATTGTATCTGCGATTTAAACAAAGCAATAGTTCCTAATTTGCAACATTTTTAAATTACTTTTGCAAACTAATTTTACATTACTGGCTGTGTGCCAGTTATCGCCCTTCATAAATGTTTTCTTTACTAGTACCCAGTAGGGCCTAGGAATATTAATGATGACCACAAGACGCCTATAATTTCATTCCGCATGCGTATTAATTTTCCTTAATGAAGTGTGCTGATTTTCGGAGAGTTTATTATAGCGATGATGTGTACCAGTTATCGCCTTCACGTGTTTTTGTCCACAAAAATTGCTGATCGTGGTTTGCAACGATATGAAGTCATTATCAAACCCGAGCCTAAAGTTTCGTTCTTTCCTAAAACCTTTTTTCTCTTGTTAATCAGTAGAAATCAATTGATCTTGTACACCGTTTCCTTGGCAAAGTAGAAGTAAATATGAGTATAAAAGTGCTCTCTTTTTGTAATTTCATAACATTAATATACATTTCTTTGGAATATATTGTCTTTACTTATAGTGTACATTAGACAGAAAATGCACGTGCTCAGGAAAGCCACACAAATTTTGGCGATAACTAGTACACAACCTTAACTAATACAATGCCAGGACTGTTTATATGGTTGAAGCATACTCAGTAACTGTAAACGTGTCTATTACGCGGATAGGAGTCATTTTTGCTATTGGCTTGTCGCAACGTTGAACGTTGATGATATTCACGACACAGAGCGCATACCTTGTTGCCTCAGATGTGGATACTAAAAATTCTTATATGTAAGAGAACCTTCAGTCTAGAGATGAATTTTATTTGTTTAACCACGAGTTTATCTGTGCTTGACATTGTTTCATTAACACTCCTCGTCATGATGAAATCTTTTTTCTTGCACTATTAATACAAAAAACCCTCGAAAATGTCCACGTTTACAGTATTGGTCCTCTGTTATACTGTGGTTATTGATAAACTCGTAGATATGCCAATTAATGTATAGTCTGTAAAAATTATAAAAACACAATCTGATTAAAATCTGCTTTATGTTCGCTCCGTATACTACGTTACAATAACGTTAGTGACGTAGTAACGTAGTATATAGAGCAAACATAAAACTTATTTTAATTATTTGGATAAAACAACATAAATTAGAAATGTATATTGATTAGGATGCAAATGCGTTCACATTTTATAGCTTAAAAAACTGAAAAAAATATTTGTATTTTCCAGCCTATACTTCAGAGATATTGTTTGGTGTTGCCGGGGGTGTTTGTCTGATAACAGTAGTCATCGCCGTGCTTATATACAGGTATGCTTATCTTTTTAATGTAATTTTGTGTTTTGTTTCGCTATTCTACCGAAGAGCGCTGGTGTGTGTAGATCTTACAGATAGATCCTTGTTCAAAATTGCAAACTATTGGCTTGTTTAATTTCAGGAATAAACGAATACGGCTTATACATATTTTTTATCTCGCCATCATTACATTTGCTGTACAATAAAAGAAGCCAAATAAATAATTGCTTTATTCTCCAGTGAGAAATATGGTCTCCTAGTACCGCTTTCCTCACTTCTAACGATATTTTATAACGACATGTTGTAGACTTCAGGTTATCACTAAAATACGCGCCGAAAATCTGAAAACCAGAAATCTGAAAGAAGTGCACTTTTTCATGTTTTTCATCAGTACAAAATGTTTTTAGGGTTATAGGATAAAAACAATATTTGTCTCAAAAATAAAGTTTATTTCTACTCGCGTAGAAACAGGTTATAAAGGCTCGGCAGATAAATAAAATTTGAGACGAATTACAAATATTGTATATACACATGTATATTTTACTATTCTTTTCAGTAGACCTTAGCTGCATGGCTTCGGATGTATTAAAGGTTTAACGCTCTGAGAAAACATTCTCGCGTTCCATTTGATATAAAATACAGGCCCCAAAATACCTCTTTAACATTCTCAAGATCTGAAACATGTAAACTTTATAAACATATTACAATCAAGGAACTTGAATGGACCGTGTAATGTTCTACGTTTAAGAATGTTCGCTTGTCTGCTTTAGGATAACAAGGTAATCAAAAGTTAATATTAGTTTGTTACAGAAACAAATGGAGCAAACAATGATAGGTCATCATTGTTTTGATATATGGGATATTGAAAATTTTGCAAGAAGTAGGTTTTTCTGGATGTTTCGTAGGTTTTGTATGTTGAAAAGCCATCTATAAATACTAATGATCACATTATATATTGTCAGCTTACAAATATTCTTGTAAGGAAATTATGAATAGAAAGTTTGGTGTCAATAGTAAGTCTTTAACAATGATAAAAAATGGAAAAGTTTTAAAATGTGACAAAATCATGGTCAGCCATTCTCCTGAACTCAAAATGTATTGATTTACTTCAAGGAAATTGTGACATTATTCTTTCTTACCATAGGAATTGGAGATACGAACAGGAGCTTGCTAGTTTATTGTGGAAACTAGAATGCAGAGATATTATTCTACAGAATCAATGTGGAGTTGGCAAATCTGTTCTAGCTAACGGAAATCTGTCATGGGTTTGTATGAGACTTTTCTATTATATTAGTGCACAAATAATTAAATTAGATCTTTTGCGATTATTACAGATGATATATTTCTGTTCTCAGTGTAAATAAAAGAAAAACGGCTAGCGTGTATAGTTAGTAAAATATTTTAAACAAATTATTACTGTCCATTCAAAATTTAACGCTGGGACCATACTGGGAGGGTTCCCAGTGCTCGACCCACAGAGCAGCCCAGCGCGTCCCCGTAAGGCGGATAAGGGAGACCCTCTCTGTGGGGGGGGGTGGTTGTCAGGTCATAATACGGAAAGCCTGACCGCGGACCGTAGTGGGTAACGTGTTTTGAGAGTGCCACGCTCCTTGCACGATAAAGACCCCTTTTGTAGATTTCGAAAAAGAGTAGGCTCATTGTAGCCGCTACAAAATGCTAAATTTTCCGCCCCTACCCAAAACGCCATACTTTTCCAGTAGCAGTCAAAATTGTATTCCCTGTGACCCATCCCACCCCCATTTTCCGTTGATTTATTGTTTGTTTACTTGTTCCCGTCCTGAATATAGCTGAAATACTGCACGCTGGACGTAAAGCAAACATCTAATCAATCAATCAAAATTTAACGCGTGTTTTTGTTTTTTATTGTACTTTAAACAAATAACAGACAATCTTTGTTAGCCAACAGATTTGTTGTTTTGTGCTAATAATATTAATGAGTCAAATTATATTTTAGAAAAGTTCTTTGGTAAGAGCCAACAGTCAACTGTCTCTTGGCTCACAAGTAGAAACAGATCACAGACAGTTCTTTACGTGTGTCGGAACATATAAAGGAACACTTGTAGCTGTTAAAACTGTAAATAAAAAGAGTGTTGAGATTACAAGAACTATACAAAAGGAACTAAAAGTAGTATGTTGAATTTATGTTGTCTTGAATTTATTGTTTTAGATGCGCGTTCGTCTTTTACAATTATCTAATAATATTTTCTAAAGTTCGTAAGAATCAAGAATTTTTGTTTGTAACAGGTACTGCGCCTTACATAAAAATGTATTCGTGAAGGCATAGTTTTGTTATAGTCTTTTAATGAGCACTGTAAAAAACGAGGGTACAGTTTTCAGATAACATGAAATCTAATTTTACGATAGGTTCTTTTAAAATTAAAGTCGAGATTCGTTGATCTATTTCAAGCCAAATATTAGAAACTACTAGCCGATCAGAATTGAATTAAACAAAAATAGCTAACCATCAAAAGCGTATTATTGACAGTTGTATGTTTTGATTGAATTTTCTTTATGGCATCAGTGCTATAAGCATTTTATTCAAATAAAAAAGAAACACCTTTTGGCTATACATTATTGTTTTTCCTTTTATCTTAATGCAGATGAGGGAACTACGTCATGACAATTTAAATCCGTTTCTTGGAGCTTGTATAGACAGCCCAGTGATAATGATTGTTACAGCATACTGCTCAAAGGGAAGCTTACAGGTATCGACATTTTGTTTAGTGTTCTTTTATTGTAAATTATGAACAGAAACATTTATCCATTTGACTGATTGAAGTATCCTGGCCATAAAGGTTTCATTTGATGATGAAGTTGATGAAACAATAATACTAGAACGATATAAATGCCCCTTACACTAAGATCACTCTTTATTGCAAATTGATTTAGCGAGTAAAGCACGAATGAATTGTTAATATATGAACATTAGTAAGGGTTAAATTTTTATAACGTGCTTTCAATTGTTTGCTAATATTTATACTTCGTTAAATACATATTTATATTAACAACTATACCTTGCAGGATGTTCTCGAAAACGATGATATCCAACTAGATTCAATTTTTATCGCATCAATCGTATTTGATATTATCAGAGTATGTATTACGTATATAGATATATAAAACTTTTGATATTGTCATTGTCATGGTTTCGGAGCAGGGGCCTCGGTGGCCGAATGGTAAAGGTAGTTTGTACACTATTGATCATGTGGTCAGTCTACACTGAGATAGCGGGTTCGAGTGTCACGGTGGACAGCGGGTGCTGGACTCCAATCTTAATTGACAATAACTGCCAGTCTTCCTTTTTTTCGGGTACTCCGTCTTCCTCTCCCCCCCCCCCCCCACAAATGAACGCCATGATATATCTGAAAAATTGCTGCGTTAAACAACATTTAAACAAACAAACAAACAAGCTTCGGGCACTTAAATTAGGATAAATTAGTTTAATACTTCTACATAATATAACTATTTTAACTTAAATACAAAACACTTCTACATAATCCTGGCAATAAATTGTTTAATATTTAAATTGTCGTGAGTGTTGTTTTATTATAATACTTGCGATTATTGATAGAATTTAAAGTTTAAAAACTTCAAAACAATTTTTGTAACAGTCTGGAATTAGCTTGATGTTTAGTCTTTCACCGGATTATATTTTAACACTCCTTTGATAAGCTGTTACTCTTTGTTAAAAGTTGTATTAACAGAACATTTAATATAAATTTACACAAAAGGTGAAGCAAAGGGATTAGCTATAACGCTTCTTTTAACCTTTGGGATTTCCGTAATTACATAGATGATGTCTGTAAAGCAGTTTTTGTAGACAAATCGACTGTTTTCAATTATCAAAATCTTTCAATTTGTTGCTCGTAGTATGAATTCAATTACAGAATGTCAAAAGATATTTCCATTTTAAGCACATTTCTGTCCTCTTGGGGCATCCCCATTCATAAAATGCACGTTATTATTGATTTGAAAAGGTTCAGCAAGTTAATATTCTCTATTCTGAATGACATGTGCAGACCGTGTTTGGAGCAGTATTGAGTTTAACTATTGAGAATATTCTTCATATAAACTCGGGAAAACATGGATTATTTTATTTTAAAATTATCAATTATCCTCACTTTTGAAGCAATATTCCATCTTCCCCTTCATACAATGTGTAAATTTCTCAATTAATTGATTAGATATGCAATAGCCTGTAGTTAGTATACTGATTTTTGAAAATCACCAATTATCTTCAGTATAGACATATAAAGCAAGGTTACAAAAAACTCCTTGTCTGCGACTTTATTGGTTTTTTCCAGTGATACCGCTTGTTTGAAGATAGTTTTCTAAAGTCATAGATCGGTACATAGTGATTGTGATGCGATAATTACTGGATACACCTATTACTGATTAGTGGAGTTTGATACCAAACCATTTTTATCAACACACCAAATCGCACACAACAGTGATGGAATCTAAGGGCTTGGTGTGTTATAAAACATGATTTAAGACACCATTTCTTCTGAAACGTCTATACCAAGTCAGGACTATTGATACAGTTGCTATATTTTTAGCTGTTGGTTTTCAAGTTTGCCTGATTTTTGATTCCTTTGACTTTGATATGTTGATTGTCTTTTTGACAGTTTCCTTTGTGTTGCAATTGTGATATTACTTTCATTTTATAACGATGCTATTATTATGATCGTTTGCATCCACTCACAAAACATAAAGCTAAAAACTAAAAAGAGCAGTATCAATGCAAACAATAAAAACAAAATAGAAACATAAAACATATGAAACTGAAATTGTAAATAAAACGAAAAACGACAATAATTAAAATTATATAAAATAAAACAGTAGTATATGGTCAATTGGCCTAATCCATTCAGATCAGTTCCAATCCTTTTCAATACATTAAGCTGGTATGGTTAAAAATATCGTTAATAAAAACATTAAAAGCAGAGGACCCAATATGGATCCCTGCGGAACACCTTTATACAGAAACAAAAAAGAACTATATGTAGACCCAATTTTCACACATTGTTGTCTACTACTCATAACTATCAAAGAGTTAGTGCACTTTCAGAAACACCACATGATTAAATTTTAATAACAGAAAATTATGTGGTAAACAAAAAAAACTTTTGATAAATTCATCAATATGGCAGTAATAAATTTATTTTTATCAAGGTCTTGTCTCCAGTCTTCTAATATTTTAATTAAAGTATCTTGTAACTATAGCCTTCTATAAAAGCTGACAAATAAACATTATAAAAGTTTTCAAAAAAATTATTAATTTCAAAATACATTGCCCTTTAAAAATTTTTTACAAAGGTCTTTTTTATTGATTAAAAACAAAAATTTTCCATAGTTTTACCTTCACACATTTAATTAATTTTAACAATACTAGGATGATTTTGATCTACATCTACAGAGTTTGAACCAATGTCTTTTGCTACATTAATGAAAAAAATCATTAAATACATTAGCTAGTCAGTTTAGTCTGATAAAGCATGATCATTTTCATTTAATATAATATATGTTTGGAAATGGCTTTATATTAGGCCAGAAATCTTTGCTCCTAGGCCCGCCTATACACCTTTGTAAAAAAATAATTTTTGACTGACCTTCTTTTTGTCTTGGTAACATATTTACGCTGTTTTTTTATAGATTTCACAAGATTTATCATCTCTATACTTCTTATAGTTGTTGCGATGCATTCTTTTTTGTAAACCTCTTTTTTAAGTTTACTATTCATAAAAGGTGCTGGGTTTGGTACAATTTTTCTTTGTTTAAAAGGTATATTTTTGTTATAAATATATAAAAATTTATCATTGAAATTGTTGTAGCATAGATTTACATCATTTGTATTTTTACAGACATTGTTTATACATGAGTTTTCTAGGTCTAAAAGAAAGCTTTCATGATTAAAGTTTTTATAGCTTCTATATGTTATCGTTGTGACTGATTTTGATGGAATTTCAGTCCGGAGTTGCACTGCAAATAAGTTACGTACATCACTTATTCCAGAGTCAAAGTTACATGTCGTTGCTCAGCAGTTAGGCTTGTTTGTTAAGATAACATCCAAGAGTGTAGTTTTAGAGTCTTTAGTGAAACATATTGGTTTTTTAATAAGGTTTGTTAAGCAAAATGTATCAAAATTGTCTGTAAGAGTTTTCCCTTTGTCAAAATCTAAACAATCGAAGAAAAATGAAATTGTCATATATACATGTTACTTTGTCTACATTCTTTTTAAAATTTTTATCAACTAAACCTGTCATATACTAAAATGGGTATACAATATGGTTGAAACTATTTTCACGTAGTTAATAAACACTGTTATATGCCTCTGGCCTAAATGTACTAGAAAAATGTTATCTGATACAGGCTGAATAAGTTTTCAAACTTTACATGATAAAGTATTAGCATGAACTTTTTTTTATAATAACTGCATTCTTCCACATCTAAATGCTCATTACTACCAATATGAGATGTTGTTTATGGCGTATTCAGATTTCATCACAAGCTAAAATAAATTTATTTTATTATTCAAGAAGTCCAAAAGAAAAAAAACCTAATTTTTTATTTACAAAATTATAAAATTTCACAGATATAATAAAAACAATAGAAAATCAATTGAATTTATTATCAGTATTCTACGGTATTGCTTGAAAAGACACTGTATTTTGAGTCGTAATTTAATCTACGAGTACATTTATACAAATGTCTGTAAATAGTTAGCTTTGCTCTTTTAGTTTGGCAGTATGTCAACAGCATTCAAGTGTTCAGATGCGAAATCGCAGTAGGCAGATGAATAAATCTGTATAGCAGAACATTTTACATGAAAACACTTGTTCCATAAATATTTTACAGTGCACATCTGTCATCTTAGAGTTTTTTAAAGTGTGATCGTTCTTTGTTGTGCTAGGAGCGTGGCACTCTCCAAACACGTCACCCATTACGGTCCGCGGCCAGACTTTCCGTATTATAATCTGATAACACCCTAATGAGAGGGTCTCCCATATCCGCCACCCATGGACGCAGTGGGCTGCTCTGTGGGTCGAGCATTGGGAACCCATGTTACCAAAATACCAAATATAGGCATTTAACTCCACTTTCAGCATTGTTTAGCTATATTATACATACGGTCTGGAAATCCTTGTCAACAGAAATAAAAAAATATTAAACCTTATACAATTATAATGATGATTTCAACAAAAATGTAATAATCACGGATTCGTTGTCTTTTATCATGAAATATTCTGCGAATAGAAATATAATTCAGCTCTATTTATTGAGGTTTACAATGATTGTTTATCTATCTACTTTGTAGGGTTTAATGTATCTACAAAGCACGGAAATCAAGTCTCATGGCAGACTGAAGTCATCTAATTGTCTGGTCGATAGTAGGTGGGTTGTGAAAATATCAGACTTTGGAATGTGTGAATTTCTTAACGGCGCAACTGAAGATTTAGAAGAGTATGCCTACTGTAGAAGTAAGTCAACCAGAAATTCTATTGCTGTCCCTGTTAATGATAAGTTGGGATATCAGTAACGTGTCCGTCCCGCTTTACGAGAGCTGTTACATTAGTGATAAATAGCGGTGTTAGAAATTTTTTGTAAAAAAGTTCAGACAGTATGATTTTATGCAATGCAATTTGGTTTTTTTCTACCTAATCCTCTTGTGGGTCATAGTTTTAGTGATATTTGTCAATGTTCTGAATTTTTCTTGTTGGGTTGACAGAATACAAAATAATGCTACAAAATAAATATCCCAATTATTGGAAACTACATGCCATTTGTTATTACAATAGTACCTATTTCATTATGAGCACAGCGTAACAAAGTAAGTTGCTAAGTGGTTGTTGACTTTCCCGTAAATTATTATTTTTATATTTTTGCGCTATTTTTTCATCCGTAACACTTGCAACAACGACATGTTTTATCCTTATTTTGGCCTGGCATGACAAAGTAGCAGTATCATATCTTGCTCTTTATGTTTACTCAACAAAATCACAGAGCAACTCACACAAGGCATTTTAAGATTGGACAGTGCTGTTTACTATTTCGTTCCTCAAAAAACAAATAAAAGTTTGTTGCTTTTAGATATTATCTCTTCCGGTAATCATAATTAATTGATCATTATGGTAATACATATCTCAAGTTCGATTAAACATTTTATCTGAGTCATAGCAGTCTGTCACCTTTCTTGAATTGAATTGTGACAATGAGTAACTCAACAGACTTCTATTAAGAGTCCGGCATTGCTTACTCGTTCGGAGCATTTAAGTGCAAACAGGGTTTTTTGGGGTTTGGGCTACTTATTTGTTTCATGTTGGTACATGTCTGATTGAATCCAGATTTGTAATCAAACTTTGTCTCATGTTCAGTAAGTTTTTTAAATATTTTTCTTAAATCCAAATAATTTTTGTAAGTCGTTTCCGTTGTCAATATTGACAAAAAATATTCAGTTTTTCATAACACTTTCATGACAAAATAATAATATAGTATGAAATGTATTACCAAGCTAGAAGCGACAATTTTAAATCATTTGTATGTCTAATATGATCTCTATTTGTAATTGACGATTGTCTTATTGGTAGAGATATAAAAATTACTAAACAAAGTCAAGGAAATATTGTCAACAATGACAGTAGCGCTGTTAATTACTTTTGAAAAGAATAAAGACTTTCGGCTGCATTGACTCAATGACTCAATAACATTTATTAACTTTTCTAAGCAGTTGTAATGTTGCAATTTATCTCAGCACTTACGCGCTTGACATATATGTATTAAAAAATAAGGTATGAACCAGTTAGTTATATATTAATTTCTTGTAAATCGTTTTCTTCGAACCGTTGAAAATATTTTGATAAAGGATAGTGACAATTAGTATCAATGCTTCTTTTACCGGTTGCGATTTCCAACTAATGCTGGAAAAAATTATAAGAAATATTTTAAACAATCTATGCGAATATTTATTCGTTATATATTTTATAAATTTGTTTTAACTATTGTTATAACTTTTCGAAGATTTATTGTGGTGTGCACCAGAGCTGCTCAGAATGAAAAACCGACCAAGGTGTGGTACCCTTGAAGGAGATATTTATTCTTTTGCTATCATCTTGTATGAGATACATGGTCGTAAGGGACCGTATGGTGATTTGGACATGTCACCTGAAGGTACTTGCTTCTTTTTTCTGTTAGCTAATATTTATGATGTTTACCTTCTTTAAAGGTACACATTCAATGTTTAACAGCTTGACAAAAAATCTCATTAAACAGTCTGCAGAAATATTATTATTTCTTTTAATACATCACATTTTACATACAAACCGAACAAGTACCACGCAATTCCCGCCACCTCCTTTCCAGTTAAAGAAATGCATTGGCTTCGTTTGTTTTGATACCGAATTTTTATCAATAATGCATATGTGTTAATGGTTTTTTTTTATATTACATGCAAATGTACCCAGATTTATTGTCAATATTTCAGTTTTGCATTTTGAAGACAAATATTCCATGTAGTATTGACATCATTGGTTGTTTGCAGATTTTCATTATAGATTACAGCAAATTTATTTTTCATGTGCATGTTAAAACGAAGCTTTTGTTTAGAAATTAAAATTCTTTCACTGCTTGTCAAAAGTTAACCTTTTAAAAAATACGCCTGCTTCAGTTAAAATTAGAAACCATTTATTTCGTAATGAAATAGAAATATGCAATACCAATATTTTGGAGTATTTTTAGTTATTGAGTTTGTTGTTTTTAGAAATGTTGTACTGTTGTTTTTAGAAATGTAGTACATACTGAAATGGTATGGTACTTTAAATAAGTGTTCTAATTGTGACATTACTAGATTTAAAAAAAATTTAATAATTAAAACATGACATGTTGTACACTAAAGGGTAACTAATAAATTATTGCTTTACAGTTATTATTATGTCAACTTGCACCCAAATACCATAAGTATTCTGTTTTGGTTCACGAATACGATATGTGTTTGAGACGTTATGTTATCACTAGAATACGAGCCATGCGACCGTTCCACAAAGATTCGGACGAGAATCATATATGTCGTAAGGAATGTTTGTTTGATGTCCCGTGTTTCTTTTGTACAATAACATGCTGGACTCAGAGTAAATCGTAATCTGATTAAAGTTAAATATTTCACTTGCTCCCCTTTTTGTTATGTCGCTAAGACAATAAAAAAGGAAGGAGCAAGTGAAAGATTTAATTTGAATTAGGTTTAGTAAATCGTAGCGGTTCGTAAAAGTTGGGACAAGTTAGCAATCCAAAATGGTCTGAATATATTCTTTTTCAATTTGGAATTTTTTTATTGTAAATGTAACATTATAAAACTAAAATTCATATAACGATAATTGTCTGGACGCAACACAGGGTACAAATGTTCTGTAGAACATCGTATTTCTTCTACGGGTTCTAAGACTTGCGCAAAAGTTTATATTTTCTGAATATTGAAAAAAATGTTTTACATTCTATTCTAAAATTACATAAACAACGTTTATTTATGATAGATATCCTATATAAAGTTAAGAATAATGTCCATGACATTCCATTCCGTCCCCGTCTGGCAGAGTTAGATACAACACCTAAATTTGTCACAGAAGTCATTAAGGACTGTTGGGACGAGATACCAGAAAAACGACCTGATCTAAAGACTGTGAGAACAAGACTGAAATCTCTGCAAAAGGGCATGTAAGTTTTAAAAAAAATTAAACATCAACAGACTATTCAAAAGAGCAATAAGCTTCGTTTAAACTGGCTTTTAAGATAAATTTATTATATACGAATTGTTATTTCCGTTATCCTTGATTTTTTAGACTACTAATTAGCATTCGTGCTTATCGGTTGTCATAACAACAAACTATCTTGTAATGGTAAGGGGACGGAAAATTTTGAATAAAGTATAAACTGATATAAGATCTACTTTTAGTTTTCCAACTGATATATAAAACGGATCTGAAATTGCAAATGTTCTTCTGAATACTATTCACATTCAACCATAACGATGCGGCCATATTGTTATAAACAAGCAACACGCAATAAAACAAACAAAAAATACTGCGACATGCAGAACTGTTTTTCTAATATTAATCTAATTCAGATTTCTTTGCCATTTTTAAGGAAAGCAAATATTTTTGATAACATGATTGCTATAATGGAAAAATACGCCAGTAATTTAGAAGTTTTAGTAGAGGAACGAACAGATCAATTGATAGAAGAAAAGAAAAAGACAGAGGAATTATTACATCAAATGTTACCCAAGTAAGATTTTTGATTTTTATCAAACAAATGTCATATTTTGACTTAATCCGGGTATTACAGACGGACGAACGGACACCATAATCGCTATATGCACCCACTTTTCAAGCAGAGATATGACTGAATTTGTACAGATTTACCCTGAAGTTGTAATTACACTAATGTGCTGGAAATGTGACATTAAATTTCATGGATATTAATGATTTACTGGTCTTTACTACATGCACGATAGTTTAAGTTTAATTTTAAATCTCAAATATGAAGATAAAAGATACGCGTCAAAATGAGGGGACAAATAACGAAGAGACAGAGACATTTGGCACCTTATATGATATCTTACAAGTTAATTCAAAATAACGGGCTTTAGCTCTGTTTACTAATGTATGGACGATGGAGCTGAAATTGAATAACTAAGTATGCTGATCGCGGAGATATTATACTGAAATAAAACTCCTACTAAACGTATGTATTACAATTATTGTAGAGTTGTAGCCGAACAGCTTAAACGAGGGAAAGAAGTTGAAGCTGAATCGTTTGATTCGGTGACTATTTACTTCAGTGATATTTGTGGATTTACTGCAATGTCGTCAGAAAGCACACCGTTACAGGTATTTTATATCATATTGATTGATCTAACGTTTGTATAAATGAGCCTGTAGTTTTCATTGTTAATTTATAAATAGAGCATTACGCATAGAACATTTAGCACTGAAACAAGTATAAACAACTGGTAACCGTTTTGTTACTATGGATCTTTTCATGCAGATAGCGTGACTTTTTACACAACTGGACAATGGGGTTAAACGTCCTTACCTAAAGAACGTTGGTGTCATTTGTACAAGCCTATGAATCAATGATAAGAATGACATTATAGGCATTTTAGTTTCACATTTAATCTATAATATCAATTGTGTTTTGTGAAAACCATAAACTGTAAAAAACATTTTAAAGAAAAACATTAATTTTAAAAATTTTACAATTTTGAGCTTCTGTAGTGTACTATGGCCAACCTAAACAATGATTAACAATGATTTTAATCAATATTACCTTACTATGCCGATGTTTTGCCATATTTGTACTTCTGATATCCGCCTCCTTGCCATGCCTTCTTTAAATGATTTCGCAATTAGAAATTCTGGATTAACATACCGATATTTTGCTCTAAAATTAATGCACTTTGAACGTGATGGAGGGAGCAAGCTTCACGAGGACAGAACACCCCGCTTGAATAAAATTTCACACCTGAACGCTCACATCCTTTTAGTTATACATTTAAGAATTAATACTGACCAAATCATACAATAAACGAAACACAAATATTCGGGGAGCTTTACTTTTTTCCAAGTGTATATAGTTGGAAACACGTTTTTAGTGGTCTTCAGCTATTGTATATATGTTTTGTGTTTCTTAACTTAAGATTTAATCCCAAATTTATAAAAGTCATTAAAAGTTAAACTAATTTTTTTCTTCAGGTTGTCAATCTACTAAATGACCTTTACACATTATTTGACTCCATCATAGAAAACTATGACGTGTACAAAGTAGAAACAATTGGTGATGCTTATATGGTTGTAAGTGGCCTTCCTAAGAGGAACGGTATAAATCATGCAGGTGAAATAGCGTCTATGTCTCTGCACTTGTTAAAAGCTATCAAACAATTCAGAATAAGGCACAGACCAGATGATATGATTAAATTACGGATTGGAATACACTCTGGTTCCTGTGTAGCCGGTGTTGTAGGACTCAAAATGCCTAGATATTGTTTATTCGGAGATACTGTTAACACGACATCTAGAATGGAATCCAATGGAGAACGTAAGTTTTATTTTAAAAAAAACTAGTCCGACAAAAGACATTTTTCAGCATTTACTACGTATTAAAAATATCGTGTTGACGTCTAGACAAAACAAAACAGATCTGAAAGTCCCATCTTCTTCAACCTACCTAAACAATAAATGCTAGCTCAAGAGGCACTAAAAGAAATTTTATGATTAACGTAACGAGCGTGTTGTCATGCCTCGAAATATACTTGCAGATATATACATGTACAATAAACAACATGGTGTAGGAAAGCTTACCCCCTTTCGGAACAACTGTCTTTACCCCTGTTTTATAAGTGTGGTTTTTACGTTTGTCGTTTCATTGTTTCCTAATTGCGATGATTAGTTCATGTCGTACATAGGATCAACGCACCAGAGCTGTAAGGCATCCCTTACTTTACCAACCTTTTAGCAATCCTGCGGAGGAAACACTAGAATTTGCAGGACCAGTAATATATTTTAAGAATTGCTATGCTATCAATAATTTATTATTAGGAAAGTGGAGTTGTCTCGCTTGACATATAATTTAAGGTATTGATCTTATACAATTATGCGTTGTGTCTTTTATGTAGATCTTGCTTACATAAATGCCATTCAAACAGTCACTTAAATGTAAATTGCTCAACTGAAAACAAATGACTGTGATAGTTGTTTTCTTTTCTTTTTTCTGTTGTAAGATGCATTGTAGCAATTATGTCAACAATTGAAAAGACATGTTCTCTTTTCGTATCGTATTGGAAGGTTTCTGAAAAAATCTGAATTCCATGCATTTTCCTTTTTTGTCAGGTTTATTATTTCTTCTGCCATATGTCTATTACAAGAACAATGATTTTTGACATAAAATATTAGTAATTGTAAGTTAACATAACGTCAGAAAATCGTCCCCTGGCACTTAAGGGTTCCTAACACTTACAGCACACTAGTTTAACTCGTTCATGGTAGATAGTGAATGTCCTCTAGTTAGTGTTAGGTTACAATACGGAAAGCCCGACCGCAAAAGTATAGTTTGCTACGAGTTTGAATTGCTACGCTTTTTGCACGATACAGATGCTTTTGGTATATATTTCAAAACGTGAAGGACATTTTAGCGGTTTCAAAAATTATCTATCCTTACTCAAATCTAAAGACTTTTCCAGTGCTAGTCTCGCCCGTCGTTCCTTCTATCCATATAAATGATTTAATTGTTAACTAATTATCCACTTGCATATGACAGACAAAATGTTCGGGTTAAGCAATCATTCATTAAATTAAAAAAACACAGTCGTTTGTAAAGCACAATTTAGGTTGACCCAAACGTTTGTGGCATAGGCCCGTTTTCTTTCAATTCTATTCGATAATGTACACCACATGGTGGTTTTAAATTTAAGGATTTTAAAAGTAAACATTCACTTTTAATTTTGTTCTTGCGAATCGCCAACTGAAAGATTTACATATTTAGTCGCAAGTTGACACACACACTCACACTTCCTTGTTCCTGGTTGGTTGTCAGGTTTTAAGTTGACAGATCCATTAATTTTCTTCTTTCAACGGTTAGCTAGTTATTATTGAAAGTTTCTTATGAAATTTAAGGTGTCTTCCTAAGTTTTGATTAACATGGGATTGAAATTTATGGTGTCTTCCTAATTTTTAATTCACCTGGTGTAGGTTTGATACATTTAAACAATTTTGCGTGTAGACTCTATTACTGTTTAATATGGTTTTATGTATAAATTAGATTTTATGTCTGCTTTAGATGACAGTCTTTTCTTTTTCAGCTTTGAAAATTCATTGCTCGTCTCATTGTAAAAAATACCTCGATGAACTGGGTGGATACCAGCTTGAAGAAAGGGGACTTGTTGCTATGAAGGTAATTGCACTACACAATTTGTAATAGACAGGCCATTTAGGTATTATTAAATATTTGTTTTGCTGTATTGATGTAAACAATTAATTGAGATTTAGCTTCTTCTAAAAGAATAAAATAAGAGTTGAGTTCATATTTAAAGAAGAAATTTGCAGCACACCGAAACACTCTTTTCCTTTATTTAAAATATTTGGAAATAAAATAACTTTGTTTGCAAATGTATATAGAGAGGAATTCGTATGAATTGACCTACTATTAGACAAGTAAACAGACGCTTTATACTTGACGCAACTCTTATGGTCAGTTACTACATATTAGCTGTTATCGAACATTATCAGTTACGAGATAAAAGAGGAGGTCGTTTTATATATTGACAATTATGAACACACTAAACATTTTCTTCTTTTTATATTTTGCAGGGTAAAGGAGAGGTTCTAACATACTGGCTCATAGGAGAGGACAAAGGGTGTCGCATGAAAAGAATTTCTCAGTCTGAACAAGGGCAAAGGCCAGATTCTAACTGGCTGAATTATAGAAACAATAATTTTGATGACACAGGTTCCGGGGACCAATCATATTCGAATGTGATATCTGACGATTTCCATAAGTATAATGGAATTGTGCCTTCTCCAAAACTTCGTGGAAGTAGTTTAAGACAAAAGAAGAAAGGTGATAGCTCGCCTAGTTTAACGTCTAAACGAGTTGAATTTCGTGATAGGGACATTGGGTCTGTCGATACATCAGTGGATATAGAGAATACGTTAGAGTTGTCTCCTTTAATTTCAACTTCACATAAATTGTCTCCATGTTACGAACACGCTCCTTTGACGCTTAACATACAAGACGAGTGACGTTGTGAATGTTATTTACGTGTTATTGTAACAGTGTTTTAATTTTGAAATGGTCCGACAATCCGAATAGTAACTAATATTGTAAATATTGTGTTTTATGTTATTAAAAATGTAAATTGTATGTCATTAACAAAAAAGATAACATTCAAGCAACAATAATTATCTTTTGTGTATGAATGTCATGAATAGAATATTAAAAATATCAAAAGATATCCAGAGGTAAAACATATCAAAAACTGAAAAAGGGGGAAACAGATTGTAAGGCAAAAATATGTTTAACAATAACGGAACGTAACGCAAACAAAAACAATTATGTTAGCTTCAAATTTCATTGTTGCATATAAAAAACAGCGTTCACTCTGTTTTCTTGTGATGAATGTTGTTATTTGATTTATTAGGTCACTTTTTAAAATTATTTGTTGTTAACAAAAATATCAAGAATTTCCAATTGTATATCTGTTTGAAATCGAGTTTTATGTTCTAAATGTTTATGTTCTGTCTAATTTACTAAAGTAAGCATGGACATAACAAAGATTAAGAACTCATATCCCCAAGCATAGCACCCGCCAGGTTCTGATGTAATCCAAGCTTCAAAATTAAAATTGTATTAAAGTTGCCAATATGGCTAAGCAGTCGTCCTTGGAGTAATTGATTAATTGATTGCTACCAAACAACATTTTAGATATATTTGATCCCAGAACATGTAAGCAAAACAGGAACCAACCAGTAGTTACTAATTGGGTGAATTATTTGGATCTATCAGTCGGTAATTTCAATAATTAAAAGAGGATTAAACGTTTGAAATGCCATGTCATCAAATTCCAATTCAATAATAGGGATATGATATAATTGCTAAGGAAGGAACCGGCTACCATAAGCAAGCATCAAACCTGATTGATTGTTTACTTACATAGCACAGAAATTAATCATGAATAAGGTACACAAATGCAATTATTTAAAGCCAATTAACCACATATCTTCATGAACTTTGTTACATGAAAATTTTAGCTTAAAACGATATTGGCAGTCGACTATAAAGAGTACTTTGGACTTTGAACAGTAGGTGAAATGTTTCAATGTCACATCATCATATTTAAATACCATAGTTGAGATAAGTTTAATTTGTTGAGCAAGCTTATTAACAGGAGTAATCTAACGTATCTATGTAAGTTACTTGGTAATATCATCAATTAGATGAATTATGTACATCATATTTCTATCTCGTAAACTTTTAGCATTTAGTTAATAAACATTTGATGTGTTGAAAATCCTACCACTTATTGTGCTGTCAGTAGGACAACAAATATCAGTCTACCTAAATCTTTGAAATTTTTATTGTTAAGTATTTTATTTTAGTTTTTTCAAATATATTTTTTTATTTGTTTTCAATGCAATATTCCGTTTAATGATTATTACCTGTTTAGAAATGATTCTAATTTAATTGACCGTTGTTATTCGATTTTTCTGTTCTTTGAATTAAAGTTTCAAGCTTAAATTGTCTTTTGAATTTTCTGTCTTGCTGCAACGATATTAAATGCTAACAAAACCATAAAAGAAATGCTATATAAAACACACTTTATTTTGCAAAATAAGAAATATAAATTACATAGATACAATGGATAATTCTATTCATTAAACACAATAACAAATCAATAAGTTAAAATTTATTTAAACAAAGCCTAATACTGTTGGTAATACAGTCAATATTCTTAAATATACTACGGTCATTTTTATCACTCTCAGTATTAAAGATATTCCATACCATTTCTTTCCTAAATGATACGATGGCAAGTCTGCTTTAACATGGATAACATTTTGTAAGAGTTCACTATAATAAGGTATCATGATAATAAAGAGCACTTTAGCGATTTTTCAGTACCTTCATACCATAAATATCATGGCCATTGCAGTGATACTTGATGCACACAGAGCTGATATATGACATTTTATTAAGGTTCGATTCAAACACTGTCATGGAAGTTTCTTATTTCAGTCGATACAATTGATAAAAACTTCGCCGAGAGATTATGCAGTTCACTCAGATTCTTTGTAACGTATGAATCTACGGATTTATCTTGTAGCTACCTGAAGGACAACGTTCAGTCAAAGTGTATGCAACGTCATGAACGGGATGACATGTTGTTAGAATCAGAAAATTGGGCACCTGTTATCTGGATTCATTAGACTATTAGATGGACATTTAAATGCTTCAGCAAACTGTCTAGTATTAGACATCATTCCTTTTATTCTGAAAATATAATAATTATACTGAAGCGGATGTAACATATCCCGCATTTCAGCAAGATATACTTGAGAACATGAAGGATAGTCGTGATGTTAAAGTAAAAAGGAAATCACATTTTTTGTACAGATTATACATAAGGCATCTGACATGTGCAGTATCATTTATGTTACCTAAATTTGACATACATTAATATATTTTATTTGTGTAATATATGAAGGACATGCAAAGAATTTATGCAGCAATTTCATTAGACTTGCCACATTTTCCTGGAAATGAAATCGGAAATATATATATATTGTACGAGTTCCGTTGCATTATTGTTTACAAATTTAACGTGGTATTTAAGATTGTAAATCTATCTATCGTTCAATAAATCCGTTTATTCATTTGCAATTCAGTATATAATACTATCAAAGTTGGTGTTTTCAATTACAAATCTCGATATTACTCATTTACAGTGACAGCTTATTAATTACCTGAATTCATTTAGCAGTGGTGTTTTACTCTCTTCGTTGTTGACATAATGTTGCTGTATTCCTTTCGGGGTAATTTTCTCACAGTAAAGCTAAAAATGAACATTTCATCCTGCATTATTTCTGAAAAACTCGACTGAAAACCTGAACAACAAATTTTTAAGATCTTCTTACATTGGTGAAAGTGCGCGACCAAGAAATTTTCGGACATTCGAAGGTTTTACTCAGAGAAGATTGGACTGTTAGATTTTCTCATGTTGCAATTTCGCAAAACACTAGCTTTAGTGAAAAAAAACCAGTTAAGTCCGTTTTGGAATGTTAAAACAAATTCAGTAAACATCTAATTGAGACGGTTTTTATGTTTTACAAAGTATTACCATTTGTATCAAATTCTGTTCAAATGTTCATTGCAAACTACTACTGTTGCTTAATTGTAAATATAGTTTAATGACTACAAGACCAAAATCATCGCAATCCGAAGTCTACTTTACCTTATTCAATCATGTTTTTCAGTTGTAGAAAAATACCAATACCCCTTACTGAAGAATGTGTGCATCAAATAAACAAAATCAGTGACTTGAAACTGTTGGGTTACGTGTAATTTTGTTAACAATTTAATTGTAATTATATTGTATACCTGCGCATAAGATATAAAAAATATCTGACTACTCGTATAATTCACTCCAGGTAAAACTGGAACTTTTGCTGATGGAAGACTTTTCTGAAATGTCTGAAATGAATAAATATTTAATTATATATCCCACAGAATTGGTAACAAGATACAAATGAAAGTTATAGTTGAGCTTAATACTTGGATATGTTTCTAAAAATTGCTAGCTATAGAAGTAATAATTGGAAATCAACTACAAAATGTGTAATTTCTTTTTTTCCTTTTGTACATTTACACTTCCTCGATATCATTATTACACCTTCACTAACAAATTGGACCTAAGATATCTCAATTGATACGTTACTCTTGAACACTTTCGTCATATTAAAAAAAACTTACTCTTTGTGCCAAGTGTAGGGACAAAATATCTCGAAAGTTACTGCTTTTCGTTAAATCTCCACGAACCTGTAAAACATTAATTACTTATTATTATTATAATGTTTTTACATTTACATGTATAGTTTAAAAAGTGATTTTGAATGGTCAACGTTTTAATAACCACTGATGGATAGTTTCTATGTTACCTTTTGACTAAAATAAAAATCAAATGACAAGACTGTACTGACTAGCAAACAAAAAATGATTATTCTTGCTTATAGTTATTTTCCTTTTTAGAAATATTTATAAATTAAAGTAATAAATTTAAGAACACCTCTCTTTTGATAATTATTTTGCAATAAATCAAAAGTAAACGTAAAGACATTTAAAGTAGGTAATTGTATCACCTGTTCAATAGAGCATTCTTAAATGTTCTTGGTAATTGTTTATGCATCAACAAGGAAAATGGGAAAAGAATGACAGCTAATACCAGGCAAGTTTATTAAAATGTTCGTTAGCTTGAATGTTGTTTAACGCAATTATCAGCAATTTTTCAGCTATATCATGGCGTCCGATTTTATTGGGGGAAAAGCAGCAGTACCCCGGCGGAAAAAATCCCTGACCTTCGTCTGAAAACTGGCAATCCTTTTCAATTAAGACTGGAGTCGAGGGCACCCTTCCAGCAGTGACACTCGAACTTTTCCAATGTATTTAGAACATAATTATCTGCCTACTGTTATATTTTAATATTCTTGGTTTTGAACTGTTAGCTCCAGCTATAAAAAAACAATTTTATCAACATGTCTAGAAGAACCTTAACAGATTACTTTCCCGGCATTTCAGAAACGTATAAGCCATGAATTAAACATTTACATAATGATAAAAGTATTACAACAACAATATTTCAAAATATCGAGAAAGAATACAATTATTCTAATCTATTTACTGTTTATCAAGCTTCTGATTTATATCTTTCATAAAACAAATTAAGACCAACAGAGTCAAAAAGGTCTTTAAACTTACGTGGATTATCGTTCCTTGTTCATTAAAAAATTTATATGAATTGTAGAAATCCACCAGACATTGAAGATGGGTAGCAAACGTATATGCTACAGTTTGATCTATTGTTCCGCTGAGGAAGTGAGCCAAAAGAGCTGAAAAACAAGAAATCATTTACAATTAGTCTAATTATTAGTAAGTAATTACTTAAATGACTTCTTAAAGTCCCAATATCGTTTCGGGTTTACTTTAAGACAAAACAAAGTTTACAAAAAAACAATAACTCAGCAGGGACACGAGACGAATCAATAATAGTACGAATATTTTCAGTGCAAAAAGTATAAAGATTTTGGGGAAGGACTTTGCGTTTCGTGGAAGCCACAATGTCCTACACTTTTTCGACAGTTACAAAATGAGTTTTTTAAACGTGATTTCTCTTAGCATTTCACAAACTACGATTTCGCGACCATGCTGATTGCGTTATAAATTGACATGCCTCATATGGAAAGGACATGCAGTATCCACTATATACCTTTCACCGGTTGACGTTTAAGGCATATTAAAATCAATAAGACACTACATGTATCAGAAACACCTGACATCAAAGTAAGGACCTCAACACTTGTGCATTGAGTTAGTAATTTAAGAACTATCCCAATGGTTAACCTGATATGTTTAATTTTAACTACGTTAAAATATTTGATCCTTTGTATTTGTTTATCATTTTTTACAAACTATTTTTTAATGTAAAATCTATTTATAAGTATTATAAATGCATATTCTGTAAAAACTTAAATTTTATTCATACAAAAGTAACAAAAGGAATAAGATTGCCCTTATGGAGACAACAATACTATTACAGTATTGAATGTTCAACTTGAAACTTTATCGATAATCACTTTTGATTGAAGTTTTCTGACAAAAGAAACAATTGCTTTCTAGACATGACCATGTAATGAGCTTATAAGATCAATGACAGTGATGTAAACCAGGGTGTCAATTACAACGTCATCTTACCTTTTATATCAAAGACTTCAGCCAAAGCTTGCGATATCACTCCTCCAACGGATCCATAAAATAGTGTCTCAACAGAGGAATTATAAAATACAGGATTTTGTAAACTTAGGGCAGAAATATCTGAAAAATATGATGATATAAAACAAAAAAGAATAAACAATAAAAAATTTAGTATTACTTCGCAAAGAATACATGTTATTTTTATTTTACATGTCAACTCTGACAAAACATGATGTGTTCCATAGTATATGATAAACTACATTAACCAATCGCCCAACGAGGCCCCCAATGAATTTAATATAAATAATGATTTAATGTCTCGAACTGATTATAAGATATGAGGTTTTTTCTGCAATGAAAGCCTGCAGTACACATTATAAGGACGCTGGGTTCGGCCCAAATATTGTGAAAGGTTGGGGGTACATGTATGTTGCCAAGTAAAGTTTAAATTGATAACTATACATTTTGATATTAAATCTTATACTTACGTTCGAAATATTAAAGATATATAGTTATATTGATTCTGATGCAACACATTTTTAAAAAGTGCTGAAGTTTATTATTATATTAGGCAAAATCCGTAATCAGTCGTAACATTACAGTAAAATTTAATTAAACTCGACGTTCAGTAAGATTCCATGTTACATCAGTGTTGGGTTGGAATTTTAAATTTAGCTTGGCTATGACACTAAAATAATAAACAACCATTAAAACATGGAATTCAATTTATTTGTCATCTCTTAACTTTTTATCCTGTCTTTGTTACTTATTATATTGATATAAGGTAAACTTACCTATCTCACTATTCCATGTATTAAATGCTGAAACACTTTGTTCAAAAGGTGACACAATATGAATTCCTTTCATGGATGTTGTATGCTTATTTTCGATTGCTCCAATTATATTTTGTACAAAGTCGCTTGTCATATAGCTATAGTCTTGGTTCTGATTATTATTCCAACTAAATGACAGATTTACAAGTCTTGTATGTGTGATTATATCACTTCGCTGTAGTTCAGGGATCCAGTATAATCCCTGTATTGTTTCTATCAAGGAATCTTTAATACCACTAAACAATCTTTTAGCTACAGTTTCAAAGACATAACTGTGATTTGAAAGAAATATTGATGACAATGGAAAGTATTTGGATAAAAATGAAATACAATATGAATTATTGTTATCTGAGTCTTTTGGTTTGTAAACACTTGTTGACTTCAGAAATTTTGGAAAATTTCTGTAGACAAATTTATATAAATCAGAATGGATAAAAGTATGTGTTAAAATATAACTGGTGATTAATTCTATTTTAGCTTCTGAGATCACTGTGGTCACATCGGACACTAAGTCTGCATGGCAGATTTCAAAGTGTTCATCCACATTTTTATCCAGTAGGATCGAGAAGAATAAAACCCAGTTGATATTATATCCTGGGTACGTTTTTTGTAAAGTTAATATACTCATTCTGTTTTTACAATAAGATATTTCTTCCGAATAATTTACTCCGCCGTCTGAATACCAAACCTGAAATGTAGAGAAACGTACTATTACAATTTATTACAGAAAAGAATTTACGTGAAATTGGTTCAATATGCACACTTGTAATTAGTCGTTATACTTGAATACAACAACTGATTGCAACCAATAGCAAAACGTGTAAGGTTTGAGAAAATAATTACTAGGATTAAAAAATATATTGTAAACACGAAAATCAGAATTTAAATTTAATATTATTATTATATTTTGTTAGTTTGTTTGAATGGTGTTTTAACGCCACTTCCAGTAATTTCTTTATCGTGGCGTTCAGTTTTATTTTTTTGGGGGGGGGGGGAGGAAGCCGGAGTTCCCGGAGAAAACCCCCGGCCTGGCAATCCTTGTCAATGAATTAAGATTAGAATCGAGTACACCTTGCCCGCAAGGTGACTCGAACCCGCAATCTCAGTGTTGACAGACCACGTGATCAATAGTAGATGATATTATTATTATAAATGTGTGTGTTAAAACATTTTTAACAGAAAACCAATTTGTCGTTGTGAAATTAAAACTGAATGTATTACATAACACAAAAGTACAGTCGCAACATGTTCTAGAATACTGTATATGGTTTTGATATTCCAGAAAGCTTCGTTTTTGTGGCAAGGAGGATAATTCCCGCTTTAATCCTTATATGATGTAACTCCTACTTTTGTTTTCAATACCTGATTTAATGAAAGTTCAAATTCGTAGACGTCAGTGGTGGAATGGAGTAACGCGTCTACATCTGGGTTATACGTCACATTTCCAAATACATATGTCAAAGCATCAGACAGAAACGACTCATATGAATGCATCACCTGTTAATAAATATTAATAATATTGGTATATAAAAGAAGTTACAAATTGATTAATGGATTTAGGAAATTGGGATGAAGGCAGTTCCGACATAATGTCGTTATAGCAAAGATACCGCCGATCACTTACATATAGGGTAAACTATATCAAATTTGCTTGTGAGTAACGCCGCGCCTGCAAGAAGTCTGAGAACCAAAAATACCGCAGACCACTGTATAGCGTGTGTTAAACTGTATCAGATTTGTTTGTCTTTTTGTTTTTGGTACTTTTCATTCCACCAAGTTTCTTGAAATGTTAAAGTACCATTAAGTAGTAATATGGTTTCGTAAAGACTTTATAGCAAGTTCCAAGGGTTATCTCTAAAACAAAAAATTAAAAGAAAACACTATTGCATTGAGGCTGTTACAACGTTCTTCCAAAATCATGATTTCGAGTTAGAGGAGACTCGTTTTAGCCGCTACAAAAGCCGTAATTCTGCGTGAGTACCCCTATTTGTCAATACTTTTCCAGTGGAAGTAAAATTTAGTTCAAATTTGTCCATGCCTCTCACTGCTGGTTTATTTTACTTGTTCTCGTCCTGATTATAGCAGAAATAGTTCTCGCTGGACGTTAAAGAAAACAATCAATCAATAATAAACATTTTTAAATCAGATGTTCCAAGGATAAGTCTTTCTTAACTTTATCCAACCTCTGCTGTTTATAACTCACAAACAATTGTTATTTATTCACTGTGAACAGTGGCACACAACGCGAACCAAAACCAGAATCTTAAATTAGCACAATTTGTGACTTGGTTGCAACAGTAACACAATGTGACAGGACCAAGTTCTAAAAGTAGCATAATTCGTGACCACACTGTTTGGAACTTTTGTCTTTAATTCCACTCTTTCAGTAATATACAGTTTTTGTCTTTTCTTACTGTTCTGAAATTTCTAAAACTTCTTAGGTTTTTCTATTCTCAAGGTGTAAGATGGCATGAGCCTCATTTACTAAAACGTTTCGGAATTTTTATAATAAAAGCTCTTTTTTTTAGTTTGAGCGCCACTGGAGAGTCTTGGTTAGACAAAGATTCGCGTCTAGGGTAGCAATTTACAACCTAGGTATATTCAATGACACTATATGTGTCACTTTGATATGCAAACAATGACAGTAATTAAACAGACCGAGCGTCGTGGACAATGAATATGAGAACTAAGCACCTATATCTACAATAAAAAAAATTCCTTGTATTCATGACAAGATTGCATTATTCATGTACAAAGCCTAAACCTATCTGAAAATTAATTTCAACTTGTCACACAATTCGTTAATTTAATGTTATTATGTGTTAAAAATAAAAAAAAACTAATGTTGAAAAATCATTTTCAATTAATAAGAAAAGACATCATGGGTTGACGTATCGACCTCGAGTATGACAGGTGCTATAGATTATATATATATATGTACTGTTTACTATGTTTTCTGTCACGAGCTCACCAGATATATTCGGTAGTCATTTGTGTTTAGTATATAATAATCATAGTAATCCCTGCCTGTCGGAATTTTTTTAAAGTGATCAAGATATCATACTCGTCTGTATAAACAACCTACACCGACCACAATAGTATAATTTTCCACACATTTACCGTATAAAGATGTGAATGTCAGCTGATAATGTCGGTGTAAACAGTTATGAAATATATTTGAGTTGTGCTATTTTACATTTGATGACGGAATTAAGACTTAATAGTATTGCTTTAAATGACTCGAAACAAAAGAAGGAAAAATAGTTTGTTCTCCACCACATATTGAAGAAAATTCTACTTACACTTAAACCATGATGAAGGTACAAAACTCATTACAAGTCTTTACAAGAACAATTCAATGGGTCATCCTTGACCATTGTGTGTCACAGTTGAAGACCTAACTCTTCTACCCACTCCCATTTACTATTTCTCAGCATTGGCGTCTTAATAAATTCATCAGGAAACCATCAAATTATTATTAGAAGTTTTTACCATCAAAATTTAAATGATAGAATGTAACAATTATAGCAGACAAAATTCTGTCTATTTTAATGTTACCTGGTCTGTTGATGGATATCTGAAGTAAAAATCTGCTGGCATTAAGTATCGGAAGCTTGGAATTTCAATTCCATGATCATAAAGTTCGCCAATTAAATCATTTGAATACCTGTTGGTTATCTGGAAATAAATATTACAAGGCATTGAATCGAATAAGGAAAGATACTTTTCTCTTTTATACTTCAGTTCACTATGAAAAACTACGGAAACTGACTTTTGCCTTATATGGGGTCAATATGTTCGATGATAACAAGGACAGTTTTCCTGTTGGTTGGTTGTTCTCTTCGGTACTTTGGCCAACTGCCATTATTAAAACTGGACTCCATAACACAGCTAAAACATTGCTTAAAAACTCAAATAAAGAGCAATGTTTATTACTGTACTATTGTATAATGCACATTTTTTTTTGCAGAGATAAAGAAATCTTGTGGTCTTCAAATTACCACTTTGATTAGTACTCGATATTTCTAACTAGGAACTGTACATGATTCTTATTTCATTTTGGTGTTTTGTATATTTGTGGTTGTTTACAGCTGGTTTCATTTCGTAATTACAAACCGATAATAGACAAAAAGACAAGGGCTAAATGAACTCGTTTTGTTACCTTCAATACTGCAATAAATAAAACAATAAATACATTGATAGATTTTTCCAACTTTTCTCGTCAAAACCATTCCTTTTGTTCTCTTCGTTCATAAAATGAAAGAATGAATTTATTGTTAATTTAGGATCCATACATCTATTGATAAAAAATGAATGTTTTTCTCAAAGTGTTAATCAAACCGTTACAACAAAGCTGAATCGGTGTGTACAGCGATGTCAGCAAAATGTGGCAATGCTTCACTGGAACACTGTTAGAATTATCGGTCTTGACAATGATAAAAACTAAGAGCATTATCATTCAATTTCTACTTCCGATTACAAGACAAGAAAATAATCTACACCATTAGAGAATCGTTTATAATGTAAATAAAGATATAATCACAGGGTAAGAAGAAGCATGAATATAAATTAAAATATCAAGAATGTCTGATTTCTTAGAAATTATTATGCGTGCCATGACAATAGGCGGCCATTATCAGACGTAAAAAACTCGGTACAGTTCCGGATGTCCGACAATCCTATTCTATAATTATCAATGATTTCTCGGATTTACTATCACAAATGTCGGAAATTTCAATAACAGAATTGAATATTAAATGGAATCTTTATATTTGGTGACAAAGTATTGAACAAAACAGTTCAATCTTGTGTAAGCAAATCCTGCTTAAGAGCTTAGAATTCTAGTTTTAAGTAGTCAAATATTGACAGGGTTAAAAAAAACTATATAACATCGATACTTTTTGAATTTGTAGCACTCGTGCTTAATGTTGCACATAAAAAAATACACCAATCAATTTAAGTTTAAGAGCATAATTGATCATAGAACAACAAAATGCTATGTTTAATATGTGGTTAAAAGATCAATGTTTGTTCAAATAGTTCTAATGAAGCGATCGATGTCATTTTTTTTGCAGATCCGACAATATATGTTAAAAAACGTAATTTGTGTATATATTCAATAACACAAATACATGGTATATACGTTTGATGAAATCCACGAAATCACTTGTCAATTTTAGTTGATTAACAAAAAATACAGCAGTGTTGAAACAAGTGTATTCATACTTAAAACTTAAAATTAGTGCGCAAATATCAACCTTATTGAAACAGCTTACACAGAATAATCTGCACCTGCTTGAAGCGGTGATGATCTCCTAGGAAATCTAGGAAATTCCAAAAGTATCATATGTTACCGAGTAGAATTTAAAAAAATCAATGAATAATAATCTTGTTTAATCTGATTTGCTACAACACTGATCTGGCGATTGTCAAAATGATCCTGTTATGGGCTTTTTGTAGGTTTCCTGCAGGTTTTTAATACATTAATACAATGCTTTTAAACGTTAAAATGATGTGAAAATTAACGATAACACTTTGCAGCATTTCATTTTAGATCGATTCTATCTCTATCTCTTGGGATTTTGTCTTTTACTTTCGCACTGATCCCGTTTGTCGTATCCCGTAGTAAAGGCATATTAATTGGAATGGAAACGTGTTTATGTGCATTCCTGATCTTGTTAATTTTGACATTTACATAAATGTCGGTTACAGAATCTGAGATAGCCCATACATATATTTTCAATTAATTTTCTTTCAGCATTTTAATAATGTGAGTCACCTACAACACCTTTTTGTACCTTTATTAAAACAGGCTATATTTAACATTGATGCTAACAAGTCTGGTTCCTTGTAAAAACGTAACAGCAGATTACGACAACATGGCCTTATTAAAACCAGAATTTTCATACTTGCGAAAATTCAACGGAGTAAAAAGCTTCGATCTGATGATGAAGCAATAATTTTATTATTGCAGCTGGCATGGAGATTGATGTCACATGTCGTGCAGCAGGAGATAAAATTATTTTTCCTTATTGATCTTACCACTTTGGGAGCTGTTTTACTGCGAGATCTGTCCACAGATATCCATTTATGATATTAAGTTAAAACAATAATTGCATTTTTAGTTTGCAGAAGAAGACTGTAGAAATCTTAACAAGGTTTAATTCATTTTAATGTTGAAGTTTCTTGGCCTTTTCGCGTGTACAGAAGTCTCTTTACTATATTCATTCATTATGGTTTTATCGCAGATAGTTTTGCGTGTAGACCTTTGGCAGTAAATGACACGGTTCTGTTCTTTTTAATAAATTTCCTTTGATGTTTTATAGTTTTATGTATACGATTATACCATAAAACAAGACGAACAAGACTTAAAAGCATGTGTTCTGTTGATACGGAATTCTCTGATTAATTATAGCTGATTAGGGCCATATTTTGATAAAAAGAAATCAAATTAGTAGCTCTCTACAAAGAAAAATTGATTCAGTCATAATATCATAATATCATTGTAGTTTGTCTCTGCGAGAAACTCTTTGAAAATAAACAAGACCAAGTTAGCACAAGATTCTTTAATAACTTTAAAGATGCACATAATACACTGAACAAAAAGATTTTTTCCGTAAATTGATTACAATAATCGCAAAAAAGAAATGAGTCATTTTCCGTTAAAAAAGTAAGAATAATTTTACAAACAGAAAAACTGTTTTTATGATACCATAAACGTCAAATTGACATGTCACCGCATTTCTTTAATACTTCTTGTCTTGCACACACCACGCTTTTTTGAAGGTAAATTTAAAAAACTTCGTTTCCTTCACAGCACGAACAGATATAGGGTAAAAATACATAAAAAATATATATCTTATAAGAACACCATTTACAACAGTAAGATTTTTCTTCGTAGGTAGTACAAAATAACATTATTTCCATACAGTGTACATGAATGAGCTTTGTAATTTCTAAGACGTCTTATAATATAAGTTAGGCTTTGTAGACGTTAAAGAAAATGTTGGTGTCAATTGGTGACGAGGTGTTAGAATGAAACACAGTCATGTGGAGGTATCATTCTTTAATTTCCAAAAAGAAAAATAAACTAACTTTTTAGTGGACAATAATATTCGTGTATAGTAAGGACTCCTCTAGATTTGTAGAATTTCTGAGAATAAGGCATTTGATTTTCATCCCATCCATGGAACATGTCTGCTTAGTTTAATTAAAAATTGTTGAATGGTTTCTCAGAAGTTGAAAAAAACGAAAGTAGTCGACGCCAAAAAACACAAAATGTAGGTAATGATTTCATCAGCAAAAATCATCATTGCCAAAAGGGTATAATTAATTTTCAATAATAATGAAAAGGCAAAGAGAAATAATACATCTTATTGTTTTTTCTATTTAAGAGGAAATATTGAAAATACATTTATTTTCTCGTCTTTTTCTGATTTTGTTTTATTTGTTTGTTTAAATGGTGTTTTACGCCACTTTTAGCAATTTTTTCAGCTATATCATGACGTCCAGTTTTAATTGGAAAGGAACCCGGAGTACTCCGAGAAAACCCCGACCTACGGTATGAAAACCTGCAATTGTTGTCATATAATTTGGAGTCAAGCACATCCTTCCTGGAGTTTTAAGTTTGTTAGTAAATTGTTGACCTTTAAATCTAAAAGTGCTTACATCTGATGAATTTCTATGGCTTCAACTAAGGCATTTTAAAATATGTTTACCAAGTAACTAAACTATATGAGAACTTCAATAAAATAACTCTGTCATCAATGAACAAAATTCAATAAATATGAGTATTGAATACTGAATCCAATATTTAAAAACAATTGCTTCAAAAAGACCAAAAATAATTATATTTCTTTCATAAAGTGTATTTGATTTTTTTGCACCTTTATGTTTTCAACGTATTCTTAAAGAGAAGTTTTACTGAAAAATAGCATTTTATCAATTTACAAAAAGATCAAAGCTACTCAGTGGAACTTTTTATTTGACTGTTTTAGAGCTGTTTATTGACTGGAAGTAAATTGAACAGTGCCGTAAATTATTAACCTTTAATTTGTAAATTGAAATGAATTCTAACATGTCACGCTAAAACACTGTTATCAAGCCATATTAAATGTTATTGCTTTTAATTTGAAATGCATAAAATAATTCACTTTGCAGAAACAAAGTGCTGTTCAGCATTTGATAGACTGTTTAATTTGGTTAAAATATCGTTTACTTGAAGTAAAGGCACTTCAAAATGATGTTTTGTTTTCCTGAGTAATCAAAACAGCTATCGACAAACGTATACTGCTAAAAACAGAAGTATTGATTTTAAATGAATTTAACCAGTTGAATTATTGACTTTTTTAGTTTTTGTAAATTGGAATGAACTTGACATGGTCACATTCGGTGTTTTATTACCTTTTAATTCTATTTCCGTTAAGTTCTAAAAACACGACTTTCTGTCTGTGTGTCTTGTCGTTGTTCTCTGATGTATGATGCATTAGTACAATTGACATCGGAAGCTTCCATGACATGTGTTACAATTTAATGGTGTGTCATGGGAATATCTGTTTCATTCACATTTCTAGTTCTTCCCTTAAAGTTTATTTCTTCACACGACATAAACAGTATCTCTTATCATTATAGATCGAATATTTTGTCACAGTAAATATCTTTAACAACAACTAAGTAAATCTACTTAGAATCAAATATACCATCCCGCTATGTCTATTCTGCCCCTCCCACACCCTCTTAAATTAAGAGCGTTGACTTTAATTTTAAAGAAAGTTGTGATATACAACTAAATAAATATTTTTAATAATCGTTTTTCTAGGTCTGAATTTCAGGACAAGTTGATTGGTATATAAGCCGTCACCTGAATTAACTTACTGTTATATCTCCGTTCTTTTTTACAATGACTTTGAAGAATGGCGTGGCACCATACTTTTTCATGACAGTCGCTAACAGTCTGGTTATATAGGTTACGGTTTCGTTCTTCATGTTGACGCCATTATTGGCCTTCAGACTGACAAGGAGATGTCTTACTGAAACAGGCGGGAAACAATTGTATAAACCATGTCCTATGACAATTTCCCATTAATAATTGAACAGATCTCATTTTTCGTGGAATAAATACTGGTTAGCTGACAATTTGTTCGATCCAAGCGTTTAACCAAAGCAGTTTGTCAACGTCAAGCAAAAGTGGCAAGGATGACAAATATCATTATTTGAAGGAATAAATACTTCACGGTGAAAATTAATTTCTAAATAGTTCCGACGCTGATATATTACGTCACACTCAAATGGTAAACTCATTTGTATAAAATATACATTTAGTAAAATTTTACCATTTAGATTCAGAGCAGGTCTTGAGGTTAATGCATTTTGTCCAAAGAAAATTGTTGTTATTGGCGCGTTTCTTGTACTAATTACAGACGACATTTATCTTAATAGTAGACTTAACGCGATAAGATGAAGACAAACGAAATGTGATAATTTCTGTAGAATAAACGTAATATTCAATGATCAATAACCATGTCGACGCCTTGGTGGGATCTATTATATTTGATTATATCCACAAATCTAATGTTAGCATCAAACTATTATCCAATGTCCCGTTCCGTGCTTTCTCTTTACAACAACAGATTTCACAATAATTATGTCTCCCAAACGAAGTTTTGGGAGACATATTGTTTTTGTACGGTTTCTTATTATTATTCTTCTTCTTTCTTTCTTTCTTTCTTTTTTCTTTCCGTTCAATCTTGTCCGCACATTTTCTCAGAGATGCAATGTCCAATCAAGATGAAACTTTGGGAACATGTTAAGGGTGACCTGAAGTTGTGCAATCCACTTTTGAAATTTTCAAAATGGCCGCCATTTTCAAAATGGCCGCCATTGAAAAAAAATGACGGCCGTTGTCAGATCTCAGTAATTGCCAAAGCAATTTCAATGAAAATTAGTATACTGATACAGCTAACTATCCTGAGCATTTTTGCAAAAAAAAATTTGACGCGACCGACATTTCAAAATGGCCGCCATCCGAACACCACCCCCCTAAAAATGAAAAAATTTAAACGTCATCCGATTTAGAAGAAATTTGGTATACAGGTAGCTTATGATACCCTGAGTGTGCCACTATTTAAAATTTTTTTCTCCGACTTCCGGTTTCAAAATGGCGGCCATTTTACTGTAGGAAAAAGTCAACTTTGTCCGATTTCAACAAAATTTGATTTCTAGGTCCAATCAAGATGAAACTTTGGGAACATGTTAAGGGTGACCTGAAGTTGTGCAATCCACTTTTGAAATTTTCAAAATGGCCGCCATTTTCAAAATGGCCGCCGTTGAAAAAAAATGAAGGCCGTTGTCAGATCTCAGTAATTGCCAAAGCAATTTCAATGAAAATTGGTATACTGATACAGCTAACTATCCTGAGCATCTTTGCAAAAAAAAATTTGACGCGACCGACATTTCAAAATGGCCGCCATCCGAACACCACCCCCCTAAAAATGCAAAAATTTAAACGTCATCCGATTTAGACGAAATTTGGTATACAGGTAGCTTATGATACCCTGAGTGTGCCACTATTTACAAATTTTTTGTCTGACTTCCGGTTTCAAAATGGCGGCCATTTTACTGCAGGAAAAAGTCAACTTTGTCCGATTTCAACAAAATTTGATTTCTAGGCATATTTTAATGTACTGATTTGAATGAAATACTATCCATAAGGATTATAGTGGCAATGCGGGTTCGTTTGGGAGACATTCTGTGTTGGCATCCCAACACAATCAGCACTAGTTCCATTATATTTCTGTTCAGATAAATGACAAAATAATTACTTTACCAAATTTTGGTTAAATAAAGTACAGAAAAAAACACAAAGGGCAAAAAAAAATTTGCTCCAATAATCTTTAGTAAATACATCACTAGATATTTTGTCCTTTACTTGTTTTCAATCACTTTGTACCTACATTTTTCTTGTGACGAAACCAGGGTATCTTTCTGGTCTTTACAATCCCGGTACAAACTTTTCACAGTTCTTTTTGCTAATGGCTCAGTTGAAAAGATTGGTGTTGACAGTGAGTCTACGAAAACAAATAAATCTCGCGAAATTTATAATATGATCATTATAATATTACAATGTTATTGTAGTTAGAACTTTCGTAAAAAAATATATTTTTATTTTAAATTGAATATGCACAGTTCCAGATTCGCCTGTAGGTAGTAAGATTATATAAATAAAGATTACATAAACACGTCTCGTAAATACACATACATTTACTTCTATTGTTATTTTGGGTGGGTAAATGACAAGGTCTATAGCCATACCAGTAATTTAAGCGGCAAAATTAACATGAAACTATTTTTATACCTACATTTATTACAAAATTGGACTAACAGAGATAAGTCAAAAACTGGTATAAATAGCCGTCTGTCTAGAACATAAACCAAAGGTTAGTTATATTTGTCCAGTTTAAACAGATCATATATTGTTTGTGTTTATGTAAAAAAGTTGAAAATAATGTATCTCTATTCATTTGAGCTAAACACTAATTATTTTTTACTTTTGTTAACATGTCAGTTGAGAAGATTGTTTGTTTGTTTGAATGTTGATTAACGCCAGTTTCATCATTTTTAGCTATATCATGGCGTCCAGTTCTTATTGGAAGAGGAACCTGTATTACCCGGAGTAAAACCCCGACATTCGGTAGGAAAACTGGCAGCCCTTGTCAATTAAGATTGGAGTCGAGCGCATCCTGCATCCTGTCAACTCAATGTTGACAGACCACGTGATCAATAGTAGACGAACTTACTTAACCACTGGACTGTTTATAAAGATTTTATATCTATAAATATTTCTAAGTCAGAAAACTAAAAAATGGAAAATACTGTTTTTAAAGAACAGTATTTGTAATAATTATTAAATGTTAATTGTCTTCATGACATATGTATTATCATCAAATTAATAACTGCGGATTTTCCCCTAACGGGCGAAATACAAAAAAAATAATTTGTATTTATTTAAAGGCCAATTTTCTAAACCCGGATGAAAGCATAAGGTTCATAAGCAGGAAAATCACTTGAAAGTTAACCAGTCACGTGGTCACATCTAACCTCAAGCACGTCCTGAATATGGCTAAAATATTGCTTGCTGGGACGTGAAACACCAATCAACCAATCAACCAACTCCAAGCTAAACCAAGACAGTATCACAAGTCTTCGTATAATAAATAACACATCATCAATTGCTTAACCAATTAAAATTCAGACAACAAAAACCTTAGTAGACAAATAAAAAACTGCTGCAGCAATCAAAGAAGAAACACTTCATACAATATAAAATTATCTATTCAATTAGATTTGGATTCTTTAAATATTTAATGAAATAATAATATTGTGTACAGGTTTTCTGTGAAAAACCGGCTTGATGTACTTTATATATATATATATATCATAAATAATATATCATTAAGGACCTATAAGAATGGCTTGTTTTAACAGTATTATATGTACTGGACATAAAACGATGAAAATTTATCATCTTTATAGTGGCAAAAATGTTTATAGCACTTTGTGACACTTGTTTTACCATTTTAAATTTGCGGACCTCTATTGGTGGTTCTATTACCGCAAATTTAGTTTTACCGTAATAACGGCGCTATTTGAATTTTTGTAACACGGGTTGCAGGAGTAAAATATTAGATTGTCATTGGCAACTACAATTTTTTAAAATTTTCTTTTAATTACTGAATGCATTTAATGCAACATTAATGTTTTATAACACCAAACCTTTTATTACCTTCAAGATAAATCCCAAACTTTTCCCGCAAAACGTCAGGAACTTCTCGCACTCTTTGATTTTCCCATGATAGGTGAGATTTGTCTTGAAAGCCTCCACAGGCAAATTCGTAAAAATTCTATGTAAATTGAAAAGGAAATGTTTGAGCTAAAACGTATTGGATATTGGATCTAAGACATACGTATTTTGATGTGATGTAATTCGAGTTTTTTAACTTACAAATTTAATCAAGAAAATGATTTTTGTTTCCCATCCAAGAAATTACATGTCTGCAAAATATCGGGAAAAATCTTAAGATTTTATCCATATCACTGAATTTCAATCAAGTTATCAATCAGATACTCCTTTTCAATTATTAACTTAATAAATAATGTCATATTACGTTTGACAAGATCGTGTATGATATAGTCCTTATGCAAATAGCAATACACTTGGTGTTAAAAGCTTGTTTGTTGTCACATTAAATATTCTGTTTAGTGTGCAGTTTGAAGTGTAAATGAATAAAATGATATATGTCAATACAAACATTTTTTTACAAATGTAAATAACACTACGGTGTTTACAAAATTGTAATGAAGGGCACAATAAATTAAATCGAAATAGCCTAAGTGTCTTTTCAAATAATTCTCTTGTTAAGTTTGTCATTAAAAGATATTTACTGAAGCAGAAATTCTTTATTGCATCAACAAAGCCGAAGAAAAGGTTTCGAATTACTAGTGATGTGAAGATTATAAGAACATGTGAGAAAATTGTGTACATGCTAGAGAAGAAACCAAAAATGTGTAAGGAAAAATATTTTTCATCCCCACGAGACTTGGTCTAATAATTTAATATCTTAATCCGACATTTATTTGTCGTTAATCAATAAATGGTCAGTTGAAATTTATACCAAAACAATAAACTTGGCCTATCTAATATTGTATATTTGCCCTTTGTATGCTCGGAGGCGCTACATTTAACCGTTGACAAGTCTTGTGAGAAATCCAATTTATTATAGAATTCCTTGTTGACCATCTTAGCCCGTGCTTCATAGCAGACGTTAATATAAATAGTCGAGAGATTTCATTGGGTGACGATAATAATTACCTCACACGGGTTTACGTTCGTGTCCATCCGTGATAACACCGACGCTGCCTGGTGGATACAATCAGACGACTCACAAATCTACAAAACACACAATCAATCAAAGACGATGTTAATATTCAATGTCCAAGATAACTTTATTACAAACTAATTTTCTCTGATAACATTTCAGCATTATTAGTTTATGATACCAATCTAATGAATTGTTAAATGTATTAGCGCTTTAAAAATGGGTGGTCGTTATCACCTGACAAAAAGGTTTAGTCTCGGTAACAATACAGCCATAAAAACTAATCTTCACATAACATTCTACTGGGTTCATTCGTTATCACATTAATTATTTAGGAATGTTATGAACCCAGTAATTCCCTAACAGAGATCCATGGTACAGTACTAGTCGTACTATATCGCAGGTTCAAATGTTATTCGACTCCGCTGCATTGCAACATCGCAATATCTTTACGACTAATTTCAAAACAATACAGTTCTACATTAGGGCAGAGTTGGTGATGTATACTCTTTGGTGTATATTAACTTTATTTTAACAATGTTCGAGATGATAAATAAAGACCAGTAAGAACAAGCGAAAAACATCAATCAGTCATGGAGAGGGCCACCGACTTGGCTAGTTTGATGCATCAAGAATATAAGACATAAAGGTAACGTTCATAGTTCAGGACATTAAGGATGGCAACTTGGTTCTTTCCCGGTCATCAATGCACACATAGATTTCATCGACAGATGATTGTTGTTAACATAAAAGCTGATAAAGCAGGGATTTATAAACGTCAAATGGAGGTCGCCATAATTAAATGTTGTGGTAGCCATCGTTTAGTTGTTGATGGTTATGGGGTATGTTTAACACAGATAATGATGGCTATTTGGGGTAACTTACTGGCCACGTTTTACAAACAGTCGTACGACTTACGATAAGTCAAAAGTTTTATGTTTTGTATTAGATTTACGACTGTCTTAGTAAGTCTATAGAAATTTTTTTAACGGAACCGGTCTCTTTCACAGATTTTGAACTTGAGCAACACGACGGTTGTTACTTGTGAAGCAGAATATGCGCTTCTTTCTGGAACACCTGGTCCTAGCGCCATAAAACCTTGTTGAGTAAAAATATTTTGCTCAGCATGAGAATTTTCTCAATTACTATGACAACAGAGTGAGCAAAAGTTTTGATTGGATGAAATCGAGAATAAAAACATTCTCAGCAAAAAAGTTGTTTATGGCACCCGGGCCAGATATCATATTTTTTCGTAGCAATATGGATAGATTGATTGGATTTTTGCTTTACGTCCTGCGAGCAGTATTTCAGAAATATATTCAGAACGAGAACAAGTAAACAAACAATTAATTAACGGAAAAGGGGTGGGAACACAGGGAACACAATTTAGACTGCCACTGGAAAAGTATGGAGTTTTTGGGTAGGGTCGGATTTAGCCTTTTGTAGCGGCTACACATAGCAAGATGGAAATTTCGTAAAATTTCTAACGCTTTATGATTTTTGCATTCATTAAAATCTCTAAACAAGTGAAAACGATATAGGTAAAAGATATACAAGGCATATATTTTTGGTGTTAAATGATATAGTTTATATTATCATTTAACTACTTTATTAATTTTAGTATCAATATTCTAGTCCGGGCAAGAGCTGATAAATGTAAAAAAGCTATGTAAATCATACATAGAAATGTTCGCATTGTCGTCTATTTGGAAATATTTACATGTACTACCATTCTATTTATAGTTGTGAGGATTTGTTGGTTATTTTTGTTCTCTGAAAGAGACAACACTTTAACTTGTTTTGTATAGAACATAATACCTCTCAATGAAACAAACGAAAAAGTTGACTGTTGCACAAAACAGAATCTATCTGATCAGCATTTGGTTTTCAATATTTTGCATATACATTTGACACACCATACAAAATCACAAAGGGGCATCGGTGACTGAGTGCAGTTAAGGCAGTAAGTCTACTATTGATCACTAGCCTGTCAACAATGAAGGATGTGCTCGACTCCATTCTCAATTGATAAGGATTCCTAATTTTCCTACCGAAGGTCGGGGTTTTTCTTCTGGTACTCCATCTTCCTACAAAATAAAACTAGACGCCTCGACACAATAACAAAGATTGTTGTCTTGTTCCTTCTTAACTTTGTTACTGTATGGTTATCTTAACCTTTTCGCAATGATTTCTCACATATCTGTGCACAGAATGGCACCGCGATGAAAATGGAATCTGACAATTCTGAGTTTGAATTTGGCTGATTTCTCCAAAAGCTATGGCGTAACAATGTAATCCTTTGCAAGATATTTCATTTTAGGGGCACACAATTTTAGACAAATTATTAAAGTGTCCTTTACTATATTTGAGTAACTCAAGTCTAAAAGTAGTAAATATTAGCCGAACTCAACAATACATGTTCAACTAAAGATTTAAAGTAGTCTGAATCAGTATTGAATAAAAAAATAAAGAAATACAATTCACTCCCTTCCTTCTGGATTTTGTGGAATCGTATGCTACAACACCTTTGACAAATGATCTATTATGGAGCTTGTACCAGAATACCGGATAGATTGGACTTGGAATAGACTAATGTAGGGCCAATGCCCTTATATAACCCCTGATATGATTTTCTAATTTACTGCTGGTTCAGTAATAAATATACTAATTTTCATTCTGAAGATGGCTGCAAATATTTGCTTTACACATAAATGTTTTTTTTCTGGGGTAAAGAATTTTTCAAAAACAATCTGAACATCACTATAACTTGAGTTAAAGTTAAATATGGCCTATGTACTTGCTGTAGGAATCTGGGCTTAAATAGACTGCCTTATAAAATTGGTACAAGAACTGTACTCAAGCTTTTGAAGGGTTCACCAGCTATTGACTCTACAAGAATTCTAATTAAAGTTTACCTGAAGAAATAAATATATATACAAATTTTGGAATAAATGAGTCAACATAATTGATAACGTCGCCATGCAAAGATTCCATAGAAATATCATCAAGTTTTATCAAGTTATTTTTCATCGAATAAATATTAAAGTAGAAAATTAAATCAGAACATTCGAGATGACTTGTCATGATTAATTCAATGTTGCTTCATATGTATGTGTACATCTTATCATAAATACTTTCTCTACTGTTGAAAAATGCTAAAAGTGTTTCAATGTCATTCAAACAAACATTATATGGTTTTAGAGACATCAAAGTCGACCTTACTAGGTCTTATCGTCATGTTTTTGCTTGTTAACATTTCGTTTGCTTATCATTAATAACTTATCAAGTTCTAATAACAATAAAATGTTAATATAAATAATGAAGCTAATATTGATAACAAGGGAATTATAGTTGTTTTATCTTATTTTCAAAAATCAATAAGCTTTATAAAACAGATTTTTGTAGCTCATTTTAATGAAATATGGCTGAAACCTTTTACATTGACTTCCCCTGTAGTAATATAATTACTCATTGATTGCAGAAATAAATGTTCTCAATGGAACAACATTATTTTCCCCAAAATTGAACTACATTAAACATTTGAATCATGTCGGACTATCTGAATTTGGAGTTAACGGAAGACATGTTTCGCTGGTATTTTATAATGAGTAATAAATATAACGAGTTATTTTATTACGAGCTCAGAATGTTTGTGTAAAATATAAGTTTTAATCAGTTTAATAAAATTCTTTACAATATAGAGAAAATTGTATACACTTATAATAGAGACACAAAGAACCCTAACCCTGTATTTTATGAAAATATCTTTTCTATTAGTTTTTTGTGCTATTTATATTTTTTGCGGTGTTTTGTATTTGTACTCATAATTCATGTACATTTTTGTCAGTATAATGAACTACAAACTCTGACATAAAATATTTTTTTATCTATTGCCCATCCAGTGACCATCGAGTTCAACACAACTACGAACGTGTTAATTGACTAAATATCGTACTATATTTTTAATCCTATTAAATAATAAGGGTAGTGTGGATAGGATCAGAAAAAAAATTAGGCCTAGACTCGACATACAAACCACTCATAAACAGCTTTCTAAACGGGATAATTAACTTGCAGAAAGCCTAGTAGACTCTCAACTCAAAATCACTGACTTGGCTTCCCTGTCCAAATGGCGCTGATAGTGTTATTTAACTGCCTCAAATTTATGAGCCATTCCATAATAAGCACGCTCAGTGTGTGTCAATACTAACAGGAATCTTTACAACAACGACAATCTAACAGTCATCTTAAAATATGCCTAAACATTGAAATGGTTCATCTTTGGAAACCTACGACACTCGTATACCCTCTGCTATCATTATAAAATGGAAATATAGCAAGAACGCGACCGCGCCGTGTGACGCTCCTGGATTAGTATTAAACAATAATCACTGCATCTTATCAAATGTAAACAGAAGATTTTCCTTTAATCCACTTAATCTACAAATAAAAGATGTTTATAAATTGTTTATGCGTACAAGAAAACTAGGCGATTTATCAGTTTTTTGTCTTCTTATATATCATAGTGACAAGTGCTGGGCTGATAAATTCATTTACATGTTACGTTGTAGTGGCCAATTTGTCACTTAAAACAACGCAGTATGGTGACGATAAACAAAAACACTACAAACAAACTGCATACATCGAATCATGAAAAAATACATAAAATTTAAAGTCGCAAAAATTATATTTATTTTCTATAGGGTTGTTACTTTTGTAAAGGTAAAAAGTTAAATTTCTGTTCAGACGCGAATTGAATGCTGATTAAGGGATATTTAGTTAAAATTTATCTTTATTCGAATATATAATATCTTTAAGTCGAATACTACAATAAAACGCGGATAATAATATACATTAAATGTGTAGTGTAACAATTTTATTGTACATAAATCAAGAAGTTAAATCCTTATTTTTTGTAGTGTATGTTGTGGAGGGAACTTGTATACGTATGATTTACTGGTGTCCGATCCCTTTCTTAGAATTAATAAATGTTTGAACTATATGTGTAGTCATGTTTTAACATAAACAACTCTGTAATATTTTACTAATAATAAGAAAACAACATGTCTACAAAGAACAAGATGAAGGGACTAATTAAAAATCAACACAGGTACACAATCATACACGTTAAGAAAGTTGTCAATATCGTCAGGATGACAGTACATTGACACAGGTAGTAATGTACGAGGTAACCCCCTCTGATATGTAAATCATGGTTATTAGTACTTTCGTTCTTGTTATGAGAGAAAATTTGTGTCTGATGAAGCAGTCCAGATTTTATTATTGCGTAACTTTATTTCATAAATTGAATCCTTACTTATAATTCTTGTTGCATATTGATGTAAACCCATTACCGATTTCAAACTAGGTTTCCATTGTCTTCCGACTTCACTGTATCAAGTTAATCTTGATTATGTCAAGTTCGACTGTCCACGTAAAAAACAGTTGGACGGCAAAGGATTCTCGGACTAGATAAGGTACCGGTCAATATTAATGGGGGCGGGGGAGGGATGGGACCAGTGCATTTCAAATTATTAGGTTTAAAAACGGCTATTTCCTATATTCCTAAAATACAAAAGTAAATTTCTGTCCTACATCAGATGTGTTATAAAAAAAAAGTGGTGTCCTATAAGGTGAATAATTTTATGGTTACAATTCAGTATAAATTTGTTAAACAAATTGTGCGATTACAGCATGTTGGTTTTGAATTAAAACGTCAGAAAAAAAATAGTTTTTTTCATTGATGATCTTGTTATGAAAAAAACTTGCTGTCCTTGATCAGTGCATAAAATAACAAAACTAGGAGTCCCAAATATATGCCAGCATCAAAAAGTATTGCATTTTGCACCGGTCCTACCACCCCATTAAATATTGACCGGTCCCTTATATCAACCTGGTAGATTTCTTATGTGTAAGTTACACAGTATATGTTATGTCGTTTTAATTTAAAATAAATTCTTGGAATGAACAAGGAAAAATAATTAAGTTTTGAACTTAAAATGGAATTCGTTATTTATCTTCGTATGCACGTTTTCTTTCTTTTTTCACATTTTGACCTTTTAAACCTTACAATAACTCCAAAATTATTTGAAAATAAAGAACTGACAAAAATGAAAGAAAGTGTTGTATTTTGTCTACCATGGTTTAAATAAATATTTTCAAACTGTTACTATTTTCACCGTTGTTTAAGACTGTACTGTTTTGTTTCTTGTTTGTTTGTTTGGTTTTTTTTATTTTGTTTGTTTGTTTGGTTTTTTTTAACATAAATAAATCTTCCAGTGTTATGGTTGTCTTCAATCAAGTTTAATTCGTCCATCCATATTTCTACGGAATGTTTCATGCTTCTGGCAGTCTCCGCGGTCCCTAAATTATGGTTAAAACAGATGTCATTGTGGATTGCATTATCCATTAATTAGCCCACTCATTAGAATACTGTTCAGAATCGGATATTTTACTATCACTCCGAGCTTTTTGACAAATGATATTTGATACAATTATTCATGAAATGTAATGAAACAAAATCACTCGTTTCAGCAGAACAGCATATGGAATTCCCGTGTTACACAGAAACAACTGTATCAAAGACTCGATTGTTCTAAATCATGAAACACGTTTGTCATTCAAAGTAAATATGTTTTTATCCAAATATCAAACAAACAGACAATAATAATTTCTCAATATTGTTACATAATTAGACCATTTCAATCTATCGTAAAGTTGTCTGATACAGGACCTGTCAATCAGAAATATAACTGTTTGTGAGGTCATTTGTCTAACGGGTATATGTGTTGACAAACTGAACCCTGAAGGCATCCGGGGTCTTGTAATTATTTTGGTAATTATGCAAAAGATTCTAATATAAACAGATGAAAAGTACGCTACGACATAACTTCAACGTTACGTACTTCTGCTTGTATTTTTAACATATTTTGAAACTTCCTATCAAATTAATTACACGTCCGATAAGCATGAAATTAAAGTCGGTGCTGACATTTTTTACACCCGAGATACCCCAGATACCTATCTGGTTTTGCTAGAGATAACATTATAATAAATATGCAAACCGTGTAATACTACATATAATTCGTGTAAATATACACTAATGACTAGATTATTTAAAAGGCGCTTAATTGGCTATTTAACTTTAGATTGCCTCAAATTATCCGTAAAAATTGTGTAATTGAGACGTTTAAATCATATCATTTTGGTCATTTTTGTTTTGATATGAAGAGACAGCCTCAATGCTACTTCATATAGAATTTAACGATTTCTGTGAAGCGTTCCCACTGGCTGTCAATGGAGATGAAACTGTTTTTAAGTAATTTAACGGGTCAATTTGATGATTTATCAGATATTTTTCAAACCTGACAGAAGTCCAAATTCAATAAATTGGCTTTTCCTTTACTGCAATCTGACTTTGTAAAGAGTTTTGCTTTGCACACTTTAGATCATTTATCACAACAGATCCGCTAACATGATAAGTATTTTACAGTAATTCAGAGTGGTTACAAGAGCTATTAATACATTAAGACAAATTGGTCTATCAATACATTTGATTACTTCAAAATTGATCGTTATTACATGTATAAATCATTTGACGGTTTACAACTGAGATGTTTTTATGTCATTTTAATTAAAGTAAAATAGCATTTTACATCGACAAATGCCATAACGTCAAGTAATAAATTCAAACAGTTTACTAAGAGCCTCAGGTTTGGTCATTATCGAATGTTTTCTACATGAAATCAAACTAAACAGTTTATTTAAATAAAAATTTATGAAAAATATTCAATTATGGAAGTGTTAAGTAAAATCGTTGCCAATTTAAAGTCTCCATATTTACAATGCTCTTAAGTTATTTAATTAGGAATCAATTAAAATATTGGTCTTACCTGTCGAGTCTCACCAGGTACAGGTGACACAGTGCCAGACGTCGTCGCTGTCCATGACGAAGTTTTGTTTTCGTTTTCTAACGAAGATTTTAATGATTTATAATCTTTGTACGTTATAACTAAAACTGTTGCTAAAGAAGCTATAACTATGATCAATACAGTATTCCACAAACAACAACATTTCCTTTTTAAAGAGGCGCTGTGTCTCCAGTGTGAACTCGATTCAAAAGAAACGGACCGAAGCCTGGCATGACCGTTTTTCTTAGGGTCCTTTTCTTGTAAAGAGATATGTTCGGGATCACGAAACACAATCTGTCCATCCTCTAATCCAGAGCTGCTACAAGTGTCCTCATGTTCTAAAGTATACACCGCATATTTTTCCGAAGAAGGACTCTCTATCGGCATGTTTAACACCTCCGCCGTTCACCGTGTCATTCTGTCAACTGATTGATAATACAGGAGAACTCTAAACATAACTGTCCATCCATGAAGTAATATACTAACCTCATTGTAGCGATAAAATGATCCAGTCTTTTTATCGATATAATAGAAATCTATTAAATAGATATTGCGTTATGGTTCGAGCACATTAATGCAGGTGAACAGCTACCTATACAATAATATTACGCCATTAGATGTTTTTCAGTTAATTTATACATAATACATACACATTTTGACAAACATGTCTGTCCATTAAAATCTAAACGAATATTTATATCTTAAATTAGATGTAACAGATTTCGTGTGCAGAATACTTTAATTGGACGATTCGTTTATATCCTTTGACTTAAATTATTATAAGATTATCACATTTTTTGTCTGAACGCCTCCAACGACCGCTAACAAACAATTTTAGAATAACTAAAAAGCAACACAAAATTCCCAAGCTTTGGATTAGGTTCGTTAAATCAGACGATTTACAAATGAATGATATTGCTACATGCTTTGAATAATAAAAGATGTTGACCAGTTTCTATCGATTGGGTAATTAGTCCCATTCCAACGACCTGCTGCGAATATGCAAAAACTCTAATTATATACCGACAAGTACTAAGTAGTTAAAGTCCAATTGAAGAAATATAAACGCCTGTGAAGTAATATCTGTCTGTACTGACACAAAAGGTGACTTCCAATTAAATCTTGTATTGTCCTTGTTAGTGGAAATCTACAATTATAGATGTGTATTGGCGAGGCGGACGCACCTGCTTCCGAAATGATTGAAGTCGACGTAATCAGTGTAATTGATGCCAATCAGGTTGACGGACAATGGAAGATTCTTTCTCCTTGATTTACCAAGGAAATTAAAAGTTATCTGTAATAATGGAGTCCGTTATATCTTTGTTTTAAGTTGTTTCGTATCAGTTTAAAAACACTCCTTTGAAGCGCTGCGCTAAGTATAAGCCAACAAAATCTCTTAAGTTAATAAATAAAAAATCAATGAATTAATGAAAATTAAGCCCGACTTTCAATATCGGTTAAAAATAACAGTATTTCTACAAAAAGATTAAGCTTTGTCATTTCATGGTTTACCATTTATTGATGTTTGGTGCTGTTTACTGTGTGTGGCTTTACTAAATTTGAAGCGTGTTAGAATCCTGTCACATTTTCTCGGGATTCTTTAAGAAATGTTCGTTGCACCGTGTTTATCATTTCAAGCATGTAATGAATTTCCATTCACAGTTTGTAAATTGGATACAACATTGCATGGGAATCTTTTCCCCCCAAGTTTTCTTGTTTAATTAAAATGTTTTCAGTCTTTTTAACTCCAAATCATTTTAACACGGACATGGCAGAACAACCCAAGATAGATTGATATATGACACCGAGTCACAGAAAACTATATTACCAACATAATGGTATGCTTTTTTCATTCTGATTCTTACAGGATCATTATTCTTTCGTTGAAATACGAGATCTTCTACACTCTGGAGCCATTTGCTTCGGATTTGCATAATAAATTGCAACAAGCCAAAAAGAAATAAATCCTAATTGCAACACAAGCAGTTCATATCTCCATTAGGTGTTTATGTGCTTTGCTGTCGCATTACCATATTAGAGAATTAAGTTTCTTTCCTAGAATTGCTGAAGCAATTTACATGGACACGGCTATAAATTATTTTTCGAGTTAAGAACGAACAGTTTTAGTGAAAAATAAAGTGTTAACCATTGTATTTAATTATCTTATTTTATTCCGAAATGTGTGCGTTTTCAATACTGTTTGTCAATATCTTTTATGAAAGTGTCTTGAATAAACATCCTTTGGCATGAAATTACCGAAATCTTGTTTCCTTATTTATAATAGATATATTTGCCCTAAAAATATATGTTAATTATTACGGTTAAAATATATAGCATACCGACTCGTTGAGAACAAAGAGCTGCAGTGTCAGTTTGTCGGTCCAGGTACAAGTATATTTAAGACATATAGCACTTTCGTCACAAAATTAAACCATAAATTTTGCTCTGCTACTCACGCTTAACGACAAAACCGAAATGCTTAATATTCCCGCTTATCTTATAACAGATATTCAGATTTATTCTGAATCAAAACTTTGACAAACAAGTATTACTGTACAGTTTTCATGCTAAAAGATATATGCTAGGTGGATATGCTCAGTTGCAACTGAACAATCTAGAGTGTTGTGCTAACAATATTATATAGAAATTTCTCAATTGTTTTACACAATTTGTTTACAAGGCACAGGCGCGGATCGAATAAACGCGTCGAATAAATAGGAGTTCGTTCTCGGGGGTTTGTATTATGATATTTCATTAAAGAAAATTCATTATTTATGGTCATAGTTGTAAAATAAAGCCAGCTCAAAGAAGGGGCAAAAGTAAAACAAAACGAGTCTAGAAAACTTTGTCTGGATTGCTGCTAAATGCTTAGATTCCCGTAGCTTATAGATCATAGGAGTAAGTCGGTGACAATGGGGAACACAATTTTGACCAATTGGAATGCCAATTGTTTTGTTGAAAAACGTAACCGACAAGATTAACAAATATGTTTTATTGATCAAAAGGTGTACTATTTAAATTACGGTGTCATAGCATTTAAAATAAAGTTTGCAATTATACCAAGCTTACTCCTGAAGACGAGTAGAACGTCAGCAGTGGCACTTACTCTAAAAATAGTTAAAATATATAGTATTTATTGTAATTTAAGGGTTTTCAATTTAAACAAAGACTATTATCAATGATATTTTGTGTCAACATCTGCCTACTGGGTTGGTTATACCCACGGGGACTAACAGTCCACTACAAGTGGTATTATTAACCTAATGATGGTGAACAATGCAATTGTTTATACCTGTAAAAAAGGTTCTGGTATCTACGTTGACCATTATGACTGAAAAGGAAAAGATGAAATAAATAATTTTACTGAAGTTTATGTTTAGGTTGAGCGTTGTAGTATAAAGGGTTGAGAAATCAGATGTTTAAACTTGCTACAGGTTCCTTTGATCTGTTTTGCTATTAAAGAGATAAACCTTTATCATCTACATTTATAGTTCATAGAAAATGTTGATTATAAAGATGTATCTCTCTTATAGCAAAAAATTAAAATGGGCTTGTGCTAAGTCTTTTTAATGCTTAATACTTCTACAAAAGAACTGAGATCATGATTTAATGACTCTTAAGAGATCTAGAAATGTATAGGATCCATATCTTATACACTCCACGTCTTGAAAAGCTAGTGTCACAGAACTTCTTAAGGACGAATTGAACTTCTTATGTAACAGTTGTAATTATTTTTTAAACATTTGCCCGACAGTGTAGTAACCGTTGTGTATGGGTAATAATGGTTTGTTATTGTCAAGGGTATCCTTTTTCGTATTTGTTCAAGATGTATAGGTAGAAGTGTCAACGGAATAGGGTTCTTTCTTACACAAATAAGATCGGCATTACTTGAATCTATGGTTTTTGCACGTCAATTTAAGGGGATGCAGGACACTTTCACTGAAAATAATTTGTCAATGAATTTTTGTTTAATTTGCCATAAAGTTAGTTCATTACACAAGTACTGTAATTCAAAATAAAAAAAGGGTTTCAGAGCTTATTTTCAATTTTGTATTTTCTATTTGAAATTTACACAAAAATTTGTGGATGGCGGCCTGCATCCGTTAAGAACAACATACTGTTACGATTATAAGCATAAATAATTTGCCACGCATGTGTTTTTAAAAATGCATGGAAGCAGCATTTGTGCGCATTGACCCATTTAGTTGATTCTAATTTGTATTAACGAGCATGGTGCAGTTGTTCTATCAATCTTAATTTACATTAGAGTTTTATGTGATTTGCTGTCCTATCTCCATACTGAGATAATATCAAGCGTTTCCTATTTAACGCCTTTAGCAAGCTTTGGCGAACTTTAATTAATGGAACCACTGAACTTTGTTTTATATAGCTCTCTTCACATTTAAACTATATCGATATGATTTGTATGAAATGAAATGGTTTTCCATTAAATGATATTATCTGTATGTCGGCAAATATTTTTAAAGACGTAACAGAACATGTCTCACTATTTCTGTAGACGTATAAAATATAATACAACATAATAAACAATTTTGCTTTATATCAGGACGAGAACATGCCAAAATTACTCTACAGGGGGAAACACAGCATTGTACAAAACGTCAACATTGTACAGGAACTGAATACTCCAACTCGATGCCCAAGTATCAGTCATCCCAGGGGTGCTTTTCATAAAAAGTCGTAAGTGTAAAATCTATCGTAAGTGCTGACGTCACAATGCATTTCCCTTTGATCTTCAGACACTTACAATAAATTTAACACTTACGATTTTTTGTGAAATCGACTCCTTGGTCTTCGTAAAGGAACGTGATAACTAACATATTGCGACATCTTAAAGATCTCCATAGCTAGGAACAGGAACAGTATATTAAGGAATTTTTTATAAATGGACTTGGAAAAAGCTCGTAAATTTCTGGAACAAAGAAAATTTCTTTTAGATTTACAGTTTCTAAATATGTCCTTTCAAAAATTTCAACCACAATATCATAAAAATAACGATTGAGACAGTATGTAACATATAATTTATATAACTATGGTTGGTGTATAGTTTCTGAAATAAATGTGTTTAATTGATGTCCTACAGTTAAATGTGGCCATTTACACAAAGAAATAAGTCTAGCTTATAACATACAGTTAAACAAAGAAATAATGTTCATACCCTCACCACCTTTCTTTCCAAAAAAAATGGTAGTAAACTGAAGTACGCCTCTGTCGGTCTTTTTTCCGCTCACTGCTGACTACTATACTACTCAAACTAGGTTTTGTTGTACCTAGGTTGATGTGATCTCTTCAGAAGTCTATGGTTGTCACCATGAATTAATTGATCGTTATGGGAAATCAGTGTCTCAAATACGATCGGACATTTTCGCCGAGTCATAGGTAGTGTTTCCTATTTTTGGATTTGACTTTCTTAGACATGACAATGAGGAACTCCGCGGGTGTCTAATAAGAGGCACTGCTTACTCGTCCGGATCAACTAAGTGTATCCATGGTTTTTATTGGGTTCGGGTTACTGTCTTTCTGTGTTTTTGTTTATTTGGTTTTTGTGTTGCGCTGTCTATGTACGTCTATATCCGGATTTGTAATTGTCCCTTGACTTTCGGCTCTTGTTGTTCTGTTTATTTTCTTCGCTATTTTTCTTTGTCAGCAACTATACTTTTAAAAAAGAAAACGCAGCATGTATATACAATTTATTTTGCTTTCAACAACATTTTAAATACAGAAAAAACATCAAATTATACTGGAATTAAATACACTGGTTATACATGCGGTATTTAACCTTTATTATGTTTAAAGTTCTATTTCGTTCAGATGACAGCGCTTCAAAGTCAATATCTGATGTTCCCATCATTAGCATTGTAACACAGTAGGACATGTCTAGGCACAAAATCTATCAACATGTATATATGGTCCTGTGGAATCCCTTCCAATCCACGGGCTATATACTGGTAATTTGGCGATCAACGGAGAACTGATATGTTTTGATTGTATAGTCAACAGTGCACAAGTTGTTATTAATACTTTTTTCGGGCTTAGGATATGGCAGACCACACATCAAGGACGCAGTTCCTTGCGAACTACTCATTCTATAGACAAGTTTCAGTTAATATTTTTGCAGGTCCCAAACATTTGCTCTGTGGCACCATCGGACCATTCCAAGTCGATGAAGACGGCTCAGTAGTGCTCTAAAGAAGGACGTTTTCGCGTAGCTGGTTTATGACTGTGTGTAGTTCGATATTCGTCGGAGACCTGGAACATTTAATGTTGTTTTTCTGTAGCAGACCAGTTTCTCAAATGAATCATCCGAATATATCTGATCTTTGGATGTTGCTGGTATCCTAGATAGACCAGAACGTTGATTAACTGTTGTGCTGTAGATAGCTGGAACTATTGCAATAGAAAAAGGGTAGCGTAGAGGGGACGAGAAACATTTAACTGTTATATCCATAATTCCCCCAAAAGTATATGAGCAACCACTAGAATCCTATAAAGGCTTTAAAATGGCCCCAAATCCTTTGCTGAGAAAAAGGCTTCCATAAATCCTTCCTTAGCTACGTATTTGCCACTGCTGTCCTACTTATTCCAGTATGATGTTCTCGAGCAGCGCTACATAGGGTGACCTGTTTTTATTCAATTTCGGACATTACAATTTTTTATGCATTTTCAGGTGATGCAATGGCTGTTCTTGTCTCTTACTGATGTGTTTGCTTTCTTCACTTGTGTAGGTTCACTGAATATAAGAGCTGGTCATTTAGAAACTTTAAAGTTTTTCATAGTCTGTACTAATCCATTGGGTCTAATTTACATATGACTTCAGCGGCTTCTATAATATTAAATACCTTTAAACGGAAATAAAACAAGAAGCAATAGATTAGAAAAGTTTGAACTACATTGACATGAGGCATGTCTCGTGTTGTTATAGACTTGTCTCACATTCATTAATTTTATGACATACCATGCACCTGTAAACGCTTTGACTATCTTTAATGGCTTCCGGAACTGTGTATTGATCCCAAGTTACTCAGCTGAATGTTGATGTATAGTTTCTAACATGCAGAAGGGTTAAAAATGACAACTGTTTAATTATCATTCTGTGACAAAGCTCCTTATCAGATTTTTAAAATAATTACAAAGCAATATAATATTACCAAAGGTTTCCATTACTGTAAATACGGCACCATGTATTGTTTCTTTAAAACACTGACAACATCGTTGTATTTCTGGTGTCAAGCATTTAATAATTACAGGTAAAAAAGGTAACAAATTTCGTTGGACAATCAGGAATTATTTTATTTTTATTAGTTAACCAGTGTTTATGTTGAAAAATAATAAGGTTTCTTTATTCTTTCATAATAAAGTGATGTATGTTGAAAAACAAAAAATGAGGTTACTTTTATTTTTTTATAATAAATTTAACAACAATAAAACATGTGCACAAAAGTATAAAATTAAAAAATATAAATTCAAATTCACATTTGTAGGCACATAACATAGGACAAATTAACAATAATTATAGGATAATAGGTGAATATCCAAAATATGATCACGAGTGCCGCATAACGCATCTGATTAAACGATTGCGCGGAACGAATCTGATAATTATAGATCAAAATTGTTTTCGTAAAATTTTTATGCTTAATCCTAAATTTTATGAACGGCTGATGAATATCTGTAAAGTACAAAACCCAACTGCAACAAGGCCGCCCTTACCTGGATCAGGACGCCAGCTAACTAATATTTCGTTCTGAAATAACAAATAAGGATATTGTCACGCTAAATGACATGTTATAGGATATTGTTCTAGCAGGTTCCGATCTATTAGTGAACAATTATTTTAGCTTTTATGTTTTTATCATCGAAAAGACACTCACATGTGTCCCAAGTGACATTTTGGCGGGAAAAAACCCGAGAGTGAAAATAAACGATAATTTTCACATGTGATTTACCGTGATTTCTGTCACTCGGAAAATTCGATATTTCATCTCTATCTATACAATAAAGGTTAAGAATATACCAATGTTCTCTCTAGATGTAACAATGTTCACTCCAGATGTAACAAGAAGGAAGAAATGTCAGCATACTGGATAACTGTCACCTCACGATTCTGTACTCTGTTCTTCAGCAATTGGAGTCTGGTGTTGATCCGAGTGTATCGACGACGTTTTGTTGGTCTAACTCATCAGGCTTGGTAAGGTATCAGGATCATCTCCTTAATGCTGCTGTGCCATCCTTAAAAGTGACTAGTAGTCCATGGACCGTCTACATGGTTACATAGTTGTGTGCTTGTCTCGACACATCAGCGTACATTGTGTTGTTGTCGTTGTTGGCCAAGTGTTGTAGATTGGCATCGGCAGCGAAAACCAATGTTCTGTCATAGGTACTTCTTCGTCGACATTTACTTAGATTTGAATAAAAACCGGATTAAAAACGCACAAAACCCCCCAAAATAACAGAACAGATATAAACTACAGGATTGGAAAAATAGAAAATGAAGATCTACAATAATCATTTGTATACACATTTCACGAAGCAATAAAAACTGTTTATATTTAAGTAACTTCCCTATAGAATTCATACAAAAACTTGTATAACATACTGAGTGATAAAGGATTACATATAGACGAAATATCTTGAGTTCATGTTGTGGTCAGTTTGGAATGCAGGAAAATCCTGATGACGTTTTATTAAAAAATATCTGTGTTCATGTGTTTATTTCTACAGTTCCATGATAGCTTCCGTGTAGTCATTTTTCTTTTAATCAGGATCATCAATTAATGCATAGAAAGAAAAGTTATTACGACTGGAACGATTGGTTTTTTACGATTCTTTGCAAGGACCAGTTTAAGAGCACGCATTAACAGAAATAAAAAGTGTGTGCAGAACTACATTAAGAGATTAGAAACCTTCCAAATACATAATAATAAAATGCATGAACCATAGAACCAATATCATTTTACACCTGGTTAAGATAGCATTTTCTGATAACAAACAGTTATGACTTAGGATTAAGCTTGATTGTTTATTTGAATTATTTTAAACGCCACTTTCTGCGATTGTTCAGCTGTATCATTGGCAGAGGGTCATAGTACCTTAGTCTTCATTGAAATTAACTGATATAAAGGTCGGACAACCATCATTATAATATGACTGTAGAGAACGGATTTATTGAAGAGCAAACAGTTCTTGCTCATTTGACGACACTATGTTCAGATAACCAAACACATTTTCAATAGAAATTTAATTCAACTATGGTAAATCTCACCGTATCACAAAAATTCCGTAAAAATCGTGCAATAGCACGAGAATCTACGAAATCATCTGATACTAGCACGAGAACAGAACACTTGTTGTTACAAATTGAATTCGTGTAAGATTCATTGATTTATAACATCTTGCACTAAATAAATTTATCATATTATTTATAATAAATAATTATTTCCCTTGTATTTAGCAAGAAAAACAGAGATCAAAAGAATAATTGAGTGGCAAAATGAGATGAATATTTGATTTATAGTAATTTTCTGGACAGGGGATACTTTATTAACACAAATTAATTCAATACGTAATGATGCCAGATATAATTCGTTACTGTTGATATACTTTATATGGCCATTTTACAAGTGGTGGCGGATTATCAGTGGCTATTCATGTCAAAATTGAGATGGTTTCATATAGATGGTTTTCCTTCTAGATGAATTTCAAAAGCATCTAGATGGTACTGTAAAGCATCTAGATGCCTATTAAAAGCATCTAGATGTGTGTTAAAAGTATCTAGATGAACCTAATGTCAATGTAGATGTATTCATCTGCATCTAGATGAAACTCTACAGAAAACCATCTAGATGCCTTTCAAAAGTATCTAGATGCGTTTCAAAACCATCTAGATGATTTTCTATCGAGATTAATTTCAAAAGCATCTAGATGATAAGGTATTATATCTAGATGCCTTTAATTTGCATCTAGATGCTTTACAATACCATCTAGATGCTTTTGAAATTCATCTAGGTGGAAAACCATCTCAATTTTGACATGAATCGCCACTGATAGCGGATTCCTGTTGTAGCTGTTCTCTAAGATCCTTGACAATTTTTACAGTTGATTATACAACATGTGTATACTTTTAGAAATCTTGATGATCACCATTTCCCATATTTCTCTGGTAGTCTATGTGCATGATGTAATTTCCTGTCCAAGAAGACTGTAATTGTACTGCATATCATTTGTTTTGAGATGATACACGCATGTAGAGACAAAAAAGAAAAAAAACAAAGCAAAGCAAAATATGATTATGATAGTGTGCTGGAATCTGCCACGTTGTCGGTAATTCACAGGTCGATTCCTTCGCCGTCCTCATTTTAACCCTTGCCAGAGATATCTTCCGTTCGTAAAGAATGCCTTCTGATCCGTGTTATCAACACTATTTTAAAAGACTATATTGGCGAAAGCCGATAGAAAAGCATTGAAGTGTGGTTGTGTGTATATACCAATGAAAAAGTTTTAAAAAACCACACAGATTTTGAAATGAATGAACCAAAGAGTAAAAGCCGGTGATCCCATGTAATAATTTAATTGTATAGTTAGTAGATATATGTTTGTTTTTCATATTTGATACTAAAAAAGATCCTATATTTTTCAATAGAGGTCCCTAATTACCTGCAGGGTAATTTTGAAACTTGAAAATTTTGAATTTTGAAACTTGTGATTGTAAGTACATGATAGAAAGGATGATATGGGAATATCCATATCTCATCCCGTATCAACCCTTAACCCATATTTGCCCTCAGGCTTAATGTCGCTCAAGAAGATATGGGGGTATCAGGTTAATACTTGATGTGATATGGATAATGCCATATAGTATCCTAGAGTATCTAGCATTTACACCGTTAATACGATCCATGACCAAGGGCGCATGAATTTACCGGATAACGAACATATGTTCTTCAAACCGTCGACGAAACTAAAGAATAAAACGCACACACACAAATACATAAAATATACACTCATCGCAGCACCTTGTTGCACCAAAAATATCAGTTTTTTTCATATGTTCGATCTCTTCTTATTATCTCTTAATGATATATAATTGTTTTCGGCTACGATTGACCATATATCGCTTTTCAGGTAAAAAACCATACTCTACAATATATAGTTCATGTTGTAAGTGAAAAAATGGCTAATTAAATAACAAATAAAATATTTCATTTACAGTTTTTCGCATTTGTTAAATCCTTCAAGCTTTAAAATACATTTTTTGTCCTGATCTAATAAGGAGAAGTAAAGATGTACAAAATTGTATATTAATGCGCTCTTGACCTCTCATGTCTTAGCTAGATAGAATCAGAAAGAACTGATCACTTCAATTTTATTACTTGAATTATTTCATGATTTATTGGGTATGCTTCCTATTTTTGTAATGCATTCTTATCTTTACATAATGAAATGTATATATTTGTGTTTCTTTTATTAATTATAACATGTCATCAAAGATACCAAAGTTAAAAAAATTTACTACGCCAGACACGCGTTTCGTCTAATCAAGACGCATCAGTGGCGCTCGAACCCAAACAATATTTGAAATCCAAATGAATGAGATGTTGTAGAGCTTTTATCACCAAAATTCCAAGACGTTATACCAAAATCCGGCTAAGGCTATCTACACCTTGAAAATAGAAAAACCTTAGAATTAAAATAATTTTCGAAATTTCAGGGCAGTAAATTTATACATTGCCTAAATCAATGAAAGAATCAATTATATTCCCGTCAGCACCGAAGTGCGACTACTGGGCTGGTGATACCCTCGGGGACTAACAGTCCACCAGCAGTGGTATCGACCCAGTGGTTGCAAATAAAATGTCATCAAAGATACCAAGGTTAATAAAATTTACTACGCCAGGCGCGCGTTTCGTCTTACCAAGACTCATCAGTGGCGCTCGAACCCAAACAATATTTGAAATCCAAATGAATGAGATGTTGATGAGCTTATATCACCAAAATTCCACCTTGAAAATAGAAAAACCTAAGAATTAAAATAATTTTCGAAATTTCAGGGCAGAAAATTTATACAAGGACTATATCAATGAAAGAATCAATGATATTCCTGTCAGCACCGAAGTGCGACTACTGGGCTAGTGATACAGTCCACCAGCAGAGAGGCATCGACCCAAAGATTATAATTAGATTAAACATACCTCTAGGATCGTATATGAAGTCCTTTAAACAAACAAAAAATTAAAAAGGCTAAATAAAATTTTGAAAAATAAATATAATAATACAATAGAAAAACAATTCAGTAACATTCGAATAAAGGTCATCAGCAGTAAAAATAGTTGAAAATAATTGTAGAAGTTAATAATCTCATAAATTGTTTTGCAAAAACAGACATATAATTACATGTCTCTGGCAAAAATAAGACTCTTCTTCAATTTTTTTTTTTTTGGGGGGGGGGGTGGGTGGGGGGGGGGGGTTATTTTAAAGTCTGAAATTATTATTTAGTTCTTAGCAATGTTTATGCACATGAACGTTAGTTTGACGTTTGAATACATTTAATTGCAAATCTTTTGAAACAATGTTAATTACTGTAAAATTAAATCAATAGAAATTGTAACTTGTCGGTATTTTTCTTTGATCTTCCGAGGATGCCCAACGGAAGGACGCGATAACTGCTGATCTTACCACCCCCTTTTTGTTTTCACAGAACGACGTGACTATGTGATTTCGAAAAAGTCAATGTATTGTTATTATACGGTAAACATTTGTCTTTCCAACACTTTGCCTTTTTATTACAGTACTCTTTCTCAAAGTTGAGATATTATAATCAAGAAGATTATTTCGTGCCTTCCACGGTCGTCTATATTTTTGTAACCCTTCACAGCATATAATGAAATTTTAAATAAAACAAATTGAAAAAATTTTTTAAACCAAATCGGATGCACCTATAACATATAAATCGAACATCTCTGGATATGATCTTTTCTTGTTATTTGAACCCCCAAAACAATTATTGTGTATCATTAAGTAGTAAGAATTGATCGAACTTATGCAAAATGTGATACGAGAGCATGATTTATTCGTCCCTATAAAGAGTTGATTGCGAGTGTAAATTCTGGAAATGTCAAAGGATGAACAACATCTATTAACAAACTTTTCCCATCGTTTAGTGCATATTAACACACATATCGGACGCACAAGAGAGATGGTAGGTGTCGATAACCTGACCAGAATTACTGTACAATTAGATTTGGCTAACGTATCGGATGAAATGAGGACGAAATCTTATTCTAACTTTCAAGTAATATCATAAGCAGACCAACCTTCATGATCAGTATTTTACAGTTTGAGTTTGTTTTCATATACAACTACAGACCTACTTGATGATGGCTTTGGGAGTAGCAACACACGTTAAAAAAAACTATAAATTCGAGTCCTAGACATATATCTTCCTTTCTCATGTTAAACACATATTTACACCAGTGTCCGTTAATACAACTAATATTAATCAATCTGCAAAGTCATCTTGAAAAAATCTCATTCTGGTGGCGTCATTTTGATAATCATATGCACGATACCATAAAATGTCCAGGTAGATAATATGAGATTTGTCACAGGTTTCGATTGTCTTTATGTTGAAGGTTCAGAAGTTTATCACACAAATAAAAAAAAGATTTTCCAACCTATAAAAACTGTTAACATTTCATCATCATAAAGTTACATATTGTTTGTGTTCAGTTTCTTCTTCATCTTCTGTTTTTTTTTCATCTTTTGTTTTCAGTAACCGTCAATCTTGTACGTTCGTTTTCTCACAGATAAGATTTCTGATCAACATGAAACTTTAGTAATTTTGTTTGGGTTGACCTGAAGTTGTGCAATCAACTTTAATAATTTTCAAGATGGCCGCCGTTGAAAATAAAAGTTCATTTCTCAGATCACTGTGATGACTAAATGGCAAAAGCGATTTCAATGGAAATTTGTACTATGATGCAGTTTACTATCATAAACATTTTGACGGAAAAAAATTGTAAAGGTGTCAAATGTCAACTTTGTCTGATTTCAAGGAAATTGTATTTCTATGCACATTTTAATGTACTTATTTCAATAAAATACTATCCATAGGGATTTGGGGCGACTTTTGTGTTGGCAACTGAAATATAAAGTTCCTCTTCTTTTTTCTTCCTCCGTCAATCTTGTCCCTAGTTTTCTTACAGATGTGATTTCTGATCAACTCGAAACGTTGTGAGTATGTTAGGGCTGACGACATGAGTTGTGCTCAGATCTGTGCATGCGTACAGCGATTTCAATATAAATTGGAACATCGATACAGTTGACTATCCTGTTAGCAGTTTGAAGAAAAAAATGAGCAAAAGCCTCCGTTTTGTAAAAGCGGCAATTTTTACCACACTCCCAGTAATGTACAGATTTCAATGAAATACTTTCTGTGGGGATTTGGGGCGACGTTTATGTTGGCATCCAAACACAGTATTACTATTTTAAGTTACCAATACTTCGAATACAATTTACTTTAGTTTGATGCTTAATGTGTTGGTTGTCTAAAAGTATGAGTAAACCAAAGATAATCTTGCTCTTATTTTTCTAAACAATAAGATAAGAGATTATTGTGTCCGAAGATGAAAACAAATCTTGCATGTAACTTTTTTAATTTCGCCAAAATATAACAGGTAATAAAAATTCATCAAAAGAATGAGAACAGGACCAAAACTCTATATAAGCTCTACAATTCATTTGTCAGAAAAAACTCAAACAGAAATTTTATATAGATTTCTAAAGAAAACGCCCTGATGAGTCGTCGCACTTTCGAATTGTGTAAACCGTTTATCGTTATTAGCGCCAGATTCAAAGACTTCAACACATATTGTTGTCAACAGCACGTAGAGATTTGGTGCGTATTTTAGAAAATAAACATACATTTCTTAAGCCTGAATAACCAGCAACAAAATCTATTGCTTGTGTGCAAATCGTCAAACGACTGTATTATACAATTATCACCCTAGTTGGTGTGTGACCCGGTGAAAGAAATGCCGGGTCACATATCATCTATATATATAAGGTGATAACTGTTATATTATATCGAATATATTTAACTTCACTTAATTGTAGATGACATCCACTAAAACTTGAATCTCAAAGGGGCGCCCGTTCCAGATGTTCAAGTAGTTCAGTTCAGAACTACGTTTGATGTGCTTTATATTTTGATGCTGTCGTCTGCATGATATTAAAGTTGAAACAATACATTTTACTACAAATAGTTTCGATTATCGGTAAAATAACACCATTTTAATTATAAAAGAAGATGGCACCCCCTTTTTCCTGCGGCAAACGCGGGTTGGAAGGCTTTCTTATTACCTAAACCAATAATACTTCACTACTGATAGCTAGTTTTTCACTACGAAATGAGAGGTAACTCTTTCCTACCAACTGTATCTGTTCACGATAAAACATGTTATACATCCGGACATCTATACCAGTGACGACAGGGACACTAACTTAGTATAGAGGTCATTATCCATTTGGGATGGCCTGTGCAAAAGTAACCGAACGGGCGAGAAATCAAAATTTTTTATTAAAAAAATCTTTCTTTCACTTAAAATTTCCTATATGGGGCATTACAGATATAATGCTAAATGACATAAAAATGGAGACAAAAGTATACGTGACCACGGATTTTTTTCTGCAATTTTACTTTAAAGTTTAAGAATGGTTTTTCTACTTTCATTTCAATGTTGTGGTCACATTGTTATAAGCAAAAGCAGAAACAAAAGAGAAAATTGGGACTATATTTTCATCCTGCCATGTTTTGACCGGAATGAAATTCATTCATTGAATAGGATAATGACCCCTAAATAGTCCCTGGTTTAATATAACTCTATTTTATGATAAACAAATGTCGATTAGCACCAAATAGAATAAGCAATTTATTTAATTTGTAAAATCTATTCCACAATTTTTATACAAAGACTGGTACCCTCTTAATTTCTACTCTACATGTTATATCGTTACACCTCCAACAAATCGTTAAGCTTCAGTTACACTACACCGTATAGCGTTAACGGACGTCCAACGCATAACAAAATTTTCAATCCGTCCATGTCCGTTCGCATGCGTTTCTTTTCCGTTTATCATGCGGCGTTTGCGCTTCTTGTCCGGCGATGTCCAGCGGTGTTCGTTCCGTTCGGTGGAAAGTTTTGAACATGTTCAAAATTTGGAACGTACAGCACCGGATAAAGTTGTCCGTCAGATGTACGGTAACTATGCGCTGGTATGCGTTTTGTTCGTTACTCGTACGTTCCTTATTCTGTACTTGTCCGGTTCGAGTCCGTTCTTTCCCGGTGGACCTGATTTACGGCCGGACTACTAACGACATGCAGCGGATGTAACGTAAGTGTACGCTGCGTGTACGGTTTGTGTGGTACAAATCCGTTACTAGTACGTTGAAGTCCGTTAACTGTACGTCGTTCATCCGGTATATGTGCGTTGATCGTTCGGTCATTGTGCGTTTTGCACGTTTTATGCGCCCCGTACAGCGATCATGAGAGCAGCAGCGGGAAATGCTTTTCATCACCGGATAACTTTCAGCCCCATTTTTCTTTGCGTTTGGCGTCCGTTAACGCTATGCGGTGTAGTGTGACTGCACCTTATGGAATAAAAATTTTCAAGACACATCAAAAGCTTCATATTACGAAACAATTGTTCTTGTTGGTGTGAAAAGTTTTTAAATCTGGACAAAATCCCGTGCTATAATATGTACGTTGTGTTTTTTAAATGTTATTTTGTGACACTTGCAGCATTTTTAAACATTTTATATCATGGCTTTCGGGTTTCTTGGGATGAGGTTGGAGTACCAGGTGTAAAACCAAACCTTCGGCAGAATGTACTAGTGTGAAGGAGGCTATCGTCGACAACTTTAAATTTCTGTCTTTCCTTTGTTGTCATAAGAATTTATCTAATTCAGACAGAAGACATATATTATAGTTATTAAAATTTACTAAGCGGTAAATTATTTCCGAATAGCAGTACTTAATGGCCGTTAATGAAGGAAATATCCATAAATCAAGAAAGGGTTATTTTCCCGAGGTCCGCAGATCTGAGATTAAATAATATGGATATTATCTGAATTCGATTGAAAGTCTAACTATATTATTATACTGAACTAAACGAAAACAAGAACACGTGTATATTTTGATGGGGACTTTGTAGTGATAACTGTGGGAGCGTCTCATAACTGTGTAACCCTTGCAAATTAAAAAAAAATAAATAAATAAAAGTGTATAAACATCAAGTAGAATGGCAATGATATTGCAAAGTACAAACTATAGGTGTCATAACAAATCAGCAACTGAAAAAATGTAACATGAGAAAATTAAAAGGCTCGAAAACAATAAGCTACAAAGTGCTACTTAATTGCACGCATTGCACTGACACAGTTGGAAAATAAATAAAAATGTATAAGCACATGTATGAAATAAAATTGTGAGAATTATGATAATGCATGAAAAAATAAAACAAAACCCTTAAAGCATAAAACCAATTATATGTGGCGCAGGAAATTAGCAACTAAAATACCCTACAGTGATGTGGCCAGGTAGGCGGATGCATATAGAAGCCAACGCTTATACATTGTTAGCAAAACACACGAGAAAAATTGATAAATCGGTCCGAAGCGCTTTCGTCGAGAAAAACAGGGATCCATATCGGGAATTTTCATACAATAGCTACGCCACTGCCCCATAAGTCACATCAATAGATAAAACTATAACAAGTTATAAAAGCCCAGACAAGAAAGCACTGCGCCATTTGCTGTTATTTCGGAATATTTTTACAGTGCCTTGCAACTCATTACAGATTTGTGCTTAAGTATAGAAAAAAATTGAAGGCATACCTAGTTGTTTTAACAGAGGGTTTATCTGCCGTTCCCTGTAATATAATTAATTACAACGTATTATATTTGAATGATGAAATCTGATTGGTTTTGCAAAGGAGTAACCTATGTTGTAAGGTATAACCTGCCTTAGGCCACACGACGTATTCATACGCCAATGTATTTGAAATAGTTCCTTCGCTTCGCTGTATATTAGGTGTACAGAGACCCCAAAAAATTATATCGTTTAATCTGCTTAAGTCTTAAATACTATGCAAATAATTTTATGTTTTAATGACTGATTAAATTAAGAAGAAAGCTGCCTATATATATAATGAAAATAATTATAACAACACTACTAAGGAAGGCAATATTTCGCTCTACCAAAGAGCTTCATCAGGCGTTGACTTAATGAAAAATTCAAATAGTAGGAAATATTTTTGTTGTTCACTGTTCCACAAATTGGGATGCTGAACGGCCCTTAATATTTCTGTTGTTAACATCACTGTAGGACCCTGGATATTTTAGTACTCTAATCCACTCTGTGGATTACGTTCGTTCAATCCATCAGGTTCCACAGTTTTTAATTGATGTATCCAAAATGATTCTCGAAGTCCCCACTTTGGGTTTTGTTCAGTAATTTGGAATTTTACAGTTTAAAAAGAGTGGCCTGACTAAGAATTGTTCTAAGTTATTTTCTTACAAAATTTAGGATAAACTTCAGTTCGACTTATGAAATTAATCGGGTGTCCCTAAAAGAAACGTTCTAATTTATGAAGTCCTAACGATATCCCAAGTTTCCATTTTTATAGGTAATTGAATTACATCTTATGAGTTTTCACGTATAGCAAACAAAAATAGTTCAGAGGTAAAAATCTATCACTTGTTTCTTATATATACATGTACTTCTTCTTTAATTCATAGTATTCATTGGATGTAAAATTAGTAACGATAAGAAAAGGAATCCAAGCTTTAGCAAGACTGAGTTGCAAACTCATTTAGAAGATCTTAGAAGCAATGGAATAAGCACAACTGTAAATTGTCTAATGTGACAAAACAGTAGTAAAAAGAAAGTATGGGACGTCACTGCAATGAAATTAATGTATGAAACACAAACCACAACCGGATTGTGGAAGAAATCAGAAAAAGAGGTCTAAGTAAACTACAACGCTGAAAAGAAACAACGCTCATCAGAAGGGTGTCCAAGAAAAACTGGCGGACTCATTCCCTCACCGATGCCTTACATTTACACCATTTACAATATGGAAGCTGTCAGCGGTATAATCTCTTTGTGCCACCATAATCTGCAGTGAAACGGTAAAGGAACGTGATCGCAATGTGGATCTTTTTAAATATGCATGAAACCTTATATATGTACAAGTCCAAAATCTTTGGCTTGCATTGTCTAAACTTCAGAAAAATGTATTATTATCAAAAATTGTAATATGACGTGCTTTAAAGGCTTTGAGACCACAACTGTGGTAAAAAATGATTTAAATATGAGCAACACGGGCTGAGGAAGGCGTGTTTTAAATGGCTGTTCCGATTACAAAACTGTAACTCCCACGGAAAGCTATTGCATATGACGTATTAATCTTATAAATAGCGACACGCGCTATAATTATCCGTTGCAATATATTGTGTGTTACATTGACCGAACAGCCATTTATGGTGAAATCTATAGGTACGAAAATAGTATAAATGTACCGTAATTGTCTTATTAGAATAGAAATAATTCACGGAGGCTGTGATTTATCATTGTTTTACCACGGGATAAAATAATACGACATAAATGTCACCCCGTGGTAAAACAATGATAACCCACAGTCTCCGTGAATTATTTCTTAAGTATATATGTAAAGAATATATAATTCAAAGTTTAACATTGACCATGTTTAACCACAGCTCCAGCAGTCTCAAAAGAAAACGTACAGTTATATTGCTAAACCTGAAAAAAGGTTATGATATTAAAACACGAATTATAAGACATCAATTGTAATGTTAAAATAAATCGGTACTGTTAATATTAAAAGAAAAATAAGCTACACGGGATTTTGCATTGGAATTATTAATATTTTGCACCCTTGACCTATAATTATAGAAAGAAAAAAAAACAATCGAAAGTGGGCCAAAAATGTTAACAAGGTCCGCCCGGACCTATAATTGGGCGACACCGTCGAACTTTTTTGAATTCGGAGGTAGAAATGTGGGCATGTTTGTGTTTATTTTGGCGGGATCATTAAAATGAATACAACTACCATTAACCAATCGCAGACTCCAATTAAAAGTGAAATTAACGTTCCAGTTGGACATTTGATTGTTAATCAAAAATTTAGACATTCAGATTTAGCAACGACACTTCAGAGTAAACGGAATTTTGTTTACATTAGTAACTTATTCAGGGCACAGGCACTTGTTTCAGAAAAAATTACAACCTATACTCTAATAGGGTGTTAATTATGGTGAGGGTGGGGGGAACAATCAATCTCATTTAACTCATTCACTTTGCTTGAATAAATCAGGGAAATATGGCCACTTCATCATGTTCATATATTTGCTTTCGGGACGTCTACTAAGGTATGGCCGAATTGGCTAAGGACAAAAAGGCGTTTCGGCTATGGTTTCATATAACTTTTTTTTAATATTTAAAAGTACAAAAGTAACGTTGGAATTAAATAAATGTTAAATAAATTTTTCCACCTTAAAATTAGCAATGTTACGATAATACCATTCTTTATAATCAATCCATTTTTTGTTAAATAATTAAAAGTCTGAGTCATCAATTTAAAGTTATAATCACTATTAAAAGGCATAATAATTACAATACATTGATGTTGATTAACAAAATTATATCACTGGATATTCAAAGGCTGACACAAGACTAACAACAAGCCAACTTCAAAAGTGATAATAACTTGTGTAAATTTTTCGTAAATATTTGCACTAGAATGAGAGGTGTGAGAGTAAGCTTAAGAAAGAGAGTGAATTCCAAATTTGTTTTTTAAATGTTTAATACTTGTTAAAGCCATATTTGGTATATGTTTTGAAAATGTAATAAAATGTTTAACATCACGTTTGTTTCACTTCATTTACCTAGAAATCATGCAACACCTTAATTAGTTCAACACATTTAAGATTTCCAAAAATATTTACATGAATTCATGTAAGATTACATCTGTATTGCATTTATTTTCAAAGTTTCATCTTGATTGCTAACTAAATGCATCATAAAAAACATATTCTAATTATGCTATTTACATGTATGATATCCAACAGTAATACAATTAATATAATATGGCCAATTCAAACTATGGCCGAAGTGTACAGTGGATGAAACAGAGTATTGTCGAGACGTCAAGATACCAAATCTTTCATGTTGCAACTGTTTTCATACTTCAAGTCCAGTCAACATCAAAATGACAGTTTTGGAGCGCTGTTAATCTGTTGATTACTTGTGTTTGAACACTGAGGTAGATATCCAGTGATACTTTTTTTTTATGGTGAGTCCTGGACTCATCACTGTTGAAAGTGGTGAGTCCCACATATCCAGCTAAGTGCTTGCATACAACCGTTTTCTTTGATGACGGACCCATTAAATGTCTTTTTATAAAAAGATATAATATGGCTTGCAGAATGTTTATCCCATGCTATTTGATATTAGTTGTAGCTGAGTTTGGAAGTTTTTTTGAGTATGATTGAACTGCACTCATAACTTGAAACATGCTGGTTTTAGCCCATTAAAGAGAGACTTTTGCCTTACCTGGATGCAGATGCTGACATTAATATTTCTTCCAAACAACTCATTACCCACCCGCCCACCGTTTTTCAGATCCTAGTCTATAGCAGATTATCTTATTAATATACACAACTAAAAGTTTATTATATAACTAAAAAAATGTTCATATTGAAGATATCTTAGTACCGGTCAAGAATGTTTACTTTTAAAAAAATTTGTATGGTCTGTGCAAGGTTCCGACCGTGTATTAAAATTTGAAATGAGTGTATTATCAACACTTAATTTTAACCATAAAGAGTGTCCATCAACACTGCACGTTTATTGGTAATAAACATCTTAATTAAAGCATATTTGCCGCCCGAGTGATTGCTACTAGTACCTGCCGAGAATCGGACAAAACAGGTAAATATCGATCGCCATTTATAAGAATATGTAATCATGCATCGGAGACAGAATTGACATGACGGAAATTCATACACGGACGCGTCCTGGGACGCGTTAGATGTTGAAAAGGCGCGACCAGAACTGAAAAGACGCGCACAATACGCATCTAGACGCGTTGCGAGGATCCCTGGATTCCTATTCTACTGTCTTCGAAACAGTATTTGTTCCTGCTGAGTTTGGTAGATCGTTTATTTCTAAACAGTTTTTAAGTGTCACTTATATTTATTCTCTTTACTTCTAGTGGATTTTTTATTAGGGCCCCGCCCTATAGTGATCAGTCTGTCCATCTGTGGGTCAGTGCGTCAGTCCGAACTTATCGTGTCGGGCTGTAACTTTTTTCTCTTTTGAGGTAGGCTTTTGATATTTGGAATGTGGGTAGATAATATCAAGGCGATGTGTCGCATACCATGGTTGATGACCTTTGACCTCAAGTTCAGCGGGGCCCACAGAGATGGGTACCATCTCACTGATATCTAGTTATTTATTAAATCAGGTTAGGGTCCATAGAAATACCCAATTATTATTCTGTAGCTGTCAAAAATAAATTTATCAATTATATTTAAATTATTTCAGGTTCTGTGCAGATATTGTTTGATGAAAACTTAGGTTTGATAGATTTTTATCCATCATCAACTACTGGAGTAGTTTACATCACAGAGGCTGAACTGGCTTCAAACAGTTACAGAAGAAGACTAGCTAAACTTAGAAAGGTAATCACAAAACTGTTTATTGTGGTCTCATTTTATATAAGTGTACACATACTAGTATATAAATTTCCAGGACTATAATTTAGCAATGATTTATGAAATTTGTTTTGGATCTTACCATCACTATAAATACCTCATTTATATGATCACGTAGTCACGTTTTTAGTAAACATTATTGGAGGTTTCTAAGGGCAGTGTGACATCACCATGTTACAAAACAAGCGATAAACAGATTAATATTGTTTGTTATATTTCCTCAATCTCATCATCCATCTCCCCACAGGCTGCTGGGTAGATAATTTTCAATCTTGGAAATTAGACAAACAATAATCTATCATTATCTTATAACTCAAAACTTTCCATGCAAAAAATCCTATACTATCAGCCAATGCATTCACCATGCTCAATTTAAAGACGTAAAGTCTGCTTCAAATTTTTTTACAGGCCTACAGTTATATTTTATAGTTGACAATTCCTTGTTATGTTGAGATTTTCAGCCGTACTTTTTAATGTATTGCCTACAACATCTTAGACATTATAGTATAAATTGTACTCGTCTTCACTGCAATTCACAATAGTATTGTTCTTCTGGTACTGCTTTCTCATATTTTATTGAAGGTGTATCTATATTAGCATGATGGACTAGTTGTTTTATTGATACAAGTTACATAATACAGTTTGCAATCAGAGTATCAAATTTCTCATGGCAGTTGGTTTTAATATTTTTAAATTTCTTCAATACGGTTTGAATGTTATTAATGTTAAAACTGGTATCTTGGAGGAAGCAATCAGCATTTCAAAGTATTCTTTACAAGGACATTTGTCTCCTCTTTCATTGATTAATTCATTTATATGCACAATAAAACCCATTTTGACATGATAAATTAAAGCAAATGTTTATTTATTATTTACTGATTTATAAAGAGGAGAAAAAACTAATCCTGAATTGCATTGATTACTTAGTGTGAAAACAGTATACAAATTCTATATATATTTTTTAAAGTTATTTTTAGTTATTGTTGTGAAAATTTGAAAAATGTAAAAAAAAATTTGACTCCATAAGCTGTAATTGGTTGAATAAAAAAAAAATCTTTTTAAAATTAAACCTCTGAGCCAGATTGAACAACTTGAATGGAAAACGTCTTAGATGGTCCCATTACAGAATTTAAGCTGATCAGCCAACAATTCATTCATGAGGGGCCTCTGTGGCCAAATGGTTATGGTAGTTCGTCTACTATAATTGATCATGTGGTCTGTCAACACTGAGGTTGCAGGTTCAAGTCTCACTGCCAGCTCACAGGGTGCACTCTACTCCAGTCTTAATTGACAAGGATTGCCAGTTTTCCTAATGAATGTTGGGGGATTTCTCTTGGTCCTTTGGCTTCTTCCACTAATAAGAACTGGATGCCACGATATACTGTGAAATACTTTTTAGCTCACCTGACCCAAATTGTTATCACTTTGCGTCCGTTGGCCTCGGTGTCGGCGTCTGTAAACTGTTTACATTTTAATCTTCTTTTCTGAAATAACTCGACCAATTGAAACCAAATGTGGCCATAATGTTCATTAGATGAATCTTTACAAAGTTTGTGTTTTTTATTTGGATTGGAAAACTAATATGGCCACCACCACAAGACTTAGTTTTACACACTAAGGGAAAAAAGTTTTAAATGGTGTCGTCTTGGAACCTGTTAACCAATCAAAACAAAACTTACTAGCAATATTGTTTGGATGGTCCATTATAAAGTTTATGTTTTCTATGCCAATTGGAAATTTAAAATGGCCGCCACTGCAGGACTTAGTTTAACATAGGAACCTATGGGAAAAAGTTTAAAAGGCTTCTTCTCTAAAACCGGTTACCCCATGGACACAAAACTTATAAGCAATAATGTTTTAATGGTCCTCTATAAAGTTTGTGTTTTTTATCACAATTAAAAATTCAAAATGGTCACCATGGCAGGACTTAGTTTAACATAGGTCACTATGGGTCAAGTTTTAAAAGGCTACTTCTCTGAAACCAGTTAATCAATGGAAACAAAACTTACTAGCAATATTATTTGGATGGCCCTCTATAAAGTTTGTGTTTTTTATTCCAATCGGAAATTCAAAAGGGCCACCGCCACAGGACTTGGTTTAACATTGGAAACTTGGGAAAAAAGTTTAAAATGGCTTCTTCTCTGAAACCGGTTAACCAACCAAAACAAAACTTACTACAAATATTGTTTGGATGGTCCTCTTTAAAGCTTACGTTTTTTATGCCAATTGGAAAATCAAAATGGCCACCACTGCAGGACTTAGTTTAACATAGGACCCTATGGGAAACAGTTTAAAAAGGCTTCTTCTCTGAAACCGATTAACCAATGGAAAAAAAACTTACTGGCAATATTGTTTGGATGGTCTTCTTTTTTGTTTTTATGTTTTCTATTGTCAATTGGAATTTTAAAATGGCCGATACAGCAGGAGTTAGTTTAACATAGGACCCTATGGGAAACAGTTTAAAAAGGCTTCTTCTCTGAAACCGATTAACCAATGGAAAAAAAACTTACTGGCAATATTGTTTGGATGGTCTTCTTTTTTGTTTTTATGTTTTCTATTGTCAATTGGAATTTTAAAATGGCCAATACAGCAGGAGTTAGTTTAACTTTGGACCCTATGGGAAAAAGTTTTAAAATGGCTTCCTCTCTGAAACCAGTCAACCAATCGAAACAAAACTTACTACCAATATTGTTTGGACGGTCCTTTATAAAAGTTTTTGCTTTTTATGCCAATTGGAAAATCAAAATGACCACTGCCCCAGGACTTAGTTTAACATAGGACCCTATGGGAAAAAGTTTTAAAAGGCTTCTTCTCTGAAATCAAGTAACCAATGGAAACAAAACTTACTGGCAATATTGTTTGGATGGTCGTCTTTAAAGTTTATTTTTTTTTTATGCCAATGGAAAATCAAAATGGCCACCACTGCAGGATTTAGTTTAACATAGGACCCTATGGGAAGAAGTTAGAAAAAGGTTTTTTCTTGGAAACTAATTAACCAATCGGAACAAAACTTACTGGCAATATTGTTTGGATGGTCTTCTTTAAAGTTTATGTTTTTTATTGCCAATTGGAATTTCAAAATGGCCGCCACCGCAGGACTTAGTTTAACATACATGTAAGACCCTATGGGCAAATTTTTTTTAAATCTTCTTCTCTAAAACCGGTCAACCAATCGAAACACAACTTACTAGCAATATTGTTTGGATGGTCCTCCTTAAAGTTTATTGAAAATTACAGGACTAAGTTTAATTTTAGTGCTTGTATACAATATTCAGGAAAATGTCATCTTCATTGCCTATAAAACTTGGTGAGCAATACTGGCTCTCAAGAGCTGCTGGTTATTTGTGGGGTATCAAATTTGGTGGTTTTCGTAGAGACCTTAGAACACGAAATTTAAAATCCAACAAAGAATAAAACTTCATTAACAGATCGGAACTTGGGAACAACAATCTGAAAATGTCCGAGATTGCTCATTTATTTGTAAATTTAATATATGATTTGTGTGGTTCGATCCATACCTAATTTTTAGCTCAGTATCCATTTTAAATGATTATGTAAGCAGGTTTCATGTTCTTAATGTGTTTTTATTAAATGTAGTATCATTCAATTGTACAGAGTATAAAGAAATATTGACTTCCGGTCAAGCAGGAGAGATACAAGGTGTTCATTTTTGATGTTAAAAAGTAACATTATTATCGGCATTATGAGTTTGGTTGCTCCTTTGAACCTACTAGTAAATTAAAATAATAAAATAAATTATTTAAAAGATAAGCTTTATAGTGCATATAAATGACACACTATATCAACCGGATGTTGTTTGAATACTGATCATGGCACAAATGACATTAAATTGCACCTTTGTAACAGTTGTTTATTGCTACTTCTGTAGTGATACACGACCCTCCATATATGAATGCTACTTTTGAAAACAAATAGACTCAAAGTATTTTTAATTGCAATTAATTATTTAATACATTACTGAGTGGTATTATAATTAGTAATTGATTTCAGTGTTGTTATATTTAGATGCAAATAATTAACTTCCTTTTTTAAAATATGATGTATTTTAATTACAAAATAAACACAGTCTAAACACTTAAGTGTACAATGGTAACCATATGCGTAAACAACAACATGCTATGAAAGTGTTTTATCTTCTCTATATGGTGATATTTATTATCAACAGTGAAAAGGATTCTGGGGTAATCATTTATTTTGATCCCAACTTTACTTTTTTGGATTTTCGGAAACCGTCAGTGCACGAATTTAAGAACCCATGAACATGTAAAATTTCACCAAACCACACAATTTGATTGCCACAAATAAACATACTTTCACAGTTGCTGAAAACTTGCTGAAAGTGGCATTAAACACCATTCAAGCAAACAAACAAAAACAATCATACATGATAGCCACCAAGGCCTGTGATTGGTTGATTGAACATAATTGTAGCCCAGTTGTATCAAACTTGTCTTAAATATTCATGACCTGTAATTGTCAATAAAAATGGTGAACACCTTGGCAAAATTCTACAAAATACTCATTTAGATTGTTGTCTGGAATGTTGATTCAATTAAGCTAGCAGTTGACCAAGGGTACCACCAGGGCCTAGGATTGGTTAAAAAAAAGAAAGTATTCTTTTAAAAAATAAGACATGCAGTCAATTTGGACATTGGTTTGAAAATTGTTGGTGCATATGTCAGGCCTTTGAGCTTTATCTTGTGTTAGTTGAACAGGCATATCAGTAGGTTTCCAGAGTCCATAGAGAATAAAAATGCTTAAACACAAGAAACAGATCTTATTGAAAAATACATATGTCCCAATTTAATGCTAATTGAAATTACCAGTGTATTTTTTCTCCTGCCAACAGGCTAACAAGATACCTATTGTGGTTATTGGAGAGAGAACTGCTACCAGTAGTCAGTACTTTGCCAGCCTTCAGAAGTTCTGTGTTATGGAGTTAGGATTCTCTTTGGTACCAGTGCCTTCTCAAAGAGAGGCTGGAACTATTTTAGCTCAAATGGTTTGTAGGTTTGTATTGAAGCTGAATTATCTTCCTAATTGGAGGAACATGTTTTTTGACTATTTGATTTGGTTGATTGATTGATTGAATGTTTGCTTAATGTCCAGTGAAAAATATAGAAAACTGGTCAGAGAATTTAATCTTGCGTAATGGCTTCAATGAGCCTATTTTTTTATGCCCCCGTGACGACATGTCGGGGGGGGGGGGCATTAAGTTTTACTCATGTCCGTCCGCCTGTACATACGTACGTGAGCGACTTTCAGACCTGTCCGACAACGACTTCCTGTTTGGGACTTCATTTGTAGGTACGTACATACATGAACATCTGTCCATCCGTCTGAATTTCTGTCAAGCCTTTCTCAGAAACTATATATGAGAACCATTTGAAATTTGGCAGGTTGGTTCAGTATCACAAGTTGTATGTCCTAAGCGACTTTCAGACCTGTCGTACAACTACTGTTTGGGACTACATTTAGCCATGGACAAATTCTTCGATTTTTCTAAATCTACAAACAAGGTCATTATTTTCCAAAGAGTGTGGCACTCTTCAAACACTTTACCCGCTTTGGTCTGCACCCAGTCTTGCCATATTATGACCGAAAAAAATTGAGGGCATACTAATATATATCACCTGAGGATGCACTGGGCAGGTCTGTGGGTGAATCACTCTTCCAGTGTAATTGCCAGCCTTTTAATATGACTATTATATGCAATTATAATGTAGCAGGGATAAAACTTAACAGTCGCCTAGTCGCCAATGTGAGTAGAATTTCTGTCTGGCGACCAAATGCCTGTGTCTAGAACGTAACAAGTGTAGTACGATGCACCGACTAACGAACGCTTAGAAGCATTTTGTGTTTACATTTCAAGTTTCGTCACTTAAAAATGTTGTTATTAGCAATATCTGAGCGTATATGATATGTGGTGTAGTGGCGTAACTATAATCCAGATCGGGAATAGATAGAACAATTTAATTGACATTTGCATCATGAATCGTCTTGAAATAGTTTACGTGACATTTTTTCAAAGGGGAATAATCAAAACCACCTAAGCTGGTTCCCGCCTTTCTTAACTTTGTCAATACCATGTAGTTAATACTGGAGGAAACCAGTACTAAGCAAAAAAAATACAAAAAAATTGTAAGAGCGGGGGCTATATTGCAATCACCTTGTCTGTCTGTAAGTCTGTTCTTCCGTCTGTCAGTTGCAATTTTTTGTAACAGATTTCTCCGCTTCTAATAAAAGGAATGATTTCAAATTTGGTGCAGAGCTTTAGCCTGATTAGTTGTACCGTGCGTCCCCTTTCCAGGTCAGTCAGTTATCTACTTCCTGTTTTCAGAGCTGACTTAACTGTTTCGAGGGTCAAAATAGGAAAAATGTTCGTAACAAGTTTCTCGGCTTATACTCAAAGAATTGATTTCAAATTTAGTGCATAGCTTTAACATGATGAGTTGTACCATGCCTCCCCTTTCCAGGTCAGTCAGTTATCTGCTTCCTGTTTTCTTAGCAGAAAAATGGTAGAGTGGGGAAATACTTAGCATGACTTAGTGCTGGTCCATGTTCCTGTTTGTAATTACAACTGTTAAGATTAAAACACAATAATAATAACATATCAGTTACAATTTTTATACCCCCCGCAAACTAGTTTGGGGGGGTATATAGGAATCACCCTGTCTGTCTGTCTGTCTGTCTGTCTGTCCGTCTGTCCACATCCCTTGTAAGCGCTTCTCCTCCTAAACCGCTTGACAGATTTTGATGAAACTTTACATGAAGAAAGTACATCATATGTAGATGTGCATGAAGAATTTTCATCGCTGTCAGATATTATTCAGGGGAGATAATTGGACTTGAAGCGAAGCGGGGGGTATCCCTTTGTGAGCTTGCTCACAGTCCACACTTGTTTATAAAGAATTTATAATAGCAAATTTTCCATTGAATGATGTCATTTTCTACTTCTAGGTCAACACAAAGAGATATTAAATTTATTGTGTATTTTAAATATAGAAAACATTCATTGTTTTGGTTAAGCAAAACAAGACAGACAACACATAAACTTAAATTATACTCGTGATCATAGCAAGTTTATAGTTTTAATATCAATTATTTAAGGAAAAAAAATTAAAACAAGTATTCTGTAGATTGCAGCTATTTCAATCATACATTTGTCATGTTTGTGTGTGCATTGTTAGCATCTGTGGCAGTCTTTTCTGTCTTACAAATCTTGGGGCCTCGGTGGCCAAGTGGTTAAGGTAGTTTGTCTACTACTGACCACGTGGTCTGTCAACACTGAGATTGAGGGTTTGATTCTCACTGCAGGCAGGGTGTACTCGACTCCAATCTTAATTGACAGTTTTCCTACCGCAGGTAGGGGGGTTCTCTCCGGGTGCTCCGGCTTCCTCCCCCAATAAAAATTGGATGCCAAGATATAGCTGAAAAATTGCTGAAAGTGGCGTTAAATCACCATTCAAACAAACGAAACTTACAAATCTTAAATCTAGAGTGAACGTGGATGGACATTTTCCTGCATACTTAAAATGAAAATAAGTTAATTTGTTATATAAATTCCTAATATTGAAGAATAAAGATAGCTAAAAATGCCAGAAATGTAAGATTTTGAGTCAAATAGCTGGTAGCTTTGGGGGAGGTTCCTAAATTCCTAGAGATAATCCGTTAGAAATTATGTTCTGCCTGATAATTCTTTAATAAATCTTAATTTCTGGAAACAAAATACATGTGTCCAACAGACTCATATATCCAATTATGTATGTACTGATCCAAGGTAGGTAGTAACAATATCAAAACAAGACAATAACTTCTGCTTCTGAATTAATGTACATATAGTATAATCAAAATTGTACACATGATCATATAATTTATAGTTTAAACACACTTGCACTGACTTTTTTTGACAACCATTTCCAGTTCAAGTGGTCCAATTCTACTGTTTATATGAATCCAGTACTTTATAATTTAGTATGATTGTTGATGGTTAAACATTCAGTATAATTGTGTAATCTTATAGGTGTATGTTGAAGGCCATAAAGAAACCAACCCGTTTACAAAGAAAAGAAAATCAACACCACAAGATTTGGCTTTACTGTCAACTGTCAGATGTATACCGAAACTAGGGGAAATAAAATCACGACTTTTACTGGAAAAGTTTGGAAGTATACTTACAACTTTTATTCAACTATAGTTAAACTTTTTCTTTATGTGCTTATACAAACAACCTGGTTTTTTGACACAGATTATAACATATTAAAGAAATCGAAACGAAAACATTACAATTAGAAATGAACTACAACTTTGATGTTTATAAACATTTGCTGTGTGATTGATATTAAAAGATAATTATACAAACAAAGAATAATTTTGAGAAAAAGGAGGAGGTGCATTAAGGGCCCAAATTGGACCAAAATTTGAAATATCGAATAATCAGTTTAAACTTTGCTGTAAAACAGAAAAATGTCTTAATAATAGTAATCTTTACCATATTTGTATACTTTATACATATAAAAGACTAGGAGTTCATAATCAAGGTTTTGACAAAACTCGTTAAATTTTAACAACAATCCAGCCATTTTTTAGCAGTTAAGAACCCCCACATGCTTAGATCAAAACCATAACTGAACAATTTTTTTCCTCATCATAGAGAATATATATGTTGAATATTTTTTTATCCTAGGATGTGGGGATACCTATTTCTGAGTTTAATTATAAAAATAACTGCTTTGAAACATTTTTCTGCAAAAATTGTTGCTTTCAATTTGGAAAAGATTTTTAAAATGAGTACAAAATATTATAAAGACATTTCTACTTATTCATTTTGCAAACTCTGAACATAAATAATCACAGTTTTTAAGTTTTTGCCTAATCATGAGGTCAACAAGGCCCTTATAATTTTGCTTCTTGTCCTTTGATGCCCAAAATATTATTCAACCATCAGTTGCTCCCAGACATCTGCCGAAACAATCCCTAGGACAATTTCAGAATACAAAAAACTATTGCAATAAACAATTTTATTAGGCCCTGTCAATTTGTGGAGGACGCCCTATTGTGATTATTCTTTTTGTTCTTGCATGGGTCCATCCATCCGTCCGAAACTAAACTTGTTCGGGCTATAACTTTTTCATCTTTTGAGGTAGGCTTATGGTATATGGGTAAATAATATTAAGGCGGTGTGTAACATACCATGGTTGATGACCTTTGACCTCAAGGGTTGATGGGCCCACAGAGATGGAAATTTGATCATCCACAGGAATTTGCAGGTTTGCTGTTTCTTGAATAACCAAATGGAGTGCTACAGAAAACTTAAGTATATTTGAGAATAAAACATTGCTTTACAACTTATACCATATTTTATTGTGTGTCCAGTTTTTTGGAAGAAAAACGATACCTACCTATGTCTAAAATTTTGGACCAGGAAACAATAGAAAGGCTATTTTTATCCGATGGTCTAATTTGACAAAATATTCCGAAAAAAAAATGTTCTTGAACTAATCATGCATCTATAAATCTTTATTATGTATTATTTGTAAAGTCTTACTTCAGGAAAGTGTAAAAAAATATCATGCACCCAACATGTTTATTATACCCCCCGCTTGAAAAGCGGGGGGGTATATAGTGTTCATGGTGTCCTTCCGTCCGTCCGTTACACTTTCTATTATTTGCAACTCCTCCTACACCACTGAAAGGAATTTGATGAAACTTACACAGAATCTTTGTCTCATAGTGCCATTGTGCAGGAGATATTTAACCTTTTGATCGGAATGATATTTGGGGTTTCCCATAGAAAAACATGGACTTTGTCATTGACCTAAGGGGGTCCCTATCTCTTATGTGCAACTCCTCCTACACCACTGAATGGAATTTAATGAAACTTACACAGAATCCTTGTCACATAGTGCCATTGTGCAGGAGATATTAAACATTTTGATCGGATCGATATTTGGGGTTTCCCATAGAAAAACATGGACATTGTCATTTACCTAAGGGGTCCTCATCTCTTATGTGCAACTCCTCCTACACCACTGAATGGAATTTAATGAAACTTACACAGAATCCTTGTGACATAGTGCCATTGTGCAGGAGATATTAAACATTTTGATCGGATCGATATTTGGGGTTCCCATAGAAAAACATGGACATTGTCATTTACCTAAGGGGGTCCTCATCTCTTATGTGCAACTCCTCCTACACCACTAAATGGAATTTAATGAAACTTACACAGAATCCTTGTCACATAGTGCCATTGTGCAGGAGATATTAAACATTTTGGTCGGATTGATATTTGGGGTTTCCCATAGAAAAACATGGACTTTGTCATGGACATAAGGGATACCCATCTCTTATGTGCAACTCATTCCTACACCACTGAATGGAATTTGTTGAAACTTACACAGAATCAATGTCACATAGTACCATTGTGCAGGAGATATTTAACATTTTGATCGGAATGATATTTGGGGTTTCCCATAGAAAAACATGGAGTTTGTAATGGACATAATGGGATACCCATCTTTTATTTGCAATTCCTCCTACACCACTGAATGGAATTTGTTGAAACTTATACAGAATCTTGGTCACATACTGCCATTGTGCATTGGATATTAAACATTTTGATCAGAATATTATTGGAGGTTTGCCATAGAAAAACATGGACTTTGTCATTGACATAGGGGATGCCATTCTTTGGGGGATTGGGGAGGGTTACATGTATTATCTGCAATTTCGCCTTCACGTTTAACTAGATAAAGTTTCAATTTCATAATTAAGAACACCTGAATTTTCAAAGTAATTGTGAAGCGGGGGGTATCAATGGTGAGCATTGCTCACAGGTGTTTTTACTCTAGTATTTATTTTCAGGTCTTCATGCCATCAGTAAAGCTTCTTTGAAGGTGAGCAGGATATTTCAAAGCATTAGAAACTTTATAAAACACTTAAGTATGTGTTCTGTAATAACATGTGCAAATTATTCATCCATATGCCCATGTGTTGGGAGTATACTCCCCTTGCTGTTAAAGATTCTTTGTGGTGTTTTAAAAAGTACACTGGCCTCTTACTGTTAAGAATCCATTGCGTGTTGGGAGAATTCTTGCTCCTTGCAATTAAACAATCTTTTGTTTGTTGGGGTGCATTTTCCCATTGCTGTTAAGGATCCTTTGTGTGTTGGGAGTGCCTGTGCCCCTTGCTGTTAAGGATCCTTTGTGTGTTGGGAGTGCCTGTGCCCCTTGCTGTGCCGTTAAGGATTTTTTGTATGTTGGGAGTACAATGCTCATTGGTATGATGGGAGAATGCTTGCCCTTTGCTGATAAAAATCCGTTGTGTTTTTTGAGTACACTTGCCCCATTCTGTTAAGAAGAATCCTTTGTGTGATGGAAGAATGCTTGCCCTTTGTGGTTAAGAATGCTTAGTGTTTTGGGAGTATTCTAGGTATTGTACATCAACCAAAATCACCTCTGCCACACCATCGGTTGAAGCCATGATAGGTCTTTCTCGTGGTGGGTCCTCGCATACAAATACAGTACTTTTCATGTAAAACAGTATTAAAAGTGTTTACTTTAATTATATAGAAATAAATAAGTATTTTTCTACAGACATCAGTCTTTGTTGTGCCAGAGAGTGACTTGCCCCTTGCTGCTTAGAATCCTTTGTGTGTTTGGAATACACTTGGCCACTGCAGTTAAGTATCTTCTTTCTTGGGAGAATGCTTACTCTTTGTAGTTAAAGAATCTACAAGGAGTAAGTAAAAATATGCTTGCTCTTTACATGTTAATCTTTTGTGTATTGGGGTAATGCTTGTTGTTGCATGTTAAAGAATCTTTAATGTTAAGACTACCAAGTCTATGCAATGTGTTCTCACCAAGTGTAAGCAATGTGTTCTAACCAAGTCTAAACAATGTGTTCTTACCAAGCCTAAGCAATGTGTTCTCACCAAGTCTAAACAATCGGTTCTCACCAAGTCTACGCAATGTGTTCTCACCAAGTCTAAGCAATGTGTTCTCACCAAGTCTGAGCACTGTGTTCTTGCCGAATCTTAACAGTGTGTTCTCACAGATCATAACAATGTGTTCTCATGTAGTCTAAACATGGTTTTCTCACAGTCTAAACAATGTGTGACGTCCTGAAAATAGCTGAAATATTGCTTGTTGGACGTTAAACAACAATCAATCAATAAATCAATCTAAACGTGTTCTCACCAAGTCTAAACAATATGTTCTCATAGAGTCTGAACAATATCTGAACTATATTTCTGGCAAAAAACTAATGCTTGTAATTTAATTTTGATTCAGGAGCTTACAGACGTTATAGGTAAAGCAAGTGCTTCACATGTCAGGACATTTCTGGATAATCCAACCTGATCCATGAACTGATCGATACAAGGACACACATGCTCTTCAAAACCAGTCTGGTGGAGATGGGACTAATGAACTGGTTTAAAGCAATTAGGAGAATTGTTGAGTCAATACTTTGCTTACACCAGTAGTAAACAAATATAATTCTCTTTAAAAAACATGATAAAAAAAATCTGTTTATCAAGTGTTACTAGGATTATCACTCATTAATAAAACATGATAAAAAAATTGATTTATATTTATAAAGTGTTACTAGGGTTATCTGTATGTTTTGCATTGTATTCCTTGGTTGATTGCAATGTTTCAACTTTTAGGAATTAGCCATGTTAACTTTAAGATGCATGTTTTACTGCTAGAGCTAGAGTAAAGAATGTTCTATATAATGAACCCTATATAAATCTGTTTCACCTTCATTCACCCATTAACTTTTTTTGCAGTGATTATGTCATTGGTGGATTTATATGGTTTTGGTAAATTATTTTTTTTTTAAATGCATTCCCAGGCTTCTACCACATTATTAGGCCCAATTTTACTGCTGTTACAATCTGATGTTAGTTTTGTGATTTGTTGGATTAACGGCAGAATTTAGTCACAAAACTCGTAATGTAGCAATTAAAAATTCTAACTGCCATCTATTTATACAAAATTCAAACATAATACTCATCTTTTTAATGTTATTAAAGCCTTAGATATTGCGAAACTAATGTAGAACAATCTTTATTGAACACATTTCTTTCTTTTTTATACCCAGCCACACGAAGTGGCGAGGTATTATATTATACCCTCAGTTTCGTTCAGTCTTTCCGTCCGAAGGTTTCCAGATGATAACTTGAAAATGCCTCAAGGGATTTGAATAATATTTTGCACGGCTGTTCAGTAAAATAAAATACAGGTCAAGTTCAATTTTCAGTATGATCCGAAAAATATTATTGAAGTTTTGCCACTTTATAAATTTTCAAATTTGACAATAATGAAATTTTCTGGTCTAAGAAAGATAACTCATTTCTTTCTGTCTCTATATACTAGTATATAATGGATGTATAGTATATACAGTATATTATACTAATATATACAAATATATTTAACTATTGATGAATATCTTGGCGGGGAATCATTTAATGTCCCATTAGATGCCCTTTTTTTAAAAATTGCATGTGGAAAATGCTATGTTGGTCATTTCCATATACGGATAATGGTGACCTAATTTTAGTAAAATTGTGCTCATTTGCATACCTTTCAAATGTCTCGCACATTGAACAACTTGAAAAAATATTTGTTGTGAGTTTGAATAGGAAAGTTTTCAGACTTCAATCTTTGTTAAAAATGACAATTTTCTGAGAATCCTTTACCGTCAAATGATTTTTTAAACTTGGATGGGAGTGTGGTATGTCCAAGGGCTCTCCATGTGCATAATTTCACTGTCTCCTGATGTTATAAAAATTTGTGTTGGTTGAACAATATAAATTGCTTCTTAAGCTATTTTTTTCCGTGAAAATAATCATCTTACCTTCAGTTAATATAATTCCAGTTCTGTTATCCTGTCACTTACATCCCCACTTTCTGACATCTAACTTTCATTTTGGGGTGGGATTCAGTGGTTGAGTAATTAAGGTAGTCCCTCTACTACTTCTTTCATGGTCTGTCAACACTGAGGTTGCGGGTTCGATTCTCACTGCAGCAAGGTGTACTCCACTACAATCTTAATTGACAAGGATTGCCAGATTTCCTACTAATGGTCAGGGTTTTTTTCTGGATATTCCTGCTTCCTCTCCCAATAAACTGGACACCAGGATATAAGCTAAAAATTACAGGTACTGATAGTGGTATTAAACAATATTTAAAAGAAAAATTTTGAGGTTGTGATAAAAATGAGGTTAAAAATGAATTTTAGTGGGCTTAATAGTTCAAATGATTTTTTTCATAAAATAAAATATCTGGAGAACCAATTTCTATATAGTTTAATCCAGCGAAAATTTTTGTAACATCTGTATACAGTGAATGAGCACACTTGGACCCATGTTGCAAACTCCACTGATCTGCCTAGGAAAAAAATAGCAAAGAAACCGACCGATCAATAAAAGCTGAAAGTCAAGAACAATTAAAAAGCCAGATTAAGACCCAACATATGCAACACAAAACAAAAACCAGAACACGACAGAAAGGGAGTAACCCAAACCCAATAAAAACCATGGGTGCACTCAGGAATAAGCAGTGCCTGCCTCTAATAAGATACCCATCTAGTTTCTCATTGTCATGTCTAGGAAAAAGTCGAATCTGGGAATAGGACATAATACCTATGACAGTGAAATTATCCAACCATATTTGGGTCTATTTCTAGAAGTAGGTTTAAGTAAGAGGCTGGCGCAAGTGTATTAGTGGTGTCCTTAATTTCAAACTCTCTTGGATCAATTGAATGCTGATAGTCACCAAACTAGATATCAGTGAGATGGTACCCATCTCTGTGGGGCTATGCAGACCTTAAGGTCAAGGTCAAAGGTCATCAACCATGGTCAGCGACACATCGCCTTGATATTATCTACCCACATTCCAAATATCAAAATCCTAGGTTCTAGCCTGGACATGAATTTGTCATTCAGAAAGCAATGATGTGACCTTAAGGTCAAAGTTCAACGTCAACAATGATCAATTATGGTATACAACACATTGCCTTGATATTATCTACCCAAAATTAAAAAAAAATAAAAAGCCTACCTCAAAAGATAAAAAAGTTACAGCCTGGACACGATTAGTTTCATACATACGGCCAGACAAAACATCAATATATCGGAATGTGAAATTACAGGTCGGGGCCAGTGTTTTCTTCTTAAGCAGGCCATCTAGAATCCTGGCCTGAGGGAGTACAAAAACAGGTACGCAAGAAGAGGAGCACAATTAGTATCCATTGGAATACCAAGTCAGTTGAAAATCATGTCCTCCAAACATGACAAATATGTTGGTCACCAAATCGAACATTTAACAGATTTTGTCTTAAGTACTGGTATATTTACTATTGGATTTGGATTTACTGATGACGATCTAAGTTCTTTCATGCCGTATTACCAGGTCTTTATATTATATCACTGTTTTTCTTGAAAAAGCAGCATTTAGTAAGATCTTTAAGCCTAGTCTTTAGCTGCATATGAGTGTAGAGTGTAGAAAAATCTAAAGTTTTTATGCTGTTACATCGGGGAAGAGATTCAGACATCAAGATGTCTATCAGAATTTTTTAATATCCATATTCCATTTATGCCACTTCTGATGTAGAAAGTGTCACTATATTTTTGAAGCCCCATTTTTATTGCTGTTAAAATTGTGGTCAGGAGTTTTGATGGAGGTTTTGTGGTACATTTAGACTATCCTGCTATGAAACCCTGTTTGTACGGATATTTGTGAAGTTTTGGCATCCAATACAGGGAGGGGAGATGAAAATCTTCAACTTTGATATGGAGTCAAAGGATGCCAACAATGATTCCCAAATTCAAGTCTGTTGGTTTTTACTTGTTAACCCTTTCCTCCATAGAGAAAAAGTAATTTAATGTTTGATTTGCATGGGATTTTTAGCAAAAATTACTTAAAAAATAAAGATATCTTGTAAATGCTGGAAAACTGTAATGATAAATGCTACATTTATAAAAATAACAAAAATAATGAAAAAAATTTAAATTATTACAATTTTTGTTTAAATAACGCCAAAAATTTATTGAAGTTAATGACTGGGTAAAAACTTTATGTAAATATGATTTTAAGAATTAATGTATACTCTTACATTATCTATTAGCATAGCAGTGAGGCTGGATATAGCAAATGGCTCGTCCATCTGCCTTTCACTGTGTCATAATTTCATGTTTATTCTATACAAGTTAATTAAACAAAAAGAGATTTGCACATTTGTTTGTAGGCTGAATGCAAACATGTTGCTATTGTAGGCCTGCTCTTGTAAGCTCTTACAGGGGGTAAATATTCAAATTTCCTTTTTTTTGGGGGGGGGGGGGAGAATCTTCTGTTTTGTTGAAAAAAACAAGGATTTTATGACATAAGTCAGTAAGACTTCCAATTGAACCCCCCAATAAAAAACGCAATGCATTAGACTATCACAAGATACATGGAGTTCACATGGCTCACACTGGCCCAATTGACAATGCATGACTGTGTCCACTGTGGGGTTCAACAGTGGCTGCCACCGAGTGCCAACTTCTTTTATTTTCATTCGAAATAATGCATTTTTAATGGGGGTTCAAATGGAAGTCTTTCCCATAAGTCTTGTTTACACAGTAACTAAATTAAAGTATGCCGTTATACCTTATATTTGAGCATTATTAATATCCAGTAAATTTTTAAACAATTCTATTTTCAGTTATAAAAAGCAAGGATTTTAAGAAATAACACGTCTATGTCTGGTTAATCATACCTCCAATGAAATAGTCATTTTTTATATATGTATTTTCTGAGAAATCATTAGACAATTGCTGGGGAAGGGGTGCCACATTTGTAGTTAAAGAGTGCACTATTTAGCAACTGTAAGGTCAAACAGATTAATTGATTTTCTTGTTGACAAAAATAATAAATGTGAGACTCAGTATGTTGAAATTTTCAAGTAACAAACATGTGTTTACACCTGTGTGGCTGTCTATCTTTTGATTTCAGCCAGGACTTGTAAAACTTTACTGCTGTATAATGAAATAATATGTATTTTAGTAGAACAAGCAGAGTGGATTGTTAATGTCCACATAAAATTAATGGTAGCCCCCTACCATCATTGCTCAAGGGGACTACAGGTTTGCAAATCCGTCCGCCACACATTTTTTCTGATTTTTTTTATAAACACGTGGAGATATTGAGCTTAATATTCGGTATAAGAATTTAAAAATCATGAGTTGCAGATTAAGTTTGAATTTTATTCCTGTCTGATGATTTTCCATGAAATTATGGTCCTTAGAAAATATCTATAAAATACAAGTTTTTGTCATTGCAAAGTGTTGTAGGTTTTAATTCGCGGGTAGGGATATTGGCATGGCCATAGCAATACTTTCAGAACGCTTGTTGATTTAAAAATCAAATAAAACTTACATCTCCCTCATGTTTTGACAGCAAAATTAAAAATGCATAATGTATGCCTACATACTGGACAGTTCCCACTGCTTTAACCTTGGTTTAGCAGATAAGAGATACCCACTTATTGGGAAGGTTGTCGGGTTTAAATAAGGATGCATAGTGATGGACAGTTGTGGGTAAAGTCTTTGTATAATCACATGCTTCTTGAATCTTGAATGATAAACCCTTTTTGAAGATTTCACACATAGTAAGCACATTGAAGCCGCTTGAAATGGGAAAATTACCTAATGTTTGCTAAGGAATGTCAAAGCCACTGTTAACAGCTTGTCAGAGGAGAACAAAACGATAAACCTAATTATTTCACATGAATTAAATGTTATATTCACCTGTCTTTTCATGTTAAGTTTGTATGTATACCACATGAATGTAAAATTCATTTATAAGCTCAGTATATATCTGGGATATTTACAATAAAACCCATGAACCACAGGCCGTTTAATTAGTAGACATCAATTAATACAAGTTCATAATATACTATTTTGTCATATTTGCTAAAGTTATTGTAAAATGTAAATACAATATTTGGTTTCCAATGTAAGAACTAATAGTTTACTAATAAAAATGTTCCAGTTTTTTCCTTCATGTCTGAGCAATATAAAAGGTACATGTAGAAACTCCATTTGGTGCTATAGTTAAAGTTTTGTAAGGTTGTTGGGGAAACATGTGGAATTGGAAATTAGTCTGCTAATCTAAATTTCTGTTGTCATTAAAATTTAAAAATTCTCTTGCTCTTCCCATTTTCCATTGTTGCCGGCTGGGGGGGGGGAGGGGAGAACAAGAAGTGAAAGATGTAATTTAATTAAGATTTGTAATTTTAAATTTGTACATTTGTAATTTTTAAACATGACAATGTGAGTTCTGGTTAACTGCAAGGATGGATGATTTATATCTTACTTAAACCTATTGAACATCATTTGAAAGGAAAGATTTAAAAAAAAAAAAAAAACAATTAACAATTTTTTCGCCTTGCAAAGTTATATCTGTCATGTGCATATTTTTTTTTCATATTTTAATATCCTGCATATTTCTATCTATATGTTAATTTCTGCAGTCCAAATAAAAATTAAAAAAAAAATAACAATACAAAAAGAAAGGACAGGGATTTTTAAACTTAAAAAATTTGTTTATGTCTCCAGTCTGTCTGACCAGAACATAAAATTTGTACAGTGTGCCAAATAATTGCATTTTGCAACAAAAAAACGCAGATGAAATTGATTTACACATACAAAATTTATCCAATTAAATCTCATGTCCTTCTGTCACTCCTTCTACAAGCATCTGGATCTGGTCCTACGGTTCTTAAATCTCACTTCATTGTAAAAAATAACTTTTATTTTGTATTGCTTTTAGTAAATAATTCTAACAAGGAATTGACTTGTTTAAATATAGAATTTTTTTTATCTGTAAAAAGTTGCTTCTGAAACTAACCCAACACAGGAGGTTCAGATAATAACACCTGGTTATGAGGGTTAGTGACATCATTTTTGTATTCATAGAATGTGTAAGGTTGTAGGTTTTAGATGCACTGTGTGAGTTGCATTATATATTTTTTGCAAAACTATTACCTTATCCATATTAGTCCTGTTTAATTGTTTGGAATAGTAATATTCCCTAGCACTGTTTAATAGCTCAATAGCTCAAGACAATAGCTCAACAGAAAATCTCAAACATTTTCGTTTTGTAGCAATTTATTACTAAAATATGCACGCACATCGTTTGTAAAAAGTGGGCGTGGTTACCTTCCTGTGTGTTGCACTAATGATAAAAACTTATGAATGTACACATTTTATACAATTATTAAATCTAAAAATAAATAATTTCTAATGTATTATTGACCTTATATGATTTTGGCTATTAGCGGTTTATAACAAATCAAGAGAGATTAGAAAATATCTTTATGTTTATGTTAGTTACAATTTTCGTTTCATAATTCCCGCCCACGATGCGTGGTAAACCGGAAGTGACAGAGGGGTTTCGCCAAGACTGTGTTTTATTAGCATTTTCTTCTGTTTATTTACTAAAGATTTACTAATGGAGAATCAAATCAAACCAATTTATAAATATTTATTTATTTGGCAACAGGACCGGTAGTTATTATTTACTTTTGAACGTTTTTGTGAATTGAAAATTGGTACTTGACATCGCTGGGTTCCTAACTTTCGGGTTGTCAATTTCAATCTAAATTTTTTAACTTAGAGGTCACTGTCATGATAAACAAAATCGTACAAATTAAAGGGAAACACCAATTTAAGCTCTTTATAATTCTTATTATTTCCAAAACGAAATATTATTACGATTTGAATCAACAGAAGTGAAGCGACAGAAAAAATGGCCACGACCAAATTTTTCGGCATTTGTTTATAAGAAAAACATCAATTTCTCCACGAAAAATCCATATTATGAAAAAAAAATTCACCGGCTAATGCCCAACAATACTGTTTCCTTGAACCACATAAAATGAGTTCAAAAGATGGGCCTGTTTGCAAGTGAGAAGTGATACAATTGGGGTATTACCGAGAGGCGTCAAAAGGCGTCATTATGGAGTAAAGGGGTAGGCGTCAAAAGGCGTCATTATGGAGGAAAGGGTTAACTGACCTCTGAGTTTTTTCCATGAATCCAGTCATTACTGAAATGAAAATTTCGCTGAATTTTGATGACGACGAATCATGTAACAATGATAATATGCCCAGAAACAATAGAATGACTCGACTTTAAACATGCTAAGGCTTTGATTCAAATACAAAACAATTTCATTCTTCATTTATTATTCTTCAATATAGTGGATTCATTTTTATACAAATAAATGGTTTGCTCAAATGTCATCAACACTACCAACTTGGGGGAGTATAAAATATAACCATGCTCCAGATCACAAGCTTCATCTCCTGAGATTTGAGCATAATAAATAACAATCGCTCCCTTGTAGCTCTCTCACCCATAACAATAACATCTCTCTCACACGTAATGCGACACTTGTATCCATTAAAACGACAAACTATCCCTCCTAATGAGGTATCATAATAGATATAAATAACAAATGTGTTCACACTGAGACTAATAATATAACGATGGTTATTTACATGACATAAGTGATATGATGTCAGTCCCTTTCTACTAAAACCTCTGTCCCTTAATAAAACCTAGCAAATCTATCATGTCAAACTGATGTTTATTATATTAAAAACAATAATGAGAATTCAGTTACATTTACAAATATCATACATTTTGTTGACTTTGGATAATACTTTAATGCATATAAAATAAATTTATAAATTGTATTACATTTCCAAGCTTTTAATTACTGAACAGAAAATGTTTGACAATTTTTCCTTATTGTTTCTATTTCAAAACAAATCAATTTTATAAGACTTTACATAAAGGAAACACCACTCTTTTATATTTTACTGTTTTACTTTGCAAGATGTACACACACAAAATCTGATCAAACTGCAATGCAAAAAAATTAAAATTTCATAATTTTTAATATTGCATAATTGTGTCTTACCATAAATTGACACTTCTGAACAAAAATATATTGCGCTACTATATAATTTAATGACAGCCTACTGTGAATTAATGACACTGGATTTCATTGTGGGCATTAGGAATGTATATAACATATCCTGTACTTGTGTGGCAAAGATTGAAAAACTACAGCTTGACGCCTTTAAATGTTTAATTGGTAACTGCTATTATAAATACGGAATACTATACCTAGATCATAAATCTACAAAGTGCTATATTTGTTTAGTTTAAAGCTTGCTAAAATTGATGGAATCAAAATAATTTAAGCTATACAACCACAACAGCCACTGTTTAACCTTCTTTGGAGATAATTATTACTTTATTTAACCTTAACCAAGGGCACTTTTTTACCAATGAATTGTAAAGGCGTCTTTTTTAAAAAACAAAATGTAAAACTTTCTTGACATATACAAGCTTTAGTAAATTTAACAAGACCAATACACAGGTCTGATTAATAAAAACATTAAAAACATCTCCATGGGATAACTCTTAAATAATTTAAAATAAAAACCTTAGATTTTTTTTATCTCTACAAAACATTGTACAAATTTTCCAGTGCACTATCAGAAATCTATCATAATTACTTAACTATAAAATTTAAATAAATTATACAAAAAATTCAATAATATAGAAACAAGTAAATCAAGCATTAGTAATTCATTATAACTTAACTAATGTGTACATAAAATTACTGCAAGAATGGTCAACTCAAATTAGGAATAAAAATGATATATTTAGATAAAGCTTGATATCACAGATAAATCCAACTATTTAAACAATACCTCGGCATTTGTATATCTAGTAGTCTAGGGCAGTATCATCACTTTACAGAGGTATTTCATTGAAGTGATCCCAAACATTTTTTTGTTAACAGTTTGATAAGTAATTTATAACAGCATGTTCTATATAAATACACGATGTATTGCTAACATAATAACTAATGAGAATATAAGTTTTATATTATATAAACATATTGTTAACCTTACATATTTCGACCTCCCCAAGATAAAATATAAATTCTCATAAGAAAAATAGTATCTCTCAAGAAGAAAGCTATAAAACGTTAAGTGTGTTTAAGTCACATACTAAATACTGTACTCAAAAGACTTGTACATATATAATAGTCTTTTTAAAAAAGAAAATACTACATACTAAATGGATAAATAAAATCTGAAGAACAGATAAACTACTTCAAAGGAAAGAATGCTAAAATATCTATATTAAGAAATAAAAAATGTCTGCATTTTTCACCAAAATACCATTTTTAATGGAAGACTTGGTCAAGTTCTTTGCATACATAAATATATATAAAAATATGTAGAAAGTCTTTAAAGCAATGGATGAGACACACATAATGAGGTTGATCCTTCCATCTTCTTACATTCGACTCATTTTGTCTCTCGTTCACAAGGCATACAAACTAAGTGGATGTCTAATATCACTTTACATTAACTTGGTTGTTCATTTAAATCTCCATATTTTTCAAAAACATCTTCTACATATTTGGTTAAGTCAAAGTCTGTGGTTTCAGCTTTTTTTATAAATGGATGCTGTAAGAGTTCAATGTAATTTGCCCTTTTCTGTACATCTTTATGTAAACTGTAAAAACAAAACAATATCTTATTTTAATAAAGAAGTTATTACATACACAGATTGGAAAAACAAGTGGTCAAAACCAAAAAATTGCTCTCCTAACATGTAATTTAACTTTAACAGACAAGTATATTATTTAATTATGGACTTTGAAGAAGTCCATATAAAGTGTTTTAAAAGTTCTTAATTGTTATATAGCATGAATAACACATCTAAAATTGTAATTCGGACATCCGATCATGTTGTTTATCGATTGAATAATGAAATCAAATGGGAACAAATATCTAGATCTATATTTACTCAGCTGCCTCATATATAAGGGCTTATTTTCAGTAACAGCTTAAATTACAAAATATTCGTAAAAATACAGCTTCAATATTTTTTAAAAAGAGAAACAAGGTGTCCAAACTCCTTTGGTTGTAAAATTCCGCAGAATTTTCTGTAAATCAAGTGACTGGCTTAGCCAATCAGAATTATTTTACATTACACCATATGTAATATAATAGATTCTGTCTGTTCATACAATTTGATTATAAAATTTTTAACAATTTTTCAATGGCAGATAAATCTTGCTATCCATATAAGAAATTGTTTAAAAAATATATAAGAAAAAATTATTTCTCAAACATCTGTTTAATAGACAAATAAGAAAGAAATGTTTGCATGACTCGATTTGTTTACATATATAAAATAAGCTTTTTCAAGATTATAAATATAATTGTGTTCTTTGTAATGTAAAAATAGTAACATCAACTATTTATTTTTGTTGTAGTTTCCCTAGTGATTGCACCAAGCTATTCCATGCTAACCAATTATATTTCTTTTCTTAACTGTTTATTTGAAAAATATTTCTTCTGGTATCAAAACTTACCATCGTGTTATAAAATCTTCGAAGTCTGAAGAAAATAGCCCTGGGGGGAGTTTTGGTGGAGGATCTTGTACTACTTGCTTTAACTGCTCAAATGGTGTGTTCCATTTTTTGTAAGGAAAACTTCCTGTAGCTAACTCAATCTGAAAAGGGAATAAGAAGATTTCTTCACTAGATTTACAATCAAATAAATTTTACTTATAAATAATTTAACATCTAGAAACAAGGAGGGTTTTTCACTTTAACTATATAAGTTGATATCTATCTTTAAGAAACAATCAAATTATTCAAATATTTTTATTTATTTACATGTAACGATTAATAAAATTTCAACATACAAATCTTTATAAATGTATAATTTACCATAGTGATGCCTAAACTCCATACATCAGCCTTGATATCGTATCCAAGTTGCCCCTCCTTTGGATTAATTCTTTCAGGCTAGTAAAGACAAACACAACAATATAAATAACAAATCATTCTTGGCTTTATTTTTCTAACTGGTTTTATTTAGTATACCATTAATATTTTAAACAATTATATAAACTAAATGTTGCAATAAGTGTAATACAAAATAAAACGTTATCAAAAAAAAAAAAAATTATCTCCCTTTGACCAAAGTAGTACAAAAATAAAACTTTGTTAGAAAGAATTAACTCCCTTAGATTGAAGGAAGTTTTACTTACTGCCATGTAGGGTTTGCAACCAGCATCCTGGGTCTTTGCTACTGAGTCGACTAACTGACCAGAGATACCAAAATCACAGATTTTAACTTCAGCTTTCCTGTTTATTAATATATTAGATGGCTTTACATCTCGATGCATGACTTTCAACTCGGTTTTCAAATAATGTAAGGCCTTGACTACCTGCAAACAAAGACCATTAAATTAAGTTATGGAGTGTGAGCTACTAGATATTTATAAATAGATTCTATCACACCACTCTGTTGAATACAATTCTTATCCACTGGAGGTACTTAAATTTTCATGACTTGCCTAAACTGGATAAATATTAAAATCAATATTTATAAATCTGTTTCTTTTTAAGATCTAAAGGAAAAATGTGTAACTTTCGCAATAAATTTTGGTGAAAGTTTTGTAATTTTTTTTCATTTTATTTTAAATTAAAGTTTTTACTTTTAATTCTGCTCAACCAAAATATCAAAAAGAAGATAGCAGAATTAATATATATCCTTAAAAGTGTTTGTTACGATTAAAGAAATATGTACTGTACAGGGTTGCCACGGACCCGGGAAAACGGGAAAAGTCCTTGAATTTCGAAATTTGCGTTCCAGGTCGGGAAACATCCGTGAAAACGCGAAAAAACGAACAAATCCGGGAAATATCCTTAATTTTGATCGGGATTAGTAAGTTTGGCACGAGTTGTCTTCCCCTTGCTTAAGTAGAACAGTTCGCTCCATACGGAAGATCGTCCTTTACATTGAAAATAATGGAAGTTTTGGGGCGAAATGTATGGGTCGAGATTTATAAGATTCTGAGTCTTTCCAGCGTTTGACACTAAGGTATTTGAAGAGCATTATGTGATCGTCAAATTGATCCAGACAATATGGCGGGTTTCATGAAATCATTATGAAAACCCTTGAAAAACCCTTGAAAAGTCCTTGAATTTTGTGTCAAGAAAAGAGTGGCAACCCTGACTGTAGAGTCTTCACTTACCGAGAATGCTATAATTCCTAAAACTGTTTCTGGTATGGACTGACCATTTTCATATATTTTTTTGTAAAATTTATCCAACGAGGTATCCATGACTTCCATACAAATCCACACATCACCCTGTCAAAAGAAAAAATGCCTTCTTATTATGATAGTATATCCAATGTTCACAAAAAGACAAAAAATTGTGAAACTTTCAACTACAAAAAAATCCCCAAACCATATTGTACTTGCATCACAAAACCTTGAAATGACAACTAACAGGAATATTGTAGGTAACCTGGTCTTTAATAAAACCTTATAGAATTGTACTTGTATGCCAAGAACTGTGATTTATAGAAACATCCAAGTTCACAAGTATACTCACCTTTTTAAATAAAACTTTTGTTTTTCTACTGTTTAAATGGGATTTTCAGTCAAATCATGGTATCCAGGAGAGGAGGAAGAAGCTGGGTACCCAGTGAGAACCCCTTAAAATCAGCAAAAAAAACTGGCAAACCTTTATATAAAGTTGGAGGTAAGCAGACCTTGCCTTAAGCTTGAACTTGTAACCCTAGTGCAGGGGCGGCTCTGGCTTCTAAAAAGCTGGCGCCAAAAAAATCGCCAATTGCAATTTTCCGTCGCCATTTTTGTAAAAGTGTCGCCATATTAGAAATCGCTAGATCACTATATGACATGGCGAGTTTGTTTAACACTATGTAGTATGTGTGACATATTCTGTAACGTCGGAACAAATCCAAGTTTGCCAGACTCTTAATTCAATTTTTCAAAGGTTTGGTCTCGAGCAGCCCGTACACTAATTGTATTTTAATCATGAAAAGATGTGCGAGTGATTTCTTGTTGGCAGAAAACCAAAATTTTACAGTAATTTATTAGAAACATCTATTCCCGTGAATGAACATAAAACTGGAAATACTGAAAATAGAACTACGCATGTGTAAGAGTTTCCTAATTACGAAATTAAGACCGACATCCGGTCCGGAAATCACTCATCAACGACGTCAGTTTTAATACCTGTATTTTATTAATTACATTATAAAAAAAATATTACTACAAAAATATGTTTGTTTTGTTATTTTTATAAATTAATTAACAGCATCAATTGTTTTATTACACGTCTACTCAAATGTGATGCAGGTAAAGCTGCTTTTCATCAGACAACTTTGTTGATTCATTAATTGCCGATTTCCATTTAATAACTCCAAATAACACACATGTCACTGGATACTACACAATACACTTGTATTACGACCATAGAAGCCAACAAAGGATCTTTAATGATGCAATCGCCGATTACCGATAAATTTAAAACGTGCATGCATCGTTTAACACTATAAAACCTTGGCGCCAAAAAAAATCGCCAAACGCAATATTTTGTCGCCAAATGAAAAAAAAAATCGCAATTGGCGACATTGGCGAAGCCCAGCGCGGCCCCTGCCTAGTGGACACATCAGTGATCAATAGTAAGTGACTAAATACCTAGACTACTGAGCCCAATCTAAGTAAAGCACCATATTAATATATCATGATATAGCCACATAAAATGACCACATCTCAGAAGACATCAAAGTTCATAAGTAGACATACTTCTCTAAATAAAGCACCATAGAACTGTACTGTGTATGGACATGACCCACTTCTCATTGAGACATCCAAGTCCATCAGTAATCTTTTCTGTTCTTCATTATTTACGGTGACAGTGATTCTCTAGAAATGATAGCAAACATTAAAATATTAAAAAAAGAAGTAAACATAAGCTTTTGTTTGTTTTAACTATTAAAAAGAGTGAAAATAGTAGTTGAACCTAGATGCATGTATATAGGTAGATAATTATCGAAAAATAAAGCAATTCCATACTAGTATTGCTTGTCCCCAGGATTTGACCCACATACCAGCATATCTGTCTATGGTTAACTGCCAAATTATATTAATACACAAGACATCGCCTGGAACAATAATGGACAACATGTTTTAAAACTACCATGCTTCTTGCATAATTAAAGACCAAATTTGTAACTGTTGATAGGAGAAATCTCACTGTAGTTATTACAACAGCTTGATTCTCTGTCCCTATTCAACTCTCAAGTGGCATCCAAACTGTTCTATCAATTGGCCTATACCATTTTCTGAATTGATTGTTATTTAACTTGTTTTCAGCAGTACTGCTTGATGGGTGCTAACTTGTTCTTACCTTAAATACAGCTGAAATACTGCTTGATGGACGTTATAGTGTAAATCAATCAAAATCAATCCAATTAAATAGCTCAAAGGAAACACAGATGTTTCTTATTTACAAAGAGAAACATTTAAAAACAAAATTACATGTAAAGAAGTCAAGAAGTATCTATCATTTAAATAACACAATAACAATATCCTTAATTGATGGTCTACATGCTGAAACCAGGACCCCTTTGTTGATGGTATACATGCCGACCCCAGGACCCCTTTAAAAATTTATTGATGGTCTACATGCTGATACCAGGACCCCTTTATTGATGGTCTACATGCTGATACCAGGACCCCTTTATTAATGGTCTACATGCTTTAACCAGAACCCCTTAATTGACAAGAATTGGGTAAGCAACAAATAACACTATAGATACTGTACTGTAGAACAAATAATATGCTTTATCTAAACTTTACCCTGTTGACGTCATTTACTACTTGTTAAAAAGAATATTTCCTGCAGAAATAGTATTGTTTCCTTTTGACAGATCCGTACCTATTTATCATAATTAAAAACATATCATAATAACACTAACTGTTTTCTTCAATATAGTTATCATCATGACTAATATTTAACTCTTGAATACTTGTAAAGTTAGCCTTTTTTTTAATGTACATGGATATTACCTTTACAGCTAAAATAGCTCCACTTGGTCTATGCATCATTTTATCAACAATACCAAAAGCCCCACGTCCTAGATTCTGGATAAGCTGGAGGTCACTGGCTTCTATCTCAAACTGTTTATCGTTGATCTTAATAGTGGCATGGGAGTCCAGGTTTCTTGGAGGTCTGAAAAAAAGCACTTAAACAATGAACCCTGTTACATAATACTGCTATGTAATGAAATGTCATGGACCTTGGAGTCATAAGTTGTTCCCAGTGAACTACTTTAGCACATGTACACTGTCTTACTGTTCAGAAAGATCGGTTGATTGGTTGGAGGTTTGTTTTACGTTCAGCAAGCAGTATTTCATCTATATATAGGACGAGAACAAGTTAACAAACAATAAATAAATGAAGAAATGTGGTGGGACATAGAACAAAATTTGACTTCCACAAAAAACCTGATGCCCACTGCCCCCCCCCCCTCCAACGAGAGTTGAGAAAGAGCTTAGTAATCTAAGAGCTACAGAGAAAACCCACTATATAACTGGAATCATTAATTACAAACAAAACAATATTTTAACAACATACTAAATACTACTATGACTAACTGTTTAGCATTAATCATCAGTATTAGTATATATATCAATTAGTCACCAACTGCTACTGTACATTTGCTTACAGTATTGGCATTTATAGTCATTCATCAAATTATTACTAAGTGACTACTTGTTGCAATTATAAGAAGCAATTAAGTATATCATTTTACTAGAATGCAGCCATTTATCAAACCCTCTTAACATGTCTGCTGCTAATTAATTTGGGAATGTTCATGATGCCTAAAATCACCAAAATTTATTTTATTATATTTATTATATTTTATTATATTTATTTATTTAAAGCACAGTTATACCATGTGTGGGGTTGAAGGCATACATAAACAAAAAATAACAAATCATATAGTAGAATCATGCAATCTTCAAGTCCACTTTCCTCAGTATTAAAAACCTTTAACTTATTGATAACCAATGAAGCAAATAAATACTGGATAAAATTTTTATGACCTTACTTTGCTTCCCCATATTTTCACAAGGTTTACTAAGGTAGACTACAGATTATTAGACATTAAACTCCCCTGTGTCTGGACATTTTAAAACTAATGCCTATTTAATAAAAAGCTTTCACTTTATTTAGGTCATTACATAGAAATAGATGACCTGGTTTACTTTTAGAACGACACAAAAACGGTTATTTTGTAAGTCACATGCTCAAGTTTTAAATTGCATCAAAACTTTTTATGAATAAAAATTGTTAAAAACATAAAATGTGCACCAAATAATATAACATGATAATGTTTAAATGCCTTCAAAGTATGATAAAGATTATTAATGTGTAACTAATATTGCTCTACACAGAGACACATACAATTGATGGATAGTTGAATTGACAAGGACACTGTGACAGATGTTGGAGGAAGTAAAGCTGTTGATTATTTGTTTTAAATCACATTTTCTAGAAAGGTCTCTTCAATATATTATATAATAAACCCCCTGACATCAAAGATAAACTTCACTACTGTATAACATTTTAATAATCAGAACATTTGTCAACAGAAGTCAAAATTATAGCACAGCACAGCCTGTGATCTTAGTGTGGGCAGATATACTCCACTCCTAGAATCTTATAAAATGTTATCACATGATTTCAATGTCACTACTAATTCTGGTATTTATTTATTGTGTGGGAGAATAAAATTAAGCTTTCCATATATAATAGCAGTAATTGAGACAATTTACAGTTATTTAAAGGGAATTAGATACTAAAGTATGCTGTTATACAACACAACTCACATGTCCAATAACAAGCCAGGTATTCATACTTTATACTGGGCATTGGTAAATATAATTTTTTATGTGACACAACCAAAAATAAATTAATTAATACCAACCAATATGGAGTGTACATGTACCAACAAAATGTATGTGATCATGGTGCACAAGTACATGCATGTATGTCATCCTCTTAAGGTATCCGACCCATAATTGAAGTCACCGTTTAATTTTATTTTTAGACCAAGACATGCAGCTTTATTTAATCAATACATTAATAATTAATGATACAAATTAAATATATTGTTTTACTTTGAGTCAATGTTAACAGTTTTGAGGAAAAAAGTTAGTTGCTCAGATAGTAGTTCCGATGTTTGCCGAACATTACCGAGGTCTGCTCCATTGACAAACGATGGACATCCGGGACACCAAATATGATCACGTGGTCAATTATGGGTCGGATACCTTAAATTGCTTATACCTCAGAGTTGTGGCTTATCCCGATAATTTTGTTCCAGCAAGCAGACAGCCCTGAATACAACTGCCCAAATGGCATTAAAAAGCATGGGTTATTCAATGAACTTGAAAACTAAAAAACTATTTTTCAAGTGGACATCTTTGATTAATGATAGGCACTTATGAAAACATTAGAGGAAGCATTTTTTGCAGTACAGAGATGTTTTGTTCTATTGTTAATGATTGATGTTTAACTTGACATTAAACGGTTATACAGGATTCAATTCCTAGGTAATCCAAAAAATAATAGCTGGAAGAATAAAAATTTATATTGGTCAGGGTTACATGTACAAACTGTAGTCTTACTGTCAGCAACATAATAAACACACTTTATATTGTTGTTATACGAGTTCCTTTGACAACGACTCTGTTATTGAACTTAAACTGAGGGAGAGGAAAATAATTTTCATTTTAATACCTGGTTGTGTCAAACTGATGCATGGACGGTGGATTCACTATTCATCTAAGCTGTATTTAAAAAGCTGTGTCTAACAAATGTAGAATATACAATAAATATATTTAGATAATTTATTAAATGGATTGGCCCTTTTTTTAGGTGATTGTACAAAGCCCATTTCTGGAAAATTTTAGGGAGGTTTGTGCATTTCTTAAAGTCAATTTGGGGTTTTTAGATTTGCCAATTTTTTTATCTGACATGACACCAAGAAAATTTAATGTAGCAGAAAACATTTTGCTTGTCTTGCAAAAAGAAAAAAAATGTCTATACCTGGCAAATTATTTAAAGGCCTTTTTATTTGCAGAGAGTATTTAAAATACTGGAACTCACATATATTGTCCCTGTCATTTAGGAGGGTTTATCCCTGACAGTGAAGGCTGGATAATCTAGGTTTAAATTTTATACAAAGCCCTTCTCAGAAGTAAATATCAATATTTCATTATTTATTGTTAGTTGTATACGAAATTCATGACAATATAATGAACAGATCACAGACTTACACTGGACTCTTTGGTGGTGTCACTTCATTTTGGATCTTAAGCCCTGGTGGCACTCTTAATCTTCGGCCACCTCTGCCTGCAAAATAATAACAAAAAAAAACTGATAAAAGGTTTAAAGACAATGCAATGCCATTTAGATTTTGGTAAACACACTTTAATAATCACCCAACCTGTATTAGTGAATTACATGTACTATAAATTTATTACAAGATACATGCAATACACTATGCATGTTCATAATATATGTACTAAATATATTATTGCTTGTTTGTTTGATTGTTGTTAAGTGCCACTTTCAACAATTTTTAAGCTACATCATGGCATCCAGTTTTTATTAGAGGAGGAAGCTGGAGTACCCAGAGAATACCCCCTGACCTTCAGTAGGAAAACTGGCAATCCTTATCAATTAAGAATGGAGTGGAACTGACCATGGCCGCAGTGAGGCTCGAACCGGCAATCTCAGTGTTGACATACCATGTGATCAATAATATTGTTTGTTTGTTTGTTTAATTATTGTTTAACGCCACTTTCAGCAATTTTTCAGCTATATCATGGCGTCCAGTTTTTATTGGGGGAGGAAGCCGGAGTACCCGGGGAAAACCCCCGACAGCAGGAAAACTGGCAATCCTTGTCAATTAAGATTGGAGTCGAGTGCACCCTGCCTGCAGTGAGAATTGAACCCGCAATCTCAGTGTTGACAGACCACGTGATCAATAGTAGACGAACTACCTTAACCACTCGGCAACAGAGGCCCCCACTAAATATATTACAATGTGGAAATGGGTTTAATGCAGTTGTACAAGTACCAGCAGTTTTCTTCAGTTTAAAAAAAATACATATAAACAATTTGTATTCAACACCTTGTTTACTTTACATATTATATACCCATTATTATAAAGTTTGCTCCCCATACTTTACATATTATATACCCATTATTATAAAGTGTGCTCTCCATACTTTATATACTATACACCCATTATTATAAAGTTGCTCCCCATACTTTACATGTACCCATTATTATAAAGTGTGCTCCCCATACTTTATATACTATACACCCATTATTATAAAGTTTGCTCCCCATACTTTACATATTATATACCCATTATTATAAAGTTTGCTTCCCATACTATAGATTTTGATATGACACTAAGAGTATTGTAGATCTAACTGATGATAAAAGCATTAAATTAAGTAATAAATGAAGGTAACATTGATTATTAGACTCCCAAGCTGTAGTGAAGTAACACTGGAGACAAAAGTCATCTTATAGATAATCAAAAAGTAAGTGGAGTAATATTGTAGTTAGCCTCCTTGTTTAAAGAGAGACTCATGACAATCTGACATTACAAAAGGATCCATGATAAATTGTGTTTTTATCCATAAGATTTTACTAGCAACAAAAGAAATCAATTATTTCAAGGATTATGGAATAAACCTGTCTAGTCAGAATAGCATGGCGGACATCTTTGTTATTGTTGTGTAACAATAAATTATGTGTACTTCTATAAAGTTTATTTAATAGGACATCATTGACATCTTTGCACCGAGAGAATAAAAAAAAAACATGTTTTCCAACAGGTTATTTGTACATGTTTCCCAATACTTCGTCATAAATAATTTCAAGGTTTTTCATTGATAATCAACAACCAAGAATTAGATGATTCATTAGAGGATGACACATGTTTGCACCCCGTATGCCTCATATTAAAAGAAAGACACGAGTTTTAACTTACAGGTCATTTTCATAGTAGCATGGCAAAAATATAACATCTATTAATAGACATGATTACATATCTCAGGTATATTACATGTTCTTTGTTATATATTTGACCTAGTCAGCAGTGTTGATGTGTACCAGGATCCTTAATCTAGGTCAAACAGCGGTACACTGTAATATTATCTTTCCAAGTCATTTACTTTAATACTTCCACAAACAAATAAACATCTTTCCTGTTGTTAAGATTTCCTGCACTTCAAACCTTTAAAAACACCTACTCTTCTTTTTATCTCAATTGTGGCAAAGACAAATTTACAAATACAAGGATACAATTACTTGTCAATATAAATTCCTTATGGAAGTTCCACACCACACCAGGACTTTGCAGGGGACCCTTTATGGAATTTTTATAACTTTTTTTAATCATTTTACTTCCTTAACTATATTGAAAATAGATTATTTTCACTGAATAATATTTGATCTTTGACTTGTTATTTGTGTATATTTTGCATCCTAAAATGTATTGTCTGCAAAAATTTGTAAAAGCAGTCACCCTAAACGTACATGTATCTAATTAAAGGGCAAAAATATCTTTACATGTTCAAAGAAACATAAATATAGAACGTAACCCATCGTAAATGAAGACAAAACAGAATTCTATGAAATAATAATAACAGGTTCAGGTACATGTATGAACTGTCCAGCATTTTTATCAGATACATCCATGCAACACAGACACTGGTTTAAATATTAAATGATGTTTTAAATATACAGGTGCATTACCACGTTTTTACCACCGAGTTGAAACAAAATGCAACGGTGTTTGTACAAACAACTGACAGAGTAAAATGATAGAAAACACTGTAAAAATATACCAATTAAAAAAATAAAATGATTAAGCTTACCTTTGTTGTTAACCTGTGTGGGAGAAACCCCTCCCATTCCTCCAGGCCCATTCACATGAATGGGATCAGCCATCATTTTGTTATTTTTTCACACAAATATCTTTTTTTTAAATTCAGATTTGCATCATGCAGCAATCAACAGCTGTTTGTAAGCAAAATCCCAGGGGTTTTGTATTCCTGTTATTTTCTTGGAATTCCTAGGACAATACTACAAATAACTACCGGTAATGCACATTGGCAAGGTTTAAACAAAATATGAATCACCTTATGTGATTGGCTGAATGAAGAGAGTTCAATAAAGAGGACACATGTAATTCATTCATGTAGTAGTGAGTCAGTGTCAAGTGAGACCTATCCATTGGATGATCAAAAGTAATGAATAATAATGAGGGAATACCCTGGCTGTTGTTCGTGACAAAGCTATTTACTAATTCTGGATCACTATATAAATCACACATAATACAAAATAAGAGGCATTTAAAAGACGTTGTTTGATAAATACATATAAACAAACTTCCATTTATGGGAATAGCCTGTATCAAGCAAAATTAAAAAATAGTATAAATGTAAAAGTTATTTGTCATAATGTGTTACACTGTTCTGATTTCTGTGTACCAATAGTGTGACGCTGTAATGTTTTATGCACTATTACAGTACTACAGAACATGTTTTATTCTTTATATATATTTGTTAATAATAGAGATTTTTGTACTTAATGAAACCCCAGACATACTTAGTACATCGTATGCATACACCCACTTTTAATTCAATTAAGAGTTCAAAATGTTTCCTATTTGGTTTCAAAATAAGAGATTATTGTTTCTCACCGACTGCTACACTTCCCTAGAACACTATTAATATATAAAATATGTTTTCATGTATAGATTATCATATGCATGTAGGTCATTACACCTTAGTACTGAAATCTTTAAATAATGTGATTTTACACTTAAATTTTAATTATGTCGCCTGACCAAACCATATCGGTGTTTTAGGATTTTTTTGCTAATAGAACTTTACACAGGAAAGTGTACATGTTATTTATAAACTGACTTTCCCACATCTCAAGTAAACTTTCCCAAAGTTTTAATGACATGCAATTTTGAATTACTATTTAAAATATACAGATACAAATTGATGGATTTTCTTCTTGTACTAACATTACATTTATATTTGGAAACAACGACTATTGTGCAATTCTGTGTAAGAAGCTGGCTTAGGTTTCTTGTTGAAGATATATATTTTATTTTTTGTAAAATTACCAAACAAATAAGTACAAAACCACCACAATCTCAATACTTAAGAAATTTAAGAAATTTCCATCTTTATATATTCTATATTATTTAATTCATTACCAAATTTCAAAAAAAAAACCCAGACAATTGTTACCTAGTTTGATTTAGTACTAACATGTATTGAATTCATACTGGATCTTAAAAAGGTTTAGCATAAGTGATGAAAACTCGAACTAAAGCACTTGTATAACATTGATTAAATAAAAACGAAAACCATCATCCACACTTGATTTTTTATCTTTATTTGACAAAATTTAACTCTTGAACAAAATTGATGTATTTTTGTATCATGACAGGGCAAGTATGAACTTTTTTCAAGAATCCCTACTTTTAATATGTACTTGCCCAGGTAACTAGGGCAAAACAATGGGCTTTCCCATGCTGAGAAATCACTTTCCACATGAGTACAGGTGACAGGAAATTGGAATCCTAGAACACTGCATCATATATTTACCATAACAAGAAAATATTTTTAATGTATGTTAATGTACTTTTAATAAAAATATTTCTTCCATTTATCAGAATCCAGTAAATGGATATATTCTCAATAGCGTTTTAACTCTATTTTCAGCAATTTTTCAGCTACTAAGTGTATCATGGGGTCCAGTTTTTATTGGGAAGGAATAAACCCTGACCTTTTGAAGTAGGAAAACTGGCAATCCTTGTTTTAATAAGATTGGAGTATACTAGTGAACCCTGTCCGCAGTCAGACACAAACCCACAACTGACCCCATCCTCCCCCCCCCAAAAAAAAATTAAAATAGCTCTGAAATGACTGAAGCAATCTGGCTGGTTATCAATCTTAGTCAAAATATTATGCTCATAAACATTTTCTCCAAGTTTCATGAAGATTGGACAACATCTGTTTGAGTAAGAGATCGGACAAGGCGAATTTGCCATTTTTTGTAAATAAAGGGCAATAAAACAGAAGTGGCAATAGCGATTTGCCTGGTTTACAAATTTGGACGAGATATTATGCCCATAAACATTTTCCCCGTTTCATTAAGATCAGACCACAACTGTTTGAGTTAGAGAGCGGACAAGGTGAATTTATCATTTTTTGTATAAATAAAGGGCCATAATTCTGAAGTGGCTGAAGTGATTTAGCTGGTTTTTGAACTTGGCTGAGATACATGTATAATGCTCATAAACATTTTCCCCAAGTTATATGAAGATCAAGTTAGAGAGCAGACATCACTCGCCCGTCATGGGTGTTACCATAATACGACCCTCCTTTGACTGAGTATAAAAAGGGTGTGACAAAGAGAACAAAATATTGACTGCCACAAGAAAAGTATGAAAAATTGGAGAAGCATCGAAATTTAACCTTTTGTAGCTCAAAATCTACAAAAGGGGTATTTATCGTGCAAGGAGCATGGCACTCTCCAAACACATCACCCACTATGGTCCACCACCAAGATTTTAGGGTATTATAACCTGACAACCCCAACCTATCTGCCACCCTGGGCAACTCTGTTACTGTGGTTTTAGCACTTATAATTTAAAAAAAAAAGTTTTTCTAAAATTCTAAATAAAACTAGAAAACTTTAATTTGAATGCATTCAAATATCTGAAAAATTTACTCGACTCAAAATCTTAATAAGATCTACAATATTTTGGACATTTTGTTATGAAAGTATCTAAGTATCAGCTGGTGATCATGGACTACTACTAGTCATTGTGAAATAACATTACATTAAAACAGACAAAGGCAGACAAATGGCAGAAATATAAAGTGGGAGTCAATTTTAAAGATGTCTTGTATTGTATGTGTACATACCCTACATTATAAGCACCTCTTTTTTCACAAACAGTAAAACCTGTACATTCTCCGTCCAACTGCCTCACTTAACATTAGAGCCACCGAAGATCAAACTGCTAGTATATCACACATAGTTGCCATCTTATATTTTTTAAATACTAGTCAGGGAAACTTTTTTCAAATGTTAATTGGGAAAATTACAAGGTAAACGTCACAATTGGGAAAAAATTCTTTAAACTTTAGACACTGTCCAGAAGTTACATGTATCTGACTTGATATCCATGGATATTCATTAAACATACACACAAAAAAAACCATGAATATATATAAATCTTGTTTTGAGATGAGTGACGCTAAAGGTTAATGTCTAGGGCTAATGTGACAAGCAAATACACAAAATCCATGGCTAAAAACTGGATGCTTGGAATCGTCTACCAACACTGTCTTGCAGTAAGCAACAAAGAACCATATGAGAATATTTTAACACACCCACACCAGTTCAATACTTTACACTAGTGACTACACTTATCAATCAACAGGCTTAGCATTGGGATTAATTCAACAATATATCAGTTCCATTAAAAAACTAATATAATATCCTTACAACAGGATTATTCTTCTACAAGACACTACTTGATAGACCAGTACAATCCCCCTCCAAGTCTGGCTTCCAAGTGCTTGTGACAAATTATATACCTTTCTGTGCCGACAAATATTGGTCTCCATTATATTGGAGTCTTGAGAGAAAAACCAAGATAAATTTTTAAGTTATTATTCAGAAGCTGATTGGATACTAAATAGCCAATACAGGATTAAATCAACACCTAACCATGTCCTTGACCATTGTTATAACTTTTGAAGGAAGTACAATGCATATGCAATGTACTAGTAATAATAAATAAGTATATATTTAGATTCATATACTAGTATCTGATATAGATAACAATAAAAAAAAATCTGTTGACACACAACTGAAGCTCATTTAATCAGAAATTAAATTTTAGAAATAAGGTTGTTTTCAATCACTAACATGGTACCTGTACATGTAAAAAACATAAATAAAACATAAATTACTTTATATATAGAAAAATTCAGCTGACACACTTTTAAAAGCTCATTCCATACAATGTTATTACAATAAACTCCTTTAAAATCGGACAACAAAATAAAGAATATTTGATATTTTCATCAATACATGTAAATGTTGAAAACAAACTTTTGTCCTTTCAAATTTTAGCTTTGTACATATTATCAAAAGAAGCATAAATAATAGGAGAATGCAATTAACACCTCTCAAATAACATGCAATGGAATCAAATAGAAAGATTCCAACAAAACCAGACATATATATATATATATATATATATATATATATATACAAACATCTAAGTATTGTGACAACCATATAATATATCTATCCAGCGGATTTCTGAAACATCAGAAATACAGGGTTAATATCAAATATTTATATATACGTCTACAAATTAAGCCCAACACTGTTTGAATTAGATTTTTAACACTGTCAAATTTTTGCTTTCCCTCAGCGGGATTCGAACTCACACCGTTGTGACACTGTGGCACCAATTCGCCTGCACTATGTCCAGCGGTCTAGACCCCTCGGCCAAATCCGCTATATATTAAAATATAGCTATATTTTAATATATAGCGGATTTGGCCGAGGTGTCTAGACCGCTGGACATAGTGCATTTTAATATATAGCGGATTTGGCCGAGGGGTCTAGACCGCTGGACATAGTGCAGGCGAATTGGTGCCACAGTGTCACAACGGTGTGAGTTCGAATCCCGCTGAGGGAAAGCAAAAATTTGACAGTGTTAAAAATCTAATTCAAACAGTGTTGGGCTTAATTTGTAGACGTATATATATATATATATATATATATATATATATATATACACGTATATGAATGGTCTAAAGAAAGCTACAAACCAGTACGCTTATTTAGTATCAGATTGACAAACATGACAATACAGCATAAACAAAAAAAAAAAGTCTAGAAGATTATGCAACGATACAAATGACAGTGTTTTTGTCAACATTATATATACAGACTGACCAAACGAATGGCCTTAATCATTGAGTGTCAATATAAATAAATAACGTAAACAAGTCATAAAATATTGATCTTGAACCATCTCAGTTTAACTGAACCTAAAAACTTCTACACATTGCCCCAACTATCCCCTACCCGGGGACAAGCTGTGACATGGCTTTGCTAAAATATTCCAACAAAACGTTACCAAAATTACCAAGGTGACCATTTCATTACGCCCAAGACGCATTTCGTCCATTCAAGACTCATCAGTGGCGATTAACTCTAAATGCTTAAGATATTCTTCATTGGGAGATGGAAAAATAGTATATATATATATAATATCTAAAGGGAAAACAAAATAATTATTCATTGTTAAACTGGAAAGCCAAATGTATTGGAATTTTTAACTATTTTTTAAGCATCACTTTCACGTTAAATAAACATGCATATATATGCCTCCTAATCATGATTCAAGTTACATTTCTTATCTAAACCCACAATGTAAAGAACAAGTAATGTAGATATCAATGTTAAAATACATCTAGTTTTAACTGATTCCAATGCTAACATATAAATCTATCGTTAATTCATGTATATTTTGGGTTTGCTAAATTTGTTCTTAAATTTAATTGAAAAAAACTTTTCAGTGAAAACATGCTAAAATGAAAAAATTGAAAACAGTTACTAGTATACTAGTATCTAGATTGGGAAAAACAGAATTACTAGTAAGTTGAATATTCATTGATATCTCAACAATGAACTGTCATAAAAGATGTCATTTGATATTATAGCTAGACAGTGTAATAAGGAATAATAGAAATTGCTTAATTCCTCAGCTATGATTGCAGTCTAACACTGGATCTATATTGGTTTTTTTCAACAATATGTATCTATGGCATCAGTTTTATTTTTTACTGTTTTGTTCTTGTCTGACATGATTGGTGTAATGTTTGACATACTAAGTAACATTTGCTGCTGAGGAATCTAGAGTTATCTCCCATATATACCACCATAGATTGTTTTAAAACTGATACATGTGAAAAAAATACTAGTACTAGTAAGTAATTTATGTCATGATCATACAAAAGATACCATTAAAAAAAGCTGTCTTCACTATATTTTGAATAATTTCCTTTTTTATTATTTAAACAATGTTAATTTATACCTTTCATTTTTTCCGAAGCCACATGAATACTTATATGTATGGTTTTAATCATTATGATTTTTTTTTTCAAAATAAATTCAGGGCTCATGTCGCAGGGCTACTTGCGAAGAAGTTGCCTTATCGTGGTCCCACTTAGCCCACGATCACCTTCAAAAGCTAAGTGAAGTTGCCCTTTCATTTTGTAGAATCGCCTGATGTCTCCTTTCAAATTTTATTCCCATTTTAGTAAGAAATCTTTGTGTTTTTGATACAATGTCATGTTTATTATGTTTACGTGCCACAAATTTAACTTTTATTTTATATATAAAGCTTAGGTTTAAAATACGACTGGAAACAAGTTCAGAGCAAAAGATTTTTTCAAAATTTCTGGAGTGGATATGAATTTGGTGCCACAGATTTCAAATACATGATGCTGATAGTGTTAAAAATTAGTAATGCAATTATAGAAACATAGTAAAAAATAATATTTTGGCAGTTACTGTAAACAAATTTAAGTTTAATATGTTTTAATACTTTTAATAGTGAATTTTGCAATTTTACATTAACTACATTATGTATCATGTGTAACAATCTGTAAATCATGAATGATATAATTTCTACTTCTAGTTCTAATAGTACTTCATTATAATTCAATCAATTTGTGTACCAATGATAAAGAAACATTTATATTTTAGTGAACAGTTTTGCAACAGTTGATTCTTTTTTTATTGTTATGTTTAATGCATGTATTTACGAAAATGTGCAATACTAGTATACTGAATAGTTAATCAAATCTTTGATACATTATCAACAATAAATTAAACTGCTAAAAAAATATAACAATAAAAATGGAAATACCAACACTTATGTAACAAAAAACCAAACAAAACAGGACGCTTTCGTGATATATAATGCAAATTCTGACTGTTGTTCATCCACTTCTCCCTGTCAGCCCCCAAAAAGAGAAGTTATTACTCCTTATAATTTTGACCCAGTTTGAGGCCTGAAATTTATATGAATGTAATCATCATACATTCAATCAAGCTAATTTAAGCACTGGATTTAAGTCACATTGTTGTCACGTGACTTTTTGTTCAAAATGAAAGTGAAATATAGGAATGTAAGGGTACCGATGGAAATGGACTTAAATCATCTCGATTGGAGGTATCACTAGTATATTCATAGAGAAAAATATCTAAAGAAGCAAATTATATATAGTTTAAATGGACGAAAATGTTTAACATCTGGACAGGATGAAATTTGCCGACTCAGACCCGTGTCGCAAAATCCGCTGTTTTGCTTATGGAGAGCTCTCCGACGTCCCACGTAAAAAAAAAAGCATTGGACGGCAGAGGATTCTCGAACTAAATAATGACATAGTTTCATGAGGCAAAGTATCAGTTTAACAGTTTAAACAGAAATAATCTAATTATATACAAATCAAAACCTACCTAAAGAAGTTTTATGCAACTGGAATGTTTTAATGGATTTTTTTCAACAAAATGTATATAAATATGTAAAGACTAAAGTCATATTGTGTGGTCAGTTGATGCATTTGACCATGTATGTCAAGAAACATTTACGACTTGCTTTCAAAATAATACTTAAGTCAATTAGTTGACTTAATGTTAACTTCAATTAGGAACTTAATTGACCCATTTCCAGTTTTACATGATTTATCTCCCCTTTTACTTCCTGTTAAAAAAACTACGGCTATCATTACTAAAAGACTATGATATTGAAATAAAGATTTTGGATTGTTTTAATATTGTTTGTCTATGCCAATTAAATTTTTCATCTAATTAACCTTATAAGTAGATGTTACTATAGCCATAGGCAACAGGTGAGTTTGAATACAACACGGATGTCACTGATAACCTTGTTTATTTAAGCTATAAAACAGCTGGGGTTCTACCTCCAATTAACATCAGGTAAATAGGATAATGAACATAGATTAATTAATTAACGATCATGTTTACACAGCAGGCGGTTTTAATAACCTTCCTCACTCAGATATTGACACCTGTCATTCAACTGAAGCGTGAAAATTTATCAAAGACAATTGTCCATTTTAAAAGGTTTCAACAGGACAAACTGCGGCTATAGCCGCAGTTTTTAGTACCGGAAATGGACACTAGGTGGCGTTTTTTAAATTGGAAAGTCGTCAATTATATCAACATGCCATAAAAAAAATTGTTTTGCAAATGTAAAAATGTATAGATTTAATGTTATCATAAATCATATATAGATCTTTGATCAAATTCTTCTGGGCACTTTAAAATTCCATTCTTTAAGGGTGATTACATGTAAATTTACTGTCATGTCAATTGTTAAAACACTTTAAATGGCTGTATTACCAACATGTTTTATGCATCTCATTCTGTTACAATCAGGTATGCTCAAGAATTCTTTGATGCAACAGATGTTTATTTAATACATATCTTTGACAGAATAACCCTAACAGACCTTACAAGTACTTACTAAAATATGGCATTAACAAGTACAATATACTTGCTGCTGTAAAAGACTTGTATATGTAAATCTGCATTTGTGATTTACATCAGTGCCTTTTGCATGCAACTGTACGATTTCGAATTACAGTAATTTTTAGAGCAAATTGTACATGTGAGTATATCAAACAAAAGCAAAAATGTTGAAAACATAAAGACATAAACAAAACAATATACCCATTTAAATATATTTCCCATACTTTAAAGTAAAGTTAAAAGGTCATTTACCTATCTACATGGTGACACTCATGATAATCACCATTGAATAATGTGCATCAATTTATCAGTGCAAGTGCTTTGCCAGGTTAAAAAGCGACATGACCAAGTTTGTGATTTGTTTTGTTTAACTTAGTTTTCAAGCAAAAATTGATGTTGCATACCTGACATTTTTGTCTTTTGCAGAAGTTGCAAGGTGTATCACTTTCTAGGCCAAGGTCTTGGCTAGCTGGAATTTGCACGAAACTCAGTTCAAATTATGCGATATAAAGCTTTGCCTAAGCCTTTTCACATATCTATTTACGATCACTTGTTTACAAACACTAAAGTGGACAATGCACAAATTTCGTATATGCTCCTAAGCAACCTTAAAAATGTTTCAAAACGCGAGGTTATGAAAACGGATGCCTCTCTCTGTCGAGGGAAACCCGCTTACGTCATTGATGAGTCACGTTTGTTGGGCTTGCCTTCTGTTTGATCCTAGGAAACAAACTAAACAAAGCCATGTACCGCACTAAACCAAACTGAGAAATTGTCACATATTTTTCCTTACATAAATGCTAATAAATATGGCGAATCTATCTTCTATTTTTGTGGGGTCAATTTATTTCCTCGATTTGTTGGTTCAGTCACGTGACAATTCGATCACACAGTCAAAATGGCGGACGTCTCATGACAGTGGATTGTGCAGATATAATGTTGTAAAGTAACAACCTTTTCTAAATGGAAAAAGAGGAAATTAAAATGATTTTAAACGAGAAAGATTGGATAACGCAGTTTTTACACTCGTTTCCACATTTAACCTTTTCTTTTCATCAAACAAACTCGACATTCAACCCTGAAGATAGGCAATACAGAGAGGTAAATAAAATTATCAGCAACGAAGTGAAAGTACAGTTCTCTTTTCGCCATTAAATCATCTTTTAATACATTAATATATATAACAATAATGACTCAGTTAAATAATATCAAGTCCAGGCCGACAAGGTAGAATTACTTTTTGAAGAAGAGATTCAATCTATTTTATCACCATTTCAGGCCTCAAACTCAGCAGTACCTGCCGTTTCGTACCATTCAAAAAACCATTTCGTACCATGTCTGTTTCTTACCATATGAAAATTGTATATGACGAATGTTGTGTCCTTGCAACTAACAATTTATACCATAAAAAGTTAGAACCATGTAGAATTTTTTCATGTCATTTCAGTCAGGAACCTATAAATCAACGGGACTGGAATCTAACGACATCAAATACTTTTCCTCGTTGCGCCAATACTTAATTTGCGAACAAGTGTCGACACGGATATGACAGTATTTACGGCTTTTGTACGATACAATCTGTTCGAGACTCAAGCAAGCTACTTGCGTGTAGATTGATGCATTTAATAACAAAAATTAAACAAATTAGAAAAAAACACAACACACACATAAAAAACATAGAAAAAAAGAACAAAACAAAAGCAGAAAGAAAAAAAAACATACAGAACAAACAAACAAAAAACAAAAACAAAAGTTTTGACTAATTCTAAAATTCGATTTGTTGTTCTAGTCACAGTGAATTAAAATCAAAGCCGCCTTGTATGATTTTATTTGATGTTTATGGTTTTCACCAATTTGACAATTTATATGATGACACAGGTATAAGCTACCTAGGGTGTACCCTCAGACAATTTTTGACACCGTTGTTTATTGAACCATTTGTTCACCACACCCGTGATTACATAAAAAATGCAACAGGTGTACGCCAAATTAAAAGAGTAAAAAAAAAGGGTTGTAAAAAATACTTATTCCAATTCTGAAATTTTTTATCATTTGCATTTAAAATTAAGGAGTTTCTTGTAAAATAGAAGCTGAAAATACGTTACAGGATGGAGACGTGGACAAAAGTGTTCGAAAAAAGGTTAAAAAAAGTATGCTTATTAATCGTGTTATCAATTATGACCTATTTCTGAGCATTCTTAAAACATCATTCTTTCAGAATGTGAAAGAAAAAGTAATACTGCGTTCATAATAAAGGCGTGGATTGGTTTTATTTAAAGGGACCATTTAAAAATTTGCGCCCTCTTCCGGAAACTGTGCTAATATTTCATGCTATGTAATCCAATAATAACTGGGGATTCACAACAAAAATAATATATGCTGCAACGCAACAAAAAAGACGAATTGGTTAGTCTATACCTCATAAATGTGTAATTTTGCATTACGATGATATATTGTCTGAAAGTAAAAAGTTCGTAAAAATGACATACAAAAATGGCGACTGTTAAAAAGCTCCAGATTTTCATTGATTTCAATATTTTTTTAAATGACAAAACATGGTCACAATAATACAATGAGGCAAATAAAACACTTAAAATTAAAAAAAATTAAAAAATATTTACTGTCACAAGATAATTGCACAAATTTTAACTGAAATATTAGTATGGTATTGTACTATAGATGCTGTCATTTCTGCGCGCGACAAAGAAATCGTCCTTTTTAAACTGAAGACTTAGCTAGTGTCCAATCCCGTTAGTTATACTAGTCCCAGTTTCAGTAACAGAGTTTAACAATGCAGCCATTTCGTACCTTATTGAATTTTAGCTGTATAATTATCTGTAGGGTTATTTTGGATTTTGTATGTGGGTATTTTACATTATTTTCTATTTGTAGGTTTGGATCATATTTCATTTTTTTAGAATGATAGACATACACTTTATTTTTACCTTTTATTTGTTATCAGCTTTTATTAAAACAATGCACAAAAACAATATATAAAATTATATTACATGTAAATAATTGCGGCATTGGTACAATTGTTCAAATATTTTTAGTAAAATAATTTGGATGGAATCTTTGTTTGAGGGAATCTTGGCGCTACTTATTCCATTTACAAAGACAATAAAAAATCATTGTTTTAACTATCAAACTACATTTTCCTTTTATCATTCACATTCCAATTAACATCAGATTCAAAGACCTACATGTATAGCAAGCTGGTTTTGCATTTTGGTAAATTGATACATTTTAGAAAAAATTTCCAGTAAAACTCATAAATTAACACACTTATCAATACAAGTACTAGTATTTGAAATATCAAATTAATTAATCAAGTAACACACTTAAATCATATTATATATATTGTATGAAATGGTAAATTTGGGTACGAAATGACTAGACACCATATATTTAACTTCAATGGGCCCACAGTTGCATTTTAATCCAGAGGGTTGTGTTGTAAGGGTATCAGGTCAGTTCGGTACTAAACTATAATACACGTCAGTGTGTATTGGGAGGGTTTTTAGCGTGAGAAATGAAAACTGCCTACCGCATATGGTCCAGCTTACACAAATGTATGCTCCATTTGTAGATTAAGAAAATAGTTTTTAAATGAAGATAATCAACCTGTTACTATACAGTTGAGTTCAGTAAAAGTTCTTCAAGAGGCTGCTGCATGTCTTTTTTTGTTTATTCACCTATATTCCCGGTACTTCTAGATAAACAATGCACAGTTCTTAGAAGAAAAATGTATAGTAAACATTTTCTTTTTTGTTTTCAGTCTATTATTGTCCTTGCCATCTATCCACTAGTTTTATTTGGTTTGTTCCTGTTAATAAGTTTATGTTGCACATGTTATCAATGCAAGAGGCAGCGACCACAGAAGCGAATTAAATCATGTTGTCCTGGTGGAATAATTGGTATTGTGGTATTTGTTGTCGTGTAAGTACACCATGCATTTTGTTGAGGTATATAAACTACATTAAAGCTTATTCAATGAATGAATTTATTGTATAACAACATACAATATTTGATAGAAAGTAAACTAAAGTAAACGTGCAATAAGTTCCAAATTGCACTGGTGGAAATATATATACCTCAATATTTCAGTGATACACAAATTGCATTTTTCTTCTAAATCATAAAAAGCGTTTTTGCCAGCTCGTGCAATGTAAAATTTTGCTCGGGATAATATATTTCCTAATATTCATGCAATAACCCTATATTGTCATAATTCTGATGTTGGCTAGAAATTTTGGAGCTTTGCAAGTCCAAAACTATCAACAAATAATGTAGCTATAACATATTTTTTTGAAAAGAATGTAAAAATAAATTGTAGTTATATGCATGCAGGACAATATTTTATTGAATTTTTAAAGAGGTGTTTGTTTCCAAAACTTTTGAATAATGTCATATTAGAATAATATTTTTATAAGTCATGTATTTGTACTTGTATTTGTGCTTATAACCAAGGATGGATGACATAAAACACATATTTAATTACTGTACAGGTAAACAAAATCTACAAATATAGCTCTGTTAACATTTCAGAGCTGCTGCTGGTGTTGGGTTGTATGGAAATGAGAAAACAAACCATGGGGTGGAAGACTTTACAAATTCTGTCCAGAAGATCAATACTACATTATCAGAAGCTTTAGGAACTGTATGTATTAAAAGTCATGTTAATAGATTTAAACCAACTACTTAGGATTTGGTTTAAACCCCAAGTAGTCAATTTAAAAAAGAAATACTGTGCCATTTGATATTGGGAAGTACCAGTTCAGAAGACATGGAAAACCTCTCTTTTTTTGGTTTGTTTTGTTCACACAAAAACAGCAAGTCTGTGCCAAAACTTAATTTAATCTGGTGGCTGGTCAAATTTAAAAATAGAATTTTTGATACAAGTTGTTTGTTACGAAGTGAATGTTAAGGTTTCAGAAATAAGATCTTAATTCGGCTTACAAAAAAAAACCAAACAAATATAAATTACAAATAATTATTTACAATGAATATTTAACTTAATACAAAACAAGTGTCCCTTTATTTGTCTTACAAAAGTTCCAGTCTGTGTGCAGAATTGAATGACAAAATAATACATGTACATGTAGTCCACAAATTATCTCCAAGTGCTGTGGATTAATATAGATGATGAAGTAAATTGAATGACAGAATAATACATGTACATGTAGTCCAAAAATTATCTCCAAACTCAGTGGATTAACTTAGATGATGAAGTTTAACGTGTTTAAATCATTAAATAGTTCACAATCAGATAGTTTACTAATAAAGGTTACATCCAATAATTTTTAATCTGATGAATAATTAAGATTAAGTAATATTCTGCACTATTGAAGAAAGAAGGTCCAGCCCCTTCACATGGATGCATGTCCTTCATATATCCAAAAGGAATTTTCTAGCATTTGTGGATTACGATTCTTGTCAAGTTAATAGAATATTCTACAACATTCTTTTGACAAGTTTGTAAAGTAAACAAATGTCAATACATACAAAAGACTACAAGGTATTTTTATGAAGGGTTGATTCAGAAAAGAGCAAAGTAGAAACCTAAGGCCAATAAAACAAGTGAAGTAAGAAGTGCCTTAAAGCATGTTAACATCTATTTTAATAGTAGTGCAATTGTAAGGGAATGAACAATGAAGATCTAACACCGTATATAGCACAGTTCAGCTACATCAGGGTGACAAGTGTTTGTTGGGGAGAAGGCTGAATGATGAACAATGAAGATCTAACACCATATATAGCCCAGTTCAGCTACATCAGGGTGACAAGTGTTTGAGGGGGAGAAGGCTGAATGATGAACAATGAAGATCTAACACCATATATAGCACAGTTCAGCTACATCAGGGTGACAAGTGTTTGTGGAGGAGAAGTCTGAATGATGAACAATGAAGATCTAACACCATATATAGCACAGTTCAGCTACATCAGGGTGACAAGTGTTTGTTGGGGAGAAGGCTGAATGATGAACAATGAAGATCTAACACCATATATAGCCCAGTTCAGCTACATCAGGGTGACAAGTGTTTGAGGGGGAGAAGGCTGAATGATGAACAATGAAGATCTAACACCATATATAGCACAGTTCAGCTACATCAGGGTGACAAGTGTTTGTGGAGGAGAAGTCTGAATGATGAACAATGAAGATCTAACACCATATATAGCACAGTTCAGCTACATCAGGGTGACAGATGTTAGTGGGGGAGAATATCATAGTGACAAGTGTTTGTGGGGGAGATATCAGGGTGACAAGTGTTAGTGGAGGAGAAGGCTGAATGATGAACAATGAAGATCTAACACCATATACACTGTATAGCACAATTTAGCTAAATCAGGGTGACAAGTGTTTGTGTGGGAGAATATCATAGTGACAAGTGTTTGTGGGGGAGATATCAGAGAGACAAGTGTTAGTGGAAGAGAAGGCTGAATGATGAACAATGAAGATCTTAAACCATATATAGCCCAGTTCAGCTACATCAGGGTGACAAGTGTTTGTGGGGGAGAATATCATAGTGACAAGTGTTTGTGGGGGAGATATCAGAGTGACAAGTGTTTGTGGGGGAGATGGCTGAACTTAACCAGGTGAATATTTACATAAATTTAAGAATATATTGCATCTTTTTTTGTAGGTTTATTGTATGCTGAAAAAGATATTTCTTTTTTTACAGATAAACACAATCCAAAGAATAGCCACCAACCTAGCTGACAATAGTATAAAACAGTTGCAGAATGTGCTAAATATAAATATACCTGATGTTCCAGACAAAAAAGTAATAGTGCAGTTAACCAATGACATGTTAGATCAATCCAGTAAAGCTAAGACTGATATCAACCGTATTATGTCTGTTACCCCAAATGCCAGCCTCGATTTCATTATTGATAAAACAATGGCTGGAGAATTTATAAGGTTTATATATTTATTATTTAACTTAAATTATTAGCATCCTTGACTTTTTAGGCCTTGGTGGGTGACTGGTGTATTGTTCATTTTTACTTTGTGTATTTATAAGAAATAAAAAAATGTATTCAATGTTACATTAGCAAAGAATATGGTAAATAAACCACAACCATGTCAAGCCAAACTACAACCCAAGCTTGATGCTTCTGTATTAAACATTCTGCATTGCTTGTTTAATCACACTTTTAGCAATTTTTACGCTTTATTATGGGGTCCAGTTTATTGTGAAAGGAAGCTGAAGTACCCAGTGGGAACCTATGACCTTCAGAAAGAAACCTGCCAATCACCATTAATTAAGATTACAGTCAAGCACACCCTGCCCGCAGCAAGTCTCAAACCCAAATCTCAGTGTTGACAGACACGTGGTTAATAGTAGATGACTAACTACCTTAACAACTGAGGACCCCACATGCTCCAAATAATTGTCAACTTGAACTCTGTATGATGTTTTATGATGGGTCAGCAATTCTAACTTTTTCTTACATATATAAGCTTATGCCTTTGTGCATACATGTACATATTCATTGTTTGTTTTGTTTTATTCAATGCTTAGGTTCTTATTTTTTTTAACTATATTATACAACACTAGTGAATTGTAGTTGTGTTGATACCAATCTTCTTGTTTCTATTTTCAGATGGACATCAACTGTAGTAGTATTGTCTGTCATATTATTTCTCATGACTGTATCACTCTGTGGATGTTGTAAAAGGTCAAGGTGTTTATTGGCCTGGTAAGCTATATTATTTCTCATGACTATCACTCTGTGGATGTTGTAAAAGGTCAAGGTGTTTATTGGCCTGGTAAGCTATATTATTTCTCATGACTATCACTCTGTGGATGTTGTAAAAGGTAAAGATGTTTATTGTCCTGGTAAGCTATATTATTTCTCATGACTGTATCACTGTGGGTGTTGTAAAAGGTCAAGGTGTTTACTGGCATGGTAAGCTATATTATTTCTCATGACTGTAACACTGTGGGTGTTGTAAAAGGTCAAGGTGTTTACTGGCCTGGTAAGCTATATTATTTCTCATGACTGTATCACTCTGGATATTTTAAAAGGTCAAGGTGTTTACTGGCCTGGTAAGCTATGGTATTTTTCATGACTGTATCGCTCTGTGGATGTTTAAAAGGTCAACATGTTTACTAGCCTGGTAAACTATGGTATTTCTCATGACTGTATCACTCTTTGACTGTGAATGTTGTAAAAGGTCAAGGTGTTTACTGGCCTGGTAAGCTATGGTATTTTTCATGACTGTATCACTCTGTGACTGTGAATGTTGTAAAAGGTCAAGGTGTTTACTGGCCTGGTCAGCTATTGTATTTTTCATGACTGTATCACTCTGTGACTGTGAATGTTGTAAAAGGACAAGATGTTTACTGGCCTGGTAATTATAAGCTGTAGTATTTCTCATGACTGCATCACTCTATTGGTGTTGAAAAGGTCAAGGAATGGCTGGTAAGCTATTTTATTTCTCATGACTGCATCATTTTATGGATGTAAAAAAGGTTTAGGTTTTACTGGCATGGTAAGCTGTTATTTCTCATGACTGTTTCACTCTGTGGATGTTGTAAACATTTGAGGTGTTTACTTGCCTGGAAAACTATGTTATTTGTTGTTTGTAAGTTAGGTGTGGTATCCAAGTTCAAGATTTGTATCAGTTATACATCAATATAAGTTTACAAAGCATGTTGAATGGCAAAATTTTTAATCTTTCATTTCTGTCAAAATGTTATGTCAACTCTGTATATGAAATGTATTTATCTACAAGTAAGTAAGAAAAAGTAATAAAATGATTGTGACCTTTTGGTTTTTATGCAGACTTGATTTAATTATTGGTCATTGACATTTTTACATCTATTATTGACTAGGTAAGTGAGAGACACATAATATCTAATTCAGAAGATTTTTATACCCCCTGCTTGAAAAGCGGGGGGGGGGAGGGTATATAGTGACCATGGTGTCCCATCTCTTATGTGCAACTCCTCCTACACAACTGAATGGAATTTGATGAAACTTACACAGAAACCGTGTCACATAGTGCCATTGTGCAGGAGATATGTAGCATTTTGATCGGAAAAATATTTAGGGTTTCCCATAAAAAAACATTGGACTTTGTCATTGACCTAAGGGGATACCAATCTCTTATTTGCAATTCCTCCTACACCACTGAATGGAATTTGATGAAACTTACACAGAATCCTTGTCACATTGTGCCATTGTGCAGGAGATATTTAGCATTTTGATCGGAATGATATTTGGGGTTTCCCATAGAATAACATGGACATTGTCATTGACTTAAGGGGATACCCATCTCTTATGTGCAACCCCTCCTACACCACTGAATGGAATTTGATGAAACTTAAACAAAATCTTTGTCACATAGCGCCATTGTGCACCTGATATTTAACATTTTGATCGGAATGATATTTCGGTTTTCCCACAGAAAAAAATGGACATTGCTATTCTTTGAGGTGAGGGAGTGATGGGGGTTCCCATGTTTTATCTGCAACTCTTCCTACTCTAGATTAAGTTTCAAGTTCATAAATGAGAACACATGCATTTTTGAAGAAATCATGAAGCGGGGAGTATCAATGGTGGGCATTGCTCAGTTTTTTTTACTCTAGTTTCTTTTGTTTTTCAGTGGTATATTTATTGGGTTTTTTGCACTCCTACTATCATGGGTATCCAACGGAGTTTACTTAGGAGGCAGTGTGGTAAGTTTGCTTAAAAGCCTAATTACAGGACATCTTAGTCAGTTTATTAAAGCTTCATTTAATAATATCAATATTTTCAGGACATTTTAACAAAATACTGATATTAAGACAATTTGTTTTACTGTGATTTGTTTTTTCTCACCTTATAGACATGGGTATACATCATTTTTTTCCTGCCTTGAATGGGTACAGGACAAGCTACACATCATTTTTCCCATGGTTTTCATTTAATGTTGTTTAATGTCACTGAATAAGTGATATGAATTCCTCATTAACTCTGTTAAATCACTCGATTAAAATTTTATTTGTTGTTTATTCTATGAACTGTAATGTATTTGTTGTGAAAATCATCTTCAAATGATTTTTTTTCCATTTGTTGTTATTCCTAAAACTTTATTTATGTGGAAGTACAGATTGGCAACTGTAATTATTGGCGGGGTTGCACGAGGATATAGTATGGTGAAGATTGGTGGGCAGGTGGGGAAAAAGTGGTATCAATTTTGTGTAATCATCTCTTCTACATTTTCAACCCAGATCTCTGAAACTTTACAGAAAGATTGCACATGTATTGAAGTTGTGCACCAGCTATTATGAAAATGTTCCAGGATTTTTTCCTAATTTTCCAGACTTGGGAACATTTTTCAGAACATTTGCAGAAGACGGTACTTATTTTTCATAATCAACTCCTCCTACAGTTTTCAACCCAGATCTCTGAAACTTCACAGAAAGATTGCGCATGTATTGAAGTTTTGCACCTGCTATTATTGAAGTGTTCTGAAATTTTTTTCCAAATTTTCCAGACTTGGGAACTTAGTCATTTTTCAGAACATTTGCAGAAGGCTGTACCTATATTGTGTAATCAACTTCTCCTACAGTTTTCAACCCAGATATCTGAAACTTCACAGAAAGATTGCACATGTATTGAAGATGTGCATTTGCTATTCTGGAATTGTTTGAGAATTTTTTTTCCTGATTTTCCAGACCTTGGAACTTAGTCATTTTGAGAACATTTGCAGAAGACGGTGCCTATTTTGTGTAATTAACTCCTGCATTTTTTTACACAAACCTAAAATCTACTTCCAACAAATTGTAAACCATTCCTTAGTTATTGAGGCACTTGCTTCGCAACCTGGCCATTTCAGACTTTGCGATTTTTGTCTCGCCTGCGACGAAAGTCGCTGGAGGCGAGACATATGTATGGGAATCCGGCAGCGGCGGCGTAAACACTTGACATCTTGCTTCATATCTTTGTAAGCTCAAGCCCTAGGTCCATCAAATTTGGTCCAGAGGTAGCTTATGATGAGTACTTGCCAGTCAGTCACCTGTCACCTTACCTTGACCTCAATTTCACGGTCCAGCGACTACGTTAAAAGTTTTTGGGTTACGACAGTTCCTCTGTAACTACGCATGGTAGGATGACAATATTTGGTGTATAGGTTGCTGATGACTAGTACATGACTGTCTGGTAGGTGTCACCTGACCTTGACCTCAATTTCACGGTCCAGCGACTACGTTAAAGTTTTTGGGTTACGACAGTTCCTCTGTAACTACGCATGGTAGGATGACAATATTTGGTGCATAGGTTGCTGATGACTAGTACATGACTGTCTGGTAGGTGTCACCTGACCTTGACCTCAATTTCACGGTCCAGCGACTATGTTAAAGTTTTTGGGTTACGACAGTTCCTCTGTAACTACACATGGTAGGATGACAATATTTGGTGTATAGGTTGCTGATGACTAGTACATGACTGTCTGGTAGGTGTCACCTGACCTTGACCTCAATTTCACGGTCCATCTACTACGTTAAAGTGTTTGGGTTACGGCTGTTCCCCTGCAACTATGCAGGGTATGGTGACAATATTTTGTATACAGGCCGCTGCTGATATTTAATGCTATTTACGTAATGCTTATGACGAAATTTATTTTCGTTACTGATGCGGAAGACAGGCGAGACGTTTTTCTGTGTCCACACTTGTTATTATTATTCCAAAGAAACATTGAGCAATATGGTTGCTAAAAAGAGTTAACTCTTATACAAGAGAAAATGTCTATATAGTTGTTTTGTACATGCATATGGTGAGAGTTTAGTTTTGAAGTGTCAAACAATAAAAAAAAAATTCTAATTTTGAACTTAAAATAATTACTTCTGATACATGTATTTTGAAATATTTGCTGTGTTTAACTAACTGTACAGTTCTGAGATACAAAAGTTGCATAAAATAAAGATTTAAAAAATGGTTACAATGAAATTTTGTTTATTTCAGACTAACGCTGATCTATGTGTTGATCCTGACACATTTGTAGAAAACATAGTTCGTAATCAGGTAGAAAAAGGTAGGATTTATAGAAGTAAAACATATAGATGCAAGTTAAACAATTAATTACCGTATTGTTATTCATATACATGAAAATTGATCAACATAGCATTTTCCACTTGCATCTTCAAAGACGAAAAAAGAAATTTCTTCGATTATGATCGGTTCCCGTTAGTTTTGGAATGTTTGAATTTTGTATAAATAGACTGGAGTTAGAATATTTTATTTGCTACAAGTAATAAGACTAAATTCTGCTGTTAATCCGACTATTCTCATAACTAACTTTAGATTATAACAGCAATAAAATTCTGCCTAATCTACAACCTTTATTGACAAGAATTGCAACTTTTAATTACCAAGGTTGAGCTTCTCACAAAATACAATAGCTTTCTTCCCCATACAAGCTGGAGTATACATATTGCTGGAAATTACTTAATGTAGCATAGAACATAAATATAGATATTACTTACTTGAATGCAGAAAAGCTACTATAATTGGTACACACAAATTTGACTGAATCCACATTATTTCTGCTGTTACATTTACCTCCAAGGACTGTGAGACCCAGGGTTTAATGTAGTTAGTCAAATTGTGGTTAGTTCATCTCTGACTGCAAGACAGGTTGTGTTTATTTCCAGAATTAGGGTGGCCAGTGTTCTGGCATTCTCTCAGAATTAAGACTTAATTTCTCTAAATTTTACTTATTATTTAAACTGCTTAAATGGTGTAGAAAAAATAATTTTCGTCACTAGAGAATTTGCCATTCTCAGCAGTTGATTGGTTTGAAATAGTAACATCATAATAAAAAATAATTATGTCATAAACAAAACAACTTCCATTTACAGTGTTTTCAAGTCATGACTGTAGATTTGGGGTTGAGAGAACTGTGTACTCCATTTTGCAAATTTACTAGTTTTTAACATTAAAGAAACTGAATCTTACATTTGTACCCTTGGATTATGGTATTTCTCCATTTTTGATAGTTAAAATATATAATTTTAAGTTCTCGTCAAGGCTTGGACTTAAAATTCCTTAATTAAACTATCACTATTGGACAAATCTGATACTTCACTAGTACCAATGCAAGATCCTATATGTAATGATAATGCTGAACATGGTTAAACATAGCACAAAACTCTGTCGATACAAACAACAACAATTTTTCTGAAAATCCAAATGAAATTAAGGAATTTATTTCTTCATTTGGTAAGGTTGGACTTCATTTTTATAAATGTGACTTGTTCTTTGTGTAGACATAATCAAGACATACATAGAATGTCAGAGTGGGGAACCAGCAGGAGAATTTAGTCAGGTGAGGACTAATAGTAATATAACTGAAATAGAAAATGCTATGAATCTTTCAACATTTTGTTTCAATGGTTTTGTAAATGTTAATCTTAAAATTAACAAATGAATTTCTATTATTAAATTATTCATGACAACTATCATTAATTTATAAAAAAAAATACTAAATGTTTTTTAAATTACCAAGTGTAGTATCTTGTTCTGAAGGCATATTATTTTGTTTGTTAATTGTTGCATAATAATTTTGTTCCTTTGTTTTGTCATTCAGTATAGACCAGTCATGGATGTTTGAAAGGGAGACAACCATTGTAATTACATACTGTTGTTTTACAATTTGGAGTAAAGTTTAGTTTAAAAATTGACTTATTAAAGCAGTAGTTTTTCTTTTTAGGATATCAATGATGACTTATCTGCTGTCACTTTAGCTAACCTAACTTTGACAAGGGTTGACATATTAAAGCAGTAGTTTTTCTTTTTAGGATATCAATGATGACTTATCAGCTGTCACTTCAGCTAATTAAACTTTGACAAAGATTGACATATAAAAGCAGTAGTTTTTCTTTTTAGGATATCAATGATGACTTATCAGCTGTCACTTCAGCTAACCTAACTTTGACAAAGATTGACATATAAAAGCAGTATTTTTTCTTTTTAGGATATCAATGATGCCTTATCAGCAGTCACTTCAGCTAACCAAACTTTGACAAAGATTGACATATAAAAGCAGTAGTTTTTCTTTTTAGGATATCAATGATGACTTATCAGCTGTCACTTCAGCTAACCTAACTTTGACAAGGGTTGACATATTAAAGCAGTAGTTTTTCTTTTTAGGATATCAATGATGACTTATCAGCTGTCACTTCAGCTAACCAAACTTTGACAAGGGTTGACATATTAAAGCAGTAGTTTTTCTTTTTAGGATATCATTGATGTCTTATCAGCAGTCACTTCAGCTAACCAAACTTTGACAAGGGTTGACATATTAAAGCAATAGTTTTTCTTTTTAGGATATCATTGATGTCTTATCAGCAGTCACTTCAGCTAACCAAACTTTGACAAGGGTTGACATATTAAAGCAATAGTTTTTCTTTTTAGGATATCAATGATGCCTTATCAGCAGTCACTTCAGATAACTTAACTTTGATAAGGGTTACCATATTAAAGCAGTTTTTCGTTTTAGGATATCAATGATGACTTATCTGCAGTCACTTTAGCTAACCTAACTTTGACAAGGGTTGACATATTAAGGCAGTAGTTTTTCTTTTCAGGATATCATTGATGTCTTATCAAAGGGTTGACATATTAAGGCAGTAGTTTTTCTTTTCAGGATATCGTTGATGTCTTATCAGCTGTCACTTTAGCTAACCAAACTTTGACAAGGGTTACCATATTAAAGCAGTTTTTCGTTTTAGGATATCAATGATGACTTATCTGCTGTCACTTTAGCTAACCTAACTTTGACAAAGATTGACATATAAAAGCAGTAGTTTTTCTTTTTAGGATATCATTGATGTCTTATCAGCAGTCACTTTAGCTAACCTAACTTTGACAAGGGTTGACATATTAAAGCAGTAGTTTTTCTTTTTAGGATATCAATGATGACTTATCAGCTGTCACTTCAGCTAACCAAACTTTGACAAGGGTTGACATATTAAAGCAGTAGTTTTTCTTTTTAGGATATCATTGATGTCTTATCTGCAGTCACTTCAGCTAACCAAACTTTGACAAGGGTTGACATATTAAAGCAATAGTTTTTCTTTTTAGGATATCATTGATGTCTTATCAGCAGTCACTTCAGCTAACCAAACTTTGACAAGGGTTGACATATTAAAGCAGTAGTTTTTCTTTTTAGGATATCAATGATGCCTTATCAGCAATCACTTTAGCTAACCAAACTTTGACAAAGATAGCAAATGCCACCATTTCACTTGGGATCAAAGGAGTAAGTATAATGGTAATTTCTATGGTATCACATGATTGGGAATATTTAAAATTAACAATATGATTTAAATACTTATTTCTAATTTGATTTGCTTTGTAAGCTGAAATCTGATTGGCTAATTCAAATCTAGCAACCCATATTATACAATATAACTTGCGTTCGTCACATCATCTATTCTTATGCCCTAAAAATTCAAATTGTCCCAGGACGTCATCTACATTTTTAGCATTAAAATTGTTAAGATTTATAGTCAAAATTAAATTATAAGCAATATATTCAAATTTCTTAACAGGTTATACTCTATTACCTAGTTTTGGTCTGTTTACACCATTCATAAACCGCTTTGTGGTTTATTATGTGTAATCAGACCCAAACCATGATATATCATATAACCTTTCAGAAATTTAAAATATTCCTTAAATATTAATAAAAGCTACCAATGTCATTTAATGGTTTTACTGTCTTAAAATGGATAAGATCACTTCTTATAATTTGTTAAACTTTCAATTCCAATATCAAACAAGTATTTATAAGGAGACATTCATTTGGCTAACTTACATGTATCCTTCACTAGTGTATCTTAGTGAAAGTGGTTTTGATTTTCTTAGATAAATGAAAAAAAAATCTTAATATTTTATTGACCATATTTTTATAGCAAATAAGACTAGAATGATCCCCATTTTTGATCCCTAATTATAAATTTATATCACTACAGGACATCTTATAGTTGTACTGGTATATGCTTAATATAACAAAAATGATCGAAAAACCATTAAGTTGTTGAGCTTGTATCTTACAGGTTACAGGATTGACAATTTTTTTGCCAAAGGTCAGGTTTTTACCGGGTACTGCAGCTTCTTAATCAATAAAAACTGGATGCCCTGATATAACTGAAAATCTGCTGAAAGCGGTGTTAAACCACATTCGTTAAGGTGTCAGTTACAACATCCATGGATATAACTGTACCTAAAAAAAACTGATGAAGCCCTGTGGCAATATTTTTAATTAATGAATTGTTCAAAATATTTGTCAATTTTTATTCCTTTTTAAATTAAAGACTTAAGTGAAGATTTTTATTTGTCCTTAATATTTGGACTTTTCTTGTAACAATATCGCAGGAACATCAAATTTATAGAGACTAAAAGAAGTGACCAGCTATTTTTGTGAAATCATAATTTTGTTTATTTTAAACATAATAATGATATTACAAACATTACATTTGGTATTTTAACTAAATTAGTTGCATTATTTAAAATGTTTTTGGTAGAATTAAATATGAGCAGGATTGTGTTGTGTATTTAGGGATGAAGGGTTATTACATGACATTAATTTTTAGTTTTTAGCTCACCTGACCCAAAGGGTCATGTGAGCTATTGTTATCACTTTGCGTCCGTCGTCGTCGTCGTCGTCTGTAAACTTTTTACATTTTAATCTTCTTCTCTGAAACCACTTGGCCAATTGAAACCAAACTTGGCCATAATGTTCATTGGATGGACCTTTACAAAGTTTGTGTTTTTTATTTTGATTGGTAAACCAATATGGCCGCCACCTCAAGACTTAGTTTAACATAGGACCCTATGGTAAAAAAGTTAAAAAGGGCTTCTTCTCTGAAACTGTTTAACCAATCAAAACAAAACTTACTAGCAATATTGTTTGGATGGTCCTCTATAAAGTTTGTGTTTTTGATGGGAATTGGAAATTCAAAATGGCCGCCACCGCAGGACTTAGTTTAACATAGAACTCTATGGGAAAAAGTTTTAAAAGGCTTCTTCTCTGAAACCGGTTAATCAATGGAAACAAAAACTTACTAGCAATATTGTTTAGATGGTCCTCTATAAAGTTTGTGTTTTTTATGGCAATTGGAAATTTAAAATGGCTGCCACCGCAGGACTTAATTTAACATAGGACCCTATGGGAAAAAGTTTGAAAGGCTTCTTTTCTGAAACCGGTCAACCAATGGAAACAAAACTTACTAGCAATATTGTTTGGATGGTCCTCTATAAAATTAATGTTTTTTAAACCCAATCGGTAATACAAAATGGCCACCACCGCAGGACTTGGTTTAACATTCAACCCTATGAGAAAAAAGTTTAAAAGGGCTTCTTCTCTGAAACCGTTTAACCAATCAAAACAAAACTTACTAGCAATATTGTTTGGATGGTCCTCTATAAAGTTTATGTTTTTTATGGCAATTGGAAATTCAAAATGGCCGCTAACGCAGGACTTAGTTTAACATAGGACCCTATGGGAAAAAGTTTTAAAAGGCTTCTTCTCTGAAACCGGTTAATCAATGGAAACAAAAACTTACTAGCAATATTGTTTGGATGGTCCTCTATAAAGTTTATGTTTTTTATGGCAATTGGAAATTCAAAATGGCCGCTACCCAGGACTTAGTTTAACATAGGACCCTATGGGAAAAAGTTTTTAAAGGCTTCTTCTCTGAAACCGGTTAATCAATTGAAACAAAAACTTACTAGCAATATTGTTTGGATGGTCCTTTATAAAGTTTATGTTTTTTATGGCAATTGGAAATTCAAAATGGCCACCACCGCCGCAGGACTTAGTTTAACATTGGACCCTATGGGCAAATAAAAAAAATCTTCTCTATACAACCGGTTAACCAATGAAACAAAGCTTTCTAGTAATATTGTTTGGATGGTCCTAATTAAAGTTTATTGAAAATTACAGGACTAACTTTAACATCAGGGAAATGCCATCTTCATTTCCTATAAAATCAGGTGAGCGATACAGGCTCTTAAGAGCCTCTGGTTTAATGGTACCTTGCATTAACACAAAATTATGCATAAATTCTTTACATGTAAACTTGCAAATTATTAAAATATAGTAAATTTCAAAACATCATTAAATGCTGATTTCTGTTTTAGTTTTAAGAAACAAATATTCTCAGATGAAGATTCAAAGGCCAACAAATTATAATAATTGTAGGTAGGAGAAGCTATCTCTCAAGTGAGGACACAACTGAATTATGGCTTTGGTAATCTGTCAACCCTTAATGGTGTGTTTGAATGTCAGAGAACTCATGATGATTATTTAGACATTAAGACTGCAGTGTGTAGTACTGTACTGTAAGTGTTATATGAGTGTTTATTTACTAATCAGAATAATTATCTTTGTAATGTCTTTTTAGATGACAAGGAACTTTTTTTTTGAAAGACATTAAAAAGTCATGTCTACAAATGTCATCACATTCACCATTGGTATCATTGACACTTTTTGCATTGTCTAAAATGAAATCATGAAAATAGTCCGGCATCAGCTTCAAAGATGTGTACTGGAAGTGCCCATTTATCTGGATCATTCATCGAGGAAGTTATATGATAAAGATTTTATTATGAATTGTCCTGGTGTTGACCATAACCTTTTATGTAGTATTGAACATGACAAACAACAAAAAATTCTGCAATTGTTTAAAATAGAATTTTTTCAAGGATAGAATCTTTGAATTAAAAATAAAATATTTCACAAATATATTAATAGGTTTCACATGTTCCTGCTGTTGGTAGCATTCCTTGTCCTGTCTCTGATGTTGTCATTACTGCAGTGTCTTATGCCTAAGATGTGGTACCATAGTTACAAAAGGTTTGTTATTACACTACACAAAATAGAGCTATGGTTGGCCCTTTATGTCCAATATTTTACCCCGAGCATAAGTGAAGGTTAAAATGTGTACATAAAGGGCAAACCCATAGTAAAATCAGTATATTTTGTTGCCCCAAATTATTTTGATCTAATAGGACATATATATTAACTTTTTTTAAATGTAACTTTTGAGTTTCAGGATGTGTCAGCCATTTAGGACACAAATTTTATTGCCATATTGTTAAAATATGTAAAAAAATCTTACTATGATTTTGGCATAAAGAGTGTTGATCGTTTATGACGGTGATTAGGAATATCTAATGGTAGTACACCTGATGTGGACTCCATTTTAGGCACATCATATTAGAATTCTGAATAAATGCTGCATGTTACAGCAAAAGACTTATTTATTTAATTTAATTCATATGCCTGTATAGGTTATCATAGGCTAAGAATGCCACATTAAATCTTTACAAATTTATGTAAATAGTTATCTTTAGTTTTTAGTTCAATTGATAACAACCCCTGACACAAAAGTTTATTTAAAGGTGTAACCTTGAAAGTTTTTTATTATAGGAGAGGATACAGGCCTGTGGATGATACAGATCCATTTGTTCCACGTCCACCTCCATACCAGGACTATGGATCATTGTTTGGTGTTGGTTCTCCATTAGGACCTTCAAGGTAAGTACATAAATTATTCATGGTGTATATGGACCCTGACAATATTCCCAGTTGCCTTTTGTTTTCTATTTGGTATAGGTTCTACTTTATAGCCCTCAAAATACATTTTTCTTTTTTCTAATTTAACTTTGCCAAAATGAATAATTACTTGTTTGACAACATAATTATAACAAGAAATGTGCTGTTTGGTTCTGAAACTTCTTGATATAAGGGAGACAATTGGATGTACACTATGACAAATTGTTTGTTATTGATAAAATATTTAATATTTTTAAGTAGTATTAAAAATATGTTTCTGTATATTCCCATGTTGAGTATATGTATAGTAAGATGCTGTTTAAACCTTTGTTATAACAATTTACAGTTTTTACACAATGTGAATTCTTTAGCATGAAAAACTTAAACAATATAAGGATATTTTTTTTCCATAAGTAAAGAGTTCTTGTACAAACTGTTTACCAGTATACATGTATGTGCATTTAATTGGATTTGAATTACAAATGAATCAGATGACATTTTATTACCACATGAAAACACTTTGAGGATACTGTTTCTTGTCACATATAATTGTATTTTTGAAGATATTATATTTGAACAAGTGTTTTTATTCTATTTATAGTAGCAATGCAATAAACATGACAGGAGGACCACCTTTGGACTCACCCCCACCAGCTGTAAGTATTGCTGACTAAATGGTTCAGCAGTGTTGTCTTTGTGAAATGATTTTGAGAATAGAAACTTTTCTTGAATGTTGAATGGAATTTTTTGAATTTGTAGAAAATAAATTTGCAATCTTTTGTAATGATCTCGAAATGGTAATATAGCTTGAAAGTAAATCTAATAATACCAACACATAATCCAATCAAACTTGAGTGACAAAATTACAAAATCTTAGCTAGCAAACACCAGCACAACAAGCAACAGGCATGCAAAACATACAACTATCTAGAAAATAATGCTGAGCATTTTAAACAAACAGTTATACAAATAGATCGTACAAAGCCCATACATTCATTGTTTGTTACAGGATGATAAAATCTAGCTGGTTAGTATTAGTTAAATATCAAGCCATCCACATTTAAACCAGTCAAGACATTTAGCTGTAAATTATTGTTGGCACCAAGTAGTTCACAAGTTCTGACAAATGTATTAATACTATGTTAAATAAATAGAAGACCATTTGTTTAAAAAAAAATCTGACAACATTGCAAACTAAAGGGCAAAGATATTTTGTCCATCCTGAGGCTCAGCCGAGGGATTGGACAAACAAATATCTTAGCCCATAGGTTTGAGAATTTCTTGGATCTCTTTCCACTAGTGATTTGATACTGTTACTCACCAGAGTTCCAGATTTTTAAGGCACTTCTTCAATATTTTTAGTAGACATTGTGTAATTTTATGCACATGACTGTGACATCAATGACATCATCATAAGCTATCCCACACAGTGAGACAGAGAAAGCTCAACAACAGGAAGTTTAAAAAAACGTAAAAAATAACCTTTTTATCGCTGTTTTGTAACATTGTGACATCCTATTATTTACTTGACAGTGAGCTGAGATTGGCCCATTTCATGCTAATACTTGACAGTGAGCTGAGATTGGCCCATCTCACGCTAATAGAGTGAGATGGGATAATACCACACAAAAAGATAAAAGTAAAATATTGCAAAAAAGAAAAACTTTTTTCCATACCTTGGGTGAGAAATATACCATTAGTTAATATAAATAATATTTAGGCAATCCGTCAGAATAAAGTGGCAGACAGTATCACATGGGTTACATTTGATTATGCTGTAAACAGTTTTACCTGAGGTTTGTCTTGTGCATGCCACCTTGACACATTGACTTTTTTTAAAGGCTCCTTATTTTAATTCCCAGAGGCACTCTGCTGTTATCATAATCATTTATGGAGCTTTATGAAATGTTAAATATTTTTACTATTGGCTAGCATTTTTGGAATATAATAACTAAACCATGTTCTAGTGCCAGACCTTTCTTAACCCAGCTAAAAATAAGAATCCTGTTTCTTTCTTAGGAGAACCCTTGCAGACATTGTTCACTTCCAGCACAGATTAGACCGCTGTCTCAGAACCCTCACTCTATATCCCTTGCTTCTGGCATATTGTTTGGCATCCAGTTTATTCCTCACACTGAAAGTTGTAAGCCAACTTGCTTTGGCAGAAAATGTTTAAACTTTTTCAGAAGCTAGGTGTTTAAGACATATTATTAAAAAGAAATATTAATACAAAACATTATCAATCAAAAGATTATGTCTACTAAAGCCAGAAAGTTTCAATGGATTTACACAAAAACAGTACTGGTACATTTTTGTTTAGGCTCTGTGCTGTCTTAGTTGTGAGTAAATATATTTATTTTTCCGAGCAGTTTATGTACCCATGCAATAAGGGAATTATGAAAAAAAATATAGAAAGATTGCCGGTGGTTACTTGAAGTGATTTTGTCATAAGCAATTTAAAGGTATACAAACACTAACTATAAATAGAAAACAAACAGGTTTAACCAACACAACATAATTCAGATAAAAATTGCTATTCAGTTAACCAAGAAACAACATAGCACGTGTTAACAGATTTGTTAAGTGAGTTGCAATGATTTGTTCAAAATTCCAATTGGTAAAGGTTTAAGCAATGCAATATGTAAAATAAAAAAATTATGTATATCTGTGCTTATAAATGGCTGCCTTACTAAACAAGCTTTGTAAATTATGCCTTTTAGATGAAGGTAACTTTTCAATTTTAACAAAGAATTATGTCAAGCCCAGACATTTTACATGCACCATATAAATCCAGGATGATAATATTATAGTTTTGTAACAAAATCAACCACTCAATCTTCTGGTAACAAACATTATTCTGACTATTCGATACAAATACAGCATGGTTAATTATAATATAATATGCTGAAGGCCTTGTTTAAAACCAGAAAACCCCATATACTCATGTATGTCTCTAAACAGAATTATGACAGAATCCTAACTGATATCCAATTATACTAAATGTAACATTCAGTAGTTTTTCATAATTTTTTTGTATTCCAAATCAGTTTGTATTGTATTACTTTCTCAAAATACATGCTGTCTATTTCAGTATACAGCTCGAGCGTATCCAGACAAACGGTATAGATCATCCAGTGAGGCCTCGGATGAGACATAAGATGAGCAGTTATCAATTCCGTCATATCAATAGTAGTTGACAAAGAAGATATTATATGTTGATTAAGTAGACATTTGACATTTATGTGGTAATTTGTCAGTTATCTTTGACAAAATAGATAATTGTTAAAATATTTCATATTTTACCAACAAACCAACATGTGATGTTAAATCAGTTTTTTTTGTCTTCCCACCATGTTAGATCATGATGATGTCACCTTTGCAGTGTATGCTTTAATACTTTAACTTGTTTAATTTACATTAACAATACAAGGGCTTTCAATCATTTATGCATTTTGTATATATATTTTTTCATAATAATTGTTGACATAATAATTTTGTTGACTGTGTAGCAAGGTCGACACATATGGTTCACTATCAGTATCAGTTGTCTTGTGTCTGTAGTTTAGTGGCCAGTTAGGGTCCTCGTTGTGGTCAAATTTTTTTTTATTCACTCCTCCAAAACTGTTTAAAGTAGATTAGACTAAACAAGCAAAATATCTCTTTAGTTTTTATTACATTTTTAAAAGGGGACGTGACAGGAGCAAGCTACACATGTCTTCCACAGAAGACTTGCATGTAGTTAGTAGCAATTTTTTTGTATTTTAATTTCTTAGATACTACTTACTTCTTAGACACTACATTGGTATATACAAATCAATAAAACTATTTTAAATAGCAGTAAAAAAAATATGATATAATGTAATTAAAAGATTCTTTTTTATTCAGTAGAAATATGCCTTTTGAAAGGTCACTGTTTAAAATCTTGAAATAAAAATATATATACAATATTAGTACATGGTCAGAAAATATACAGTTTATTTGTACGAGCCTTAGAAACAGGTTTCATCTGTTTTGCGGCGAGTACAAATAAACGTTATATTTTCTGACAATGTACGAATATTGTTTTTATTCTGCAACCAGAAAATACATTTAATACTAATGGAAAACATGAAAAAGTGCACTTCTAGCCGATTTTTACTTGAAATTTTCGGTGCGTATTCAATTGATAGCCTGACGTCACAAACAAATATCGTATTCGACCACATGTCGTAAACCAGAACAGAATACTAAATATCGTTAGAAGTAAGGACAAGGGTACCAGGAGTGACGTCATTATTTACAAATTAAGCTTTGCTTTATTCCTAGGGTCGTATTTGTATAGTTGAAGCGGTAGTTGCAGAATAAATCAAGATATACACATAATTGTTTATATTATATATAGTATCAGTGACTTACTTTAAAAAGTCTAAATGTAATTTTTTTTTTCAACACATACCATATTTTTGTGTTATGTAAATGAGCTTTTTATTTAAAAAAATACTCGTAAAATAACTACATGTTTATAATTCATGGCATTGATCATCATATTTATAAAATTCAATTATTTTCCTGTTTTGTTTGGAGTTGATTTCAGCATTTTATTGTTACATTAATAACACAACTTGTATCAGTATTGTAATTATTCTTTAAATTATAGAAGATAATTTATTATGACTTCATTTTGGTGAACTAATTTTACATGTATACTTTGTCTTTGATATGGATCATATATTAGGTTAATTTTTTTGCTTGAAAATTCAAGCAAGGCAATACCAACTTAGTTGAAATGTAAACTCTAAGAACTTTTAACACAAGAAGAACAGTTTTTTGTTCTAACATGTTTTACCTTGTTTAAACATTTAATTGATAGTCCATAGCACATGTTTAGAAAGGATTTTAAACTATGTATGCAATATGTATTAGGATCTCAATTGACTTGATTAATATACATTGTAAATAAAAACATAAGTGCTAAGTCTATACATAGAATCTGAGTTGTGCTTATATCTCGTTAAAACATTAGATTTTAAATAAGTCATTATGACTCTAAAATAAATTATAATTAAAAATGAAGAAGTTGTTTAAGCTGATATCTGGAACACTGTCTTGGAGGCAGTTGTTGGTTTATCCTATGTTTACTTGATATGTAGACATTTATATTTAGTTTTAATGTGAGTTTCTTATTTGACGATTTAGTTTTTAATTTAACAGTAGGTATACTAAAAACTTCCTTAACATAAAGTAAACAATTATCAAATTTAGAATATTTACCTGAGGTTATAAACAGAGAAATAGAAATAACTGCTTTCATTTCATATAACAGTAACTTGAATATGTTTTATTTCAATCTAACTATGAATTTAGAAGTGTCGAAAAACATGATTGTCTGTACTGACTGAGGTTTCAGGCAGGCAGGTGGTTCAGTAAAGAACAGTGGTAAACAAATATGTCAATTGATACTTGTGAAGAAACTCCTAAAATATAATGTAATAGCTTTAGTTGTACATGTTTGTTACATTTTCTTCAGATGATTATTAACTCATTTATATCGTAGTGTATAAGTATCATACAGAAGGATAAACATGGTTGTGATATAGTTTTTTTATTTTGTATATTTTCATTCCAATTAGAAGTATAAATAGTTAAAAGTTATTTTGCTTTATAGATTTTCTAACTTTTCATTTGCTTACAAGTTACAATTGAAAAGAGATAAAATCTACCTTCATAGCATATTCTTCTATAATAAATTATGCATCCAGTTGCAGGAGAATTATTCCTTGAAACAATTAATACACAGAGTGATTGATAGTTATCAACAAGTTAACAGACAGTGTAGACAAAAAGTTTTAAAATGTAATGAAACATTTAGTTGTTTTCTATTTTTATGCTCAGTTGAATGAAAGTTAGGGTAAGTTATAGCTGTAAATTTTCATCCACCCTCTGATCATCATCTGTAAAGTTGCCAAAATATCACTGTAGTGGTAGTTAGAACTGATGTAGGCCTGCTTCATCCTTATAATGGCTTTTTTCAATTAGAACCAAAGTAGGCCTGCTTTATCCTTAGAATGTTTTTTTTTCAATTAAAAATCTTATGATTTAGATCTCCAGCCATCATGGCTGCTGTTTCAGTTCTCTATAAATAGAATATTTATTTCTATTATTCTATAAAATTTCTAAAAATGGTAAAACTGTTTTATTTCGAAGTGAAATGAGTTCAAATAAGAAGCATAGCCTTATCATTACATAATGTGTTCTTCTGCAAAATGTCTACTGTTCTCTTGTATGCAAATTATGCTAAATTTGCCCCAAAATGACACTTTTATCTGAAACATGCCAGTTTGGTATGGATGATCCTTTGAGGATCACCCAACAACCAAGATGACTACAATTGCTAAAAATAAAAATTGCATAATATGTAGATTTGCATCATTGTAGAATGCTGTTTCCTACATAGTTTGGCACAATTTTTATTGATGCTACTATTGGTGTAAATATTCATAATACAGCTTGGCTCATAATCAGTACAGCAATGCCATATACATGTACAGGCCTTGGAACCATAAAAATTCTTTGCTGAGAATTATTTTATTATCAATTTTATCCTAGCAGAATGTTCAGTTGCCTCGGTTGTCAAGTGAGAAAATTACGCAAAAAAGGTTTTATGCCACTGGGGCCTGATCATTATGATAATTTCATGTGATGGATAACATACATCATGCCCTTGTATATTGTTTTCTACTCAGGCTGAAAATTTTTGATAACTGGAGTGACATTGTTTATAACTGTTTTAAGAATCAGGTTTATTCAGCTTTGCCAATGCATTGTTAAGAAAATTTAAGTTAACTTCAGGTGAATCAATATAAAGAGCTTTATATCAGTCAGTGCCTTGTAAAAAACTCTCTACCAAATGCTTGTGTTAATGATGTTTTGTATAAAATATTTTACCCAGAATTCCATACCAGTTTGTTGTCTCCTTTATATAAATATATTCATGATATTTTGTTGTGATTGTGCCAAATTTGATGGTATAGTAAATGACCTATGCAAAGATGCAATGCTATGTATAAAATATGTTTTTTGGGTTTGTTTCTTCATCTTGACACTATCATTCTGTTCTTTTGTAACATAGTTCCTGTCACCCACATCGTTTAAGATACAAATATTGTGAAACGTATGCAGTGGTCAAATGTATAATATGTTTTGTTACCTATTAACTTTTTAAACATTTTTCAAGGTTTTTGACAAGGTGCCGTTTTAGCTTGAGATTAAAAAAATATTTTATGGTCACAGTATAGTATTTCACATAGCACAAGATAAATTATGTGGAAAAGGTCACTTGCTATAGTCTATCAGAATTAATTTAGAATTACAGTATACACATATTTCTTAACAACAGTAAATGATGTAAAAAGAAATTTGAATGGGATTTTACATAATTAAACTATTGTGACATTGTTATTTGTGTGCAATTAAAGTTGACAATAATATTTCAATTTTCAGTTTAAAATATGACATTGAAAATTATATTTTGTTATTAACATTTTTATAAATATAAATGCATGAATTGTTCTTTTGTTTTTTTTTTGTGTCACATTTATAAATATGTACCTGTTTTAACATTAAAATATATATAATCAAAGACACTGCCATATCTAGTAATTTTCAAAGGGTTCTAATGTATGTTATTAAACACTGATTTCTCAAAAAATCCGTCCTTGTTGAGAAATCAGTCAACCCAACCGGAAGGCTTATGTGAGCTATTGTAATTACTTTGCGTCCATCGTTGTTGTCATCAGTGTCCTAGTCTGTAAACGTTTTACATTTCAATCTTCTCTGAAACCACTGGGCCAATTGAAACCAAACTTGGTCACAATGTTCAATAAATGGACCTTAACAGTTTGTGTTTTTAATTCTGATTGGAAAACCAATATGGACGTTTAACATAGAACCCTATAGGAAAAAAGTTTTAAAAGGATTCTTCTCTGAAAACCAGGTAAACAAGCAATATTGTTTATATGGTCCTCTATAAATTTTATGTTTTTTATGCCAATTGAAAATTCCAAATTGTCACCATTGCAGGACTTTGTTTAACATAGGACCCTATAGGAAAAAAGTTTAAAAAGGCTTCTCTGAAAACCAGGAAATCAATTGAAACAAAACTTAGAAGCAATATTGCTTATATGGTCCTCTATAAAGTTTGTTCTTTATGCCAATTGAAAATTCTGAATTGTCACCATTGCAGGACTTTGTTTAACATAGGACAGTAAGGGAAAAGATTTAAAAGGCTTCTCCTCTGAAACCAGTTTACAAATCGAAACAAAGCTTATGACCATATGTCATTGGATGACCCTCTATACAGTTTATGTTTTTTATGCCAATCAAAAATACAAAATGGCTGCCACCGTAGGACTTGGTGTAACATAGGACCCTATGAGAAAAAATTTAAATAAGCTTCTTCTCTGAAACAATTGACTGAGTGTGGGAAACAAGTTTTAAAAGGCTTTTTCTCCGAAATTGATTAAGATATCTGAACCACAATTGACCACCAACCATAGCTAGTGTACCGGATGTCCATTAATTTTTGTATCCTTAGCAATCACTGGATTTTATACAACCGTATTTCTTGGTAAAATAATTAAGTTAAATGGCAACTTTAATTACGAGATAAAATTATATTTGTTTGATAGATGTACCTGGAGAAAACTTGACCTTCGGTAGGAAAACTGGCAATCCTTTTCAATTAAGATTGGAGTCTAGTACATCTGCCTGCATTGAGACTTATTTATGCCAGTAGAAAATGAAAAAAAAACAGAACTTGGTTTAACATCAGGAAATCTTCATTGCCTATATAAATCAGGTGTGCAATGCAGGCTTGAGAGCCTCTGGTAAAGTGTGTAGCTTTATTTTCAAAAATTTATTGTATTTTTATCGTACTAAATACCAATTAACAATCCTAAGCACAGTATTTTAGCTTCAGGTCAATGAGGCTTTAATCCATAGAATGCTTGGTGCAGAAGCCATATGTATTGGACCCATAAACTACCAGATTCATGGCAAGCCTATTACAACACTAAACATTTAATGGGGCAATAGCTAAATTGTTATGGTAGTTAATCATGTACCATGGATCACATGACCTGTAAACACCGAGGTAATGGTATCTTGACTAAGAGCTGCAGGGTGTTCTGGATGCAAACCTAGCTTTACCTCACTCTAGCGTTAACATGATTTAGTCATGCATCCCAAGATTGAACAGTTCAATCAATTTATAACAAAAAATGTACTTGTTCCTAAACAAAGACAAAGTCAACAGTCATGTGATAAATAATTAGTACTGCTTAATCATTTATATGATTATAGAACCCATTGTCTGAAAGAGTTAGTTTGACATAACACGGTCATGTCAATTGTTGTCATCTTCTTGTGTTGTTGTCATTGCAGGTGTAAAATAGCTTGTACATTATCATTTGACCTTTACAAATGGAGTAATGTGTTTAGGATGGCTCTCTTCAAAGTTTATGTTTGTAGTGATCAGGCCCCAGTGCCATAAAAACATTTTGAGTAAAAATGTGTTGCTCAGCATGAGAATTTTCTCAATTACCATGACAACAAGGGAAAAGGAAAGATTTCATTTGATAAAATTGAGAATAAAAAAAATCGATCAAAGACAGAAATGACCGGATTTCGTTAAACAGGAAGTAGGTGAGGGACAGACCTGAAATCGAATCCCGTGTTATTGGAGGCCATGCTGATGCTGCATACCAAATTTCAAGAGAATGTTATTAGTAGTTGCTGAGAAAACTGTACCAAAAATTTTTTCCCTGCCCACCCGCCCAACATTCACCATTTTAATACCCGGATTTTCACCCTGTGAAATCCGGCAAAAAATTTGCAGCAAAGAATGGCACTTGCCTCAGAAATCCAATGTGCAAACTTAAACATTAGAACCTATTGGAAAAGTTTAAAATGTCTTCTCACACACTACAAAGCCTAATTATATATGTTTATATATGACTTGTCCTAAAAACCCTTATGTTGTTTAGCCAAAGAACTGTACTTGCAAAATTTTTTAAAGTTCATTATTTATAGATCAATGGGATTTTCTTATACTTCATCATAAGACTGATTTACAAGCCTGTACACTATAGATACATATGAGATACTTAATGTATGGTAATATAAACAGAAAAATTTGCTATAAAGGTGACATATTTCTAGTAAAGGGTACATCAAACAAGCATCTAGGATCACAGGTGGCAATCAAAACAAAACCAATGTCTTCACATTTGTATTGAATAGTGACAATTACTGCCATCACATGGTATCAATGCTTGTCAAAGTAGTGAAAAGAATATAAAAATTATCTTATTATGATGTAAGACAATACAAAATAGATGACGGTTATGAGTGCACGGAGGCAGTAAAAAAAAGATGAGATGGCCTAACAACAGAATTAAACATAACGATACAAATGCTTATGACATGTGTCTATGTGAAAGGCAAAATTACTGTTATATACACATCAGTAGAAAAAATTATAAATAACACAGTAACATATGTGATCTTATCATCTAATCATTATAATCAACCTGCAAGATGTATATGTGTGTGTGGGGGGGGGGGGGGGGGGCAGGGGTGGGGGGGGGGGTGTCTATGTTCTGTGCATACATGTTCGATATTGTTGTATGTACATACCAGTTGTCCATCCGATTAGGCAATAAAACGATTTGAATATATATGTCGCATTTCACTATGACTGATATGACAACCATATCTGAGTGTGCATAAATGAGCCATATTGTTAATTGCACATGCCCAGTTGGTCCCTCTGATTGGCCTATTTAAGTATTTGTATATGTAGCTGATACGTCAATCATATCTGTGTGACAGTATACCATGATTGTAATGACATTAACATTAACTGTTAAATCATTTGGAATGAGTTCATAAAGGTTGCCTTGTCAACTGTAAGTTGGGCTTGAAATGAGAAGACAATTACTGGTAAACAATTTTTTAAATACAGGGCGAACTGCAGGTCTGTAGACACATGAACTCGTGATACTGGCTGTTCATCACACATGACCTTTAGTCCATATACACTTAAAGTCAAGAACATATGCTAAATAAGAAACCATGATCTTTGTTACTTAATACTAATAAAAAACAACCTCTCTCACTCCATAATTAAATCAGGACACTTCATAACATGTTCTCAGAATATACATAGTCAATAGACAACAAAAGCACTCATTTATCAACAAAAATAAATTAACAACTTTCCTAATAACTATATACAGATTTACAAATAAAACAAATAAAAATATGTCGGGTTAATTTTACAAATATGGTAAAATGTAACTGCATTATGTCAAGTTACACCAATTTTTTAAGTATTTAATATACATAATATGACTCATGTTTATAAATGATGCTTTATGTCTTAACTAATCACTTGATTTGAGAAATATAACTTCATAAGTGATTGTCTCAAAAAGCCCTAACCAGTCAAACCTTAATAAGTCCAAGTTCAAGGGGCCATAAAAATATATATAAAGTACTAGTCAAGGCACACCAAACACTGCATACCTGCATACAAATCAACTAAAATTACAGAAGTCTTTAAAGGAAATAAAAAAATGTATCAAAACAATCTGTGCTCAAAATGAAATTTTAATTATGATCATTTTATATTAAAGTTATACCAACAGTAATGAGGAATTATCAGTTAACTTTCAAAATGAATGTAGTGTGCTACATTTTTTTCCAAATGTCACTTCAAAGTGTCAATACACAGTCAATAAGTTCACTGTTTATACATTTAAACTGTTATTGTGCTCAAGTACACAAGTGTAAAATAAACATGATAGCAGTTTAGGAGATAAAAAAAAATTATTTGTTTTCAAAGTCTGTGATATTATATATCAAGGTCAAAAATGACTTTGACACAAAGAGGCTATCATATATAAATTAAATTGTATGGACTAAAAAATGGCATTGAGTTAAGCATGATATTAAGAGGACAGATATTGCCACATGAGACAGAAATGCATCAGGACTAAAAATTATTTGACATAACAAAGATATTGTGTCAACCAAATTCGATACCAGGTCTGACTGTATTTCAAAACACTGAACCTTCCTAATGGACTATCATCTTAAAATACAATGACAGTGTTACTATACACAGACTTTACAGTAGCAGACAGACAGACACACGTGTTGGTGTTACAGTCATGGAAAAAATGTATCAGAAAATCATAATAAAGCTTAAATGTCATCATTGTGTTCTCTGTATTGATGACAAATAATTACAAATAAAAATCTCACTAATGTTCTATCAAATTCTCCCCATGACAAATGAATTGTTCATTTATTTGATGCGTCTCTTAGAAAGATTTGTAACTAGTCCTATAACATCCAGCCATCTAATTCTACAATACTTGGACTAAATTCACAAACTTTTATTTTTTTGTTTAAACAGTTATAGAAATCTTACAAGCACAACTGAACATAAAAATTGTCATTACCTTAAAAATATGTGTTTGTTCAGACACAATACATTAATTTCTGCAGAATTAACATAACAAGTTACTACTACCAGGAATGTGATTGATCATGGAGTGTTTGCTTTATAATCATCAGACATTTGTCTTTTGACTGTTCTATTCAATTCACGTCCATGCAGCATTTCCTGAGACATATCATTATCAACTGAAGGGGATTCTGGTTCACTGTCAGTCTGCTCTAGAGATCCATCGAATACCTTTACAATGTATTCAAATAAATTAGTCTGCTTCGGCTTGTTCCAGGATTTTTTCAATACTGCTTCATAGCGCTCAATCAAAGTCATTATGTTACCTAAATTAAAGAAAAAAATTAGACAAAATATTTGAAATCTATTGTAATCTATTGAAATATATTGTAAATGAAACCTGTTCAAAATGAATACTTTCTATTACAAACAACAATTTCAGTCCCAACAAGTTTGGCAAGTTTCAATATTTCTTGAATTAGTGTTACATAAAAAGGAAAACACAAAAACACTGCTTCTGACCCCTGGAACCCACCCCCAAAGTTCAGTGGGTCTACATCCCCACGCCGGGTATTCGGACACACAGAACAGGGTGGAACACAAAAGAACGGGTGAGGTGGATGAAAACATCGTGTTCAGGTAGGTGTGTTATTTTCATTCTGAACGTATTGAAATAGGATTAAAGACAGAAATAAGTTTATAATGCCTTTTGTATGTCCCTTAACAACTGGTACACCAAGTATTGTCTGTTTTTACTGGAGAAATAATCCACAGGAACGTCATGAACACTCGCGAAGAGCAAGTTACAAAGTTTTTATGGTCAATATAGATCCCCCAATGCATACTTGATTACCTTTGAAAAGTTGAACTTCTAATTCGACATATTAAGCACAGTATTCTTCATTATCTAAACATAGTTAGCGAAATTTTGACACAACGGACCGTGGGTGATTCGAGATAAAGACCACTAAGAACGCGGGTGTTGGACACACAGAACATGGCTTTAACTAGCAATGACCTGGTATTAAAAAAGTGTCTAATCACTATTTTATTTAGTTTTCTGTGTCCAAATGTTGTAGAACACCAGTTTAAGTCATGTTAGTCCTATATCTTTGTTATAGAATACATTTTATGTGCAGTATACTAAGTTAACATCATACTAGTATATTACCACCGGTTACATCGACATATTCTCTGTAGTTAATATATGTGTTTTGTCAAATTCGTGAAGTACCGTACTGCTTATATATTATTTTTATAAATATAGTATTATTCAGGCAACATTTGACTCGAACAATTAGAACAGGGTGTATGTAAGACCGTCCTGAACAGTTTATCCACTTTCTTTTAGTTTAGATGGAACGACTCCTTCGTGTATTTTAGTTTGATATCTTTTTTATGTTTCCCATTGGTTCGTGCAATATAAGTTGTCTGTATTTAAGCGTTTTGGTGCCATGATCAGATGAACAATGGTCTATAATTGTTTATATATATATATATATATATATATGATTGACTTGACATAAACCCAATATAAGGACAAGGCTTAGAAACGGAGCATAATAGCGAGGCTCTGCCCAATCATCCCAGCTTCGGGCCGAGTCCTTATATTGTGTTTATGTCAAGTCAATATACTAATATTATGTTTATCCTGCAATCTATCCTTAAATATTTTCTCCAAACAATTTTTGTAATTGTATCCTTATTAAGCCCATACAAATAGTGCGCAATATTTTGGTAATCACATGATTGACGTAAATTGAGTGATGTTTCAAATTTCTGCTTTTCAAGGTGAATTATGAATACAAAAGTAATGCACGTAACAAGTTTAGTAAAACATTATCAACAGAAATAACAACAAGATACTATTTTCAATATCACATAAGTTGTACTGTATTACGAAACTCGTCGATTAGGCGCACAAACTTTTCCTGTATGTTTAATGGCGATCGCACATATATACAATATTCGTTCATTGTCATAAAATATACAGTTTATTTGTACTAGCCTTAGAAACAGGTAGGAATGCGAGGTTCTATCGAGAATTTCTTACCTGTTTCGCGGCGAGTACAAATAAACTTTATATTTTCCGACAATGTACGAATATTGTTTTTATTCTGCAAACAGAAAATCCATTTTATACTAATGAAAAGCATTAAAAGTGCACTTTAACCAATTTTTGACTTGAAATTTTCGGCGCGCAATCATGTGATAGCCTGATGTCACAAACAAATATCGTATTTGACAACATGCCGTAAACCAGAACAGAATACTAAATATCGTTAAAAGTAAGGACAGGGGCTCCAGGAGCCGACGTCATTATTTACAATTCTAATATGACGTCCTTCATACGCTTTGGCCTGCTATGACGTCACAATTAAAATTCCGACGTCCTATGAAAATAGCAATCGGAACATCTCTCGGCCATTTCCGTCAAGGGTCGAGAAATAACCGAGGTGATCCAATTTATGAAAATAGAAAAAAATCCGACCGAACAATAAGAGCCAAAAGTCAAGGGACAGTTACAAATCCAGATATAGACAAATGCAATACAAAAACCAAAAACACAAAAAAACAGAAAGAGAGTAACCCAAACCCAATAAAAACCATGGGTGCACTCAGGTGCTCCGGATCAGTAAGCAGTGTCTGCCTCTTATTAGACACCCGTCGAGTTACTCATTGTCATGTCTAGGGAAAAGTCAAATCCAGGAATAGGAAACACGAAGTAAGTTCTGTCATATACGCTCAAACACAATGCAATTTTGTTAAGATTTCTCAATATTTGTTTGCTTAAAAGGTAAATATATTCAATAAATGACGAGAATATATGTGCATGTCAATTTTATTTGCTTTAACATACTGCTGTGGGGTATCTCTTATTAGTTTTAAAAAAAAATTACCACTGAAAGCGTCCTCTCAGAGCCACTGCGAAATTTTAACTCATTTGTTATACATATTAGAATTGAAAATAGATTATTGCAATTGGTATCTATGCAAATTAGAACATGGTCAGACCTTATATTTTTCTTCATTGTATACCTCGCTGACAAATATATGGTCTGATCATGTTCTAATTCGCAGTTGAACCGGTAGTTGCAAAATAAATAGACATTCATGGTCTGGATTTAAAGGGCTGCGACATAATACTTTGAATTTAGCTTGTTTTAGAAGAGAACAAACCAACACAGAAGAAAATAATATATTTATTTATGGATAAAAACAAAAACACGTATTTGTGCGATTGCAACATTCCGATTTGTTTACATTTGGCAAGAAAGGCCAAACAAGTACATTACTGCAATACACAAAAGTAGTTCTTAAAGTGGGCGTGGCTAAAACTCGTTTCATAGCCAGTGGCAGTGAAACACATACACAATTTAAGCTGCTCTAATCGAAGGATTGCAGGATAAACATTGTTAATATAGAAATGATACACTTCCCACTGAACTATAATAAGAAATCTTTTATGTTTGGAATACTTAACTCAAAGAACTCTAAAGTGCATAACCTAATTATATTGAAAATTAAACACTATATTTACACATGCCGATGCCTTGAAAAACCACTATCTCTCCAAGGACTCCAAAATTCTATTACAAATTTATACCAGACAGAAAAGTATGCAGCATTGCTTGCACAAAACATTGATATTTTCAAGACTGACTGATGCTCAACAGTACATGACTATACACTCAGATTGAAATTTGCATCTCCATTGGTAGCACCTTTTGGGAAACAAATATGTGACAAAAATCTTTTTTTTTTTCCTCCGCCCCAACCCCCCCCCCTTTTTTTGTCTTCCAATTAAGCTTCTGTTATTCTCCGTTTAATGCTAAACAAAAATCCCAGAGCACTTACAATAATACAATTTAACAATTAAAGATTACAAATACCTACCTATTTTTCATGTATGTGTATAAACACAATTACTATATGTGTATAATCTAGATTTATATATGTGTATTGTGTATCAGTTTATTGTCAACATGAGTATTATGATATTTGTATACTTGTACTTGCTTTGGAAAAAACTAATAAATATAAAAAAAAAACATTGTTCCTGCTCTATTCCTGAAAAGAAAATATATGGTTTCTCATTACAATAATAGAAAGGGGACGAAACAGTTTAAATAAAAAAAAATAAGCATTTTCACCCGGTTCGTTGTGTTCTCTAAGGACCACACACCCGCGTTCCACAGTGTCCTCACCCGCGGTCCGTTGTGTCAAAATTCCGCCTAGTATGTTTGGATAATGAAGAATACTGTGCTTAATACGTCGAATTAGAAGTTCAACTTTTCAAAGGTAATCAAGTATGCATTGGGGTATCTATATTGACCATAAAAACTTTATAACTTGCTCTTCGAGAGAAGTTACAATCAACAAAAGTTGGAAATCTACTTTTTCCGAAGTAATTTCCGTGTTCATGACGTTCCTGTGGATTATTTCTCCAGTAAAAACAGACAATACTTGGTGCACTAGTAGTTAAGGGACATACAAAAGGCGTTATAAACTTATTTCTGTCTTTAATCCTATTTGAATACGTTCAGAATGAAAATAACACACCTACCTGAACACGATGTTTTCATCAACCTCACCTGTTCTTTTGTGTTCCACCCTGTTCTGTGTGTCCGAATACCCGGCGTGCATCCCACATGCTGCATGGTAACAGAAAATTGAAGCTGTCCACAGAAACATGATATCTTCTCTTCTTGTTGTCAGAACTTGTCATTTATTTCCCGAAGTAAATTATGTATATATAAATAATTTAATTTGCTTTGTAAGCTAAAATTTGATTGGCTAATTCAAATTGAGCAACCCATATTATACGATATAACTTGCATTTGTCACATGACCTATTCTTAAAATCATTAAAATTCAAATAGTCCAATGACGTTTTTACCATTAAAATTGTTAAGATTTATAGTTTAAATTAAATGAAATATTTCAAATACTTATAACCTGTTCAGAAATCTGAAACATTCCTTAAATATATAAATTTTCCTGTACCATGCTAATCATGAATGCTGCTCAACATTTTAAATAAACTAAATTTATACTGTGCAGAGGAGTTTTAGGAGTGTGGTGATAAGGGGAGTTAATTATCTTCTCACCAGCATTTCAACAATTAAGGTTGCTAGTTCAGTTCAAGTGTGACATCTTGCAGGGTGTGCTAGACTTAATTTACAAGTATGATGATAGCCATTTTTCATGCCAAGGTCATGTTTTCAACTGGTATTCTAGCTTACTTGCCAAATAAAAACTTGACACCTTGATATAGCTCATGTAGCTAAAAAATGGCTGAAGTTGGTGTGAAACCGCCTTGAAAGAGATAAACAATATAATCTGCATACCTATATCTAGTCGGTTTGTAACTGTTAGATATTGGTGGATATTGTAAATATCCTCCTTCAATTTGTCATCGTCAAAGGTGTAGTAACATACATCTCTTTTGGCTACAGAGGCTGCCATCAACTGGATTAAAGCTGAAAATTATCATACATTTTTAAAAAATGTTTAGGAAAATCCGTCAAAAATTCTTGTTTAACAAAACCTCACAGAGTACTGATAGCATGGTCTCTAATGTTTATTTGTAACACTTTTTGGATTAAAAATTTTATAATGTAATCATAACTGAAGCATGTTTAACAATTATACAAAACTAAACTTAGTAAACACAAATAAAATGTAATAACTCAAAATTCAACTTGTCAAAAGTTTAAACTGTTTGGGCCCTTGGCTACTGGGCATGCCTGCTCATGTAACTGCAGACAGAGTGACAACAATTAACATGCAAGTAGCTTATATAACATGTTACATGTACATGTATCTGTATTTCTGTTATATAAAACATTTGAAAATTAATCTAACTCTGTCAAACTTTCTAAATTATTCAGTATAATCATTAATTAAACAAATCTTTTTAATTACTGTTAATACTGTAATTATTGATACTCAATTTTTGTGAATTTATGTGGGATCCGGCAAATCACAAATGTTAGTTCTTAACTATTTAAATTTCCCACTTAATCTGATAGCAATCAGTGCTAAAACCAAACAAAGAAAGTATTCTGCAAACATCAATTGACGACTTTCCAATTTAAAAAACGCCACCAAGTGTCCACTTCCAGAACTAAAAACTGCAGCTGTAGCAGAGGGTTGTCCTGTTGAAAACTTTGAAATGTACAACTGTTTTTGATAAATTTTCACGCTTCAGGTGAATGACAGGTGTCAATATCTGATTGAGGATCTTATTAAACCCCCCTGCTGTGTAAACATGATCATTAATTAATTAACCAATGTTTATTCTCCCCATTTACCTGAAGCTAATCTGAGGTAGAACACCAGCTGTTTTATACCCTGATTAAACAAGCTTACCAGTGACATCCGTGTTCTAATATTCAAACTCACCTGTTGCCTTTGGATATTGTAACATCTACTAATGAGGTTAATTAAATGAAAATTTAATTGGCATAGACTATACAAATAAACTATACAAAAACACTGCAAATCTTTATTTAAGTATCATAGTCTTTTAGTGATGATAGCCGTAGTTTTTTTAACAGGAAGTAAAAGGGGAGATAAATCATGTAAAACTGGAAATGGGTCAATTGTTTCTTAAACTTCAAAAATTGGTACCCATCGAATTAATACACAGCCAGGCATATTTTAAGATTTTGTTGCATTATAAACTGGTTCTGTAAATTGTACCTTTTAATCTTTTATCACCACCAAAAGCACCGCATCCCCAGTTACCAGTACAGACAGCGGCTAAATTATTAGAACTCTTTACTCCTGCATCCAAAAATCCACAATAAGCCTGAAAAACAAATGTTCTTGTAGGATAACATCTAAAATCTGTAAAAATAAATCTATGCAAAGAATACAATGGAAATAGGATCTGACTTTCCATCCTGGTGGGAACTTATGAGGACATCTGTGGTTGTGTTGGAAGTATAAATACAGTACACAACCAAATTGGATGAATAAGGAGGTTTAATATGAGAGACATATGACATCAGAACCTTATAGTTTATAGTAGTGGATAAGTACCGGATAAGTCATCAAGGTCCCCAAACATTAATGAAAATTTACAATAACTTGTGAACATGAACATGAAATAAAGCATTACCTTATCAAGTTCTCTTTTCACTATATCACCTCTGAACTGTTTACTGTGATAGTGTATCACCAAGGCATCAATGGCAACCACATGGGTACAAAGTCTTCCCCAGTCATCTCTAAAGATAAAACAAAATTTATAGTTTAAGATGTAATGTCATACAAATACTTTCGGCAGTTTAAATGCTGATGAATGAAGGAGTACCCTGTTTTTCTTCTCTGACATTGCTTTATTTTTTTCAACATGGTGCTGATCTACTGTGATGTCATAAAGTCAAGTCACAATGCCCCAACATGAATAACATTTAAAATATTGCAATCAAAAATTTCTGGGGAAAACACTAAGTATAACTATGAAATTACTAAACTGTATCACATACATTTTATTTCACAACATATGGCAAAAATTGCAAAGTCTGAAATGGTAAGGTTGCAAACCCAGGTGCCTTAATAAATAGGGAATGGTTTACAATTTGTTGGAGGAAGGTTTTTAGGTCTGAGTAAAAAAATGTAGGATGAGTTGATTACACAAATAGGTACCATCTTCTGCAAATGTTCTGAAAAATGATTAAGTTACCACGTCTGGAAAATTAGAAAAAAAATCCTGGAGATCTGGGTTGAAAACTGTAGGAGAAGTTGATTACACAAAATAGATACCCTATTTTCCCTGCCCGCCAGCCAGCCCGCCCAACTTTCCCATACTATTACCAGTGTTTGCACTTTGTGCAACCTGGCCAATAATCTGTACAGCATCTACATTTCTTGGCTTGACCCCAAATATATAGTAAGTATAATAATTTCTGCTTATTGTATACAAACCTTGGTGTTTTATCTTCAAAGTTTCCTTTCCATTCAAAAGTTTTCGCATAACCATCATATGAACTAAATCTTTCACAACCTACAAGCAATTATATGTTCTAAATGGTAATAAAATCCAAAAAAGAATAAAAAGAGAACTTGAAAGACAAGTATGCTGATGACAAATAAGCAATTGATTATGTAATAGTATCACTTATAAACATATTTGATAGGAAAAAGTAAGTGTCCATCAAATATAAGTAAGGGTTATTTCTGTACAGAGTATGGCACCAAGGGTTGTGGTTGGTACTGGGTTACTGGTGCATTTTGGCCTAACACTTCATCACAGAAAAAATTTAAGGTTTCTTGCCTTATTTACAGACTTTTGCAGTCCACTCAGCCAAACCAGCTGTTTTACATAAATAAGTTCCATAATATGTGTAATATATGTTCAAACAAAGATATCACACACATCTAATGCATGACACATTTTTGTGTGCTTACCTTTCATTAACAAACTTTCATTTTTTTCTAATCCCTCTGTAAATAGTCTAGATACAATCATTTCCGGACAAATCAAAAATCTAATTTCTTCTTGAACACATCCATGAGTCAGCACTCCACCACCTAAAAACTTGTTGGCAAAGTCAACCTACAACAATAGGACATGACATTTACTAGAGACTCTTTAAAGCCTATAATGCTCACCAGACCTGCCAAAGAGATTTTAAGGAGACACAAATTTTCATACAAATTTTGATTTTAAATGTTAAAAAGAGACGGTTTCTGAAGCAGTTGTTAAGTATTTTCCATATGATTCTATGTTAATCCATGTTTCACTGTGGTAGAAATCTTGGAATTAGGATTGGCCCCAAAAACTTGAAAAATAAAAGAGGACTATCTAAAGTACATTACTACAATATCATAATTCTTTCTGCAAAGCTGTTTGTTATGCAAAGAGTTTTTAAATTTCTGCCAATAAGAATGCATTAAAAGCCCTGGCAGCCATGGTGAAGCTCAATCAAAATTAAATGAAAAATATCCTGGCTTCAATTCTGCATGATGTAGAACAGTTTACAAGAAGAACCTGTTAAGATGTTTTATCTCATAGGTTCCTGTGTCATACAGTATGACTCATACTATGTGAGAATAGCTCCGACCTTGGTTGAGGCAAGTAAAAAATAAATCATTATTATAACTGATAAAACAAATGATTTAAAAAATATATATATCTATATATAAATATATATATATATATATATATATATATATATATATATATATATATATATATATATATATTCGTTTGTCTTTTTGTCTTTATCAATAATCAAATAATAATGATTTATTTTTAACTCATATATGAAATAATTGTTGGTAGTCAGCCACAAACCAACAACCTCAGTATTTACAGACCATGTGATCAATACTAGATGCACTAGTCGGGCAATATAAACCATTGCTAAAATCTAAAATGTTAAAACTTGCAACACAAAACAATACCTGTAATCAATTACATGTATCTGTGACTAGATCATGACCACTTGTATTAACAGAGATCTATCGCTACCTATCTCTTATGTAGACAGAGAAAGGATTTACCTGTAGGAGACCTAATCCATCATCTTCTATTGTACCTTCAGCAGATACATGTATGTCTCGTAAGGACCAATCCAATGTTTCCCATTTAGGGAAGTCATGGATACACTGTCTGGTAAAGGTGACATTCCCTGTTGGCACTACAACATAGTGATTTTCATTTTAATTTTGGTCGAGAACTATGATAAATGGTTAATAACCAGATTACTTGTACTAACTGTTTTAGGAAATGTTTTGAATTTTTGCACATGCTATACAATATAACCTAGTTTGGGGCATTATACTCTTGATGAAAATGATGCACTGAATCAATTAAGTGATTACTATCTTTATTTCAAATGTCATAGAGTATAAGTTTTTCAAGAAATGAAAACATTCTTGACCATTTCATTTAAAACTTGATGAACATGTATTCTTGAGTTTGGGAATAGGCAGATATCCCAGAATTTTTCCCTAGGGGTAAGATAATTACCAAACTCAAACATGACATAAATGATTCTACACTTTAGTCAGAAAATTATAAGACAACTACATGACATGAATGAATTTTCAGTAGTTTTGCTTTTTATAAAAACAATATTTCATTAACAGAAAGAGAAAGAGTTCCATAGCTACCATTAATATAATACACTTACTTTTTTCAGTAACTCGTCTAAAGTAATTATAAGACAACTACATGACATGAATGAATTTTCAGTAGTTTTGCTTTTTATAAAAACAATATTTCATTAACAGAAAGAGAAAGAGTTCCATAGCTACCATTAATATAATACACTTACTTTTTTCAGTAACTCGTCTAAAGTAATGCATTATACAATGTAATTTCTGTATCTTGACTGGATCAGGTGAACCATCATACAAACTGCAGTATAAGGTTAAAATAATATGTAAATTTAAAATAAAGCAGTTTGATAAATTTTCAGTCCCTTTTTTCACTATTCCCCAACACAACTGTCTATGTTTTATATGATAATAGTTCAACATTTTTTGTAAATATCTGGTTTAGTACTATCTGGTTTCATGTAACTTAAAAACGTTTTTATCACTTTATTCAATTTCTTTGTAATATTTCAATTTTAATAACAATTACGGTTACATTTCTAGAAAAATGTGTGGACACCTATTCTATTCCCCAATTTTATGAAATTTAGCTTTGTCTGTTATGCCCCTTATACGAAGTTTCAATTGAAAGTAAGATTTTTTTTAACAAAAAATTTAGATGTCATGGCCGTTCAGTTACAATTGCACGGGCCATCTAATAGGATAATGACCTCACTTTTCATCAATGGTGAATCTATGATTCACAATTTTTAAACATGCTGTTATCATGTTCCAGGGGTTGAACATTTTTTTGGGAAAGCCTAAGCCCTGGGCTTTTTAAATTTTGGAACGCTAAGCCCCATATTAATTAACCAAGCCCTAAAAATTATTGGAGCGATGATTTGAAAGTGGATTTGTCATGTTTGTTTTAAATAAAGTGTATCATATTATAGTTTTGAAGAAAGTTCAGATAGTATGTTTCTCGTGCAACTGAAGGGGATCAATTCGTAAATTTTGTGTCCCCTTAGCAAGGGCATACTTTCTGTCTGAGAGATGGGGGTATTTTCTACAATATTTGCAATACATTTTCATCGAACTCAACCCAGGGATATGTGTCCATCCATGATGGTAAGAACATCCTTTTCGGTTTGTCTCTTTCATATTTCGGTATCATGAATTACCGAAAACATGCGAAAAAAGAGGAATAACCGAAAACAACAAGAAAATGTCCGAAAAAACGCATTGAAGGTACTGTTCTTTGTTCAAAACTGTATGTTTAACGCAATAGAAAGGCTATGCAAAATTATTAATGTATGACCAAGATATAGCACTTTTTTCTTCATGCAATGTACGAATACCTGGTTGTATCTATCTACTTAATTTTAACATGGCAGAAAAAATTTGAATTTTTAAACATGATAAAATATAATAACAATAAGAATTGGAGAGATAGAGAGACTAGTAATATCAGTGGATATAACAAAGAAGGACAGTTTGTTTATTTATGATTTTTATGGTTGACGAAAATAAGTGGAGTAATAAATAGATCGATACCGTGAGGTCCTATACTACGTATAATCAATATGGCGACTGAATATCACGAGATTCGAAGAATTTATTTTGTGGGTGATTACTTTTCATTATTTGCCCCCGTTTAGACTGCCGATGCTTCTGGCTCGTCATTCGCTTTCATTTTTTCCGTTTTCTTAACCGTAAAGTTAAAATTTAACAACGACATTTCTCGAATTTGTAACCACAATTAATTGGGGGATATTTTGTACAGGGGAAAGGAAACAAACTTGGAATTGTTATTGATAAACGTTGCTAAAGCGCCGAGAAGATTAAGATCTGTCATAAATAGAAAATCAATATAGATTTGTTTTAGGATCTTAAAATATATTTATAAAAATTTATAGGACAATTTTGACTGTATACACTTTAAGAAACATTGAAAATAAAAACAGCATTTTATTTTTTGAAGAAAGATTAAGCCCGACTGGCTTTTTTCATAGAAAATCGGCAAACCTGAGGTTTCAGTTTTTTAAGCCCCGGCAATTTTCAACCCCTGTTTTCTTGTCCCTGCTTTACATTAACGTTGAGTCACAGGTAGTCTTTCCTATTCCTGGATTTGACATTCCTAGACATGACAATGAGCATCCTCACAAGTCAGGGTTTCTGTGTCCACGAAACCCTGACAAACTTAGCTAGGAAATTGTGGGGTAGAAGTCACTATTTGATTGGCTACATCATACCTGCGTGTAGCCAACCAAAAGCTCCCTTTCATACAGGACTTGGTTAGGGGATATCCCTATGTCGATTGTAAATAAACCAAACCAATGTGTTGCATAGACCACGTGAAAATCTGTGTATAGTGTTAATAGTTTGTTAGTATTGTGTTATTAATTAGTTGCATTACGTTTTCTTCCCACTCAAGAATTACGAATGAAATTTGCATATTCTACTTCCAAACACTTGCTTCTTTTAAGCAATTTCATTTGTTGATATTTTGAAGGTTTGACATCATATGAAAGTCTTCTAGCCCGGGAATTTTCTAGCTAAATTTGTCAGGGTTTTGTGGACACATGCTGACACAGAAACCTTGACTTGTGAGGATGGACAATGAGTAACTAGACGGTTGTCTTATAGGACTTGTCTGGACAACTTAATGCATCCATGGCTTTTATTGGGTTAGGGTTAGGCACTTTCTGTTTTTGTGTTTTTGATTTTATGTTTTGCATTGAATATATCTTTGTCTAGATCCCGATTTGTTCCTTGACTCTCAGCTCTTGTTGTTTGATCGATTTCCTTGCTATTTTGTTTTTTAAATATATTTACAGGAGTCTTTTTTGGAAAATTATTATATGAGAAATCATAAGTAGAACAATTGGACCTGAATCAGAATGAAAAACATCAAAGTAATAGTCAGAAAAATTCTGCCAAAACCCGAATGGTTCACAAGTATGTAATAATCATGAAGGACTGAGTAAGGTATGGTCAACTTTCAAAATTCAGTGTCCAAGTGGGAAAGAAGAAGGAGATATTTACAAAACAGGAAATGCCAAATGTATTTTATTTACTTGGCAGACTAATTCAGCACACATAGATATACAAGTGTGGACACAGAAAAATGTCTCGAGGCATTCCGCATCAGTAACGAAAATAAATTTCATCATAAGCATTACGTAAATAGCATTAGTTATCAGCAGCAGCCTGTATACCAAATATTGTCACCATAACATGCATAGTTACAGAGGAACTGTCCTAATACAAAAACTTTAACGTAGTCGCTGGACCGTGAAATTGAGGTCAAGGTCAGGTGACACCTACCAGACAGTCATGTACTAGTCATCAGCAACCTATATACCAAATATTGTCATCCTAGCATACGTAGTTACAAAGGAACTGCCTTAACCCAAAAACTTTAACGTAGTCGCTGGACCGTGAAATTGAGGTCAAGGTCAGGTGACAAGTGACTGACTGGCAAGTACTCATCATAAGCTACCTGTGGACCAAATTAGATGGATCTAGGGCTTGGGCTTACAAATATATGAAGCAAGATGTCCCAGGGTTTACGCCGCCGCCGCCGGATTCCCATACATATGTCTCGCCTCCAGCGACGAAAGTCGCAGGCGAGACAATACTTACTCATTCTCTGCCATGAAGAAATTTGAAGTATTACTAGGTCTTGTGTGACCTAATAAAACCTACATGCAATCATAAATCTTTAATGCATCAATTAAACATTGAATCTGCTGAATACATACCTATTAAAATTTATAGTAGGATAATTGTAAAATTCTGAATTCCTTCCCTTGGCATTTCTACGAGGATATGTACAGAAGAAGGCATTAGCTAACAAACAGGCTATTTGTTGTTGGCTTAGAGTAATGCTCTTGGTCTTCCCTTTCTTCAGTAAAGGTATAGGCTGGAAATAAAGACTAAGATGTGAGACTTCCAAGGGAGACAAGTATTACATGTAGATAGAATGCATTACACAAACAAAATACAAATATAAACAGAGTTAAAAGTTACAATGATAAAGGCAGTGAACTTGCACCTTTTTATCAGGAAAGTAGCTGCCTATATGCAAGTATGCGTCTGAATCCACATGATTTTGACCAACAACAAAAAATTGAAATCTATCCCTGAAATCATTAAACTGTCCATTTATACATGTAGTACTAAATTAAGCACCTTCAAACTATCCACAATGACCTAAATTGCATTATTGTATTTAAAATGCTTACATTTTAAAAATAGTTCTTTTTTTTCCTTTAACAATTCATTTAGGGAAAAAAATTGGGAAAGTTTGCTCAATTCCTTCAATAATATATGGAGGAGGTCAGAAACTGAATCTTTTGATAAAGTATAATTCTTAGAAAGCACAATAAAACAGTTTGCACAAACAGATCAATTCCATCCAGCAGTTTAAGAAGACCTAATGATAAAACAAGAAGTGTGACAATGACTATTTGCTCTTCCCTCTAACCTCTAACCTCACATCCAACTAAAAAAAATCATTAAATGGAAACCAAAGAGACAAATATTAATTAAAAAAATTCATTGAAGGATAATAACAAGATTGTTCATATAATTTTCATTCAATTAACTATATTAAAGATTTATTGTTCAACAAATCAAAGTATCAGTAAAAAAAAATAGGGCATATAACGGGACATTAAATGATACCCAGCCATGTTGGATTGTTTTTTAATATTAATAATCACATTTTACTAAATTACAAATCAGCCTACAGGAACAGCTGAGCATGATAACAGTCCATCTCAGAAGGCAATTTTTACTGTAACCCTGGACTTTTTCAAATTGGCATATTCATTTTATAGTACTTAACAAAATCTGTTGACATGTTTTCAAGTTACCATCTGGAAACCACTAATTGTAGACCAAAAAAAAAACCAACTTCAAGTCGAAAACTAAAAAATTGGATTGAATTTGTGCTGAAAATTGATCCTGATCTTCATTTTGTAGTATTTAATAGCTGTGCAGTTTAAATAAAATATGTTGACGCATTTTCAAATTATCATCTGGAAACCCCCATTTGATGACCCAAAAAATTGAATTAGCAAAATTTTAAAAACTACAAATTGGATTGTGCTGAAAATTGAACTTGATCTTCATTTTATAGTACTTAACAGCTGTGCAAAGTTTAAACAGATGCTGTTGATGTGATTTCATGTTATCATCTGGAAACCCCCAAAGCATGGACAGACTGACATCCGAATGGACTAACGGACACTCAAACCAGGGGATAACTGACATAAAATGGATACAATTATATTCAAAAAAGAGATAACAGCTCTTTAGAAAACTGCTTCAATCTGTTTTTTTAAAGCTCTTCATCAGCGATAGCTTGGACATGTAAATTGCAGCTACTCATGTGTGACTCAGATAACTTTAAACTTCTAACTTGTTACATCTGCATTCTACCCAATGACAATCTTTCAAGTTAAAAGTTTGAAGTTACCTGTTATCAGTATTTAGAATTGTTTGACCAACAGGTAGAAAATACCTGACAAATCATTGTATTATCATTAATAAGCCCAGTCAACTATCTAAAGTAGATCACTAAATTCACCAGGTGGCTTGAAGAATTGGAAAACTTTGAATAAAAAGCATAAAATATATAATAAATACCTGTGTACATAGATGAGGTAACATCAGTGCCAGTTTGGCTATTTTTCCTAATACTTCACCAAAGAAATGATTTCTTTCTTGCTCTGAAAGTTCCTACAAAAAAAAATATTTACACATACACTAATACACACAAAAAAAAGACACATAAGGTTTCTTTGTACAAGAAATTCCTTGAATTATAGTTTTTTTGCAGGAGTGGGTTGGTATGTACAAAATTTTTCTTCCATAATTCAAAAAAGATATGTTTTCAAATAACAAGTTGAACATAGTTTTAATAAAAGTTTTTAAAAATTTTATGTTGGTCAGGCAACTGCAAACTAGCAACATTTTAAAGATGGCCGAAATGTGTTACTTTTCATTCATGTCACCACATTTTGATTGACTGATTTGATGTTGAATTTCCAACAAGCATCAAGTTTAAAAAAAAATCAAAAGTATAATAATTATTTGTTAAAAAAAATGATTTTAACAAGTTATTTACTCGTTAATATTATTATGTCTTATCCTTATAACAGTCATCCTCACAAGTCAGTGTTTCTGTGTCCACAAAACCCTTACAAACTTAGCTAGGAAATTCCCGGGCTAGAAGATTTTCATATGACGTCAATCCTTCAAAATATCAACCAGTGAAAATGCTTGAAAGAATCGAGTGTTTGGTAGTAGTCATTCTTACTAATTCTTCAGTTGGAAGAAAACGTAACGCAACTAATAAATAACACGGTAATAACAAACTATTAATATAACACTACTGTAAAAAATACACTGATTTTCACATGGTCTATGCAACACATTCGTTTGGTTTATTTACATTCGACATCTGAATATCCCCATACCAAATCGTGAATGAAAGCGACCTATTGATTGGCTACATTAAGGTATGATGTAGCCAATCAAAATAGTGACTTCTAGCCTGGGAATTTCCTAGCTAACTTTGTCAGGGTTTCGTGAAACATGTGGACAAAGAAACCCTTTTTTGTGAGGATGTATAACATTTTGAAAACCAAAATGTAGCAACTTGCCAAAATGCCAATCCTGCCATAAGGAGCCAAAGGGTATTGTCAATGTTAAATGCAATATCACTGTTGTGCTGTTAAGTAGCATGATGATGCCTGCTATATAAGCAAGTATTATACTTATTTCAGTGAAGAATTAAGATAAGGTGTGTTATAATTTTATTGGTAGTTATTTGCTGCATGATGTGAATCTGGGCTTCTTTACATATCATTTCTTGGGTATTTTTCAGGGTATATACAGGTCATTTTCTACACTTTTTTCTTTATTTATGTTGCCCATGTACATATTCATTTATACAAATTAAAAATAAACAGTTTTTGTTGATTGTTACTGGTGAGGGCATTATCACGACATAATGTCTCATGTCAAATTAATGACACATTAATGAATACCAGCTGAAACAAACATTATTTTACTGATATGAAATAAAATGCAAAAATGTTATGTAGCTTGTAACAGTAACATCAAATAAAATTAAACAAACCTCTGTAAAATAGTTCTTTAAAGTCCTAAATTCCCATTTGCCAAAATATCTAGTATTATATTGCAGTATAACATCCTACAAATAAATTGATATATAATTAATAGTAGCTTTTCTTGGATGCACTTACAGAAATTTTTCTAAGTAAAATTTACTTTCATTAAATAAATACTTACCACTATAAATTCTGAGATACTCCCTTAGCAACCTTGACACAGCAAGAAGATAACAATTATTATTGAAATGTTCCCCTCAAACCGGATATCCCATCTCTAAATCCCCATTTACCTCATTCCATTTCCCTAAGACTAGGGGATGAAGGGGAGGCAGGGTGGGACCTATAATTTATAGTGGTAAGTATTTATTAAATAAAAGTAAATTTTACTTAGAAAAATTTCTAATTTTATATCAATAAATAGCTTACCACTATAAATTCTGAGAAATTCAGAATCTAACAGCTGAATCCCCTGATTTCTTGGAAATCAAAGGAAAATTAATTTGTTGAGCTGCCACTATAGGTCCAAGAGGAAAAAGGTTGTCTGCTTGGGCAGACATAGACCGAAGGTAAAAAGAGGTAAAAGAATTTTGACACCTCCAAAAACCTGCGGATAAAACTTCAGAAATAGAAGCAGAATTAAAAAGTGCCCAGGAGGCAGTAAGAGCTCTAACTTCATGAGCTTTAACAGAGTGTCGGGTAAGAAGTTCTTCTCCCGAAGACTCGTAAGCTAAAATAATAGCCCAGACAAATCCAAGAAGAAATTGTATTTGCAGAGAGCTCAGAAATACCCTTAAAAGGGAAGAAAAAGTCTAGTATTCTTGACAGAACGAGTATTCCTAGTTCTGTCCAAATAAATACTAAGGATTCTGACTAGATAAAGAAGCTTAGAAGAAGCATCGTCCGGCAGAGCTGGAATACAGATGGGTTCTGCCCCTCTATCTGGAATCTGATTCTTACCCAAGAAAGAAAGACCTGTTAGAAGAGTAACAGAAGACTTGTTTCTAGAAAAACGAAGACAAGAATCCGAGACAGATAAGGCATGAATCTCGCTTCTTCTTCTACCGGAAGCTAAATCAATCAAAAAACAACATTTGTAAGCAACTAAACGTAGGTCAACTTTCTCTGCTGGCTCAAAAGGGGCAGAATTTAGGGCAGCTAGGACCAAACCTAAATCCCACTGTGGAACTAACTTATTTTGTTTAGGTCTTTCTAAACTAAAGTTCCTAACTAATAAAGAAATATATTCATTATTACTAAAATCTCAGCCACCAAGAAGAGAAATAGTCCTACCTATAGCAGACCTGTAACCTTTGATATTCGAAGGTACCAATTTTTTAACCTCAAAGAGGAAAACTAGGAAGTCTGCTAATTGCTGAACAGTGACATGGACAGGATCAATTTCCTGTTCACTACGCCAATCACAGACGATGGACCACTTGGCATCATAAAAGATGCACGTGCACTAGAGATGTGTGAGGCTGCTCTATCAGAAAAGCCTTTCTGTCTGAGACCCTCCCTGATAGAAACCAGCATGAAGATGCAGAGACTCAAGGTTAGGATGCACCACTTTTCCTCTGATGCAGCAGATCTGTGTACCACCCTTGTTTTGGTCAAGCTGGCGCAATAAGAATGATCTTGCAGTCCTCGACTCTGATCTTTGCTACAACCTGATGGAGAAATCTGAATGGAGGGAATGCATATGCGAACATTCCTTTCCGAGACAGGGACATTGCGCCCACTGCAAATGCCAGGGGGTCTGGTACTGGAGAAACGAAAGTTTCCAGCTTGTGATTCAGACTGGTAGCAAAGAGGTCCAGAATAGGACGGACCCAATGGAGAACAATGGAATCGAAGACTACTTTGAGTAATTCCCATTCCGTGTTCACGGGAGAAAGAGACCGAGACAGGGAATCCGCTAGGACATTGAATGTCCCTGGAATATGTCTGACTATTAGAACTATGTTCCACTGAAGACAAAGAAGCAAAATTTTCTTGCATAGAAGAATAAGAGCATGGCAGTGAGTTCCTCCCTGATTTCTCAGGTAGGCCACTACAGTAGTATTGTCCGTTGATAGTACTAATGTCTTTGAGACTAGAAAAGTCTCGAAAGACTGGAGTGCTAACAGGACTGCTCTCATCTCTAGGAGATTGATATGTTCTTGCTGATGAGCAAGTGATCACACTACTGAAACTGACTTTCTTTCTAGAAAGGCTCCCCAACCTAGGAGAGAAGCGTCTGTGTACAGGGTTAAGGAGGGTATTGGTTAAGCCAATGCCACACCCTTTACAACATTTTCCCTGCGAGTCCACCAATCTAGGTGAGAAAGAACCACTGGAAGAATAGGAACTGCTGCTTCCCAATCTTCCGAGGTTGCTTCCCAATGTTCTTGGAGATAGAACTGGAGGGGCCGAATGTGAAGACGTTCCAAGGGGACCACATCGGCCAGAGAATTCAGATAACCCAGAAGTTGGGAGAACTGTCGCGCAGTAACTGACGAACAGTTGTGGAACATCTGAATTCTCTGACACAGGGACAAAAACTTTTCCTCTGGAGGAAAAATCAGTCAGAGGTCCGTCCTGTAATGTTCCCCAAAGAACAGAAAACTCTGAGCAGGAAGAATCTCTTACTTCTTCCAAGATATGAGAAAACCCAGATCCAGTAGAAGTGAGATGAAGAGGTGAGTGTGACGAAACAGACATTCTGGGTTGAATTCTTTCAGCAGAGAATCGTCCAGATATGAGTGAATCTGAATAGACAGGGTATGTAGATGAGCTGTCTGAAACACTCTAGTGAAGACCTGAGGAGCTATTGCCAGGCCAAAAGGGAGGGCCAGAAATTGGAAAACCTTGCAATTCCAAACGAAACGTAGGTATTTCCTGTAGGCAAAAGCTATGGGAATGTGGAAGTACGCATCTGAGAGATCGAGACTGGTAGTCCACACCCCCACTCCCCCCCCCCCCCCTTTTCTTGGGAACCAAGAAAAGACTAGAATAAAAACCTGGAGTCAACTGATGAGAAGGAAGTTCTTCTATTACTCCTTTCAGTAATAGAGTCTGAACTTCTTCTGACAGGAGAAGGAATTTCTCCTTGTCTGAAGTCTGAGACATATGAATCGGACTTGCTGACAAAGGAGGAAGTTCCAGTAACTCTAGATCCAATCTCCCCCGTATTACTAACAGTACCCAAACATCTGTGGTGATCTTTTCCCACTTATGTAGAAACTGGGACAATCTTCCTCCCACTGGTATTGAAGGAAGGGGAAAATGAAAATGTTCATCTCCTTCGGGAGAAGTCAGTAAAAATCGAGGGGGGAACAACCTATTTACGAGGGCCAGTCTTCTTGTTTCCTTTAAAACCTTTAGAAGGTTTTTTAGGATCAGAAGATTTAGTGACATTGGTCACCTTTCTTCATTTAACAATAGCTGACTAGTTAGACGAGGAGACAGTAGCAGACCTCTTACCATTAGTAAATTGAACATTGACCTTGAGTGGTTGTGGAGTCTTGGCAATCTCCTCCTGCACCCTCTGAATAGGCAAGCCAAAAATCTTGTCCGAGAGAGGTGACCTCAGTAAGGAATCATTAAGACTTTCACTTACAGAAGATTTCTCTAGAATTTCCACATCTTCCCCAAGGAAATCAGCTTCCTGGCTACCTGGGGCCATGGAGATAATGTCAGACTCTTCCACCTGAGGAGAAGAGATGAAGGCACCATTGCCCTCTAAAGCTGAGACTCTACTAGAAATTGCACCTAATTCCTCCAACATAGATTTTTTAAAATCAGCTAAGGCCTCCTTAAACCCAGAAACCAAAGAAGTTGTTTCAGAATTCTGAGACATAGCTGAAGAAATTGGGGCTCTAAAGGAATCCTGCCCACCAAAAGCTGGCTGAGGCCAATATGGGTAGGGGTACATACCCTGTCCCTGAAAGGATTGGGGAGGAAGACCCCATGAGGCCGAGGAAAAGCCTGATACTGAGTGTAAGGTGTACTAGGTACACTAAAACTAGTGCAGACTGGCGGTGCAGAGCTTAATGGCAAGGCTGAACCTGAAGCAGAGTATGCGGAACCAGTACTGTCTAATGGTCTGGAATAAGTGTGAGTAACCGTAGACAGTGTGGGTATGCCGACAGACCTTGGTCTACTAGGAACTGGGTCCTGACTTAGACCCCTGCTCCTCAAACTTGTAACTGATGTTACAAGGCTAGTAGAGGAGACGGGTGTCGGAATACCCACAAGGGGATGGGGGCAAGACCCATCCCAAAAGAATTCGGTACCTGTAATGACACTCTCGTCAAAAGTACTCCGACCTTCAGTTTCATTAATATTTATGCTGGTAAAATCCATAATAATGCAAATCTTACCTGACAATAATATACAAAACAATACAAACAATTAAAATAATCAAGAAAAATTGCTAAAATTCAACAAATAAATCTTTCTTCCAAAATAGCTAGCTATGCAGCAAAAAATTGTGCCAATCGTTGTCGCAGCAGGAAATGGAATGAGGTAAATGGGGTATTAGGGATGGGATATCCGGTTTGAGGGGAATATTTCAATAATTATTGTTTATCTTCCTGCTGTGACAAGGTCGCTAAGGGAGTATCTAAGAATTTATAGTGGTAAGCTATTTATTGATATAAAAATAGACAATTTGTCATAACTCTTTAGGGTAGTGTGGGCATTTAAATAAACCTTGATAGCTCAGTACATCTAGATGACTTGTATACTTGAAATAGCTTTTGAAGATGACCCTCTCCATTACTCTTCATGAACAATTTAGTTTTAAATTCTCAAATGAAGGTCTTTTAATGAGTGTTTAGATTAATGTGAATAATTTACCAGAAATCAACAAACATGCTGATTCTTTTTAATTATAAAAAATTATTCAACAGGAGATTAATCAATATAGCTAAGATGACATTTAATTAAGACTGTGTGGTACAAGTAAAAAAAAATCTGTAAACATATTAAGCAAATTAACACCATTTAAGAACACTGCATTTATCTGTTATGGTTACATGTTACACATTTGTATGTACAGATTTTTTTTTATTCTTTACCTTTTTTATGTGCAAGTTTTAGAAGTTTTACAGTTTTAGCAGTTTTGTCTGCTGCATTTAACACTATCGACTGTACAGAAGTTTTACAGTTGGTCGCATTGTTAGTACTATACTGAGTATTTTATGATTTGTGATTAAATATCTTTTTTATTGTTTTGTTTTTTAATTAACATTTTTATAGTTTTTTGGAATGACAATTTTTGTTTTAAACATTTTTTATAGGATGAATGCATTCTTTTACCCAACCCCAGGTAACTTGTCATGTTTTAATTTTATTTCGTATATGATTGTTTATTACATAATATATATTTTTGCCTTTTTCCTATTGGCCTAATCCAATACACATGACTTTCCATTTCCTATCATATTGGTTTGCAAAAAACTCATTCTACTCAATAAAAAATCATATTGCACTCTCGTCAGAAATTTATGAATGAAAATACCTAGCACGTGCTGTTTCCTTCAACTGAAATATGATAGCAAATCAAATCTTCTTTCTTTAATCCCCTAAACCAATCAAAATTATGGTTCTGACTGATGTTCGGATTATATTGTTGTTTGCAAACATGCCAACGTCTTCGAGTGAATGTAATATGGATAGTTCAGGTGCTAGTAAGCGAATATTTGCAGATATTACTAACTTGGAATTAATGAAATCATTAAGAAAAGAGATGCTGTTAACACTTGCAATTCGACAGAGCAATCGATTAAGTTTTTTACGAAATATTTATGTGAAACGGATACACTGCGGCCAAGATGGATTCTGCAAAGGCCGCGAAAAAACGCGGCCGAACGCAACGCGGCAATCAATTTTTTTAGTGTTAATTGTCCACGAACGTTCCGTGACCAAAATGACTACAGAATTGTGTATTCATGGACTTCGCGGTATTGCCGCGATAAACACCGTTCTTGTACAAGGCATATGTTGTAACTGCAGAAATTGGTAACGAAAGTATTTGTTGCAGAAAGGCAGTAACATTTTTTAAACCTTGTCACTCAGACGTCTTTATTTTATGTTCGTTTCACATAATTTTTCATTCAACAGATTCTACTGTTGTGTAAATTCTCTTACAATCAGACATGCATGGAGTGAGAAATCATGTGTCAATTATTAGTCTCTTTGAAGACCTGATGAGATTAGATAAATGGACAGATAGGTGTGCCAAAACTCAATAGGTGAGGCGGGAATCACTCAATGAATGGGAGGAGCAAAAAACTATAAGTGACACGTGTCTCTGGCTGACGACATCAAAATTCGAGGTTGCAACTAATCGTACACAATTCCTTAAAAAATTTTTAAAGTAAATATGTGTTTTTAACAATATTCCACTAAACCTATGACTGCCAAAGTTTTGAAAAATGTGTGGGAAAAATTCGTTTGAGACAATAAAACTTTACGGTCGGCGTAGTATTTTAATTACATGGAAAGTCCATGTGTTGGTTACCTTCATCAATTAACACCAGTCACCTGAACAGGAAGCCAGCGGGACATTTTTTTATTATAATTATGAAATTTACCGTAATTCATACCTTTCATTTCTTACACACATTTATACATGCGTATATTAGTTGACCCCGCAATAAAATCGCAGGTGTTCCTTGATCAATAGACCGTTCTATTTTGCATTCGGTGGACGACAGGTATCCTAATCCGTCGGGGCACCATAAGGAAAGGTGTTTTATGCCAGCGTTTTATTAACACCTACTGTTAATATTATAAGAGTTCAAACACACCTTTATTGTATAAAAGTTTACTATATCTGTTTTTTGTTACCCCTTTTTTATAAATTAATATGAAAATATTTCTTATGTAAAATAATTAATAAAGTACACTTCTTGAACATGTTTTTACTGACGATCTGGAAAGAATTAATACACAACTGAATGGTTTAATGACAGGAACAATATACTATCTTCAAATAAAGTATTTATCGAATTCAGTCCATGACAATTACGTTTACGTTCTCGGATATGTGGAAGAAATCGCGGATCCATTGGGGACATCATATCTGAAGTGTTCGCGAATGATGAACTTCTGTCCATCAGGAATGTCCGCGTACTATAATCGGTGTCCATCATGGCGTAATCCGTTTTGGCTGTAGTGTACATGTATGTCAGTTAGTTTGGAAATGGCGGACCCTCGGGAATTAGACTCAATTCTTTGTATATTTTAAGCAGAAGCAAGGACTGAGGATGGGACATTATACCAGAAATAATAACTGCAAACATTTTGTCATGGATTATGTCGATATTTTACCGATTTTCGAGAAATAAACATTATTAAAGACTGTTACTTTCGGGAATAAAAAAATCCTGTATATTCCATTTCATGACTCAATAAAGTATGTAATAAAACAATTACTACACTTGTATATGTACTCTGCATTACTGTAACTGAGTTAATGTAAAGCGCTTAGAGTAATTTTCTATATTATATAATGCACTGTACAAATATTGTATAATAATAATAATAATAATAAGATTATGTAGAAATTCCAGATGATTAACACATATACATATAATAACATTGTAAACTATCAACAAAATTTTGCACACAGGATTAATCTCAAATTTATTTATTACATGTATATGTATATTTATCACAAAGCAGTGTATTAAGTATATACTGTACCTCTAATTCATATGGACCTGGTATTTGCTTACACAAGGCTTCTTCTATCATTTCCCACCTTTTCCTTACTCTTTGTTTCATATCCTGAAAATCATTAGCTAACTTAATAAGAATCCTCAGATATACAGCAACTGATGCTGTACTGTAAGAACTTTGAATAAACCCGCTTTTTTACCAATATAAAGTCAAAGTGAACAATTATTTGTAGCCAAAGAAAAAAGTATTAAGTTCTGCTCTTAATGAAATAATGATTTGGTACATTTTTTTAGCTATGAAAGGAAGCATAGAAATTAACAATGTGTATATTATAAAAAAAATCATTCAGATTCTAAGAAATAGCTGATTCTTTATATCTGCAACAGAATAAATGCATTGTTGAACAGAAACAAAATTGCTGCCATATCATATTTTCATGACCTTTTTTCATCCTGCACCAAACAGAGCTGAAAAAAAAGTGTTAAAGTGACACAGAAAAGTTTGTTTAACATTTAAGGTAAATGACGAAAGTAGAAACAAACAGGTCTTAATGGTTAAAACAAAATTCTCATCAGAAATCAAAACAAATAGTATTTCAGATGGTCTACTTGTGGAATAAAAATATATTTTTTGCATATAGATGAGGGAATAGTGTTGCTGTATTGTATCCTGGAAAATCTACGTACAAGAACAATGTTAAATACATGTTTACCTTTCCCATACAAGGATACTCATTCAGTGGTGAACAAGGCATTTTTACATAGTCATTGTTCCAGCCATCTTTATACTGGACAGGATGAGGCATAGGAGGTTTCTTTGGATCATATGTATACTGGAAGAGAATAATATATAGTTTGGATGATGATATCAAGACCATACATTTAGTACTTGATTAGACTACTAAAATCTAAACAATATTTAACAATTTACTGTAAGCTAATGCTTCTTGGGACCCCCACCCCAACACTCTATAACTTTACAGAGGTCTGAAAATAAATCTCCAAATATGACATGATCATACAAAGCTATTGAGAAAATTTTCTGTATTGTATCATTTATTATTGCTGGGAAAAATGTGACAAAAAATGGTTACAGATAAAAAAAAGGTAAAGCAGGGAGAAAAACTGGTGCAGACACCAACAAGCAAACTGAAAACATTATACCCCTATCCCTTATAGGAGCATCGGGAATAAAATGTTACACTTGATGATTCAAACTAGTAAAATGCAACAACTATTTTTCAAACATAACACAGGGCTAGCTTTAGAATTAAGATAATTAATGTACACTACAATTCTTACTGGAACTTTAATCAAAACTGTATGGTCTTCTGTAGAATGCAATTGTTTGAGTTTTTCCATACAATCAGGTATTTTATTCAGCTGGTTCAGAGGTTTTCCCTACAAAATGTTTACAAACATGAACTATAATATGAACTAATTATAAAGAGTCGACTTTAATTTCTCCAATCAAGATCTAGTTTCAGGCATCTTATTAAAAGCATCAGTTATACAGTCAGGTACAGCGAAATATGGAAATATATAGAGTAAGTGACAAAAGTTTGTTTGTTTGTTTGAATGTTGTTTAACGCCACTTTCAGCTATATCATGGCGTCCAGTTTTTATTCGGGGAGGAAGCCGAAGTACCCGGGGAAAACCCCGACCTGTGGTAAGAAAACTGGCAATCCTTGTCAATTAAGATTGGAGTCAAGTACACCCTGCCTGCAGTGAGAATTGAATCTGAAATCTCAGTGTTGACAGACCAGGTTATTAATAGTAGACTAACTACCTTCACCACTTGGCACAAAAATTTGCATCTGGTGAAACGTTAACCTGGCATAGACCTAAGAAGTCCTTAAATTTCTGCATCTTCACAGTAAGTGACTGTACAACAAATTTATGCAAGGGATGAAATTTTATTCAATTATCTTTGCTACAGGAAGCAAACTTGGCAGCAGCCATATATTTGTGTTATTTTTTTTCCAAATCATGAGATTTGAAAGAAGAGGGATATAAAGCACATGGAGACTGGATACAAGTCATGTGGTAATGGAATACCAGTCATGTGAAGACAAGATACACATTTTTCAAGTTGGTACCAAATCACATGATTTCAGAGAGGCATGATAAAATAATTGTAAACGGCACATTGAATTTTAAGAGTCTGGATAAGGTTTGTTATTATATTAATGTTAACAACAAAAGTGCTGCCTCTTAATTCTAAACTGATAGCCATAAGTCACATGAAAGTGTGTAGGTATACTACTGAAAAAATTTTCAATAAAAAATTCATAGAAATAATCATACTGAATTTGAATTATAAATAAAAAAAATTCATTAAAGTAAAAAAATAATTTGCCCTTTTGAACATTTGTAACATTTTTCCTTTGACCTTTTTATGGATTAATCACACTTATTCTGTGTGTTGTGCAAAATCATTCTGTAACATAAGACATGTTTGTTAAACCATGGTGTTAACATCACCAGATAAAAATCCCTATTACAAAGCATTGAAGTAAGCGGGGTTTTGCTTTGGTATAATCAACCAACTTTTATTCGATAGTGTAAGCCCAGTCTCTTGCTGTCATTCAAACTAATAATGGAGCTGCATAGATGGTCTAAACTGTCCTTTAAGATTTTAAACAACACACTTACATCTAGAAAAAAGACCGTTTCTTATTCTTAACATTTTTTAAGGAATTTTTTTAATTTACCGGTAGTTGAAGCAAACTTGGCCTCATTTTTATCTATTATTAAAGCTTTAGTTTGTTCTTACCCTAATTAAGGACACAACTCGAAAATAAGACATGTGTGGTATCTCAAATTGAAAACAAACCTGTATTAAGTCTGTCTAAAGCCATTTTAAAATTTGAAGTAAAGAACTAAATTTACTAGTACTCAATGCTCAGAAACCAGAAGAAAACATCATTTAGCACATAGTTAAGTGGTATAACTATAACAAATCACAGGTCTAATATCTCCAATAAGATTCTGATCAGTATTTTATCTATCTTAAGCTCTGAATAACATCCAGAGAAAACCCATAGTTGAAGCAACCTAAATAAAAACTGCAATGGAAAAATCATACTCATAGGTTTGGCCGCTTTTTTCCAAAACATTACACTCTTGATACCCAAATATCAATCTCAAGCTTTAGAATATAATAAAAATTTAAAAAATGTGTCAACTAAGAGCCCAGAAACAGACAACACCAATGATGATGATGAGAAACGACCACAAAATTAAATTGTTGTATAACATTATGTGTTAAAGACACTTAAAAAATCAAACATTTGTTCCAGGTCATACAAGTCAACATTTTGAATCAATTTACCAAACAACTGCTACAGCAACCAACAAGATATATGCATTCACCCTTGCTTGAGGAAGTAAACTGCAAACTTTATTACTGATTTTATAATATGTGCAATATTTTTTTGTAACTTGTACTGTCACAACACAATCAAAGAAATAAAACCCAAATAATACAGACTTTCCAATCCGAGGTTTCCTTCTTTTGACTCGGTTTTTTGTTTGGTACATCAGGCTTTACACTATCTCCATCTTGTGAATTTTGAGAATCTGTCACATCAGAACTGTAACATGAAGGATTTAAAATAAACATAAATATTTGTATTGGCAAATGCCAAGTAATACGTTGACCTAAAGACCTACTTCCTTCTAGGTCAAAAGTTTCTACACTAGTGTGACAAGTGATAACACAATACATATAACTGAAAGCACTCTGTCTCACTATTATTTGAAAAGAAAACACTGGAATTAACTTTAATACCTGCACTGTTAAAACTTTTCATGATTGCTATACATACCTCTGTACTGTTCCAAACTATTAAAATATTTTAGAACAGTACTCATTTGGCATAAGATTACCTGGTCCATGCAGTGTAAAATGGGAAATTGGATACACATTGTAGTAACAAAGTCTTTATACCTTTATAAATAAACAACATTAATTTTTAAATTCAAGAAACATGCCCAAAAACATTGTACTTACTCAAAATTATATTCCAATGTTTCATCATATTTCATCACTGAATTTGAGAATGACTTGTTGGCTGAAAAAGGAGATAAATTCCCATGAAAATAACAGCATGGAATTAAATAATAAATATTTTCTTAGAAATTTACATTTCAGAAGTTGAATTTGTGAATACTAGTATGTTATTTTACTAGCACATTGCTTCATAAGAGTCTAACATTCTAACCATAAATTACAAGGATTTAAAAATGTTTCCAATAACAAGCTAACCTTTTATAACAAGTTTCTCATAAATAACCTTATATAACAAGTAGGCAGAAATGTTTCCAATAACAAGCTAACATTTTATAACAAGTTTCTCATAAATAACCTTATATAACAAGTAGGCAGAAATGTTTCCAATAACAAGCTAACATTTTATAACAAGTTTCTCATAAATAACCTTATATAACAAGTAGGCAGAAATGTTTCCAATAACAAGCTAACCTTTCATAACAAGTTTCTCATAAATAACCTTATATAACAAGTAGGCAGAAATGTTTCCAATAACAAGCTAACCTTTTATAACAAGTTTCTCATAAATAACCTTATATAACAAGTAGGCAGAAATGTTTCCAATAACAAGCTAACCTTTTATAACAAGTTTCTCATAAATAACCTTATATAACAAGTAGGCAGAAATGTTTCCAATAACAAAATAACCTTTTATAACAAGTTTCTCATAAATAACCTTATATAACAAGTAGGCAGAAATGTTTCCAATAACAAGCAAACCTTTTATAACATGTTTCTCATAAATAACCTTATATTTCAAGTAGGCAGAAATGTTTCCAATAACAAGCTAACCTTTTATAACAAGTTTCTCATAAATAACCTTATATAACAAGTAGGCAGAAATGTTTCCAATAACAAGCTAACCTTTTATAACAAGTTTCTCATAAATAACCTTATATTTCAAGTAGGCAGAAATGTTTCCAATAACAAGCTAACCTTTTATAACAAGTTTCTCATAAATAACCTTATATAACAAGTAGGCAGAAATGTTTCCAATAACAAGCTAACCCTTTATAACAAGTTTCTCATAAATAACCTTATATTACAAGTAGGCAGAAATGTTTCTCATAAATAACCTTATATTACAAGTAGGCAGAAATGTTTCTCATAAATAACCTTATATTACAAGTAGGCAGAAACGTTTCTCATAAATAACCTTATATTACAAGTAGGCAGAAATGTTTCTCATTATGCAAACCTTATATACAAAACATCAAACATTCAGTATACATGTACTTACCATTAGTTTTTGTCGAAACTTTTCCATCAAATGATGCTCCTAAGCCATGTGTAGAATTATCATGAAACACAGAATTCCCAGCTCTAAAAATGATTTTAAGGTAATATCTGTTAAGAGGTTGTTCTACTACAACATATATGGTATATGAGCCTAGTAAGGCTACTATGGTACCTGTGCCATGCACTTTTTGAACAAAATTACTGTCTATGGTACATAGGTAGGACACTTTTTGAATAAAATGTTTACTATGGTAGCTATATGGGACACTTTTGAATAAAATATAAAATTACCATCTATGGAACATAGGCAGGATACAAGAAGAGAGCAGCAAAAATAACATATTTGTAGGACATACAAGAATCATCCTTTTATAGATGGTTCAATTTTGCTTCTTGTTTCAGATATTTAAATGTAAGAGTCTATAAATGAATTGATGATAATAAGTACATGTAATTAGTAATAGAAATAGCTCTCTGACTTTCAGTAATTTAAAATGTATTTTTTGGTTGGTTTTATTTTCTTCAAATGTTCTCGTTCTAAAACAGTAAACATATTTCCTATTTCCAGACAAAACTACACATTATTGGTTAGGAAGGGATTGCTGAATCATAAAGAACTTTGTTAATGTAAAACAAATTCTGTTAGTTTTTGTTTGTTTGAATGTTTTTTAACATCACTTTCAGCAATTTTTTAGCTATATCATGGCGGCCAATTTTTATTGGGGAAGGAAGCCGGAGTACCCTGAGAAAACCCCCGACCTGCGGTAGGAAAACTGGCAATCCTTGTCAATTAAGATTGGAGCTCAGTACACACTGCCCACAATGAGTTTGTTTATTTGATGGTGTTTAACGCCACTTTCAGCAATTTTTCAGCTATATCATGGCGTCCAGTTTTTATTGGGGGAAGAAGCCGGAGTACCCTGAGAAAACCCCCGACCTGCGGTAGGAAAACTGGCAATCCTTGTCAATTAAGATTGCAGCTCAGTACACACTGCCCACAATGAGAACAGAACCCACAACCTCACTGTTTACAGACCATGAGATTAATAACAGACAAACTACCTCGATTACTCGGCCACTGAGGTCCCTTAGATATTACAATACTATAAGCAATAATTACAATATGACATTTTTTTAACCTATAAGGAATGTTGCAAAATGGATTATGTAGATATTAAACTTTCAACATTGATTTAATAATTAAGTGGCAGGTAAAAATTATTTAAGAGGGTTACCGATAAATTAGTTTTGTACTGAATTTCAATTACAACAAGTGTGGACACAGAAAAACGTCTCGCCTGTATTCCGCATCAGTAACGAAAATAAATTTCGTCATAAGCATTACGTAAATAACATTTAATATCAGCAGCGGCCTGTATACAAAATATTGTCACCATACCCTGCATAGTTACAGGGGAACAGCCGTAACCCAAAAACTTAAACGTAGTCACTGGACCGTGAAATTGAGGTCAAGGTCAGGTGGAACCTACCAGACAGTCATGTACTATTCATCAGCAACCTATATACCAAATATTGTCATCCTACCATGCGTAGTTACAGAGGAACTATCGTAACCCAAAAACTTTAACGTAGTCGCTGGACCGTGAAATTGAGGTCAAGGTCAGGTGACACCTACCAGACAGTCATGTACTAGTCATCAGCAACCTATACACCAAATATTTTCATCCTACCATGAGTAGTTACAGAGGAACTGTCATAACCCAAAAACTTTAACGTAGTCGCTGGACCGTGAAATTGAGGTCAAGGTCAGGTGACACCTACCAGACAGTCATGTACTAGTCATCAGCAACCTATACACCAAATATTGTCATCCTACCATGAGTAGTTACAGAGGAACTGTTGTAACCCAAAAACTTTAACGTAGTCGCTGGACCGTGAAATTGAGGTCAAGGTCAGGTGACACCTACCAGACAGTCATGTACTAGTCATCAGCAACCTATACACCAAATATTGTCATCCTACCATGCGTAGTTACAGAGGAACTGTCATAACCCAAAAACTTTAACATAGTCACTGGACCGTGAAATTGAGGTCAAGGTCAGGTGACACCTACCAGACAGTCATGTACTAATCATCAGCAACCTATACACCAAATATTGTCATCCTACCATGCGTAGTTACAGAGGAACTGTCGTAACCCAAAAACTTTAACGTAGTCGCTGGACCGTGAAATTGAGGTCAAGGTCAGGTGACACCTACCAGACAGTCATGTACTAGTCATCAGCAACCTATACACCAAATATTGTCATCCTACCATGCGTAGTTACAGAGGAACTGTCGTAACCCTAAAACTTGAACGTAGTCGCTGGACCGTGAAATTGAGGTCAAGGTCAGGTGACAGGTGACTGACTGGCAAGTACTCATCATAAGCTACCTCTGGACCAAATTTGATGGACCTAGGGCTTGGGCTTACAAAGATATGAAGCAAGATGTCAAGTGTTTACGCCGCCGCCGCCGCCGCCGGATTCCCATACATATGTCTCGCCTCCAGCGACTTTCGTCGCAGGCGAGACAAAAATAATAAATAATTTATAAACCACTTTACTTTGAACTTGTTCCAACTGCACCTTCATCCATGTCTACATCAATAAGTTCTGGTCCTGTCTGTTTTACTGTACTGGCTATAACACATAATATTTAGGATAAATGATCTGTAGTAAAACATATTTAATTATGGAGAGTGAATTAATGCTTATTTACAGATTAATATTTTTAATTTCTTGCATATACTCAATACCAGAGCAACGTTGTCCATTCATAATCTAACTTGGTATTTTAGTGTGTGCGTGATTGATGACGCAATAACCTACATGTTACAACAAGTGACAATGTTATAAATATTGGGATATTATTTGATTGCTTATTCTGTGGTAAACTGACCCAAGTTGTCTATATCTAATAATCTAACCAACAATTGAAAACAATCCTTAAAATGAGAAGACATGGCATTAGAACTGTCTCCTTTAAATGAGAAGACATGGCATTAGAACTGTCTCCTTAAAATGAGAAGACATGGCATTAGAACTGTCTCCTTAAAATGAGAAGACATGGCATTAGAACTGTCTCCTTTAAATGAAGACATGGCATTAGAACTGTCTCCTTAAAATGAGAAGACATGACATTAGAACTGTCTCCTTAAAATGAGAAGACATGGCATTAGAACTGTCTCCTTAAAATGAGAAGACATGGCATTAGAACTGCCTCCTTAAAATGAGAAGACATGGCATTAGAACTGTCTCCTTAAAATGAAAAGACATGGCATTAGAACTGTCTCCTTTAAATGAAAAGACATGGCATTAGAACTGTCTCCTTAAAATGAGAAGACATGGCATTAGAACTGTCTCCTTAAAATGAGAAGACATGGCATTAGAACTGTCTCCTTAAAATGAGAAGACATGGCATTAGAACTGTCTCCTTAAAATGAGAAGACATGGCATTAGAACTGTCTCCTTTAAATGAGAAGACATGGCATTAGAACTATCTCCTTAAAATGAGAAGACATGGCATTAGAACTGTCTCCTTTAAATGAAAAGACATGGCATTAGAACTGTCTCCTTAAAATGAGAAGACATGGCATTAGAACTGTCTCCTTTAAATGAGAAGACATGGCATTAGAACTGTCTCCTTAAAATGAGAAGACATGGCATTAGAACTGTCTCCTTTAAATGAGAAGACATGGCATTAGAACTGTCTCCTTTAAATGAGAAGACATGTCATTAGAACTGTCTCCTTTAAATGAAAAGACATGGCATTAGAACTGTCTCCTTTAAATGAGAAGACATGGCATTAGAACTATCTCCTTAAAATGAGAAGACATGGCATTAGAACTGTCTCCTTAAAATGAGAAGACATGGCATTAGAACTGTCTCCTTTAAATAAAAAGACATGGCATTAGAACTGTCTCCTTAAAATGAGAAGACATGGCATTAGAACTGTCTCCTTTAAATGAAAAGACATGGCATTAGAACTGTCTCCTTTAAATTAAAAGACATGGCATTAGAACTGTCTCCTTTAAATGAAAAGACATGGCATTAGAACTGTCTCCTTTAAATGAGAAGACATGGCATTAGAACTGTCTCCTTTAAATGAAAAGACATGGCATTAGAACTGTCTCCTTTAAATAAGAAGACATGGCATTAGAACTGTCTCCTTTAAATGAAAAGACATGGCATTAGAACTGTCTCCTTTTTACATGTCATCCAGATCAAATGTACACTAATGTTAAAATCTGTATTTTTAGTGAAAATTGTTGTACATTTTTTAGTTGTTTAAACAAAGAATTATTATGTGAGTAAATCCAATTATTAACTGATTTGTAAAATTAATTTCTGCTTCACTCATCTAGTACATGAATAACTTTTCCTGGTACCTACATATTCAATATAGTGAGAACAAGGTTACAGACAAATAAATGAATCAGTCCAATTTTAGAATCTTGATGACAATGCAGGAGGAAATATTTACATGGTCAAAAAGTATGAACTGTATTTCTTGTTTGGTTGTTTTGCACCACTTTTAGCAATATTATTGGGTCCAGTTTTTGTTGGAAGGTAGCCAGAGTACCCAGTAAAAACTCCAAACCTTCAGAAAAAAAACTGGCTATGCATTCCTTGTCAATTAAGATTGGATTGCCAGAAGTAACTCCCATATGTGTAGTGACTACTAAATAGGAGAGAAAAATTATGTTTGTCCGAATATACCAGATATTTAATGTTTTTTGAAACTGTACAAATATTGTATACTGCTGACCTGTACAGGATCAAACCAAAAAATTCAAGAGAATATTTAAATTTATCAATCTAAATGAAATTCCCAAATTACTTGGGGAAAAAGTGCTTTAAAAAAAAATAACTACAGACTGGAAAAGGTCCTTTTACCACTCGAATGTTGTCACTGGCAATAGTCATTTTGGAGTTTTTATATTTTCAATTTCTGCTTATGACCTGTACAATTCATAACAAAGTTACAATAAGATAAACAAATTAAAACCAGTACAGAAAATATTGGATGTTTGCATGTATGCATGAAAATGCAAATGGGACATTTTAATAAATACAGGTAAACCTCCAATATTTGTGTACTGGTATTTTAATACCAGTGCCAGTGGACATGAAATCCTTAATTTAGACCTATTAACTGTAATCGTAAATCATAATTGTAAATTTGATTTTGTTTCTTTGTGTTTGCTGAGTAATTGTTTTCTCTTTTCAGTTGAGTATTAGGATAAAAATAAACACAATACAACACATTGTAATTGAAGTGATTATAAATTAAAAATTACAGTTAAAACTTTTTGAAAGCACATCTAAGTCATACCCAATGTCTTCATTTTGGGACTTTTTGTGAAACTTTTACATGAAATTTTACATGCATTACACATTTTTCAGCAATTTATAGTGGGAGAAAGGGGTTCTTAACTTCAGACAACAGATCAATGTGGAGTTGACAAAACTTTTGATGGTTACTGATTATATACAAAATCAGGAAATTCTACAAAACTTAATACCTACCATCATCAGATTTGGATTTCTTTCTAAAAAAGTCTAAAAGTGTTCTCTTCTTTTTCAGAGGAGGTTCACTCATCCTACAGACCTAAAATGAAAACATACATAAAGTTACCGACTTAAATTTGAAAAAAAACCATAGTAATATACTGGTACTACAAAGAATATAACATCCACTTCATTTATTTGAAATCATAACTTAATTTAAAGAAAGAAAAAAACATTGAAACATAAAAATATGGTCAACACAGGGTTTATCATTTGCTGCTTGACTAGAACTCCAAACCTCAGTGTTGACAGGCATGTGATCAATAGCAGAACAACTACCTCAACCACTCAGACATTGAGACCCCTTAACACCTTTGAAAAGAAGTCAATAATCCGGTACAGGTGAAATCTCATTACATTATTTGCAAGAATAACATTTAATCATCAGCTACTTTGTTTTCAAAATAATTACTAAAATTCCAGTTAATGTATTTCATATGTGAAAAATAACTTTGCCAAGACAAGACAAGCTTATTAATACACACAAAGCACTAACGAGTAATACTGTTTGTTTGTTTGTCTGGGGAGGAACCCAGAGTACACGGAGAAAACCCCCGACCTGCGGTAGCTAACGAGTAATACAAGAGGTTTATATTCAAATATGGTTACAAGCAAGATAACAAAACAAGTACACAAAATATACCAATACAGTATTTACATAACAATTTTTTAAAGTTAATGATGTCTATGAATAGCTTTTTAGAACTAACACATAAGACAATGTTAATAAACCTTTCACTTTCTCAAAAAATGGGTGTTTTGTGTAAAAATTTGGCAAATACTTTTTCTCTTATTGTCTCTACACCACCAACAAATTAATTATTATATTTGTCTAACACCTACCAACCCCACATTACATATAGTAATATATATATTCCTTAATTTATTGGAGCATATCTCCACCTTCCAATTTCTACTGGTATTCTTAGATTTAAGCACCAAAATCTTTATAGCATGATTCTGTCAGCTTATATTTATGTTTTTCCATGTTTAGGTTTTTGGCATAACTAAAGTTCATTTTAAACCAACTGCTATGCCTTATCAATTTGTGCTGACAGATCACTATATGTACAAATTGGGCAAAAACAAGTCTTCAGATTTATAATTGATAAAACTAATGAATCAGTTTTATAAGAGTTCTGCAGAATTTTGGTAAGAAGAGTTCTACATTAAAAAAAGTCATCATACTGAAGTCTTACAACCTATTTATGTTAACTGACATAAAAGGATAGAAAATTAAACAAGTACCTACCTTAAAAACAAATTTTCATACATGTGCTAAATACATGTATAATCTGGAAACGTTAAATAAGGAGATTTTGCTTCTGTAAGTAGAGATGTTTGGCAAAAGCTTATTATTATTATGATATTAGAAAAACATGTCTTTTAAATAATAGTGCCATGCAATCAAGTTTTTTTTCAATACATACAAAGCTTCAATAGTTATGTTACATTCAGGAATTCAACATTGTCATTTTATTGCATCATACATGTAATTGGACTAGATGGGGTGGTGAGAACTACTCTATGAAATTAATTCTTGATACATGTACTGCTACTATTCACAAAGTAGTTCTTTCTGGCAACTAATTCTTACCACCCAATCTTTTGACAGTTTTGTGAAAAACTGGCATTTTATAAATAATAAGAGTATTTTGTTAAGATAAAAAATAATGATCAGGGGTCACCACACTCTAAAAAAGTAGGGAGAAGTGACCCTGATAGGGAGACTTCAGGAGACACTAGGGATAAGTCAGGGGGACCGTACAAATATTTAATTTCACAGTAGTTACATACATTTTTCAGGATTATTTCCCTTGTGTTTTAAAACCATAACACACTTAGATTCGTTTTTTTTTCTTTTTTTTCATTATTATTCATGGTATTCAGTATCAATCAGCACATAACCTTTATCATTAATCAATGAAAAAAGCACCAGATATAGGGACTATTTATCTATCTACTTCAGTACTTGCAGCCGTATAAGGTATTCACAAATAAAAATAGATCAACAAAAATATTTGTTATATGTGTAGACATAAACTTCATTCATGAGTTCTTGTATCATAATCTGATAATATTCCTAACAGTTTGTTATGAACATGCCATGTTTATCTGAGCAAATATCGAGGCGCCTTGTGGTGAGCACAGTGTGGTGAGCCCTGAATGATATATATCGAACGAAGCCTTTGCTATATTAAATGAGAAAATAACTGAAGAATGTGCAAAATTTCGATAATAGTTTATTTAAATGGCGAGTAGTACTCTCTGACCAGTAAACAATGGAACTAAGGGCTACTGGTCGCAGAGTATTTCTCACCTTCAAGTAATTCTTGCCACCCAATAGTTTCACAATTTTTAGATGGAAGATAGTGAAATCTATTGAATAAAGCCTTTGCCATCAATTTGAACAAAAAATAATTAAACAATTAAAAAAAAAAGCAAGAATTAAGAATAGCTCCTGTCATTTATATGCTGAGAACTACTCTCCGACCAGTAGTCGAATACTAGTCAGATTGGCACTTGGTTAAATCGATACCAGGTCAAATCGGTACTTGGTATGGTCAATTTGGCACCTGATATAGTCAATTCGGCACCTGTATTTATATTAACTTTTTTTTTCTTAATATATATTATAATATTCAGTTAAAACAATGATTTAAATAAAACAATGTTTATTTCATATTCTTAAAAAATTCAATCAAATTTTATAACAATATATTAAATGCTACCAGCACTATGAAATCAAAGAAAAAGTCATCATGTAATCAAGTTATTTATATCATATTAATAAGAAATTATAACATCAGCATGTAACATTATACAATTGTATATGAATCGGAAGAAAGGAACTCCAATTTTTTGCATCAAAGATAAGTATACGTTATTTATTTTTTTATTAAAAGTTGGTTCATCTGGAAACACAAAAAAAAAGTTCTCAAATTTCTCCTTTATTAAACCTCTTGGGTTTGGGCCTTTCATTCTTAATTTAAAAATCAATTAGGATAAAGACATAACATCTTCAGCTACTACCACAACAAACATATAATTATACAAATACAAAAAAATATTTAAATGTCTAATTATCTTTGTCTATTATAACAGTAAAATATTCGACTATGAAATATAACTACAGTTGTAAATTTCAAAGAATCTCCAATTATTTTATTTTAAATTATTATTTCAAGATTTCATTAAAATTTGCCTTTTAAACCATTTCATTGTTATAAGTAAATAATACAACATGTGCCGTTTTTGGTGCCGAAGTTGATGCCGATTTGAATCTTCCGAGGTGCCATTTGACTTTTTTGTTGGTGTCGATTTGACTTGCACCCAAAGTAGTCAATGTGGTTATCCCCAAATGAGGGTCGGTAGGACCTTTTACGGGACAGCGGGAAAGGCAGATTTATTTGCCGGGAATTCGGGATTTAACAAATAAAACTGCGGGAATTCTGGATTTTTACATAGCGGGATCCGGGAATGATCGTTTTATTTCAACAGGAATACGGGATTTCTACTTAGCGGGATATGGGAAATTCATTTTATTTCATCGGGAAATCGGGAAACCCATGTATCTCACAAACTTTCACTTTGGTAAGTCTTCGGGTAAGTCTAAAATCAATAACAGATCATGACAAACATAAAAAATGTATGCGGAAATCGCACATACATGCTATAAAGTCACAATACGTTGCCATTTACAGCATCATCCTTGTTTATCTACAGATCTGAGGTAAGTCGTTCGATTTTTGAACGGGAAAACGGGATTGATCAATTATTTCACCGGGAAAATGGGATTTTGTATTTATTTTTATGGGAGTACGGGATGAGACCCCCTCCTACCCCCCTCCCAAATGGAACAATATTTTTGTTTTAAAGACAAGGTCCTTTTACAACCACAGAATTCGTACGTCTGTAGAAGACTTTGTCTTATTTTGATCAGAAGACACAGGAAAAGAGTATATGAAACATTAAACACACCAGTCCAGTGGAAATAAAATGTGTATTTATTTGGCGTTATATGACCTAAACTAAAGGGTAAATTCGACCTATCCAAATGACTAAATATTTACAGTAAAATATATAATTATTCTACTAAAAAAAATGCTCACAACACTCTTAAACTTGTGCGAAATGAAACTGCTACTTAAAACTCGACATAAAAATGCAACTCTCTCATCTAACTAAATTTTGTCATAACCGGAAACAAAACCGAAAGTAGATTGATGTACCTTTTATAAACAAACCCCAAAAATTATATTTTAATCGTATAAACGTAGTATGAAATTCTATAGGATGAATGAAATTATTTTTTCTCGATAAAAATATTTGACATTATGAAATTTTGAATTTTCCAAAAAAAAAGATATTTTTGCACTTCCGGTTTTGAAACTTCCTTTCTTCCGTCGTCAACATTTCACCAACATGGTATGGAACTACTGTATTTCATATCGTCGTCAATCTTTTGTAAATCAGCTCATCTGATATAATGAAGGAATGAATAAAGTTTAAAAATCCTTCTTGTTAATATAAATATATGATTTAAACTACACATGTTGCTAATTTCGTCTTCTAAGTCTTTAATATAAGGATACCCCAAACTTCAATATATGATATTTGCAGTTGTTTAAAATAAGAAGTTGGCCAAAAGTTATCAAGATTTATATAGCGGCTGTCGAAAGACCGCTTGTGGATTCATTCCCGATCATGCTCTTGTGCTGTCAACAGTCCGATGAGTAGTCAACTTTGAATAACTTGTTCTGTAACTAGTCGCCGACACTCTGATCAACTCGTTTACATACAAGCATTAATTAATGCTTAGATTTAACATTCATTTAACCAATGTTTGTGTAGGTAATAGCTTTGATTTCTAAAGTTCCCATGGCAAATATGAAGCCATAAATTAAAAAACTTCTCGATGTGCTGTGGGGTTGCCTTTGAATTTGGGGTTGTCGGGTTTTAATACAGAAAGCCTAGGGCCAGATTTAAACAAATGTTTAATTTGTTTGCCATAGCCTGACTGGCATCAAAGTGATTGGGTTGGTAGGTAGGGTGTATTTTTTGACATTTGATTTTTTTTCTTTATTCTCTGTGTTCTTTTTTTCCCCTTTTCCTTACAAGACTCCTTCTAGTTCCAAAAGTTTGTTTCCGAAGTATCTTATTGCTGCCATTCATGCTTAAAGTTTACAAGATCACTTGAGAGCTTTAAATTACCTTTCATAACCATCATAACTCGAAGCGTATCAGTGAAAAATATAACTAACACGGAAAGGAAAAAAAGGGAAACATTTAAACAATAAAAACTTTTCAGTCGGGTGGTGGGGGGTTAGGTGCAGTCAGTCGGGCTATTGCAAACACCTTTTTAAATATGGCCTAGTTGAGGACTTCAGCGGGTGATGTGTTTGTGCACCTGTTATTTAGATGTTTTTAAGTTTGATTTCGAGTATGCTCATTTGTTGCTAAAAAGCCTAAATGATTATTTTCATTTACTGAGAAAATTTATCCAATCAGCGATTTATATATAGTTATACTACACAAAAACTGTTGTAACATCAAGAGTTAGTGAAATGTGCAGACTTTTATTTGTGTTGCAAAATCCCCTGTTTTGCTAATGGGGAGATCTCTGGTGTCTTGCATTACCATTAAAGCCATTAGGACAATTGCCTTCCACCAGGATTTAATTATTTTATATGTTTTAATAATTATAAATATTTTAATTACTTTTTTCTTTGTTCATGTAAGAATCAAATAATTTTGACATTCATTCAAATTTATTTGAAAATAAATACTTCTTTACAGCTGCTAGCAGGGGCTGCTCTGGCTACTAAAAAGATGGCGGCAAAAAAAATCGCGATCTGCAATTTTCCGTCGCCAATTTTGTAAAAGTGTCACCATATTAGAAATCACTAGATCACTATATGACATGGCGAAATTGTTTATAGAAATCACTAGATCACTATATGACATGACGAAATTGTTTAACATATTGTGTGACATATTCTGTAACGTCGGACGAAATCAAAGTTTGCCTGACTCTAAATTCAATTTTTCAAAAGTTTGGTCGCGAGCAGCCCGTACACTAATTGTATTTTATTTTTCAAAAGTTTGGTCGCGAGCAGCCCGTACACTAATTGTATTTTAATCATGAAAAGATGTGCGAGTGATTTCTTGTTGGCAGAAAACCAAAATTTTACAGTAATTTATTAGAAAACATCTATTCCCGTGAATGAGAACATAAAACCGGAAATACTGAAAATAGAACTACGCACGTGTAAGAGTTTTCTAATTACGAAATTAAGACGGACATCCGGTCAGGAAATCACTCAACAACGACGTCAGTTTTCATACCTGTATTTTATTAATTACATTTATTATAAAAAAAAATATGACTACAAAAATATGTTTGTTTTGTTATTTTTATAAATTAATTAACAGCATCGATTGTTTTATTACACGTCTACTCAAATGTGATGCAGGTAATATAAAGCTGCTTTTCATCAGACAACTTTGTTGATTCATTTATTGCCGATTTCCGTTTAATAACTCCAAATAACACCCATGTCACTGGATACTACACAATATACGTGTATTTACGACCATAGAAGCAGACAAAGGATCTTTAATGATGCAATCGCCGATTACCAATAAATTTAAAATGTGCATGCATCGTTTAACACTATAAAACCTTGGCGCCAAAAAAATCGCCAGACGCAATATTTTGTCGCCAAATGAAAAAAAATATCGCAATTGGCGACATTGGCTAAGCCCAGCGCGGCCCCTGCTACTAGTAATTATAAGTAAAATACAAATTTAAATTAAAACGATGTGACGCTTATAAAACAAACCTTAATATCTTCAATGAAGAAAAAAATTCAGCGGAATACATGTATATTTATAAGCTAAAAACAAGCTAAGAATTCTTAGAAATAGGATAAATATCCAAGATTTAATCAGTCTTTCAACAATGGAATTCTATCAAGAGCTTAGCAAAGAAAGGGGAAATGAACTACTAGGCACATTAAACATGATTTTAATATAGAACATATTGTGATTTTAATATAGAACATGTCATTAAAATGATTGTTAATATCTAGGTACTTTTTTTTGTGTTTTACTGTTGTATGTCATTAATATAAACAAATAAAGTTTCATCTTATTTTATTCTTTTTTGTCTTAAATTGCATAGAATGTACTTAAAACAAATAGATGGGGGGGGGGGGGGGCAAATGTCAGGGGCAGTTTTGTCCTAGACCTCAAAATAAGCATGGGATTGCAGTAGATTCTTGGACAAGAGGTAGGGGTGCATAGAGAAAACAAAATTTTGTTATCATGGCTGAATTCATTTGATGTTATATTGTGCAGACATCACACATTCAAAACAAGGTAACAGTCCAGTTATATCATAGCCCATGGGAATATAAAATTAGAACATTGATTTATAACATGCAACAATTACAGCATTTTGCATCTTTGGGAAACTTTGTAGAACACAACTTATAACTTATTCACAATTTGTAATCTATACACTCCAAATACTGATTGCATTAATATTTTAAATTTGGTACAGTAATGTTGAATATGATCCTTTTTACCTTTGAAAGACATTATTGTGTGTAAAATAGTGTAAAAAAATATGCAATCTATAGAATGATAAATTTCTTAATTGAAAGAATTGCTCTTCTTTGATGGGGCCTCAGTGGCAGAGTGGTTAGGGTAGTTCGTCTATTATTGGTCACATGGTCTGTCAACTATGAGATTGCGGGTTTGAGTCTTGTTTCGGTAGGGTGCACTCGACTCCAGTCTTAATTGACAAGTTTTCCTACTGTAGGTCAAGGGTTTTCTCCGGGTTCTCCGGCTTTCTCTCTCAATAAAAACTGGATGACATGGTACAGCTGAAATATTTCCAAAAGTAGCATTAAATAACATTCAAACAATCTTCTTTGAGGTTTATTTGACTATTTACTTTCTTGCGATTATTTTAACTGTTTAGTTGCAGTTTGCAAAGATTGTGATCAATTCTTCTATATATTTTAGAGTGAAGGAGCCACAATTCGTACAAGGAAATTTATGACAAATCGTCTGCTGTGCCGGAAGCAGATGGTAAGTTTAATTGGGGAGGAAACATTGAGAATAAAATTGTTACCATAGAAACCTATTGAACAAATATGGTGAATACGGTTGCAATTTTGATATGCCAGTTGAACTGCAGTACTGTACGTTAAGGCCACGTTTGTTTCCCCATTTCTGACCCTAGATTTTACAGGTGGGTAGGTTGGTAGGTAAAAAGAATTTTTTTGCAGCAGCATAGTTTCAAATTTGAAAATTTCCAATATTTTAGATTACATCTAGAAAGTTCCGATCACAATAAAACAATGATCGGTACGAGTTTTTTCCGGAAATTAAAATAAAATCTCTAAAAAAAATCAGGGAAAAAACTTTTGGGTTGGCAGGCATTTCTCTGGGTTGGTCGGGCGAGAGGAAACAAACTATATTTTTATTCTGGCCTTATGTTGGATTTTTTTGTCCTTTTCCCCTTGTCCTACTGGAGTTAACTTTGAATAGCTTTTAATTGCCTCCGATGAAAACGTTGGAGTATGAATAATCCTTAAAAGCTCATTGCCAACCCTGTATCTTATAGCCATGCTTTATAACTGTTTAGAAAGTTCTTTAATTGAATGTTGGCTCTATTTTTTACCAAAAACAGTCTGAATTTGAGCCGATGGTAGTTTAACATGTGTATTCCGAGTTAAATTATTCAAATTCATAATTGTTTTTCTGGCATAAAGCCTCTAGTATCACAATTTATAAATATAATTCTTGTTCAAAATAATGCATCATCAGTAAATGACTTCAACAGCATGCAACTAAAATTTGAACACCCAACAATTTGAAAATTGTGCATTTAGTTTATTCCACATTACCATGTTAAATCTCTAGATATGTAAACAAGTGGACCAGATTAGCGACATCAACAGTTCGACACAGATATGAAAATGTAATAAACTGCAAAATGTTATTTATAATAAACATTGTACATTGTAAAAGTATAACCACTTACATGGTTGGTTTTCTTGTGCAAGAAGTGTCCATCATATGCCTGATGTTTTTTAATAATAGCAATTTTGTATAGAAAATTTCAACTACCTGATATCACTTTTTTTTTTTTTTATATAGATTGTTGATGTTTTACATCCCGGCAAGGCGACGGTTCCCAAGACTGAAGTTCGTGAAAAACTTGCAAGAATGTACAAAACCACGCCAGATGTAATATTCTGTTTTGGATTCAAAACAAAATTTGGCGGTGGAAAAACGACAGGCTTTGGATTGATATATGACAGCTTAGATATTGCTAAGAAATTTGAACCTAAATACAGACTTATCCGAGTATGAATTTTGTTATTTCTTAGATATTATTGGTTGGTAATGTAATTGTTGCAAGGTTGTTATTTAAGTCACAGGTGTAGCCAATTTTTTACACCCTGCCACACAAAGTGGTGAGGTATTATGTGATGCCCTTGGTATGGATATGACTGTCTGTCCGGGGCCTCTGTGGTTTCCAGATGACAACTTGAAAACGCATCAATAGATTTTATTTAAACTTTGTACAGCTATTAAATACCATAAAATGAAGAACATGTTCGATTTTCAGCACAATCCAATTTGTAGTTTTCAACTTGGGCCAATTGTCAGTTGTCAAATATAATTAAAGATGTAAATTTTAAAATTGGACAAAACTTGTGGTTTATTATACCCCCCGCTTGAAAAGCGGGGGGTATATAGTGTTCATGGTGTCCGTCCGTCCGTCCGTCCTTCCGTCCGTCCTTCCGTCCGTCCGTCCGTCCGTCCGTCCGTTACACTTTCTATTATTTGCAACTCCTCCTACACCACTGAAAGGAATTTGATGAAACTTACACAGAATCTTTGTCTCATAGTGCCATTGTGCAGGAGATATTTCACATTTTGATCGGAATGATATTCGGGGTTTCCCATAGAAAAACATGGACTTTGTCATTGACCTAAGGGGGTCCCTATCTCTTATGTGCAACTCCTCCTACACCACTGAATGGAATTTAATGAAACTTTCACAGAATCCTTGTCACATAGTGCCATTGTGCAGGAGATATTAAACATTTTGATCGGATCAATATTTGGGGTTTCCCATAGAAAAACATGGACATTGTCATAGACCTAAGGGGGCCCTCATCTCTTATGTGCAACTCCTCTTACACCACTGAATGGAATTTAATGAAACTTACACAGAATCCTTGTCACATAGTGCCATTGTGCAGGAGATATTTAACATTTTGATCTGATCGATATTTGGGGTTTCCCATAGAAAAACATGGACATTGTCATTGACCTAAGGGGGTCCTCATGTCTTACGTGCAACTCCTCCTACACCACTGAATGGAATTTGTTGAAACTTTCACAGAATCCTTGTCACATAGTGCTATTGTGCAGGAGATATTTATTATTTTGATCGGAATGATATTTGGGGTTTCCCATAGAACAACACGGACTGTCATTGACATAAGGGGATACCCATTTCTTATATGCGACTCCTCCTACACCACTAAATGGAATTTGATGAAACTTAGACAGAATGTTGTCACGTATTGCCATTGTGCACTTGATATATAACATTTCGATTGGAATGATATTTGGGGTTTCCCCATAAAAAAACATGGACTTTGTCATGGACATAAGGGATACCCATCTCTTATGTGCAACTCATTCCTACACCACTGAATGGAATTTGTTGAAGCACACACAGAATCCATGTCACATAGTGTCATTGTGCAGGAGATATTTAACATTTTGATCGGAATGATATTTGGGGTTTCCCATAGAAAAACATGGAGTTTGTAATTGACATAATGGGATACCCATCTTTTATTTGCAATTCCTCCTAGAACACTAAATGGAATTTGTTGAAACTTATACAGAATCTTGGTCACATATTGCCATTGTGCATTGGATATTAAACATTTTGATCAGAATATTATTGGAGGTTTGCCATAGAAAAACATGGAATTTGTCATTGACATAGTCATAGGGGATGCCATTCTTTGGGGGATTGGGGAGGGTTACATGTATTATCTGCAATTTTGCCTTCATGTTTAACTAGATAAAGTTTCAATTTCATAATTAAGAACACCTGAATTTTCAAAGTAATTGTGAAGCGGGGGGTATCAATGGTGAGCATTGCTCACAGGTGTTTTTACTCTAGTTTCATAAAGCATTTCTTTAATTGAAACATTGATAATTTCAGAAGAATGGTATGAACTATAATAGATTAAAAACTTGATGAAATTGTTCCACTTGGTTAAAATAGTATACTATACATGAGAAATTCACATGATTTTTAGTTAATCAGTGATATTCTTAAACATAAATTGTGATATAAAACGTGAATAAAACATTTAAGAGACCTTGACTTTACAGTAAGAAAGTGCAAACTTTTTGAAGTAATATTAAAAAAGTATATTTAATACTATATTTCTATTACTCTATGTTTTTTCAATGTTTTAACCATCTGTATTGCCAGTATTTCAGCTTAATTTTCATGTTATTAAAACAAATAATTGTTTTTGAAATAAAAAAATATTTTGACAGCATGGTCTTCTGGAAAAGCCACAAAGAGCAGGTAGAAAACAGAGAAAGGAAAGAAAGAACAGACAAAAGAAAGTTAGAGGAACAAAGAAGGCCAAGGTTGGAGCAGTTAAAAAGGTAAAGATGTAAAACCAAAACTGTTGATAGAAAATCTTTTAGGTCTTTGTTTTCCAATACATAATTTATCTTGTTAATCTTGAGTAAAGGATAAAAATCTTAACTTTAATTGTTAGTGCATGCTGGTGACAAGGTTGGGTCTATTTCAATAAAACACATATGGGAAGGCCAGTTAAAAATGATAAACACTAGTAGACAAACATTATTTATCCCTTAGTTCAGACATTTGGAAGTTTCTAATTACACTGTTTTAAAGCGCCTTCCCTGTGTGTTGGATATTTTATTTCTTGATGAAGATACAAGTCTCATCAGATATAACTGCAAGGGTAAAAATAGTGAACATGTGTTTGAAAAGTGTTTCACTGTTGTATCCAATTCATTTTATGTCAAAAGTAAAATGAATTCTATCTGATGTTGTTTTGTATCTGGTTTGCATGGAGAAAGTTGGGTGTTATTGTTCTACACATATTATACGGTTCACACCTGATGAATTTGAATAAGATGTGCACATTACAATGTTCAGGACACACAATCTTAAATAGTCGTCAAGAATTTGTTTTGGATCATTTTTGAAAAGTAAAATAGGTTATATGTTTTGATGTAAACAATATTACCATGAATGCATCTGTTCTATAAGTTATGATATAATTTTAAAGGCACCTAAATAAAACAGAATGAACTTGTTATATTTTGTCCCTAGAACAATTAAATATTTCTTTTATCATTTGGGGCTATTCTACATAAAATACAGAATGGAGCTTAAATTACTATTAAGCAGAAGCTATTCCGAAAATTTTAATATTAGTTATTTACAAGACAAAAAAAGTTTTTGTGTGATTTATAATGTCTTGATGAACCATTCTGTATATTCTGTTATAACCCTATATGGGATTTGGTATGTATTGTGACTTGATATTTCAGAAATAAATCTGCTGAGGAAAAGGGTAAGGACTGGATAGCACCTTGTTTTAATTAGCATAAATAGCTATCTCTTCATGATTACAACCTTAAAAATATACTTCTAAAATGCTCACTCATTTGGTTTTGACCGAGTAATGATCAAAGGGATTAATATGAAGAAAAAAACGAAACAAATGAATTTATCTTTCACTTACTAGTGGTAGATAAATTTCTGTTTTGGATAAATAAATATGTGTTTGATTGTATAGTAAATAGTTTACTGTGAGTGAGCATCATTTGGTAAGGTTTGACTCGTAGTGCAATTTGAACTTTGCTGATCATTAAATTTGGTTGCACATTGACTGCTTTTTGACACTGTGATGAGTGTGTTGTGATTATTCAGACCCTATTCAGAGTGACTTTTTGTTTATTTTATAGCAAAATTTATTTACACTGAAGGATCTGTTATGATATTAAAATTTATTGTCAATAATTGTACTATAGTTGCCTATGGTAGTGGCAGTATCAAGATTTATATAAACCATGAAAGGGTCAGAACATGGACTGATAGTGGCTTGTGAGGGCCATTTAAGTTTTGGTCCAAGTCCTAACTCTGTGACAGTTTTTTATCTCCATATTGCCATTTAGATGGGGAATTTGGTTACAAATCGTTTAAAAAAGAAGTTATAAATTAATTGCTTCTAAATAAAACATGAATTTATAAATACATGACAAATCAATAGAGGGGGCCTCGGTGGCCAAGTGGTTAAGGTAGTTTGTCTACTATTGATCAAGTGGTCTGTCAATACTGTGATTGCGGGTTCCATTCTCACTGCAGGCAGGGTGTACTTGACTCCAATCTTAATTGACAAGGATTGCCAGTTTTCCTACCGCAGGTTGGGGGTTCTCTCCGGGTACTCTGGCTTCCTCCCCCAATAAAACCTGGACGCCACGATATAGCTGAAAAATTGCTGAAAGTGGCGTCAAAACACCATTCAAACAAAAAAAACCACAAATCAATAGACCAAGAAAAAATCAAAATTGGAAATCATGATTACACATGTGATTGTCATTAACCAATAGACATTAATTTTGAAATGCAAATGAATATTTATAAGTAATTACGAAAAGAACAAGTCATCAGCCTTGATCTAATCACAGCAGATAGAATGACATCTGTTGTTCAGATTTCCATTTTATTAAACAATTGAAATCTTGAACAACAAAATTTGCAATGATGCAGAGAAATCTGTTCTTCAAGATAGCAATTTAAATTGTCTGATATTTCAATGAGTACAACAGATGTTATTCAATCTGCTAAACATACATGTATAGCCAGGTAATAGGTTGTGCTATTGGAACAATTAAATGGAAGAAATATGGTTTGATTTGAAAATAAACTCATTCCCAGATCACATCGGAGCACAAGCACATAAAACTTTCAACAGCATTAAGTTGTTCATTGAATAAAGAAATAAGGAATATGAAAGTGATTGGCAATTAAAAAAACATTCCAATTAAATAAACTAGTAAATCATCATTTGCATGTACAAATTAAAGTTGATGCAAAAACATTTTTCTACCCATGTAGAAAAGAGATTTAGATTTTTTATTGTAATGAAATCTTAACAGATCCAATATTTAATTCTTATTTAATTTCCTATCCTTTGTGTGTATTATCTTTATAACTCAAATGGTTATGATTTTACAGCAGTAACTTGATGTTTTCTTAGAAGATTTTTTGCAGATGTCATAACAGTTACCGGTATTCATACTCGTACTCGTATATGGCATTTGTTTAAAACTATTCGTGAACTACTGTTGTCTCATTACCAGTATGTTGTGTAATGAATGTAGTGTGTTTAGTTTTATGGCATTGTTTTATGTACTAATTATACAAGCACATTTTGGTAATCTGCTTTCCTTTAGCTAAAGCTATGATATGTGCTTAAAAGCTTTTTGTCAGGTTTTGAGATTGAAAATGAATTAACAGAACATATAATTTTGGGCTTATGTTGACAAAGTAATACAATTCTCATAACCTGAAGAAATCACAAAATATAAGTTGAGTCATTTCAGCCTTTAGTTTTCCTTTTCATCTTTTTTAGCTTACATGAATTTTATGTCAGTTATATTGTGAAATAATTTATTTATTGTAACAGACAGTTTTACTTGCATAATCTTTTTAAAGCAGTGTTACTATACATTAATATAAGAAAATAGAAAAAGGAAGTTTCCTATTAAGTCCAATATTTAATTGAAACAATAAACTAGAAAATGTTATGATAAATTCCACACAAAATAACAGACGAAAAAAATAAAATGCTATCTCAATCTGGAGGCTTGTCATTTCCTCTTTGTAAGTTTTAAAGACTTTTAATATAGCTTACTGTATTCTGTTTGAGATACAGCATACTTGTTCTTGGTTGTAGAAACTACATTCAAAATGCAGTGAAAACTCCTTATATCGCATTTGTTTAACATGTTTCTAAATGATTTTGAGAACCTGACTAAACTGGAGTAAGAAAGACAACAGTCAATCATGAACACAATTATGCGTGAGCGATGAGGTTTTACTGTAGGTATTACAATGATATGTTTGTTTGTTTGCCTCATTATTTTAAATGTATTGTGAACTTTCATTTTCTTTTTTTTTTTGTAATTGTGTAATACATGTATTATGTTATCTCTTGTATTCATGTAACTTTGTATGATGAACTTTATGAGGGCCTCAGGGAAGATTAGTTTTTAACTAACTGAGTTACCCTCTTTAAATAAAGCATTTATTATTATTATTATTATTATTATTATATGGTTTTAATTTGATTTTTTTTTTTTTTACATTTCAGCAATGATTTGGTTGTTCAGAAGAAGAGGTGGCTACCACGATTGTTGCCTGTGTATTTATGTCATATTAAATACATGTCAATAAACATTATTGTGTGCTTATGTAATTGCAAAATGAAGGTTTTTTAAGCACAAGCAATTTTTTTGTTTTCAGTTACCACGTACTGCTATAGTATTGCTAAGTTTAAAATAAGTTTTGGGGAATACTATGGCTTAATTCCATATAAAAGGTGCTTAATATCATTTCAAAAATGTTCAAGATATTTTCATCACTTGCAGTGTCTGGGGTGTCTGGTATATATACTTTTTGATGTCTTTAAAGATTTAAGTGATATTTTTACAGCTCCTTATTCGTTAGTTTTGCAATTTATTCGTAAATTTCTTGGTAAAAAAAGTTCATTCCGGATCAATTTTCCGGATTCATTGCATTAGCTGGGATCAAATTTTTACCAATAAGATTCTTCACTCCACAATTTCAATTTTTGCACTTCCCGAATTGAAATTTTGGTAACAATGCCAGGATTACAAATAAATTGCAAAAATAATGAATAAGGAGCTGTAAAAATATCACTTAAACTTCAAAGACATTAAAATGTATGTAGCAATTCAGAGTGTGAATCGCTTCATTACGAATAATGGGACCTCTTTGTAGCTGTCAATAAAAAAAGGAGATACATTATTGTAGCTTATGCATATCTAACACTGCAAGAATATGTAACAAAAATGATGTTGCTATGAAAGAAATGAAGGTAATAACAAAACACTGAACACCAAGTAGTCCAAGAAACTGGCAAACTTTAGAACCAACAACCAAAAATTTCACAATTACAGAAGTGGTCCTGACTTTGTACAGGCATTTTAAAATAAATTGTGGGTTAAATCTGGTTTTATGGCAGGCCAAACTTCTTACTTCCATTAACGTATTATGGAAGTTGATTTGTTGAAAATTGATGGGAATCATATACCGCTAGTCATAAATAGGTGTATCAAATAATCATAGCATCACAATCACCTTTACTGAATTCAAAAATTTGGGAAACTATATGCAATCATATTTTCAGATGAGATAGAATAACAAGGAAATGGTATCTATAGCAACAATTTATTTAAAAGTAAATCTTTCACTATCTCACCTGACCCAAAGGGTCATGTGAGCTGCTTTTTCTTCTAGCATCAGTTGTCATCGTCATTAACTTTTGTTTAAAAATCTTATGCTCCAAAAACCACTGAAGGGATTGCTTTGAAACTTGGCACATATTGTCTGAAAAATGTCCTCTACCAAGATTGCACTTCAAGTTCAAAATGTATAACAGATGCAGGATAACCTACGAGACTTTCCTTCTTCAGCATCAAGAGCTCTACAGAACTCCATTGGGTCGAAGTTGTATGACTACTCATTGTATGCGTTAATGCCCTTTAATCATCAAAATAAGATCTTGAAAATTATTAGAACTAGAGAGAAAAATTGCTTTGCTTAAGTGCCCGCAAAATCTTGAAAATTATTAGAACTAGAGAACAATTTAGCAGTGCTAATTGTTCAGCTCTATGAGGGCTACAAAATGACTTCAAGGTCAAGATTGTTTGATGTTTGTTTAGGAGTTGTTCCCCTTGAACTTTTTTTAATTAATTTTAAAAAAAATCTTGAACCAATTAAAGAACTGCTCTGAAAATGTGCACATATCATTTTAGGATGTCCTCTCCCAAAATTTGGGGGTCAAGATAGATTTTGGCTTATAGTTCAACAAGTATAACAGATACATGAAATCTGAAATGTGCCTCCTTCCTTAGCATAACAATTTTCAAGATTCTCGAATGATGTGACGATGCTTTAGAGGAGTTATTTCCCCTAGTTTGTCAAAATTGTGATTTTTGTCATTTTCCCCCAATATCTTGAACACTAAGAGCTAGAGAAAGTCTTTCCATTTAAAATTATTCAGCTCTTCAAGATCTGCTAAAATGATCACCGCTGCCTCTGTGTTGGACAACTCTTAAAAGGAGTTATTCCCCTTAAAAGTCAAAATTAGTGCTTTTTTGTAGAAGTGATCGACAATTCCTTGTAAGAAAGAAAAGCTAGTTAAAAAAAGGAAGAATTTTCAGGTTCAGGTGAGCGATACAGGCTCCTGGGAACCTCCAGTTGTTATTGTCGACGTCACAGCGAGAACAAAAAGGGAGCTTGTGCACAATTTAATTTTAATTCAGATTGCTATAGATAAACTTGTTAAAGGCCTGGACCAGTCGTTTTTTCTCGTACATTTGTTAGCTCACCTGACCCGAAGGTCAGGTGAGCTATTGGCGTCAGTCTTCTGTCCGTTCAACTTTTCAAAAATCTTCTCTGAAACCACTTGACAGAATGCAACCAAACTTGGTATGGTTGTTGCTTAGCATGTCCTTTACCAAACAATTGTTTGGATTTTTGATTCGTAAAAAAACGTGGTCACCATGGCTAAAAATAGAACAGGGGGGTCAAAATACAGTTTTTAGCTTATAGTTCAAAAAGTATTACAGATACAGGAAAACCGAAGAGACCTTCCTTCTTCAGCATCGAAAGCTCTACAAAACACTTCTGTCAAAGTCGTATGACGACTCCTTGTAGGAGTTATTGCCCTTTAATTGTCGAAATTGATGATTTTTGCCATTTTGCCTCAAAATCTTGACAATTATTAGAACAAGAGAAAAAGTGAGCATTGTTTAAATATTCTGCTCTATGGGAGCTACAAAAATGTCTTTAGGGTTAAGATTGTCAGATAAACTGTTTAAGAATTATTCCCCTTGAACTGTTTTTTTTAATCGGTTTTAATTGATTTTTAAAAATCTCTGAAACCACTAATGGTACTGCTTTGAAACTTTGTACACTTTATCCGTCAAATGTCTTCAAACCAAGTTTGCACAAACCATGGCCGCAGATTAACCAACATGGCTGCCATGGCTAAAAATAGAACCGGGGGGGGGGGGGGGGGGGGGCAAAATACAGTTTTTGGCTTATAGTTCAAAAAGTATTACAGATACAGGAAAACCGAAGAGACCTTCCTTCTTCAGCATCGAAAGCTCTACAAAAAACTTCTGTCAAAGTCGTATGACGACTCCTTGTAGGAGTTATTGCCCTTTAATTGTCGAAATTGATAATTTTTGCCATTTTGCCTCAAAATCTTGAAAATTTTTAGAACTGGAGAAAAAGTTAGCATTCCTTAATTGTTCTGCTCTATGAGGGCTACAAAAATGACTTTAGGGTCAAGATTGTCTGATTAACCGTTTAGGAATTATTCTCTTAGAACATTTTTTTAATGAATTTTAATTGATTTTAAAAAATCTTCTCCTCTAACCAATGAAAGGACTGCTTTGAAACATTGCACGCATCATCTTTAGGATGTCCTCTACCAAAATTTTGCAACTCATTACAGCTGACTACCTACATAGCTACGTTGGCTTAAAATAGAAAGGGGGCGGGGTCAAGGGAGTTTTTTGGCTGATAGTTAAAAAAGTATAACAGGTACAGAAAATTTCAAGTGAACCTCAGTCCTAAGCATCAAAAGCTCAAAATTAATGACTTTTGCAGAAGTGTTGGTCAATTCCTTATAGGAACGAAATTCTATATAAAAAAGGGTTGTTTGATTTCAGGTTCAGGTGAGCGATACAGGCTCCTGGGAGCCTCTAGTTTAATAAGTTTATCCCGAAGAAATTGGTGACATTTGCAAAAAATAGTATATTCGCTGCAAGCTCTAGTGGTGCCTCAGTGGCCGAGTGGTTAAAGTAGTTCGTCATGTGGTCGGTAAACACGTGAGGTTGCGGGTTTGAGTCACACCGAGGGCAGGTTGCGATTTAATCCTATCTTAATTGACAAGGATTGCCAATTTTCCTACCGAAGTTCGGGGGTTTTCTACTGGTACACCGGCTCCCCCCCCACCCCCCCCCCCCCCAAAAAAAAAAAACCGGGACACCATGATATGCTGAAAGTGGCGTTAAACACTATTCAAACAAAAACAAGCAAGCTCTAGTATATCTGATCAATTGACATATAGACACCATATGGAACATCCGGAATATTGTGGCACAAGTGAGGAAAATTTTTAAGTTTGAAATTTAAATCATTTGGTTGTCGTAAATTCTTGTGCTAATATGACCTTTGGTGTCATATTTGAGGTGCAAGTCTAAATGAATACAGGAACAAATCGGCAAGGAGTGGGGCGCAGTGCAGTTTGTACCCATTGGAATTCCCATTGCATGCTGAAAAAACACATCCTCAAAAAGTTGTTGTCGATCAGAAAATCTAGCAAACTATAAACTTGTTCCTCGCTCTAGCATAAGTTGCCTTTTAGTTCTTTAGTAGAAAAAAAAAGTCCTGTCGTAACTTAATACAACATAACTGTAGGCATTTATGTGTAAGGGAAGGCTTTATATATGATTTCTTTAGAAGGAATTTTAGTTTTTCGCGAGGCAAGGGCTATAAGGAGTTAACATTGATTTTAACTTGCCCAAAAGTTCTTGAGAATTTTTAAGAATCCACATAGGATTACTATTACTTGGCGAATAAACCGTTTCACAGTATTTTTGCTGTCGTTGCACTGCAGACAATATCTTAGTCGTAATGAATATTCAAAGAAGTCTCGAAGGAATAATGGTAAGCAAGGATTTTATCTTTGTCAAATGTCGAATTACATTACCAGTTATCCCCAATGCCTAGCTCTTTTATTATACATTCATAGTAATGTGACTTCCATATAAACGCAATGTTGTTAGAAGCCTTGTCAGCAGGGACAACAACATATTTGTCATGGAGGGAAGTGAGGCACCTCATAGGATCCTCGTCTTTGAATAGTTCTTACACAGTTAGAGAGTGCATTTAGTTTTGGGGTTTGTTCTTTTTCTCTCTTAATTCAGTCTCTGGCATAGTCTTCTACTGCATCTATAATAGTTTTGAAATTTAAATTCTAGTCTACTGGTTCTGAATTTTGGACTACGAGAAATAATCTTTCTAAGATTCTTGTTGTCTATGATGTTCAGATCACCAGTAAATTACATGACTGTAGGGATTGTATATGAAGGAGAATGAAAACAAGTGCATTTGATAGGTTGCTTGAGGTATGTTTCAATGTCCATGTTTGTAACTGAAAATTTACTGGCAATGGTGTTGACGCGATCGGAGTAGATTGATTTTTGAAATATAGAGAGATCTAATCCATTTCTTCTTTTCTGTTGAGAATATTGCTGGTGTTAACTGCATCAATTCCTTTATTTCTGAATGTCGTGAAGGAATTTTCTATTATATGTACGCACATGTTTGAAAGACGAAAAGAAGATATGACGCAAATGCTGCTTGTCTATCAATATTTAGATGTAAATGGATCTATTCCTCCACTCCCGGGTGCATAATCCCCTTGAAGTTTGAAACAGCTAACAGGTGTAGGGAAAAGAGTGGTACAAATGTAATGTAAACCCAGGGATTGTTCAAAATGAGACGGGTCATTGTACCTGTCGTAGGAAGATTAACGGGGGGAAGGGGCAGGATCTTTTCTGTTTTGGGCATTTTTACAGGTGTGTTAACTGTTTTTGTTTTAAACAAAGCAGCTGTTTTTCAACCATTTGCTGTTATCTGTTTTCTTTAAAAATTTAAATTGTTGTTTATTGTTATAATGAAAATAAAAACCCTGTTTGCTGTTAATAGTATGGCCCTTCGATATGGAATTGCATACTTCGATGAGGTCTGTTGTTATCTGTTTTTCGATTTTTGAACTCGCTGTTTTCTGTTTTCACGTGTAAATTGCTGTTATCATTATTTTAAATTTACTGTTATCTGTTTTGGGAAAAAAAATTGTTAACCTGTTTTAGACCCCCTCTAGCCCCACAACCTTATCTACACTCCGATTTATTTATTTATTTTTGGTGGTTGGATGTTTGTATTTTTTTATGATCATTATGTATCCTGAATTTGTGTTAAAAAGACTCATTAAATTCACCCTATTGCATGCAGTACTTGATAAATTAAAAACACATTTGATGTTGTCAATATTGCCGTCAGTATGTTAAGGCATGAATGCAATACCTAGTTCCCTGATCCAAAAATCTTATGCGGAACGGTGTGCTGAGTACGGGACTATAAGTATGATGGTAAATGTTTTCTTTGATGCGCATTTTAATTGACAAACACCGACCATGATTTGATGATTGAAGTGCAGTCCAGAGGGTCAAATGATTGAGTAAAATACGATTTTACTAGTAAGATTGCTTCTTAATTCTGAACATGTAATTAGCATATGACATTGGATCATGGATTTTTGTTCAGTTTTATGTCCAGATAATAGGAATTGTATAATAAGTAGCGGGTGATGCAAAACAATCAGAAATATTAACTGTAGCGGGTTTTAGAAAATTAGCCAAGTCACCATTTCTTACCCTTTGAACGTAAGACAAATAGGTTGTATTCCGAAAATGTTCATAATATCAGTTGCTTCATTGTTCCTTCGTTTAGCGACAGAGTACCTTGGTAACCCGGGTGAAGTCCTGGCCGGTATACTGTTCTATAAAATTTCGTTATTCATAATGCTTAATAGCTTCAGTGACATATGTAGTTATATGTTTCGGTAGCTATCCAGTTGCAATAAACTCAGGCAAATTCTTCCATCATTAGAGAAATTGACATGGTTATTATAATATTAATGAAGGCAATAACAAAATATAATCACTTTTTGTCTGACCTTCGACGAAAGTCGCTGGACGTCGCTGGAAACGAGACATATACATGCATTTTGTATATGGGTATCCGGCGGCGGCGTTAAGGGATGCAGGACACCATCCGAAATTTGTTGTGAAAATTCCATAATAGATAGTACATTAAATTTTATGGTAAATGTAAAAATAATTTCTTTCACTATTACATCTTAATTTCCATAAAATTTAAAATAATTATTAAAGTCTTATATATTTATCATTAATTCAATTTATTAATGGTTGAAATAAAAAGTTTGTGCATAAATGAGTTCGGCGTTGACAAAAATAATGAAAATGAAATTTTTAACAAGGGAGGTATACCAATTTTTGACATTATATGTTTTTTTAATTCTCTTCTATGTATAATCTATTAAAAAATTTAAATGCTCAAACCCTCGAAAACAAGCTCTGGAACCCATATTTTTTATTTTGAATTATGATTTCTTGTATAAATAAACTAATTATATGCAGAATTTAAAGAAAATTAGTTGACAAATTATTTTCAGTGAAAGTGTCTTGCATCCCCTTAACGATCGACATTTTTCATTGTAAGCTTAAGCCATAGGTCAACTTAAGTCCAGTGGTAGTTTATGATGAGTACTTGCCAGTCACCTGACCTTGACCTCAATTTTGTGGTCCAGCGACTATGATTGTCACTTCCTCAGTAACCATGCATGGTAGGATGACAATATTTGGTATATAGATTGCTGATGTAAGGTACATGACAGTCTGTCACATGTCACCTGACCTTGACGTCAATTTCATGGTCCAGTGATTATGTTAACATTATTAAATTAAGTCCATTCTTCTGTAACTATTGTGACTATTTTTTAAGTTATTGGATTAAGTCAGATCCTTAGTTACCATGCATAGTAAGATGTCAATATTTGGTACATAGGTTGCTGATGAAAGGTACATGACAGTCTGGTAGTGTCACCTGACCTTGACCTCATTTCATGGTACAGTAACTACCTAAGAGTCGTTGAATTAGTTCAGTTTCACAGTAACCACGCCTTATATATCTTTTATAACTATACAATGCTGTTTACCTGTTGGTCATTTAGTAATTTTCCTGATGCAGAATGCAGGGGAGACATTTTTAAGTGTCCACACTCTAACACTTGTGAATTTTTGTATTTATCTTTTAAACTACCAGGAAATAATTTGAAACAAAAATAATTAAACAGTGTTTTCTCTAGAATGCAGGATTGCCACAAAATAATCTATTTCCCACTCATTTAAGAAAATTACAGTGTAGGATATGTCTGGCTCATTTATCTGATTGAGTAGTTCAGGTAGTTGTCGTCTATTAATCTTCGACATTACAACACTGAGGTTGCATTATTGATGGACTCCAACCCTAATTGATAAGACTGTTGTTCTTTTTGCTGAGTTTCTTGGTTTTCACTTGGTACTCCTGCTTCTTCCTCTAATAAAAACTGGTTGCCATAATACAGATGAAAATCTTTTACAACACAAAGTCTTCAATTAGAAGCAGTATGATCTAACAAAATTTTTCAATCAATCATCACAGTATTTATAACTAGAGGCTCCCAGGAGCCTGTATCGCTCACCTGAACCTGAAACCAAACAACCTTTTTTTTATCCAGCTTTTCTTTGCTATAAGGAATTGCCCAACACTTCTGCAAAAGTCATTAATTTTTTTAATGGAAATAATTCCTATAAGGTGGAGCTTTTGATGCTTAGAGGGAGAAGGGAGGTTCACTTTTAAATTTGCTGTACCTGTTATACTTTTTAACTATCAGTCGAAAACTCTCTTGACCCCCCCCCCTATTTTCTATTTTAAGCCAACGTAGCTATGTAGGTAGTCAGGTGTCATGATTTTCACAATTTTGGTAGAGTACTTCTTAAAGATGATGTGTGCAATGTTTCAAAGCAGTCCTTCAATGGGTTAAAGAGGAGAAGATTTTTTAAAATCAAGTAAAATTGATTAAAAAAATGTTCAATGAGAATAATTCCTAAACGGTTCATCAGACATCTTGACCCTAAGTCATTTTTGTAGCCCTCATAGAGCAGAACAATTAAGCAATGCTAACATTTTCTCTAGTTCTAAAAATGTTCAAGATTTTGAGGCAAAAATGTAAAAAATAATCAATTTTGACAATTAAAGGGCAATAACTCCTATAAGGAGTCCTCATACAACTTCAACCCAATGGAGTGTTTTGTAGAGCTTTTGATGCAGATGAAGGCATGTCTCTTAGGTTTTCCTGTATCTGTTACACCTTTTTAAATATAAGCCAAAAACTGTATTGTACCCCCCCCCCCTTTCCATTCTATTTTTACCCATGGTGGCCATGTTGGTTATTTCTGCAGCCATGGTTATTGCAAACATGGTTGAGGACATTTGACGGATGATGTGTACAAAGTTTCAAAGCAGTACTTTCAGTGGTTTCAGAGAAGATTTTTAAAAAATCAATTAAAACCGATTAAAAAAAACAGTTCAAGGGGAATAACTCTTTAATGGTTCATCAGACAATCTTAACCCTAAAGTCATTTTTGTAGCCCTCATAGAGCAGAACAATTAAGCAATGCCAACTTTTTCTCTAGTTCTAATAATTTTCAAGATTTTGAGGCAAAAATGTCAAAAATAATCAATTTTGCCAATTAAAGGGCAATAACTCCTACAAGGAGTCGTCATACAATGACCCAATGGAGTGTTTTGTAGAGCTTTTGATGCTGAAGAAGGAAGGTCTCTTTGGTTTTCCTGTACCTGTTATACTTTTTGAACTATAAGCCAAAAACTGTATTTTGACCCACCTGTTCTATTTTTAGCCATGGCGGCCATGTTGGTTGGTCTGAGGCCATGATTTGTGCAAACTTGGCAGAGGACATTTTACTGATGATGTGTGCAAAGTTTCAAAGCAATCCCTTCTGTGGTTTTGGAGGAGAAGATTTTTAATGAAAAGTTGGTTCATGATAGAAATGTCAAATAGTTAATTTTAAAATCAAAATGGAACCTCTGCATGTTTAAAACAACTTAATTTTTAGGGGGCAAATCTAGTCTCCTTTATTTTGGATACATGCAATTCAACTCTCAGAAAATTGCTAAACAGTTGCATTAACTTTCCCATAGTACAGTTACTAGTATTTGTATTTATTGAGACCTTAATAATCTTTGCGAATACTTATAAAGACTTTTGTTACACATGTGATAGACTGAAAAGTTAAAATAAAACATGATTGGCCGTTGCAACAGATCAATTTAATTTAGATTCTACAATATGACTGTGCTCCAAACATCCTTTCATAACAATAATCAATGCTTACAACAGTAGGCATATAAGAAATGAATAACATTGTTGAAAAAAATTCACCTATCAATCATTGCTCTACCTGGACATTTGCTGTTAAACAACAATTAAATTGTACACTGGTATAATTTTATTTAACAATAACAATTCAAGTTTTTAATACAATTTTTATATTGTTTTAACGATGAATAGTTCTGTTTTCCAATGATCTTTTCAGTCCTGGTGAAACATAGTCTAATGGTGTCTTCTCTTCCTGAAAAAGATGCATAATCATCTGTACTTGTTGCAACATCCAATCAAAATGTCTGAAAAAAGAGTGTTTTGGTAACACAACGTTTGTGTATGGATGTCGAATATTAAACAATGGATAATTTATGGGATATTGCAATTAAAAAGTGTTAGTTTTGGAAGAAATTAGTGCTTTTGTCCCCTTTTTGGAAAGCCCTGTGATCCTCCACTTGTGAAATGTTTTATGTTTTTTCACTCGATCTACTGTGCTCCACTCTGAAAAATGGCATGCAATTTTTATCACTGATGAAAGATCAAACAGTTTTTCCTAAAATGGTATGTAAGAACCCTGTTAATCTTCTCAACTTCTCTTTTGTCATAAATGTACAGGTACTTTCACCTGTTCAAATGCAAACTGTCTAATACTTATTGTGTTACTGCTAGGATGTCAGCTGTGCAGAAATCCTTTTAAAAATATACATACAATTTATCAATACAGATAGATTGGAAATACAAAAATCTTATAATTTGGAGGGAAATTTATGGGAATATAATTTTCAACAGTAACAGTAGATTTTGGGCTTATGGGTTCTCTGCCAGTGACTTCATCCACCAGTCAAAACTGGATGCCTGATAGCTAAAAATGCTTAAGGTGAGATGATACCTTGAACAAAAAATACAAAGTAATGACCTTACAGTAATTTGATAGAGCTGTATTGTAACTGATATTAAAATAGCACTACCTTGGAAATGGTATTGTGTCTGAAAGACACAATAATGCCCAAGGACTCCACTTTGTATTACACTTGATAGTGAAGACATACAACCTTAGAAATGTTATTTTTGGACACACAAATGACGCATTCACATGTGTTTGGTGGAGTATCAAATGGTTATGACTAAAAATGTGTGTGCTAGAAACAAATGTCTTCCTTGGTAGATTTTTATAAATGGTAGTATAAATGTTTAGCCTTAATGTACATTTATAACCATGTTTTAATGAAATTTCTGGTCGAAGGACTGTAATTTCTGTACAAAATCAGCATAGCGGAAGGAAATATAAACTTGATCTGCAACTTATAACTGTAGACTTACATACCAAAAATCAACCAAATATAAAAGTGTTTACAAAAAGTCCAGGAAACATATAGGACAGACGGCCAGGGGTAAAACAATATGGCTCAACTGTTAGTGGCAGGGGTATCAAAAAACCCCAACAATAAAATAAAAGCAGCTACCTATCATTACATGATACTAACTCTACTAGTGACATGGTCTAAAAGGTACAGTGCATCAATGCTATTAGTTACCATCAATGCTTACCTCATAAAACCAGCTTGTTTTAATTGTACTGTGTACTAATGCCAAGATCAACTACCATTTATATAATTTTTTTGACATAGCAATGTCAGACCAATTATTAACTATAATGTTCATAAGCTTGTTTCATTGCAGTAATGTCTTGGTCTACCAGTATGACTTTCCTTCTTCAGTGCAGCAATAGTTTGGCATATTAGCATGTTAAGGGGATGCAGGACACTTTCACTGAAAATAATTTGTCAATGAATTTTCTTTAAATTCGCCAAGTAGTTAGTTTTTTATACAAGTTATCATAATTCAAAATAAAAAATAGGGGTTTGAGAGCTTATTTTCGAGTGGTTGAGCACTGAAATTTTTAATTTTCATATAGATTATACAGAGAAGAGAATAAAAAAGCACTAAAATAAAAGATTACAAAAATTCTGTCCAATGAAAATTTTTAATATAATGTCAAGCAATTGGTATACATTTTAGTGATGGAAAGAAAAATAGGGGTCTCTGAGTTAACTTTTTGTCAATTGGGCAAAAACTAGTCAAAAAGTGCTAAAAAATGGTATTTTTTGGTCAAAATTACCTCCCTTGTTAAAAATGTCATTTTCATTATTTTTGCCAATACCATACTCATTTAAACGAAAACGTTTTATTTCAACCATTAATAAATTGAAGTAATAATATAGGTACAAGACTTTCATTATTGTTTTAAATTTTATTGAAATTAAGAAATAAATAATGAAAGAAATTATGAATAAATTTACCATAAATGTTCAATCTATTTTGAAATTTTTACAAAAAATGGCGGATGGTGTCCTGCATCCCCTTAACACATGGTTCAGTGCAGCAATGACATATTATACCTGCATGCTCTTACCTTGCTCAGTGCAGCTATGACAAGTTATACCTGCATGATCTTACCTTGTTCAGTGCAGCTATGACAAGTTATACCTGCATGCTCTTACCTTGCTCAGTGCAGCTATGACAAGTTATACCTGCATGCTCTTACCTTGCTCAGTGCAGCTATGACAAATTATACCTGCATGCTCTTACCTTGTTCAGTGCAGCTATGACAAGTTATACCTGCATGCTCTTACCTTGTTCAGTACAGCTATGACAAGTTATACCTGCATGCTCTTACCTTGTTCAGTGCGGCTATGACAAGTTATACCTGCATGCTCTTACCTTGTTCAGTACAGCTATGACAAGTTATACCTGCATGCTCTTACCTTGTTCAGTGCAGCTATGACAAGTTATACCTGCATGCTCTTACCTTGTTCAGTGCAGCTATGACAAGTTATACCTGCATGCTCTTACCTTGTTCAGTGCAGCTATGACAAGTTATACCTGCATGCTCTTACCTTGTTCAGTGCAGCTATGACAAGTTATACCTGCATGCTCTTACCGTGTTCAGTGCAGCTATTCCATGGTATGACAGCCTGTTTTTACCTTGTTAATTGTAGAAATGCCACTGCTTAATTAATGATCAACTAATACAAATGACTGTTGTTGGAAAATCAATTAATTCTTTTTTAATGAAAATATATGACTGCCATCAAGATATGGTATTAGTGAGAAAAGAATATGGCAAAAAAACTTCTATGCATATACAGTAGATCAAATAAAATAGAACTTTTTCTTCAGAAGTCATTTATATTAATTGTTGCAATAACTACTTGCTCTTGCTATGAGTGTCACCAATAAGTATAGGCATATATTTTTTCATATTAAGGGTGTTAAATTTTTTCCCCATTAAAAATTAATCAATGAATGATTGACTTTTCCCTGTCAGATTTAAAGTACCCATTGAATAAACTCCACAGAGAACAATAGGTATTGTATTTAAACAGTGGGACAGTTCATCTTTAAAAAATTTAAATACCCTGACCAACACAACTTATACTCAGGAAAGGTTTCATGTGGTCCGCTATACCTTGTTCAATACAGCAATGACATGTTATACATGTACCAGCCTGTTTTTACTTTGTTCTGTGCTGCAATTATATGGTATACATGTAACAGCTTTTTTTTAAAACCTTGTTCAGTGCAGTTCAGAAATGTCATGGTATACCTGTGTGTTCTTGACTTGTTAAGTGCAGCATTCCATGGAATGGCAGCCTTTTACCTTGTACAGTGCAGTAATGACATATATGCCTATGTTCTTACCTTATTCAGTGCAGCTATGTCAGCTCCATGGTCTACCAGCAATAAAGCTACTTCAGCTCTTTCTTCTTCACATGCCCAATGTCTTAAAAGGATGTGAGAAACAATTTTTTCATTAAAAAGAACTTGAAGTTGTTACAAGTAGCAGGTAATTCCTATAAATTTAGGAAAATCTATGTAGGCCTTTCAAGTCTCACTGAATTCTTGTGAGATTAGAACAGTTTTCTGTCAATTTCCTGCAATTCCTTTGATCTTTTTTCACTTTCTATTCTTTCAATTTTTTACCAGATCTCACACATTTTGATTTGCAAAACATGACAGCCCTGAATTAATTTTTATTGATTCATTGCTGAATTGGCATTTACATGTAGCTTTCTTATAAATTTTGTTTGTAAACTTTATTTCTTACTATATATTTTCCAAACAAAATCTTAAGTTGTCAATTTAAAATGAGTTTGATCCAATAATTTATAAATAATCCATGTTCTGAGGAGTGAATTCTTTTATGTGATCCAAAAATTGGGGAAATCTTCACTTCCACTAATGGATAAGTTTGGAAATACCTTAAAACTAAACAAATTTACTGATGTTTCCACCCTTTAATGTATCAAATTTTCTCATCTAACTGTATATTTGTTAGTTTCAAAAGACCTGTATATACATTCTGCTGATGTGCATAATTTATAAGTGACAGCGATAGACTTCTTCAATATCTTTAATATTTTTTGCATACGTAATATTTTGTTTTGTTTGTTTGTTTGATGGTGTTCTAACGCCACTTTCAGCTATTTTTCCTCTATATCATGGCGACCAGTTTTTTTGGGGGAGGAAGCATGAGTACCTGGAGAAAACCACAGTCCTGCGGTAGGAAAACTGGCAATCCTTGTCAATTAAGATTGGAGTTGAGTACACCCTGCCTGACGTGAGAATCGAACCTGCAATCTCAGTGTTGACAGACCATGTGATCAATAGTAGACGAACTACCTTAACCACTCGGCCACCGAGGTCACTATATGTAATGGACTGAAATCTCTCCATGAACTTGTATGAGTGGTTTTTATTGTCATTTTAATGTATCTGTATAAATTAATGTATCCATGTGTGCTGACTAAATCAACTCTAAAGAGGACAAAAGCCCAGCAAACATTATCTTTGAACTAAGAGTGAGTAATAATGACTGTCAAGTTTTTAAGACAGTTAAAATCATTGACATTAAGGATGGATGGAGAGATAAGCAGCACTCCATGTTGTGGCTACGAAACAATGACTTTTTGATGTTGCAGAACTATTAATTTTATAATCATGCTTTCAATAAGTAAAGCTGAATGTCCTCACCTATAAAATCTGCCAATGTTGTTTACTCTTTCAAGAAGTTATTAAGGGTTTTGTTCTGTACATGTACTATTATACGATTTTGATATACGGGTATTCAATTTTATAAGTAACTAGCCAAACATAAAATAATTTAATAAAAAGCTTCAACTTGTGTCATAAATGCTAATAATTTGTTTCATTATATCTCAGTATTATTTAATTGCTTAATAAATGTACCATACATACAATGGTGTGCTGTTCTGTGAATCTCTGTAATTAACATCAACATTATACTGCAGCAAAAGTTTGACAAGTTTAACATGACCTTTAGATGCTGCCCTATGTAGAGGAGTGTTTCTATACTGGTCTCCTGTATCAGGATCTGCACCTTTTTGTAACAATAGTTCTGCAATCTGAAAGTAAAATCTACAAAATATGCAACAACTTGTCAAGGATATACTTAATCTGTCCTCCTGCCAAAAATATTAAGAATTTTTTTTCAAAGTCTCTCTTAAAAGGATATGAATTTAATATCAGTGAGACAGTATCCATCTCTGAGGGCCTCGCCGACCTTGAGGTCAAGGCCAAAGGTCATCAACCATGGTATGCGACACAGGGTCTTGATATTATCTACCCACATCTGAAATATCAAAAGCCTACCTCAAAGTTATAGCCCAGACATGATTAGCTTTGGAGGGACGGATGGACAGACTGATCACTATAGGGCATCTGCCACTGAGTGGTGGGGCCCTAATTAAGAAACAAACTTTTAATTATAATCAAAAAGCTGTTTTAAATATGCAAATTTTATCTTAATAGGTTGTTAATGTATACCAGTGCATGTACTACAGTATACCCAGAGAGGATGGTCACTCAAACAATCAAATAAGAGAAATGTCTGTGTGTTACACGTGTAACACTTACATGTTATCAAAGAATCACAGAGTTTCAGAGTGTTGTTATCTATTAATACTTGATTTACCCATTTGACACAGTGTTTTACGGATTTTCAGGTTGTAGCAAATATATTTTATCTATTGTTAATTGGAAAAAAATAACAAACAAATGTCTTGCTTTTCTCGTCACTACAAAATTAAAATGAGTTCAATCTTCGAACTTTAATTACATGTTTTCTTTTTTTTTTAATGCATTTCTGATTGGCCCATGCACAAATAACTTGTCATTCTTTATACATGTACATCTATATTTATTTAATTAAAAGATTAGCATTTAACAGCTTTATTCGATTTATTGCAATCTTGAAAGTCTGAGAGTGAGCTTTGCAAGCACAATGAATGAATGAATGAATGAATGAATGAATGAATGGTTTTGCGAAAGCAAAACACATGCTATAGCAAACACAAATATACAATAATGACAATAATTAGACAAATGACAGAGAACAGGTAACATATGAGATCTTATTTTCCAAGCTGCATTTAGAAAGTTACATAATTTAATAGTAAGTAATTTATTTCTTGCTTGCATAAGTGTTAAAAAAACTTCTGTTTATTGGGCCACGAACAATAGTAACTAGGTAAAAAATTAATTCTTAAGAACCTATATGCAGGACATACAATGACAAAATGATATTCATCTTCAATAATGTTCATATTACAACATGTACATACAAAGTGCAGCTTCTTTCACGTTACAAATTTATACAACAATATGCATGCCTGGAAACCTTCTATTATATTGATTTCTATTTCGGTCAGAAATGCACACAAATTGTTTTTTTTAATATTTTTAATTTATTTTTAATATCTGCTCTATTGAAGCTAGATGTAAATCGTTTGTCCCAAATTATACTTTCTGCAAAGCACATGTTTTATCAATTGTGTATATCTTGCCTTAACCTGTTCTCAATAGTTCCAGATAGTCATGCACAAATCCATTTTGACATAAATTGTGAATTTGTACCTGTCTTCTGTTTGTCAGCAATTTTCCTTTCTCAATATTTTATTGATTCATAGCATCCACCCAAGTCAGGGGTTCTAATTCCATGTCTGAGCGAACGTGAAAAGAAACCCTGACATGGGAGGATGATTTCATAGCTAATTACACATTGAGAACTGGAGAAGTATTATACATTATGTACAAACCGGGGTTGGTTGAAAAAATTTCAGTTCTCAGTAATAGCTGGAATAACTGGATACTTACCTGTAATTTTGTGCATGTGTGAAGTAGTATATGTAAGAAACGGGTACAAGAATAAATATCTTTTGGATATAAGAACAAAGTTTATTCCATATTATCCTATAAAGAATGGGCAAAACCAGGATTTTTAGGTATTGTTTAGATTGTCATGGGAAACAAATTTATATTCTTTTGTTAAGTCCATTGTCGATGTCATTGTCCATGATTTTGCCCTGGGCTGAAGTTCTTTTCAGACAGAACAATAAACGTATAGTGATCAAACATCTTTGAATTTAATCGTAGTTTCTCCATAACATTTTGGTGCCCTGACCGAGACTCCAGAGAAACGTTTACCGTATTGGCCGAAAACAAAAAAGAATTCTATTACTATTTCAACGAAACTATCCTGAAATCACTAGAAAAATAGAATAATCCTCTGTATACCACTAATACATGTAGTTATTTGCGCCAAAGTTATTAACTACCTTGACCACTCTCCCTAACCGAGCCCCACAAATTGAATAATTAATTTTTGCAAATTGGGTAGAGATAATTTAAGGTAGATTTTTAGTGTCCACACTCAAAATAAAACACCATAAAACCAGGGATTTATTAAACTACATGTATTTTGGGAAAAAGGACCCCCTGAAAAATTGGGAATTCTTTATCAAATTTCATGAAAATTGGGGAAAAAGTCAATGCCATTGGGAAAACTTCAAATATCATTGTACATTTACTATGATTTGAATTGGGGGGTTACTAAACAAAAATCAAGTTAACATTAGTCATCTCCTTATGGCACTTTATATCAATTCTCAGTAGTTTTTTCAAAGTGCCCTGTTTCAGTTTGGCACATAACACTGTGCAAACACCTTTTTTTGTATAGAAACTGCTCTCTAATGCTGCAGTTGATGCTCGTATTATAGTTACGAGTTCTGCCAACAACAATATCATTGGAAAACACTGACCTGAAGCTAGGATGGCACCTATAACTCCTTTACTGACTACTTCAGAAGCATTATATGAAACAAGTCACACTAAAGTCTCCCTTAAGTCTAGCCATTTAAATGTTCTTACTTCCTACATCAAATACAGTGTAAATTAGAAAATGCCATCAGTATGTTTTCTATTATCTGTTTTAGAAGTATTTAAACTTCAAGGTTCTGCAAAAAATATATTTGTTCCATAATTATGATCAGTGTCTGACTTATCTGATATTGCTACAATGACAACAGAAAAGATACATTTTCAATAATGGGAACTGTGTCTGTCATGTCTGTGGACTTATTCAATCATAAGCAGGGTTTTCATATATTTGAACATAGCTCCCTTTGGCTATGAATCATATCTTTCTGTTTGTGGAAGCTTTGATTTCAAAAACACTATTATTTTTCGGCATTTCCTTCAATCTTCAAATGTTATTTTTAAATATGTGACATTTCTGGTGTTGTAGGGATCCTCGCGAACGCGTCTGGATGCATATTGTACGCGTCTTTTCAGTTTTGGAAGAACTTTTTCAACATCTAACGCGTCCCAGTACACGTCCGTGTCGTTGTCAGACGCGTACGAATTTCCGTCATGTCAGTTCGGTCCCCGATGCGTGATTACATATTCTTACAAATGGCGATCGATTTTTACCTGTTTTGTCCGATTCTCAGCAGGTAGCAATCACTCGTTTCAAATTTTAATACACGATCGGAACCTTGCACTTGAAGTTGCACTCCTTACGATTTTTTTTTAAAAGTAAGAATTCTTGACCGGTACAAAGATATCTTCAATATGAACATTAAGTAGTTAACTTATAAACTTGTATATATCAATAAGATCTGCTATAGACTAATATCTGAAAAAAGGGGGGTGGGTGGGTAATAGTTGTTTGGAAGAAATATTAATATCCAGGTAAGACACAAGTCTCTCTTTAATGAGCAAACATCAGCATGTTTCAAGTAATGAGTGCAGTTCAATCATACTCCAAAAGACTTATAAACTCAGCTACTAATGATATAAAATAGCATGGGATAAACATTCTACAAGCCATATTATATCTTTTTATGAAAAGACATTTAATGGGTCGGTCATCAAAGAAAACGGTTGTAGGCAAGCACTTAGCTGGACTCAACTGCGATATGTGGGACTCATAAAAATTTTTTGGGACTCGCCACTTTCAAAAGTGATGAGTCCAGGACTCACCATAAAAAAATCCTACAAGTATCACTGGTGTTGTAATACTACATCCTGTATAAGGATTTCATTTTCAAAGTTATAAATCAGCCTTAGATGCAAATGTAAATTTGACTTAGATTTAACATGATGGATTTCTGGTAAAGTGTTGATTTTATGTTTTTACAACAGTTGGAAGTAATATCGACATTAGGAAATTGCATGATTGGGAATTTTTACTGACCACATTGGGAAAAAATAAGATAATTCTAATTGGAAAGGGTCCGAATAATGGAACCTACAAGATCCTTAATAAATCTATGGTTCAAACATTCTACACAGTGACCATCCTCTCTGGGCATACTGTATTAACTATTGTAAAACTGACAAGATAATAAGACTGGCACAAAGATCAATTACATATGTACTAGCATACCATGCACCACTTACTGCAAGTTAAAAAAATCCTACACTTGTTTCTGAGGTTTTTTCAATTGCATTTAAGAAAACAATACTGCAATGAGAAAGTATCTTACCTCATATCTATTTTTAGAAGCAGCATAATGTAATGAACACTGTCCAGTTTGATTGACTGCATTGACTTGAGCACCACAGCTTAACAATATTGATACAATTTGATCCCTACCTGCAGAAGCAGCTATCATTAATGGTGTCCATCCAGGCTGTAAGACATATCAAAGAACAAAATAATGAAAGTCTAAACTTTTACTGAATACAAAATATTGATTACTTAATATTTTGGCACATACAGAATACTCAAAGAGAAATATTATGTGTTTCGTCAGGTTTGTTGGCAAAACCTGATTGAATTATAGTAAAAGTAGTAGAGATAATACAGTACTAACAAGAGATGAAAAGTGCATTTAATATAATGATTGCTTCATTCTGAGAGGTAAGTTACTACAAATTGCTCTGAATAATGAAACAGTGAATCAAATTAAGCAAGTTTCCCTCATTTTAAAAAAGGTAGTTTTGCTTATTTTTATTCCTGGAAATTTAATTTTACCAGGTCTGGTACTGAGGGTAACATATTTACTATTATATTGTAAGAGAATGTGCACATGCATACATGTACATTTTTGTAGGTTCAAATGTAGTAAACACAGACTATTATGAATTATTTTCTGATTTTATTTTTTTTAAAACTTGCTTCATCTCTAGGATCAACTTGTACACCCTGTTTTAGAAGAAATTATTATTTTCTGATTTTATTTTTTTTTAACTTACTTCATCTCTAGGATCAACTGGTACACCCTGTTTTAGAAGAAATTCTACTATCTCAACATGACCTCCAGAAGCTGCCCAGTGAAGAGGCATTCTCTGAGTCTGAAAAAAACAGACAAATATTTATAAAAATTCTATGTGCATGTTAAATTTATGTTTGTGTTAAATTATTGGCATACATAACAGATGATAACAGACACAAATACAAAGCTACTATTAACATTGACACTAATAATAAATAACAAAGCTACAGCAGCAATGTGCCATGTACAAAGCCACCCCCCCCTTTAACAACATTTTGCATTATCTTGACACCTGTCTTTTTTTCTTCTTTTTTGTGTAACTCACTATTTTTTAAATACTTACATTTTTTGGTTTAGTTAAGTGTGTCATTCAACATTCCAATGTAGTTACTTGTATAATTCGACCAGAAATACACATTATTTCAATTATAATTCCTTTTTCAGACACAGATCAAAACATTGAAAAGTTCTGTAACTATTTTACTAATATTTCACAAGCAACTGGGTGTGATTTAATTTGGTTTTTCATTTAATAGAGTATTAATTTCAATTACTTTAAATAAAGGGGGTCGAGATTTATATAATAATTCTTTTATTTCGTTAAAAATATATTTAAAATGTTTGGGTAGCAGTACTAGTATTTGGTCGAAATACTACACCAAGAACACAAAATACATGTTTACTGCATAAGGCACTAATGCAGGGGAAGCAACTCTGGAGTGGTACATGTGCTTAGTGTTTTTGTCAAAATTTATCAGTGTAGATTTTAATGCAGATTTATGCAGCTGGACCTCAATTTAATTACAGATAGCTTAATAATTCATTTTTAATTTCTGCCCACATTTCAGAAATGACATAATTAAACTTCACAAGAAGGTACCTGCAAAATGTCTACTAAAAGTCACAAATCGCCGTGACCACCATATGCAAATTATTTGTGGGGGAACCTAAGGAAATTAAGTGCAAACTCAAATTACAATACCCACATAAAATGAAGGGAAACATTACAAATTTAACTTAATTTGAATTATTTTATTAAAATGTTTGCATTACAAGTGTCAAGATATGAAATCAGTCTGGTTACCCTTTAAGGGTAACTGGCAATTTGGTCCAGAGAGCGCTGATGTCACGATTATGTTTACACCTGTCCAGGTAACATTAACCGAGGCATTAATTAATGGAAGGTATTGCCCATAGATTTAATCTGTTGATTTTTGTTTGAATGGTGTTTTAACGCCACTTTCAGCAATTTTTCATCTATTTCATGGCGTCCAGTTTTTATTGGGGGAGGAAGCCTGAGTACCCGGATTTAATCTGTTGAATAAACAATACAACAGGAAATAGTGACAAGTGTCACTGTTTTGGATAGCACCGCAGCATAAAATTAAACCATTGCTGTAGATCAGATGGCATCGTGGCAAAAAAATAAAGCAGGGCCTGGGGAGAACACTTCATTTTGACTGCAGTGTACCTTCCCTTTTTAAAACACAAGCCAACACTACAAACACCAAAACCTTAATTCCCGCAGAAAACCTTAATCTCCATGGGAAAACCTTAATTTTTTAAGGAATCCCTATAAAATTAAGTGTTGGTTTTTTAAATTAAGGTTGTCCCAGGGAAATTAAGGTTTTCCCTCGGAGATTAAGGTTTTCCCGCGGAGATTAAGGTTTTTTGTTGATTGGACCCCTGGGTCGGTTTTAAGCCCTCTGGCATTGTTGTTGATAACGATCATCAGTTACTCGATCATCAGTTACTCTGCAGATTTATGACAATAGTTATAAAGCTATATATTTATGTATAAAATTTATTCTTGTCCGAAATAAATATGTATACGAATATCCCAAAATAAAAATGCATGAACGTGAATGCATTTTCTATCAACTTTATTTAAGAAAAGACGTATATTTAAAAATTATTATTATACAAATTATTAAAATATAATTTTTAAGTAACCGTTAAGTTATTATTTTTCCATTTGAAGATCGGTAGGTAAGAAATATAGAACAATCAATACACGGACCGAACTTGTAATACACATCCGCCATACTGTTTGTTTACCTGTACAAAATGAAAGGAATAAAGGACGGATCAAATTATTTTTAATTATTTGTTTTTTTATTCACAGGTTTCTGGTAAGTTTTTGGTATTCATATTGTTGTTGAACAAAATCTAACATGTTGTTTGTTTTGCATTTTTAACCTTTCTTCGTTTTAGCTTTATATTTTTATTTTGACTTTTTATTATTACGTTGGGTTTCTAATGATTTGATTTTTTTATTCTCGATTTTATTTGTTTAATTCAAATTATGTTAATTGTTAATAAAATTAAACGTGTTATTTGTTTTGCATTCATAACAAATTCTTAGTTTTTACTTTATAAATATTTATTTGTTGTTATATTGAAATTTGCTCAGAAATTTATTTTCAATACAAAGCATGTTTTCGCCGTTTTCTGTTATTTTCTATTCAGCTTCAAATTGTTTCAATTTACAATTTATAAGCAGTAATACACAAAATTTAAATCATCTTAAAAACACATTTATGCTGTTTTATTTTACATCGTTAGTTAAGAAGCTCCGGTTTGATATAATTAGATAGCTAATGCTGTAAGTATCGATCGTAATAAAATATTGTTATATCTGTATAAAGTATAAAGAGATGTATATATATATATATATTTATATTTTCTATTGTATTATATGTTTGTGATTTAGACATTTTTATGGCTGCAGGTATTAAGAAATAACAAGGCAAAGTAATTTATATGTCCTCATAGAAAAGTAACTAATTTGGGCCTTATTCTCGATAAATCCTGTAGGCGAGAATGGGAATTATGAATTCATATTCTGTATCATTTGTACCCCTGCCCGCCAGTATGAAATTATACAAATTATTATCATGTTTTTTTTTCAGAAAAATGCAAGCCTAGGACTCCAACAGAGCACATCATTTTTTTGTGCAGTATTGTTCTGCGGAAGAAATATTGTGTACTTGGTTAATAATACAATATTGGACTATATGTCTTGTTAGATTGTGTATAAATTATTTATTTTGTAGTTATTTTTCCATTACATATATTATGTATTGTAGCACATCATTGGTGGATGGGGTCTGGAAAGGGGGGAGGGGTGCGATTATGGATCGGCGTCCACAAGGCCCTGTGATAAAAAAAGGGTATAGAATGCATCACCTCACCTTATAAGGTTATTAGATTTTTGTACCGATCGATCTATAATTCAATTCGGATTAGTCTCCGTTAACCGTGTATATATATACAAAAGGGTTTCAACAAAATCAGCTATATCGCTTACAAACAACGCAGCTAGCTTTACAATATGCAGTTTGAACAGCTTTACCGTAAATTTGATCCACGGTGCCATTTCAGCTATATGTTGAAAGATAATTTATATTGTACGTTTTACTACTAAGACATTATGTATTACGCCATCAGTTTCCGTGCATATATCTCTGGTTTTACGTATTCAAGAGCGATTCTAAATGTTGTTCTTTAAATCGTAAAATTAACATGTATAAGATTTCTTTTTAAATCTTCGAATTCTTGCAACTGGAAAAACAAATTAACACATGTCGATCATATTACAATCTATCTATGGGTTGACAACCATTACAAACGATTTAGAGAGTGAACTCGATGTATACGTAAAATTATTTACGATCATATTTGCAGAAATGTTTTTGATGTTTGAATGGTGTTTTAACGCCACTTTCAGCAATTTTTCAGCTATTTCATGGCGTCCAGTTTTTATTGGGGGAGGAAGCCGGAGTACCCGGAGAGAACCCCGGACCTGCGGTAGGAAAACTGGCAATCCTTGTCAATTAAGATTGGAGTCGAGTACACCATGCCTGCAGTGAGAATCGAACCCGCAATCTCAGTGTTGACAGACCACGTGATCAATAGAAGACGAACTACCTTGACCACTCGGCCACCGAGGCCCCCTTTGCAGAAATGTACTTTTGGCAGAGTCTGCCAACGATTTACAATTGGGTCTAAATTTCTTTCAAGAATACTGCGAAAAGTGGAAGCTAAAATTAAACATAGATAAGACTAAAGTTATGATATTCAGTAAAGGTGCAATCTCACGAAATTTTAAATTCACGTTCCAGGAAAGAGAATTAGAAATTGTAAGTGAATTTATATAACTCGGGGTTCAGTCTTTTCCAAAGAACGGGCTCTTTTAATAAAAATAAAAAAAATACCTCGTAGAGAAAGCCTTTATAGCAATGTATGAAGTTCTAAATAAAGGCCGTCTGCATAATGTATCTATTAGTTGTCAATTAGATCTTTTCGACAAGATATGGAGCAGAAGTTTGGGGATTCCCAAACTGTGATATCTTAGAAATGTTGCACTTGAAATATTGTAAGCTGCTAATGAATCTCGAGTCTAGCACTCCTAGTGTATGGATATATGGAGAGTAAGGTAGATACCCACTTCACATACAAATTAAACTACCAGTTACTTCTTATTGGTGTAAACTAATATGTGGTAAACAGTCAAAATTATCCAGCATGATATATAAGCTCTTAATATGTAAATCGAATGAAGTAAACGTATTTTCTTGGATTCAATTTGTAAAATAATATTCTCTGTAGATTTAGATTAGGTAATCATAAACTGCCAATAGAGCTTTGTCGTTGGAAAAATATAGAAAGAGAAAATAGACTTTGTCCGTTGTGTAATAAAAACGAAATCGGTGATGAATATCATTATATCTTACAATACCCGGTATTTTCTGAAATTTATTTCTAGAATAGATATTTATACACCGAACATAATTAAATTTCGTCAATTATTTAACAGTAAAACCCCGACCACATTACGAAAACTCAGCAGATCTGTAGATATTAACAACAAAAAGGTAAACTTTACTTGACAAATCTGATACCGATAAGGTATTGAATTTTGTCTATTCTGTTTTTTTCTGTTTATCGCTATTATTTGTAACAATAATTATTTGCGAGATATATATGGTATTGATTGTATAAGAAAGTAGATGGTGTTGCAATAACTATTAGTTTATTGAATAATGTACTTGTTTATTGTATATTGTATTTGTTTATTGTATTTGTATGACATTCAATCTCTCGCTCTGAAACCATTGTATTCATTGAATTTGGAGAATAAAGATAGAACTATCCATCTACAATGGACATATAATAAGCTTCTTTCTGACTGGTTGATTATTTTCTTTGCTCTATTGTATATGTAGTTATGTTCTCTAATTATAGGAAATGCTGACCACTAATTTGAGCAGAGGACTAAAAATTAAATATCATAACTAATTATGACTATAAATATCTGTAGTGCGATTTTTACAATTAAGCCCTAGTACCAATTTTCAAATAAACATTTTTTATGCCCCCGCGACGACATGTCGGGGGGGGGGGGGGGGAATTAAGTTTTACTCATGTCCGTCCGTCCGCACGAATTTCCGTCAAGCTTTTCTCAGAAACTGTACATGAAGACAATTTGAAATTTGGCAGGGTGGTTCAGTATCACAAGTTGTACGTCCTAAGCGACTTTCAGACCTGTCGGACAACTACTTCCTGTTTGGGACTTCATTTGTACGTAAATACGTCCGTTCGTATGTACGAATTTCCGTCAAGCCTTTCTCAGAAACTGTACATAAGAACAGTTTGAAATTTGGCAGGGTGGTTCAGTATCACATGTTGTACGTCCTAATCAGCTTTCAGATATGTCGGAAAACTACTTCCTGTTTGGGACTTCATTTAGCGGGGGCATCTGTGTCCCATGGACACATTCTTCGATTTTTATAGAGTTAACTTGTAAAAACGAACAATATTGAGAAACTACTACCGACAGTATATAAAACAGCTTTGTCAGAATTTAACTATGGATAGGTACATGTGTTATTGTTCCTCCTGTTATAATGGATTGATTGATGGATTGTTGTTTAACGTCCAGCAAGCAATATTTCATCTATATTCAGTACGTGAACAATGGAAAATCTGTTACTAAGCGCACTTTGATGCAACATGCCTAACAGATGATTAAAGATGGCTGTAAGGCAGAAACTAACCCGTGGTTGTAGCTTTGTATAGAAGTAAAGAAGAGACCATCTCAGTAAGTTTATTGCATAATCTTAGAGTAAACATTTCAAATTATGAACATATAAAAATATAGATTTAGAAAAATAACAACAAAATTTAACAACAGTAATTGTTTCGTGAACTTAACGAACATAACAAAGATTACATTTTAAGCTAAAACGACAAATCGTCCTCTCCTGTGATAGGATGGTGGATCTAACTTTGCATAATTTTTTCTGGATACACTGTACTAATGTCTTCAACTAAAGGTCATAATAAAGCAATTAAAATACTTAAAAACACGAACATAAATATATATAAGAAATAAAAAATAAAATTGAAAAAATTGAAAAAAAAAATGTAAAAGCAAAAAACGAAGAAATGTTAAATTAACAATTTGGAAATTTTTGTCAAATTAATGTAAAGAATATTCTAATTAGTCGATTATTCTTTGATTTTCCGATGATATTCGACGGAAGGGCATAAGAGCTGCACCCGACTATAGGATTTCATTTAAGTTAATGGACGCATGTATTCATTTTTGTCTCAAGGGTTGAAATAATTATAAATAAACTAGTATCGATTAAAAAACACTGCTAATTTCAGTTCAAGAAAAACAAAAAAATTCATAAATTTACACAGCTGTAATACCAATTAAAATTATAAATTGAAACAATTTAAAGCTGAATAGAAAATAACAGAAAACGGTGAAAACGTGCTGTGTATTGAAAATAAATTTCTGAGCAAATTAAAATATAACATAAAATAAATGTTTATAAAGTAAAAACTAAGAATTTGTTATGAAAGCAAACAAAAAACACGTTTAATTTTATTAACAATTAACATAATTTGAATTAAATAAAATCGACAATAAAAAAAATCAAATCATTAGAAACCGAACGTAATAATAACAACCCAATAAAAATATAAAGCTAAAACGAAGAAAGGTTAAAAATGAAAAATAAACAACATGTTAGATTTTGTTCAACAACAATATGAATACCAAAAACTTACCAGAAACCTGCGAATAAAAAAACAAATATATATATATATATAAATAATTTGATCCGTCCTTTATTCCTTTCATTTTGTACAGGTAAACAAACAGTATGGCGGATGTGTATTACAAGTTCGGACCGTGTATTGATTGTTCTATATTTCTTACCTACCGATCTTCAAATGGAAAAATAATAACTTAACGGTTACTTAAAAATTATATTTTAATAATTTGTATAAAAATAATTTTTAAATATACGTCTTTTCTGAAATAAAGTTGATAGAAAATGCATTCACGTTCATGCATTTTAATTTTGGGATATTCATATACATATTTATTTTGGACAAGAATAAATTTTATACATAAATATATAGCTTTATAACTATTGTCATAAATCTGCAGAGTAACTGATGATCGTTATCAACAACAATGCCAGAGGGCTTTAAAACCGACCCAGGGGTCCAATCAACAAAAAACCTTAATCTCCGCGGGAAAACCTTAATCTCCGAGGGAAAACCTTAATTTCCCTGGGACAACCTTAATTTAAAAAACCAACACTTAATTTTATAGGGATTCCTTAAAAAATTAAGGTTTTCCCACGGAGATTAAGGTTTTCTGCGGGAATTAAGGTTTTGGTGTTTGTAGTGCAACCGGCACATTGTGAGAACTTGGTATTCTTGTGGCAACTTTTATACTATTGTGGTAGAAATGAATATAACAAAGAGCAGTATGTAACTTATGATGTTTAAAATATTGCTAAGAAGAGAATACAAAAAATTGGGGTGGGGGGTCAAGTCCACGAGTATACTAGTTCACCCGAATTTCGGCGATGAAAGTGTGTCAGTTAAACGGACATTAATTTCGTTGAAACGCACTATATTTTATTATTTAGAAGTCCTTTGGTTAGAGCAATAAATGCACGATATTTTGAAAGTAATTTAGCCTTGGGTTCATTATTTACATTGCTGAATGAAGGGAAATAGCCGAAATTCGAGTATGGATGAAATTCGAGTGTGTGACCATACCTGTGAACTTGCTTTGAAAGTTTATAAAAATACATATGTTCATTTTTAGAGCAGTATATATATTTGTATCTGTCAGATAAAGATATAAATAACTATAATTTTTTCTAGGATTTAGTATATCAAACTACGCTAAAATGTCAATGTTGAATCAATTATGCATTATCATCCAAGACTGAGTGTTTGTATAAAAAAAAACCCTAAAGTTTCTAACTTTAACCACTTGTCAACATTTATTTTGAGTTTATATTGGTAATACCTCATCCTTAGTTGTTGCTAAATGTGGAGCTTCCTTTATTTTGTGTTTCAAAATACCAATATTGCCTTCAAATGCTAATTTACAAATATCGTACTGTTCACTTAGCGCCATATTTCAATACATTCAATGCAGTTAGTATCATGAGTTAACCGTTAGAAATCTTAATATCTAAAGAGCACAAGAGATTCAGTAATTTCACTAAGCTATATACCTTTCAATACTACTCGGGGGTTTTCGTTCAGCCATTTGTTTGTCAACAAATACCTCATACATGCTTTGAAACAGTTCTTCAAAAGAAATGACTGCAAATTCTGTATTTCTTGTGATGGTTGGAGGGCAGATAGAATCAGGAGAGGTTACACGTTTTCATAACCCAAGAATGCAAAGGAAATGCAAAAACTCGATATAACGGTTCCAATAGTACAAAATAACTTTCTAAAACAAGCCCAGTCTTGTTATCTACAATACATGATTTCAGTAATTTTATGCCATTCTATTAAAAATATAAATTTAGCATATTAAGAAGTACTTTAAAATCTGGACCGTACAGCTCTTATCACTTTTCGAGTAACTAAAACTATGACAAACCTGTTCATTTAAATTAAAAATAAAATGAACATTTTCATGGCATAAAAGTTGTTTTGGAGAAATCATGGGCAAATGATATGAGTGTCCTAAATGGCTATTAAAAATGCAGCTACCTTCAACACTTTGGCGAATATCTTTGTATGAATAAAATGTTCATAAGACAGCACTTTGGTGAAAGTCGTCTTATGGTGGTCCCACATTGCCTTGTTCATCCTCAGAAGCTAAATTAAAATTTCCCAAAATCTCCTTTCGATTTTATTTCCATTTTGGTTAAGAAATGGTTGTTTTGATAGTGTGATGTTTACCATGTTTACACTATCCTTGCTAAGTGTTTGCATGTACAGTGTAGAACATACTACATGGCTTTGTTTTATTGCATGTCTGTATTGTTCTAATGTGCCTTTGTTGTTAAAAGTAGATTTTGAAAGCTCAGTAAAGCTTATGCTATATTGTTTTATTAGCGTGGTGACTCTAAGTAAAGCTTTCTTGTACATATCTTTTCATCTCACACAAACTTTCTGGCTTTATGTAAAATGTATGATAGAGTTGGCAAGTTAATTCATAGACTGATAATTCCTTTAAAACAGCTTTAACTCCTTATAATACCTGTTTAAGAATTATTTTCATACATGCAATCCTTTTTATTTTATTCAAATGAACATTCTATTTTATTGCAAAAACTATTATTTTTTCATAGAAAAATGAGCAAGAACAATCAAACAATCTTCAATTACTAGTATGTACTAGTAACAAAGAATATTGGAACTACCTGTATATCTATTTATATGATCCAGTACTCATCTAAATGCAGCCCAGCATAAATTGACTGTTAAACTTTTAAAAAGAATTCAAAAGTGCATGTGAAATGGGAACATAACCTACATTGTATATACAATAAACTGTCTCTTATTAGTGTTAATTAATGGTTTTTTTAAACTCATCAAAGGAACTTGCCATGAGTGTGGTGTGTGGTAGTGAATTCAAGAGAACAACCAAATGTGTGATAAAAAATATCTTTATAATAATCCGTTCTAGTAATATAAAATTGGTACCAAGTTAAAGTTGCTCTACATGTAGTTTCTTGTAAGTAATCTTGTTGTGAGTGCACGTGGTAGAGGTTAGGGTCAGTGTACATTTATTAGTATATGATGTACATGTAAACAGATTGAATAAAATATGCCAACATATCTAGGATCAAGATCAATTGATATTAATATATTTTTTTAAAACATCACTTTTCTTTGATTCACTTTAGTTTGAAGTCACAAATATGATACAAGAATTATACTATACTAGTATTATAACTTTACTTATTCAAAATCTTGTTTTATTGTTACCATGTTGAGCAAAATGCACAATTCATGTAGGTTTGCTTGACTTGATTCACAAAATGTTTGAATCATCAATGACTATTATTTGTGATGTTTATGTAATATATAAGTCGTAGCATTTCATTCATAAATGCCTTGCAATATCTGATTGATTCATCATTGATTGGATGTCTGCTTTACGTCCAGCGAGCAGTATTTCAGCTATATTCAGGACGGGAACAAGTTAACAAACAATAAATCAACGGAAAATATGGATGGGATGGGTCACAGGGAATACAATTTTTACTGCCACTGAAAAAGTATGGAGTTTGAGGTAGGGGCGGAAAATTTAGCCTCTTGTAGCGGCTACAATTATGAGCCTACTCTTTTTGGAAATCTACAAAAGGGGTCTTTATCGTGCAAGGAGCGTGGCACTCTCCAAACACGTTACCCACTACGGTCCACAGTCAGGCTTTCCGTATTATGACCTGACAACCCCCCAACGAGAGGGTCTCCCCTATCTGCCACCCGGGGATGCGCTGGGCTGCTCTGTGGGTCGAGCACTGGGAACCCTCCCAGTATGGTCCCAGCCTTGCAATATCTGAGACGAAATAAACTTTTGCTGCAGTAAAACCAGAAGATATTTGACAAAAGTGGCACATGTTTATAAGAAATGGAACATTATTCTTAATAAAGTTAATTTAAGTTATATATAGAAACTACATTATTATACTTATAGCATAATATTCAGAAACTCCTTATGGTATTTGGGTAAAAAAATGAAATTGAAAATGCTTTGTGATTTGTTTTATAGAAAAGTTATATTACCATAGTGTTTAAATGTTGATATGACAACTATAGAGAACATTACCTTTAAATATATGTACACATGTACTTATTTGGATTATTAACCATTGAATACTCTTTTAGAACTGAAAAAGTGGCCATCACCTACATGTATATATACTGTCCATAAACATGCCATTTATGAAAGAGAGAAAATAAATCCAAACTATTTTTTTTTCTTTTGCAGTTTCCAGGTTTTGATGATATTTACTGTAAATATTGCCTTCATTATGGACCTGATTGGTTAATAACCTCAGTAAGTAACTCTTTATGATATAGACACAGATTAACTTTGATGTATTTGTTTTTGATGATTGTTAATAAGTAATGAAATTGACAAGTTTACACTCAGGTAATTACTGTATAAAGGGATTGATGCTATTATTACTTAACAATCAGTAAGCAATATTTCTGCCTTATTTAGTGTGTAAATATAAAACAATCCAATGAATTAATGTCCTATTATTCTGCGTTCTATTATTTTTATTATAAGTTTCCAAAAGACGCTTGTAATTATATTTAAAATCTGTTAAAGCTTAGTGTAGACAAGATCACAATTACAGCATGTTTAACTGTGATGATAATACAGAATTTTCACCCCCAAACAACATAATGTGTAATGAAAATAACACATGGCTTGTTTGCTTCATCCAATACAGTTAACATGTTTTATAGATAACTATTCATTGTGTGTTCACTAACTCCCATAAAGGTCTTTTTTTTTGGTAAAAAAAAATCGACGGCAGGGGTCTATGTCCCCTGATCCCCCTGCTGTTCTGTTTGGACACTCAGATATGTTGGCAAGAATGTAATAACCGGTTTCTGTTTGAATTATTTGAAGTAATGACAGGAGAATATTATTCATAAACTGTGATGAAGTGTATTTGATGTTTAAATTTTAATAGGGATTAGAAGACGGAATAACACAGATGACAAAGAAAAGTAGAGATGAAAGACAACAATTTGTGTGGAATTTTCCCTTAGATGTAACATTTAAAAGCACAAATCCTTATGGATGTAAGTGAAATAAGCAGTTATATGTTTGACTCATCAGACAGAGCAATTTTTCCTTCTTGTTCTGACTGCTGCCTACTGCAAAAAAATTGATTATTTTCATATTAATATTATTGCTCTGAAAAAGGTTTTTATGATGATCCCTTAAAGACACAATTTTAGTGTATTTATACCCCCAATTTGAAGAAGAGGTGGGGGGTGGGTATACTGGTTTACCCCTGTCTGTCCTTCCATCAGCAACATAACTTTCATAACAGTTTTCTCAGCAACTACTTATCACAACCACTTGAAATTTTATATGTGATTTAACCATGTGGTCCTATATTGGAAGTACCGATTTCAGGTCTGCCACATATCTACATTTCAACATTAGTGGTCAAAGGATGAGAATTTTCGTAACAGTTTTCTCAGCAACTACTTATAACAACCACTTGAAATTTTATATGGGACCTTACTGTGTGGTCCTACATCTATATTGCGAGTACCGATTTCAGGTCTGTTGCATATCTACTTCCTTGTTTACAGACAGTCAATTCAATGATGTGAATAGCGGGGTATACTGAGTGAGCAGTAGCTCACAGGTTACTAGTTTGTACATGTATACACCATAATATATGATAACAATTGTGGAGTTTGTCAATACAGTAATCCATCTCCTTTATGGCCCATCTCACTGGATGTCGGTCAACTATTATTGCTTTTAATTTTATCTTCGTTGGGGGTGGGGGGAGTTTTTGGTCTGTGTGTGTGTCCGTCCATAAGGATGTATGATCATGCCATATTGGGGGTTTAATTTTCAAACCTCTCCGACTCCTACTTCTTGTTTACCAACATTGTATTATAATTTCCGTCACATTTTTCTCAGCAATGGTAAATGATACAATACTGAAATTTTGTCAATAACTTTGTTGGATCATGCCATAGGTGAGAGGTGGTATACTGTTTTTGGTCTGTGTTTGTGTATAAGGTTATATAGCAGGGGTATCGTCAGTTAGCATTAGCTAACAAAAATACTTATTTGATTTTCATCTTTCGTTTTATTTTCATGTTTCCAGGGCCACAGTTAATTGTACATGCATATGGAATAGATTTCTTGGGGAATGATGTTGTAAGAGGATATGGAGTATGTCATATTCCAATAACACCAGGCCAGTAAGTGTTTTTATTTAATATTTATTCATTTATGTATGAGCTATGAAATTTTGTTGTGCATAAATAATGTTTCGGACAGATAATACATTTATTTTATTTAGGAGATAATCCAACACAAACCTCATCACTCTTCAAAAACATGGAAGAAATCACAACAAAATCATATAAAATGAACAACAAAAAAGAAAAAATCTGGAAATAAACTTTTGGTTTCAAACAGTCTCATAACACATTTTATGGTGGCGGTGAACTGATAATAGGGATCCTAGGAACCCTTATTATTGTTATACAGTAATAAGACATACATGCAGAAATTAAATACTAGTACACTGACTTCAGCAAAATATTACATGTGCAATAGAGAACCAACAGACCCAATTAAAAAAAAACTAATAAAACAAAATACTAACAGTATAAATTGGAGAAAAACTCAAGAAAGCAAAAAAGGAAATGATAGACATGTAAGAAAATAGAGACTCTTGGAAAATCTGATAGCATTCTGCAACTAAATCATTGTACAAAAATAATTTAAAGGATGAATATAGATTCCATATTCCAGGAATGTAGGTTATGAAATTAATATTAAATGAAGAAATCTGTTAAATAGTGTATTAGTTATAGTAGACTTTATTTACCAGTTAGGTATTTATGTGCACAAAGAGATTGATTTATATGTAATATACTATAGTATTATAGCTCATCCATGGTGGATTTACTAATCAGTTATGGCTTTACCTGGTCCATTATAGATTTGCCTGTCCATTATGGCATTACCTTGTCCATTATGGATTTGCCAGTCCATTATGGCTTTACCTGGTCCATTATGGATTTGCCAGTCCATTATGGCTTCATCTGGTCTGTAATGGATTTTTGTCAATTTATTATAATTTATTACATTGTTGTCAGGTCAGTGAATGTATTATTATATGGTCTCTACTGTTCTGCATTGGATGCATTACATTATGGACAATCTCTTTAAATGTCTGTTTAATACAAGTACATCGATTGTAAACTGTCCAATGTATTGGCAGTACAGTGTCTCTTTGTCAAACCTACAAATAAAGGGCAGTTATGGAACCGAAATTATGCCCTTTATATTGGGTGTGAAAATAGCTGAAAGTGCTGTTGGACCTCAGACAAACAAGCACACAAGAGATGCCTGTTCAAAGTAAATTTGACTTCATGTCTATTTATTATTATATAGAATAGATAAAACAAGTTAAGAATTTAAGGTTTGAGCATATTTGTGGAAATGATACCAATTTGTTTTAGACATTGTATTATGTTTTTGACTCTAAAAATACTTGTACTGATTACTGTTATAAAGGGCAATATTATTACATCATATTTTTTAGTCACAAGATGAAGTTGCCAATGTTTGTACCTGAGTCAACATCACAATTACAAAAATTTAGAGCTTGGTTCTTAGGTACACGTCCAGAATATGTTGATGTTAAAGTTTTAGGCCAAGGTGAAGGCAGAGAAGGTCAGTTAATAACATATATATTTAATGTGATGTACAGAAAATTATTAGACATACAATTTAGGAATTCCTTCTTTATCAACAAGTAATAGTACTTTGTACATGTATAAAAAAAATTAAACAGTCAGTTATATACACATGATAGAATCTTGCCTTGAAAAAATGAATGGCTTGAGGAAGGCTTACAGTTATTTGAACAGGAACAAAGTCAAAACGAAATCTTAAGAATACTGATATTTTTTTTCTTAATATTTAGTTATGTCACAGTCCTTTTGGTTGTGGTTTTCAAGATCTTAAGATTTCAAGTGACAGCAAAGACAAAATATTTTTCTTGTTTTACAGTGACAAGAGTCAGATCACAGGGATTTATAACAGTTTCATTTAATGTTGTGATGAAGGACATGAAAAAATTAGGTTATGATGTCATACCATCCGAAGTTTCAACTACAGTGATACCGGAAAATGTTGGAATGAAAACACAGGAAGCATGATCTGAATAAATTAGTACTGGTTGATTAGAAATGTGTACGCATTCATTGTAAAAAGACATTAATTTATATATTTTATATATGTAAAAGTAAAAATAAATATAGGTCTTAATATTGTTTTTATTAATGATAAAAATTTCGATAAAAAGTACACATGCACAGGAAATTAAATCATTTAATCGACTTTGTATGCAGTTAAGACTATTTCCTTTTTATATTGTGCCAAGTGGTCAATCAGTCATATCTACCGTAATTAAATCAATTCACTGGGCAGCATTTTTATTGTGTCAACAAAAAGTGTCTACATATAGAAATGTCCAGTCCATCCAGTAGATGTCTTTCATAATATTAACATGGATGTTTAACAATAGTAAAAAAAAATAAAATTTTTGACCGGGTTGTATAAAGTACAACCCTAGGTTATAGTATGCTGAATTCAGAGTGGAAGGGCGGCTGGGCAGGGAAAATAAGTAATCTATTTTGTGTAATCAACTCCTACTGTTTTCAACCCAGACCTCTGAAACAACACAGAAAGATTGCACATGTATTGAAGTTGTGCACATGAAATTATGTAATTGTTCAAGGATTTTTTTCCCTTATTTCCTGTAATTTGGAACTTACTATCTGCAGAAGATGGTACCTTTGTGTAAACAACTCCTTCAGCTTTCTACCAAGATCCTTGAAACTTGAAAGATTGCACATGTATTGAAGGTATGCATCTACACTTATGGAACTGTTCAAGTATTTTTTTTTCGTTATTTTCCAGACTTGAAACTATGTTATTTGTCAGAAAATTTTACCAAAATGTTTGTCTTGTGGAAAATATCTTCTTTCAGTGATTATAATACACAATTACATATCATCAGTTCAATTTACTCAATGGTCTGAAAAGAATTTGTGTTCTAATTCCTCAAAGGGTCCAGGGTAGCTGTGAAGAAAATTTGGCTTTTTAAAGTACAATTTTGCCTTGTAATGCCCAAAGAATATTCATACCCATTTCTGCCAGATTATGATAGTAATTATTGATAGAATTGTAATAAGTTATTTATAAAAAATTAATTCAAAATAATGGCAAGATAACATGATGCTTTGGTAAAGATATGGTAAACAAAAATGTGGCAGCAATTTTGTTGCTTCATAAAGTCTAAAATTTTGGGGACCCTTTTACAGGCTATGAAATATGTATAACTCCACCAGAGCTGCCATATTTGCACTGGATATACTAACCCCTCCAGAGCACCTTGCCTTGCTCCCCTTATGTAAGAGTGCGGTAAATTGGCTTTTATTTTTTTCTGTTATTTGCATGTTTGTTATACCCCCTTGTCCATCCATTTATTCATCCGTCCATAACGAAAATTTCTGTCACAATTTTCTAAGCAACTATAGGATGCAGAAACCTGATATTTTACATATTGCTTTATCCTATAGTACCATGTGGTGTATAGCAATTTTATGTTCCTTGATCATCTATTTCCTGTTTACTGAATACTTTTTGTGAAAGCGTGGGGTATCACTAGTGATCATTAGCTCACAGATTTACCTTGTTTATAACTGTTTTTGTCTTTTTAATGACTGTTTGCTTCTGATGTATGTACTCTATCTTTATCAAGGTTTTCTTAAGTTTATTCCAATTTGCCCAGTATAACACAGTTTACAGACAGGAAATCAGTGCAATGGTGAAAAAGTATACCCCTCTGTGACCATATGTTTAAAAAAAAAAGAATGTCACCAAACTAATTTTACAGTAACATGTAATTGGATTCCGCATTTTCTAAACTTTTATATTTTCTAGAATTGGATACACTTTGTGATTACATTTTCATTTTACATTTTACTGATGTGTAAACATTCAAGGTCAATCCTTGTACATCTTTTTATTTAGTATTAAGAAAAAAAGGGCGTTGCTATGCAAACAAAGGCCTACATCATAAGTCTGTTCAAATTCATTATCATATTTTAATTTAACAGTACTTACATATACATAATAAGTATGGCAAATAAGTTGTAAGGATGAAATTAATACACATTTGTCTAGCTTTATTGATAAAATACCAATACATGTGTTTCAATCAACAATAACAAATGTCTATAAAATCTCATAAAACATTGCACCAGTTCAATCTAAGTAGCAGTGTATGTAAAAATCATGCAATTTTAAAAATTCGATATAAGGCCATACATAAGCTAGACTACTTCCCCTGGAACATATTGAAAACACTGGTGCAATATAATGCATTTATGAAAGTTCTAAGGTGCTTTATTCACTACTGACAGTGTATTGATTTCATGGATGCAATTTTGTTTGGGTCAAAATCATGTGGATTCACCATGTACTCAGGCGGCTACAGGCCTGAAGGCTACATAATTTTATTTTTACCTTTAATTCTTATATAAGTATTTATTACATTAATTCAAACTGCTTCAAAGCATCAATGCTTTGTACAGAAAAGTGTGAGTTTACTCCCCTTAACATATTACATACAATTTATCTAAAGCAGAGTCTGCAAAAACTAGTTTTGGCCTGTCAGTCATGGGACTGGCACAACTAGCTTTTCTGCCAGTCCTGCGAATGTTTGCTGCAGCTACACAATTCTAAAATTAGTTTGGTAAGCCTACTTATGAATGAAAAAGAATCAACTGCAGCAAAACTATTTAATAAAATAAATGTTTTTTTTTCTTAAGTTGATTGAATTATAATATACTTAGTAAATGAATTGCATTTAAAACTATAAGGAGAAAATATATATCATTGACATTGTGAAACATATAATATTACGTATTTAATGTTAAATGCACTATTACAAGTATTAAATCATACCTAAATAACACAAATTGAAAGTGACTGCCAAAATACTAATTTTTATTAGGTTTTAATCTTTGTAATACAAAAACATATTTGCACTTTCCGGCATCATGTTCATATCCAATTCGGAATTATGTTATAATTTTTTTGCTTTTAACTGGTTTCCGGTCATTTTTTTCATGCTACACTTTTTGTACGAAGTAAAAGTAAGACGGGAACCAGCTACAATATTTGTTAATGGCGTGTAAACACGATAAAAACATGACACAGTGACAAAAATTCAAAGATTTCTTACCAAAATGCAAATTAAATAGAAGGGGGACATAGAGAGACTGTTAAAAATGACATGGGACTTCACTTCTCTTTGGAAGAAGAACAAGAACAAAGTAGGACAATGATAAGGCCACTCAGCAATTGTAGCATTCCAACGCGACTGTCATTAATAATAATGACATCGACTGCTCTTAGTTTTCTTAGATTTTTTTTTCATAAATTGGGAAATATTTAGACAAAATTTGAGAAATATGCTACAGGGAAACAGCCGAAATTCAGAGGCAACTTCAAGATTTCAAGCAAACAAAAATCTTTTTTGGTGGTCAACCGTACCATCACTAAGAACAAAAACATTGGACCCAGGCATTTTTTGGCTCTGCTATAGTGCATTGTACAGAATTTGAACCTACTGTAAGCATGCCCAATATGAAAAATCATTTTGAAATATGTGTTAAAATAAAATTATTTAAGCTTTCCATTTATGTATGGCCTGTTGCATGAATCTTAGATAGACTGGTACTTTATAAAACTATACAACTAACAAAAAACATGATATGGACCAAAGAATAAATCAACAAAAATGTAAAGCGATGAATAAATTACAATAAAAATAACAAATTAAGAGCAATAATACTGTTTTTAAACAGAAGCTTTCTACAAGTTAATAAATCGTTAGATTTTTTTACAAACAGTCAACAAAATACAATAAACATAATTAAAAAATGAGTAAAAAAATATTTATTGCTTTTGTATTATCACAGTTTTCTGTTTAAAATAATTGGTTTCAAATAAACATATCAAGGAATGTTTTACTCCAATCTAATTGAAATTAAATCTATCACTTGCTCCCCCCTTTTCGTTATTGGTCTCTGCGACCATAGCAAAAAGGGGGGTGCAAGTGAAATATTTAATTGTAATTAGATTGGTGTTACTCTAACAACTAATAATCTATAATGATGGGGTTGGGGATGACATTATTATTTGATTCAAGTGTTTTTTGACTCCTTCTCACAGCATATAATAAATTTCTGTAAAAACTATATAATTCCTACATCCTTGTCATCTTTGTAGTTTTTTTTATAAATGCAGGAGTTATTTACAAGTTATATTATAGGATATAATCTGTTCATTAATTTAAAATGCATGTATTACTTATAATTTAATTTTAACAGTAATACACAATTTTAACATTCAAACAGCGATGACATCATGGAATTATTTAAATTTCAACAGTGTAAAATAAGTCATGTGACCAATGCAAATTATTTCTTACAACCCGAGTTGCTCCATTTGAATGGAGCTAATTGCCAATCAGATTTTAGCTTACAAAGCAAATCAAATAATTTACAGATTGTTATGGCTTTTTAGTGAACCTTAAATGTGTGGGGGTTAAAGCAGATGTCATTACAATGGAATGTGTTCTAATTGTTGAAAGTGATCATTATAAAGAACTTTCAAAGAAAGAAATTCTTATAATTGTTTCCACCATTGATTACATTTAATGCATAGGTAGAGGTAAAATGAAAGACTGCATGGGTATGATTTCCACAACAAAGAAATATTCTTATCCAAACAAAAAACAAAAAAAAACAAGTGTGGACTGTGAGCAAGCTCACAAAGGGATACCCCCGCTTCGCTTCAAGTCCAATTATCTCCCCTGAATAATATCAGACAGCGACGAAAATTCTTCAAGCACATCTGCATATGATGTACTTCCTTCATGTAAAGTTTCATCAAAATCTGTCAAGGGGTTTAGGAGGAGAAGCGCTTACAAGGGATGTGGACAGACAGACAGACAGGGTGATTCCTATATACCCCCCTAAAACTAGTTTGCAAAACAAAACAAATCAAAACATTTAGAGGACCCTCCAATAAACATTTGCATGTACCGATAAACACCCCCTTTTTTCTAAGCCTGAAATATTTGGCACAGTCCTACAGAAATTTGCAAGTGAAAAGATCTCATCATGTTGTAACTGTGATGTCATCTTCATAAAAAAAAAGTTTCAATGCATAGGTAAACCTGAGGTGGGACGGCCGGACTGATGAACAGACAGAAAATCTATATAGTGGGACATACAAATCTCAAGTAAATACACAAACCAAACAAAGACAAGTAACTAATTAAGAAATACATTATGTCAAGCAGGCTCTATGCCAATTAGAACATTGTCAGATCATATATTTGTCAATATAATAGACAAATATAAAATCTCACCACAATTCTAATGTCGAAAAAATGTTTTAAAATTCTGAAGCAGTTCTAAGAAGATGCTTTCAATGGCCACATTTGTTTTTGAAACTAAATAAGATATATCACGGAACAGCATGTAAAGCAAACAAAATTGACATAAAAATATACATGTATGCCATTAAAAATCAATGGACATCAGGAACACCAGCTATGATCATGTGGTCAGGTAGCTACAATAATGTAGCTCCTTTTTTTTTTAAATGAACGAAGGTAAAAAGAGGTCCCATTTAATCGTAATGGAGAAAAAACACTCTTGAAATTTATACATATTTTCTGCTATTAAACGGCTATCTTTGTTAAAAAAATATTTTTTCCTTTCTGCAAAGCCATAAAACAAGTGTGGACATGGAAAAATGTCTCGCCTGCATTCCGCATCAGTAACAAAGAAAAATTACATCATAAGCATTACGTAAATAGTATTAAATTGTTATTATTTAAAATATACAATGCATGGTTACAGAGAAATGGACCTAATCCAAAGACTTTAACTCAGTCACTGGACCATGAAATAGAAGTCAAGGTCAGAAGACACCTACCAGACAGTCATGTACTATTTATCAGCAACCTATATCCCAAATATTGTCATCCTATCATGCGTGGTTACAGAGGAACTGCCGTAACCCAAAAACTTTAATGTAGTCGCTGGACCATGAAATTGAGGTCAAGGTCAGATGACAGGTTACTGACTGGCAAGTACTCATCATAAGCTACAACTGGACCAAATCTGATGGACATAGCGCTTAGGCTTACAAAGATATGAAGCAAGATGTCCAAGTGTTTACACTGCCGCCTCCAGATTTCCATACTTTACAAGCGAGACAAAAACACCCTACCTACCAACCAAATCATTTTAATGCCAGTCTGGCTATGGCAAACAAACAATTTTTTTAATCTGGCCCTAGGCTTTCTCTATTAAAACCTGACAACCACCAATTGAAAGGCAACCCATATATGCTCCATGGGTTAGCATTGGGCATCTCTATGAGTATGAGTCGAGGTAGCAATTGATCTTGCGAGTGAAACACAGGTGAGACAAAAAGTATGTAGCAAACCTGGGAAACAGTTTAATAACTGATTATATGCATAAAACCCCTGGGTGTAAATCACTCCCGGCTGCTCCATTACGAGTAATGGGACCTCTTTGTAGCTCCGTCCATAAAAAGAGGAGCTACTGTATTGTAGCTAGTGGTCCGGATAACTTAAACATTTTTCCCATATGTTTGACCATTTAGATGTGAAAATAAAGAGAACTTTATAATATTCATGATTAAGTTATCATAAAATGTTAAACTATAAGTAACAATTGCTAACAGGTGAGCTAAAACTAAAAAGTATATGGTGATTAATTCAGGTACATGTATTAGTTGAACAAATATTGTTCATATACTGAATTTGTCTGTTTTTGAAAGTTTATTCAATGAGAACATCCTAGCAAAACTGGGTTTAACATAAACATTAAATATACAGTCTAGCATTCAAAATGACAAGTTACTAAAATTAACAAAAAATTCAAGAAATTAAACAAAGATTACTATGTAGATTACTGCTACATGTAATTTCATTAAACAAATTTGAATGGGAAATTTTTTATTGAAAATGATAAACATACACCTGCGCAATTTCAAAACATATTTTTTTTTTCGAAATTGAAAAATATGAGAGAATCTACATCTTAAAATAAGGTTGTCACTCACATTTTTCTCAGGCAAACTTGGTGTGCCACACACATGATAAAAAAGGTAAATGTAACTCTATACAGATGATAATCACAAGAAAATTGTTATGTGTCATCAGGAAAAAGTAATTCTTTCTTCAACTTAAAAGTCACATTCTGCATACTGTTAATTGTTAATATGGTTGATGTGTTATATGTAATATTTTTAAATGTGAATTAAGTACATAAGCTTTCACATGAAAAATTCACTTTGTGGAAAAATGTGTTAAAAAGCACATTATGAAGTGAATTACTATGCTTAACACATACATGTATTAAATTTAAAATCAGCCTCAGTATAAATTATTTTAAAATGTTCTAAATTTATAAAGATGTTGAGAAATAAGCATAAAATCATGTTACATTCTTTAACAACTTTTCTTCTTCATTTGAATCTGAATCATCTAAAGATCCATACAATTTTTTATTTGATATACTCCTCACAAATGAACGTCTGCTATCGAATTCTCCTCTCTCCATGAACTGATTCAACAAATTCTTTACAGTCAGTGATAGGTTTGATGGACTATTTCTGATATGAGGATGGAAATTAAAGTCTGCTACTTCTGTTGGGTGAGATTTTTTACGAACCCTGTATGCATAACTTAGAGCTGCAACAGTTACTATAAATCCTATGATACAAAAAGTCACAGGAATGGCTACAAATGTTGTCATTTTGTGACCTGAAAAACAAGCATTATGTAAAAATATATAAAAAGCTGACATAGAGACAAAGAGCTGGCTAATATGATCTAATTATTCAAATCATATGTCTGTTACCTGACAATTCTTCAAAATATATTAAATTATGGGAACCCTTATTACCATATTGAACTTCATAACAAGCCATTAATACCTTAGACAAACGATTCCACAAACATTCATAAAGATTAACGAAGAACTATTTTATTAAGAGTAGAGACCAATTTGGGATTTTTTGTAAAATGAAGAGCATATGTCTGAAGTGTTTGGCAATTTGGCTGGTTATCAAACTTGGTCGAGATATAATGCCATAAACAATTTCCCCAAGTTTCATGAAGATCGGGACAACAACTGTTTGAGATAGGGAGCTGACAAGGCGAATTTGCCATTTTTAATAAATAAAGGGCCATAACTCTAAATGGGCTGAAGCAATTTGGCTAGTTATCAAAATTGGAAGATATTATGACCCTTAACATTTTCCCTGAGTTTCATGAAGATCGGAGAACAACTGTTTGAGATAAAAAGTTAACAAGGCGAATTAGCCATTTTTTAATACATTAAAAGCCATAACTCTTAAGTCGCTGAAGCAATTCGACTCATTAGCAATCTTGGTCGAAATATTACAGTATGCCCATAAACATTTTCCCCAAGTTTCATAAAGATCAGACTTCAACTGTTTTGAGTTAGAGAGGGGACAAGACAAATTTGCAATTTTTTGTATAAATTAAAGGGCATAACTCTGAATTGGCTAAAGTTATTTGGCTGGTTATCGAACTAGGCTGAGAATCATTACTCCTTTACAAACCTTTGTTATCAACCACTGTAATTGATGCACAGGTTCGTACACGGCTGACATCATTCTGGACAGTAATGTTGAGTTGGTAAGTTCCTAACGTCTTAATGTTGTCAGCTGGTAACCTTATAGAATATTTATTCTGGTTTTCCTCCAATACTCTGCTACAATTTATAATACTGGTATTCTCTTTAGATAAATGCCAACATACTTGTGTAGGATTGCTGAAATACAAGACACAGATTTTGCTGATTTTTAAACTTGAGTTTGTAGTGTTGGGATGCCAAAACACAACTTGAGCAAAATCACCTTGGATAGTATACCACTCAACTCAGGTCAACACATTGAATTTTGTTGAAATCTGACAACGTTGAAAATATAGCAACCATTCTGAATCATGAGGTCAGAAATCTTTTTTTTTTTTTTTTTTTTTTTTTTTTTTTTTTTTAATTGAAGGTCAGAAATCTACCTCCACACCTAATTTAGTTGAAAAAAGAATTGAAAAAAGAGATCAACACAAGAAGTAAAGGAGACAAAAACTCCAATTGATCAGTAATGGGGCATAAAACGGTCATTTTACAAATTTATTCTTAATATTTAAAGATAAACAATTTGATCAAATATAGATTTATATGCATTTAATTTCTTGTCACATTAAAAATATGTTGTAGTACCATTCAAACAAACAACTGAAAATAAACAATTGAATTTATATTGCATGAATTACACAATTGCTTAATTTTTTTGACCCTCGGACACTTAAACATTTATATTAGATCTTTATAATATGCATGGTCATCAATATTATTTGAATATGATTAAATATGTTTACAAACACTGTTTAAGTGTACATTATATAGATTAGATCTAAATGAACTTTGTTTTCTTGATATTGAATATACATTACTGCAAATCAATGAGTTATAATGTCAGTTACATGGGGATTGAGAAATACATGTATATGGAGTGCATGAACAAATTTCAAAGCAGACGAGGTGTCGGCCAAATTTTTAGTAAAATAAGCAGACTAACATATTCTGCAAATACATGTATATCAATTTGTCAGAAAACCTTTATTCTACAGAGTATAAATTAAACATTAAGATGATTAAATCTAAGCTGGTTAGCTAAAAAATGAAGCAGCATCAGTCATTTGTAGGATTTTTCATTTTTTATTTAATGGTGGCCATCTTAGGTTAGAGTTGGGACTACAATATATAGCATTTTAGTAGACAACCTTCATAGGATCATCTCAAGTTCGATTCCAAATGGTCAAGTATTTTTTTCTAAGAAGAGGATGTTTTTTTACATGTGTATATATTTCTTTTTCATGAAGTTGCCCAAATCTGCATATTTGGAATGGTCAGCAAAAGGATTCATTTACAGTCAAAAATATATAAATTATATCCCTATTCCTAATCAAGATTACATGTACAGTTATCATGGTTATTATTTAAGCTAATTTTGAAATTATCAATTTAAAGGTCTTTCTATCTTTCTATTTTTAGGAATGGTGGTCATTTTGGCTGGATGGTGAAACTCATTTAAATGAGTCGAGTTGTTTAAGAGAAAATAATTTTTAAAACTTTTTGTCAATTTAAAATCTGATTGCATATTCAGCTTAAAGAATGAATTTGACTAGCTGTGTGTGACACTAAACCTTATTTTATCAGCTGTAAGTAATTGGGTCAATTGACCAGCTAATATTCCAGTCAACAACATGAAAATGAGTTTACAAATTATTTTTGTCAGTAAATGGGTTATCAGTGTTATTGTAACTGATAAATATATATTTATTTTCAGTTTATGGACGAGTTCAAATGTCAAGATAAAGATTAACCCATTTTATTTTCATCTATGTACTGCAATTTCTATAAAGTTCCTGCATTATTATATTTATTGCAATATGTACATGTAAATTGTAAATAAGAAATAATTGTAACTGATTTATTTCAAATTGAGTCCTTGTAAAAATCAGACCCCATACTTGATAACTGTCTAGTAAATCTGAAAATGTCTCCCTCCACTACCATAAGAAGAAGGTTGTAAAGAATAAGGACTGAAATCAATCTAATTAAAATTAAATCTTTCACTTGCTCCCCCCTTTTTGCTATGGTCGCTGCGTGTAGATCTAACAACATCCCATTACAGGTCACGTCAGGGGTCATATGCATAGATTTTTCGTTAGCCAATCAAAATCAAGCTTGGCCAATCTTAGGGTATACATTCGGAACATCGGCAAATCGGGTTTTTCCATTCGACGCCAAAGTGTACCGAATGTATTACAATACGTCAAGAAGATTGTTACCGGAGATGTAAACAAACCAAATTGAAGCAAATTTTCTTACAAATATGGAATCTACTGAATAAACAACGTTACGAAAGTTTACATTCGATTAAAATCACAATGTGGTTTTTATTTGTGGAGTTTCATTCGTGCAAATCGAAGCTACACCAGCCCATTTCACCAGCCGTGCCAGGACCAGGTGGAACGTGAAATTGAACGGAAGCATTTTTAAACACTGGAATCGGGCTGAAATGCTTTGTATTATTAAAAATGAAGGTAGATGTCCCCCAGTTACAAAACTAATTGACAGCCTCCAATTTAAATTTAAACTGTCACCAACGAAGATATTGATGGAACAAAAGCTTTTGCAGTTTTGGATCATGCGGTTTATATCGGCCTTCATTATAGTTTAAACTTGGATAAATACGTATTATTTTAACCAGGAACAGCAAATTTTACGCAGACATGAAGATTTCTTTAAAAAATACGAAGGACATGGCTAAAAAGTGGAAAGGATTTAGTGACAAGAAAACCAAGATGGTCATTAAAATGTTATGATTGCTCGAGCCAAATCTGTTTGGCAGTGCCTATATATGACTTGTTACTTTGTGTAATGTTACACCATCATAAACTAAAGGAACCCATTTATTGACTTAGAGATCACTCTATAGACATTATTCATTTTTTAATTGTTTATTTACAGTTATGACAGAATAAACGTAACACCTTGCCTAAACTTGTGTTCATATTCGAAATTGCTTCAGTTACTGAAATTTCTTCCACTGAACCATGTAGCTTACACACTTCCTATAGTAAAACTTTCTGCATATCCTTTTTAATTTTCCCATTTGAAAAAATTAGTGTTCCAGATGTGATTTATTTCAAATTCATGGTAGGGTATGGTATGTTTTCCAATTTGAATTTATGTTTTTTCTACTTTCATAAAATTCATGACCTTCAGTTTTTATTAGGAACCAAAGTACCCAACAGAAAACCTCAAACCTTCTGCTGACTTGTGAATTAAGGTAGTCGTCAACCACGTAATCAATTGTAGATTCAAGAGTCAACCACTGTTTGACTTTGCTAAAAGGAGGAAACATTTAATTATAATTTGATTGAGTCAAGTTTTTATATTCTTGTTACAAATGTACACAAATTGAATTATAGGACCAAAAGACCAATCCAGAATGACTACCTTAAAAAAGCAGGCACAGGTGGAAGGATTCTTAATTCTCCTTTAACAGTGTTTAAGGTAAACTAAAGTTGTAATATTCATGTACAACATGTACATTACTAAAATGTGCAATATGTCAAATGAATGTTAAATATATGCCTATACTAGTTTAGTTTCCACAATAGTAGTCAAATGCCCCAGTCTCTGGCTTCAGTGCATCCAGTATTAGTCTACATTATTTGCATTTTATCATGTACACCTGTTGGGGACATACATGTACAGATTTTTGGCTCGTTTTTTCGTCCACCCAACCTCAGGTTTACCTTTGCACTGAAGCATTGTTTAGGAAGATGACGTCACATCTTTATGATACTTAGCACACAGTTACAACATAATGATATCTCTTCACCGGCAAACTTTTATAGTGTTTTGCCAAATATTTTCTAGCTAGAGTGAACTAAGAGAAGAAAAATGAGTGTGTTAACCAATATGTGTTAATCCAGACTTAAATGTCATCAATACACATTTTCTCATTTTCAAATTGTATTCATGTGTATATAATTAGAATCAGACTTGACAGAAGCATTACTTTCAATTGGTAAAGTAGTATGCACAAGTGCAATTCTTCCTACTGGTCTGGAGTATCTTTGATATGTGCATTTCTTATCTTTAGGGGTCTTGGTCTTCTCTTGATTACAGAGCCCTTTATTGTGGCTGAGTGATTAACATAGTCATTTTACTTTTGATCAAGTGCCTGTCACCACTAAGGTTCTGGGTTTGAGTTTCACTGCGGGAGGGTGTGCTCAACTCCAATCTTAACTGACAAGGATTTCTTGTTTTTATACCAATTATTGTCATGGTTAAGGAACTGACCTAATCCAATAACTTTAAAGTAGTACTCATCATAAGCTTCCACTAGACAAAATTTGATTTACCTAGGACTTACACAGATATAAAATATATAGTGTTTATGTAGTCGCCAGATTCCTACGTTTTGACTCCAGTCCCCATAGGCAAGACAATAAAAACTGGAAAACGATATAATTGAAAATTTGTTGAAACGGACGTTAAATCCCAGTTGGTTACATGACTGTTAACACTGGGGTTGCAGGTTCGAGTCTTATTATGGGTGCGCTCAAATCTAATCTTAATTGAGCCTCGGTGGCCGAGTGGTCAAGGTAGTTCGTCTACTATTGATCACGTGGTCTGTCAACACTGAGATTGCGGGTTCGATTCTCACTGCAGACAGAGTGTATTCGACTCGATTCTTAATTGATAAGGATTGCCAGTTTTCCTACCGCAGGTCGGGGGTTTTCTTCTGGTACTCCAGCTTCCTCCCCCAATAAAAACTGGAGGCCATGGTATTGCTGAAAAATTGATGAAAGTGGCGTTAAACACCATCAAACAAAACAAACAATCTAATCTCAATTTACAAAAGGTCATGGTTTTCATCATGGTACTTCAGATTGCTCCACCAATTAAACTGGATGTGACTATATAACTGACAAATTACTGAAAGTGGCATTAAATACCATTCAAATACACAAACTAATTTCTACAAGAAAATTTGATATGGTAATTAATCATAAAGGTACATACAATTAAATTTATTTGATCATCAAGTAATACTGAAGATCTGACTGTTTTCTTCATCTTTATAGCCAGACTAGTTGTACTCTTGTTTATCATCATCAGACTCCATACCGACATTAGAATAAGATGAAATATATGTTGCATTATTTGCAACTGCATTTAGCAGGCATTCCACTTTATATTTTATTCCAAGGTCTTTAGTTCAGATGTACATTGCATTTATAAAATTGTTTGTCAAAAAACTATCATACAACAGTTTTTGTTTTCAGAATATTTTTTAATTTCAAAGTCAGTTGATGCAGATGATAATTTTAATAATGATAATGATAATATAAAATAAAAGCAACTGAAGAATTCCAATTTCTTCCTGTCCATTGTACATGTATAAAACATGTATATCCCTTTGAAGTGCAATAGATGATAGATTTTGAAAAAATAGCATTCTTTAAGGTACTGTTATCCATCATGACACTGATATCAATACTGTTATTTTTTTTTCTTTCATCTGTTTTAACTCTTTTGTGAGTATTTGTGTGTAGTACATGTAGCACTTTGGACCAGAACAGAAAAGCCAGTGATGATCATCTTCTTCCCTGTTTAAATAATTGAAAACATGAGAAAATAAGAGCAGTCGCTTGGAAGAAAATAAGAACTTAAATTTTCTATAACATTCGGTAAAGAAGAAATTCTTTTATGTGTATCAAGTTTATTCCCTATTATTCAGTCAACTGCATACCTTTACAGGAAATGGTTCAATAATTTTAATTCAAAGTTTCAAATTGACTAGCACCTTTAATCATACATGTAGCCAATGAACCAAGCTATCCTTATGCTGTTATAAATCATGGTACATGTATTTGTCTAAACAATGGTCACATCTTAAAATGTAAACCATATTTAGTATTGTGAATAAATTTTAAATGCAATTTTTTTTTAACTGCATGTCACTGCACTCTTTTCAATTCTTGATTATTAATATTGGATTTTAATTACTTTCATACAGAATATAAGAATGCATCTATGTGGTGAGGTTACTTATAAAAAACAATCCACTTTATGAAGATCTATTCAAGTTGAAACTTTTATTAACAAGATACATTGTACTAGTAGATTAAAAAAAAACAAGATGTAAACATTCCACTTACCAAGTTGGCATCGTGTGAAACTCATCTAATTTAAACAGAAACTTGGAACTATTGAAAATTGCTTCTCCATACAGGGTCACCAGGTAGACTCGGTGCTGCACAAATGATATCTATAAATCTGTCTTTGATATTGTGATATTTTCAGAAATCTGAAATGGAATTGTTGATAATGTTAATTTATATATGTATTAAGTGACTTGAATAACTATATAACTATTTTATTTGTAGCATTGATTTTCACACACCTTTTTTGGACAAATAATTTTTAGAACAAAAAATCCACAACTTTGTTTTACAAATGAAATGGCGTTTCATTAGTGGTGATCAATGTACCTTAAATTTTTTCTGACACAAGCCATGAATGTCGATTAAAACTGGAGCAATAGGAAATATGATGAATAATTCATGTCTACTAGTAGTTTATTGATAGTTTTTTTTGTCAAATGTTTAATATTAATTCCCCCTATCAATCTCCTAACCACGTTAGTTACACGTTTTATATACTAGTACTATTTTACTGATACCATGTTGTTTGTTAATCGTATGTTATTCCCCTCCCCCTTTTTTCTTGTTAAAAAATTCGCTCCTTATTGTGAAAAAAGTTCATATTTTCGTATATAATTTACGTACTGACCTTTCTATGCTGCCGTTCAGTTTTGAACTTCTGTTTACTTGATTCTCCACAAGCAATATCAAAAGCAGACCAACATCTCTCAAATAGCGCGATGACGATTTGTTCATCTTTTTCTTCATTGGAATGTAAATGATACATAATTGAAGTGGAAAGAATTTCCCTGACGCTTTAAGAAGAACAGCAACACAACCATTTCTTTCTCTAAACAATCAAACATCATTCTTTGAGTTCTCGAGTACTAAAATAGTTTGTAAAACTTTTCAGACCGCAAAAATGCATCGGACATCGCCATTTTGACACAAAAGCCTAGTGTGATATACAACCAGTATTTGATTGGTCGAATCACTCAACTCGAACTAAAATTTGATTGGACGCGCCATTTTGACACAAAAGCCTAGTGTGATATACAAACCAGTATTTGATTGGTCGAATCACTCAACTCGAACTAAAATTTGATTGGACGATCAAAATTAAAAATTTTGACCCCTGACGTGACCTGTAATGCGATGTTGTTAGATCTTACAACGCAGCGACCTATAACAAAAAGGGGGGAGCAAGTGAAAGATTTAATTTTAATTAGATTGGACTGAAATCAACGGCATAAACATGTCATCTAAACCAAGTTAATTTTAGGCAGAGAAAGAACCACTAACCATGGGAAGATACATAGAAAATTGAAATGTTATTACTTTTATGTCACATCAGGCTAATCTTACAGATGAGAAAAACTAAATTTTCCAGTTGTCTACTCATGCCATTATTCCCTAATTTGTCTCCATATTAAAAAGACTAAACAGCCAAAATGACTGCAGAAAACTACTGATCATAGTCATATTACCTTCCATTGTATGAAATGTTCACTACAAGTGGCTGACCTTCCTGAACTTCGCCCACACCAGTAATATTGATGATGTTGATTTCATCTGAAATATGTCAACAATGGTCTGTAAACAAATTAGTTAAGACAAGCTGTTGCAATCCAAAACTGTATGTACATGTACATATATTACAATAATCAATAGTACTAAAGTCACAATGTACAATTTTTTAATTTTCCCTCCTGATGATCCTAGCTGAACAATCACAATCAGGCAGAAAAATTACATCTCTTACATAATACATAATACATTTTTTCTAGGGGATGGGGACAACTGCCCTAAGGGGGAGGGCACTTGGAGGCAATTGTCCTGAGCAATTGTTCTGCTTCGCCATCAGGCATTTATTCATTACTCTTGAACCATTTCTTAAAGTGAATGTATATTGCATTAAATAATTTGGCTTTGTGTGTGATTCTTGTATGATTTAATTTCCTCTCTATATTTTAACATTTTAAGTTTTTCCAAAAATTCTGGATTTGTTTTACTTGTAACTTTTTTTCAAGACTAACATGGAGAGATACTCACTAAACATTGTCTAACTTACAGCTGTCAAAGAGTGAAATTGCACAAAGGCAATTCACTTGTACATTCCCCACTACACAACTTACTAGTATGTCAAGAAATGTATCCAAAATTAACAACACTTACCTTTTAACTGTACAGTCTTTGTGAATACCCCAAGCTTGTGTAATGTTAAATTCTGTTTGGATATAAAATGTAAAGATTTGATTCTGACAGTAATGTTCAGATCACCGGGAGTTTTCCCACCAGGGTAAATGTAAGTTTCAGTCTGATTCCATCCATGAAAAGTCCGGTTCACATACCATATATAAACACTTGTCAATTTTTCTTCAAATTTATCTGAGATAATAGCACTCAAATTGATGGGTTTCCTTGTTGCAAAAATTAATTTATCTTTTTTATATGTCAGTACCTGACTCATATTCAGTTTTCCGTTCAAATGTTCTGAAACATAAACCAGAAAGTATTTATGAGTTCATTTACTGATAGTTTTATTGTTAAAGCTACAAATTATCCTGAAACAAACACACAATTAAAATCATTACAAATGTTAACTTAAGTTTTGACAAAGTAAGAAATATACATACATTTGGACTATTAGTAAAGACTTTTTTTACAGTTTTATTTTAGGTTTACATGTGAAAATATTGTCAAGTTATGATGCAACTACCAGTATCCAGTAATCCCGAGATGATACGCCAACATAGAAGATCTCCTACAGAAAGCTTGGTATATGCGGTTTGTATTGATATAAAAAAAAAGATTTTATTTTCTTACCTATATATATTTTTCATTTCCTGAGACAATCATTGGCAGACTTAACCTCTTTACCCCTACCCCTTTTATACATACACATACAAACTGATTTCAATTAATCTTTTCACATTACAAGTCAATCTATTTAAAATTTGTATGCAGTAATCATTAACAAAAAGTATGGAGCAAGTGAAAGATTTAATTTTAATTTGATTGGTTCTAAATAAACCTCAAAATCAGGGTTTTGTTGCTCAAAAGTTTTTGTCTTTATTGAAGCCATCATGTACTTGTAGACAAATAAACAATATCTTTCTATCAAATGAGTACAGATGAAGGTTTATTGTTAAGTTTGTGTAGTATCTTCCATAACCTGACTTGACTACTATCGACACAACTGGTGTAATGCAACAGGCAGGAACTGCTTACTCTTCAGAAGCACCCGAGTTCACTCTCATTTCCTTTAAAGTTCATATAACTTTCTTTTGTTTGTGTGTAGTTTTGTTCTGTGTTTGTAGTTGTTTAGACTTTAAAATTTAATTACTCCTTTGGTATTACTTGGCTTATTTCTTTTACTCCAAACAGATATGAGGAGGTGAGATAGCAGAACAAATTTAAAGATGATAATGACAATTTGTATCAAAAGAAATTCTTTAAGGGCAAAATAAAATGGCTGATGCAAAGTAAGAGCTTGTTATTTAAAGCCACTTAGCAAATATGACTGATAGTGGTCCATATGTGTCAAGCACACAAGCAGCATATAAAAACATTCCAGAATTAACAGCAAATGTTCTATAAAATAACACTACCTGTGAGATTGAATTCTAAAGTGTTGCTGGCAACTAAATCACCATGCTTAAACACTATAACTTCCATGATGTACGTCCCAGGTTTTACATTCCATGGAGAGTAACTGTAGAACCCATGTTCAGTAATTTCAGATTCGTATTCAGCTTCAGTTGACAATAAAACATTATTAGCATTATTGTACCACTGATACCTAAACAAAGTCTTGTTTATAACTTCCTTTCCTTGGATGAGGAGCTGTGCATGGAAATGTACAACTGAATCTAAAACTGCTGGACTGGAACTTGAAATAATCAGATTGTAATCCTCTGCTGAAAAGAATCCATATACATGTATATTTAATCATGGTACATCAATAAATGTATATGGGCTGGCTATGAGTATATAGAGATTAACTTATGTTTAATATTTACAACTTTCATGTGCAGTTAACAAGTACTTTGACTAGATATGAGGCTAGTTATTAATTTATATGTGTAATTTACATGTACATTGACTGGCTATGAGTCTAGAGATTACTAGAAACTTTCAATGATTGGCAAGAGAAATACTCTTAAATGCAATTTAATAGTACACTACATGTACATGGAATCGCTATTAGATTAACTAGTGAAATTTATATTCACATGCTATCATAATAGTATTAATTTAAATGCTAATCTGCCAACTATACAATTAACTCACATGTCCAATTGTGCAATTTACAAAGGATAACCTCCTGGAGACATAATTAAAAAACAATCTAAATTATTAAAAAAAAACAGTTCTCAATGAGAATGGTAGTAATTTCTATAGAACCAGACAGAGGTAATTTAGTATAAAAACACATTTTATTAGAATAAAAACACATTTTATTATAATGGCATAATTGATTGGAATTCTTTACCAAATAACATAAAATGTATTAAAAATCTAGATAGATTTAAAAATAGTGTAAAAGATCATCTGATGGAAAACTCGGGTAGTTCTTCATCTCAGCCATTCATATTTTATTGAAAATAAATATCCTACTGTTTTAAGGTACGAATGTTTATTCCTTTAAACTTATATTCACCTGAAACAATTAAGGTATATGTGCTGTTTATCAATTTAAGATGTTTACATAATGGGACCCCATTGGAAACAAGCTCTAGAGCTTTTATGGATCATCCCAGATAAAATGTCAACTCTCCTAAATTGGCAAATGCACATACACTTGTTTTTATACGGGTTTTGGTATATGTTTTGTTTTGTGACTTCGTACTGTGGTTGATATTTTATTGAATAAACTATTCTTATTCTTATTCTTATTCTATTCATTTATGTAGAGTAAAACACTAGAAAGTTTTAAAGCAATTTTGTGTTAAAATTAAAAGGTAAGCAAATAATTCACTAATATTTTTGGGTCATGAGATAGATAACTCAATAAAAATATATTAATGCACTCCAGAATCTCATTAATCTGCAAAAGAATTTATTTTTTATTTTATGAAAAGATATCTAACATGAATAAAAAAATATACACTTAAATGTCTTTCCAAATAAACAACTTTATTAAAATCATTTTGGCTTTTAATATAATGCCTTAGACTTGCCACAAGTCCCTTTGAATTTTTTTGCTATTAGGGAGATGCATCTTTATTATCAACATTTCTTCATCCTCACAAGTCAGGGTTTCTGTGTCCACATGTTTCCACGAAACCCTGACAAACTTAGGTAGGAAATTCCCGGGCTATATGATTCACACCAAAAGCGATCAACTTTATCGTTAGGTTTTTTTATTGGGCACCAATGCAATTGTTGATTATGAATCACCACATATACCTGTGTCACCACTGCAATGTATAACGGGTGCAAGTCAAATCTGCACTAAGTCAGATCGGCACCTTAAAAAAAGTCAAACCGGCACCGGAAAGTAGTTAATTCTGCACCTATGTATAGTCAAATCGGCATTGGATTTCGGCACCTGATAAATGATTTATACTTATTACAATGAAATTGTTTAAAATGCAAATTTTAATGAATTTTAATACATGACATGTTGAAAATTATAGTTTAAAATAAAATAAAATAATTAATAATTATTGATGTTGATTGGGGGATTCTGTGAAATTTACAAATGTATAATTAAGTTTGATAATGTATACTGTTATATAATAACATCGATGATTATAGACTGTTAAATTCCTTTGAAAAAGTAACAAACTAATTGTTTGTTTGACAAATTATATGGTTTGTTGTTGTAATAAGGACTCTGAAAGTGTTTCATGATTGTTAACTAAATGATTTTAAAATTAAGATTAAAAGGCCCAAGCTCAAGCTGTTTAATAAGTGAGACAAATGGAAAAAAATATATATAAATGAGATACTATCATTCCAACTATCATTCCCACGATGTCAGACGACAGTTGCATCAAGTGCAGTCAAATAGGCAAGACAGAAAGCTCTGCAGTGTGAAAGCTAATCCAGGTGGATTTTTTTAAAAGGTACAAGGTAAAGACTGGTGTGTTTTCATGACATCTATTCGAACAAATAATGACATGGAAGGGTGGCACAACAGGTTAAATGCACTGAAAGCCACCAGAGGACCAGTTCCATTTTATCACCTGATTTGTGAACTGTTTGCAGAAGCAGAAGATATTCCCTTACAGTTACAACTTGTTGCAGAGGGTAAATTAAGACGCCATCAAAGAAAATGAATGCTAGTCACTTCGGTACCTGGTCACGTCGGTACAAGGACACCTCGATACTGACCTGGACACTTCGGTACTCGGTACCGGACAGTTCGGTACTAGGTGTGGGTCACTTCGGTACTGAGAAGATATTCTTATATTTGTCAATTGTATTAATTGAATTTTGTATTATATTGTTTAAATTTTGTATAATATTGTCTTAGTTTGTATATTTATATTTGTATATTGTCATGTGTAAGATGATAATTGTGTTTGAAATAAATTGTCATATATAAATATGTGTGTAGTTATTTCTTCTTCTATTTTTATTGGCTTCTTGACAACAAAGAATTCACTGTTCATATACAATTTATTGATACAACTAATAACGTATTTAAACATAATAATAATAAATGTATACAGACAACACTGTGGAGCATTACGATATATTACAGCACTAAGAGCAATATTCGATATTTATTACAGCACTACAAAAACAATATGTATCAGTATGTTTCAGCACTAAAAACTAAAACAAAACGTGTCAATATATACTTTACATCACTTTTTTAATTAAGTCACTCATTCTGCTGCTGGTGGTCCGTAGACGGTGGCACATCTGGATAACAGGCGGCTGGTTTATATTTCCCTTTCTATGTATTTTCGCCAAAGCTGGAAAACTTGACACTGAGTCTGTCTCGTGGTCTTTCTTTGGTAACGCTTCAACTTCCCTTTGCTCACCATCTTTATCAACCTGGGAAGGTCATCTTTTTAAACAATAAAAACCTGTAAGCCATGTTCTAGCTCTTGTCTAGGTCATACGTTTTTTACACTGGATACACGGAAACTCGCTCATTGTGGTTTGAATTTGGATTGAGGTCGTCTCATTATTTATGTCTCCTCTTAGCTTGGCATGTATTGTTGCAATATTTCTCAAAATAATTTTAATTGTAGTCGTGACAAAAGAGATTTATGATTATTAAAAAAAATTAGTTTTGTTAATTAACTTTGATGGTCTTACAAACAAAACCAATCGTTAAACCAAAGATAATTAAATAAATGCCATTAATAGATGATTATAAATAGTGAAACTGTTAAACATTCGTATCAAAACATATTTAGTTATTAATTCGTCTGTATACACAACTCATTTTCTTGTTTTATTGTAAAACACATAAACAAGTACTTCAAAGTACTGAAAAGTAAACAGGTACCGAGGTGACCAGTATCGAGCACCGAAGTGTCCAGTACCGAGTACCAAAGTGACTAATTATGTCAGTACCGAAGTGACAGTGTACCAAAGTGACCTGATACCAAAGAAAACAGACCCGTCAGGTTCAGCAAATGATTTTCAGTTTGTAGCAGCAATACAAGAACAACACCATCAGTGCCAGCCATTAACTAAGGAAATGTGCATCAGTTTACGGACCTCCTGCTCAGTAACGATCATAATGTCAACATTAACTGTAACTTTAATATGATGAATTGAAATGATTTTTAAATCATTTAATATATTACTTTATCATTATGAACTGTTCTTTGATTTTATAGTGATTGTTGCATTTACAATAATATGTGCTAGATTTTTAATGAAATAAAATAAACATTGTTATCTGTCAATCGTCTTTGTTTTTAACTTAACATATTATAATAAATTCAGAAAAAACATAGGTGCCAAACTGACTATATCAGGTGCCGAATTAACCATACTGAGTGCCGAATTGACTATACTAAGTGCCGATCTGACTTGTATTCATGTATAACCTACCACCTATCGTACCAAATGAGCTAAAGAAGTACTTTTTCAGCTCAGCGGATTTTGCCTGGCTACTAATATAAATTTACCTGCTGGAACACAAATGAGCCTCAGATTACATAAGTATCAGTAAAGAAATTTTGTATGAATTTCACAAAATAATCTGCATTCCTGAATGCATGTTGCTTACCTGTCTGTCCTACCACTTGCTTTAGTTTAAAATTATCTCTCCGATATTTATTCTTCAATTCGTCGTCTTGGTTTCTTTTTACCGATTTATTTACAAGCAATGTGGAATAAACAATACTGCTCAAACACACCAACAGTCCAATAACAAAATACATATTAAAACTAAAAACATGCATATTTCTCTCGACTTGTCACATTTCCACAAATTTGTTTAAACATTCACCGCTCAATAATTGTCTCATCAAAGCACGTAACACCACAAGACATGTTTATTGTCATTTTGGAGACTATATCATATGCGAGTATGGTTCTGTTAAACTGTTTGTTTTAACATTGTGATAACAAACATTCCGATTTCCTTACATGTGTAGATAATTTTTCCGTTATATTTCGTGTACAAAGTCTACTGTCATTGTATATAAACAAAGATAAAACGGATAACACCTATAGACATGAAAACCTTCCTCCAACCGACTTTCCTAATTCTATCGGAACACCTCTTGATGGTTCGTAAGATAAACAAGGGACATAACTCTGAAAGCCCGGGAGAGTTTGTCATTTCTATATTGATAAATGGTTAATCTTAATATTATAGACAAAACAACGCTAAACATTTTTTTTCACTTCCTTTTCTCTTTTCTAGTTCGTAAAAGCGTTAATAGAGATTTTAAAACAATATAAATATTGACAGTAAAGTCAGCCTCTTAGAAGTGTGCTGAATCCTATAGTACATGTTTTTAAAATAAAAGTTTTCCAGATGAGCTGCATCAGTGAGATTTAACCAGTAGTCATCTTTCTTTTTACAGGTTCTCTCTTTTGCAGGTTTGTTCTCAATAATTTTCAGTAATTAGTAAATATTACCAGTATGTATGTTATGTTGCATGCAGTATTATGAACTTTGTGATTTTGAATTAAAAGGTCGCTTAAGTTACAAATAAAGAATTAGATTTGATTTGTTGATAACAGAATCAGACATATTACCAGGTGTCCTATATAATCATTTAGACCATGGTTTGTAAAACAGAAACCATTTATATTACATGTATATTGTTTGCTGGAGATTTCATAGAATTTTGTGTTAAAATGAGATACCTGGACAACACAAACAGCTGTGCTTATTAGTGCTAGTACATAGAAGCAGCAACCTCTAAAAAATACGGCTGCTGGATGCATTACCCCTAATGCAAAACCAACCTAATTGTGCATTAAATTCCTAGTGCATACCAGTTTTAAAGGTCTGGTTTAAATGAAATAAACTTTACTGAAATTTTAAGATAAAAAATTAACAAAGTATAAATTTTGTAACAGTAGATTTTATTTCCATAAACTTAAGTTCTGTAATAAACAAGTCATGCCAGTTTCATGTATTTGTAAATAAGCTAAAATAAAAAGCAATGCCTATAATATCTGTTCATTTGGATACCATAAGAACATTGGGACAAATTCATCACATGCTTAACAGTAGCTACAGGGAGTATTATATGGTGAAAGAAGGATTTTAATAAATTACAAATACAATTATTTAGCATCTAAGACAGAATGGAATAAACAAAGCACATTTCGTTTAGCAAGATTACATGTGCAGTCAACACATTTTCTTACAATTTTTGAATGTGATGTTTAAGAAACAATTCATGGAGGCTGTGGTGTATCATTTTTAAAAAATGGGTTGACCAATTATTGCATTATTTATCACGAGCAATAATGAGAGATAAAATGATGGCCATCCCATTGTAAAACAATGGCAAACCTAAGCATCAGAGAATTATTTCTATTCTAATAAGACATGGTGCATTTAGGATATTTATGTACCTATAGCCAACACCATTTTCCCCATAAACTGGCTGTCAGTCAATGTAACACAATATATTGCAAAGGATAATAAAACCATGTCCCTATTTATAAGATGAATATGTCATATGCAATAGCTTTATGGTGGATACTTTTTTGTAATTGGAACAGCCCTTCAAAACACACCCTCCTAGTCGCTTGTTAATTATACATAAATCATTTTTTTACCATAGTTGTGGTCTCGAAACGTTTATAGCACAGCATATTAGAATACTGCATTAACTTTATTCTTTATTCACTGTGAACAATTTACACACATTTCATATAAATGTAGCATTAAGTTAAAATAATGCAAAATTGACCTTAATAAAGACCGTGGAGACTTTTGAAACTTTGTTACCTATAATATTTGTATTGATAGTATTAAGGTAGACACTTGTCCGAGTTTCAAGAACTTTTACATCCAAGTACATGTACTACTAAAACTTATGTCCAAGTAGCTAATGTTAATATTGTTACAGCTATAAGAAACACATCCCACAGAACTCAGTTTACAACAAAATAGGATTACCCGTGGCATACAACTTATGTCATGTTTATCCATCACATTAAGATTTGTTTAATAAAAAAAAAATTCACTTTGTCAGCTTTACCATATCATTCCAACACAATATATCATTAGACTGGACACACCTCTAACATAACAAGTGTGGATGATATTGCCCAGGCAATACTAAGTCCATTACTGGCAAATAAAATTTTCTATTTCCAAGGGCCATAATTGCCTCAAAACTCATCAATGCTGACAAATATCAGCTAAATATCTGCAAACATTTAGATAAAGGTAAGGTGACACCTACCAGACTGTCATGTGCTATTCATCAGCATCCTATTTACCAAATATTATCATCCTACCATGCATTGTTACAGAGGAAACCAAAAACATGTGTTGATACCTATGTTCTATTTTTAGTCATCTTTGTCCATTGATCAACATCCTCGGTATAAATTTGAAACAAGGTACACTAAGGATGATTGTGCACAAGTTTGACAAAAATTGGCTAAGTGGTTTCAGAGGAGAAGACTTTTGAAAAAGTTTATAATGGACAATGGACGCCAAGTGAGAAGAAAAGCTCAAATGTCAGGAAAACATGTGTAATGAATGGACAGACAGACCTAATGCAAACCAATAATCCTCTTTGGTGAAGCTGGTAGAAGACTAATTAGTAAAACAGTAGTTTCTGGAGAGAAAAAAAGAATGATAAGTTTACAGATAATAAGGAACAGGGGCAAAGTGGACATGTAAAACTTCCAACTGATTGCTCTACTATATCTTCATGCATGTGGAGCCTATAAAGTTGTTACTACAAATACAAGGTGTACACGATTTAAATCCGTAGTATACATGTAACTACAGAGAACATAAACTATTTGAAACAATATTTTTACAGTTATAGAACAATAAAAATACAATTGTTCTTTACAGTATATACATGTTATATTGCACTCAAATAAAATACATTCTCCTTCATAATATTCAAATGTGTTTCATCTCACAGAGTTGCTCACATTTTACTGCTATTGAACAATGTGCCTAAGAAACTATTTATGCAATTCAAATGCTCCCCTTATAAGGTCTTCTCAAAAGAAGTTATGCCCACATCATGCCACTATGCCCACATCATGCCACTTCACATAACATTTGTATAATTACATTCCATAAAAGAAAATATTTCACAATAATTTTCTATTAACCAGTTGGTATTTATATTATATTTTCCTAAAACAGTGTTTAATCCTAGACCTCAAAATGTACTTTGGCAGGGAAATGTAGGAACATACAAAACATAATACCAAAGGAATCTCAACTCGGTAGAAAAACCAACAAAGTGAAATCAAATTTTTCATTTATATTATATTTTATTTGAAATCTCAATCGATTTAATTATACATAATTGCAACAGACCAAACATTGTTCCCTCTTCCTTATGAAATGTTAGGACTACATCTTGTTTACACTGAATACTTAAAGTAGTCCGCTCAGAGGAAAAAATTGATTTATAAATTATGCTGATGTAATTCAGGTGTTTTTATCCAATCAAAGCACTTAAAATTAATAAATTTACAGCATGAATATAATTATTTGATGATATTAATGAGCTGAAGGTTTGGATAACTTTTCAGATATTTTTTTTCTTCTTCTAACTGGTTAATCAATGTATTAAGAAATGGTGGGTTTTTCCATTTACTGGACTGGTCATTGGTTATACATGTAGCTTACAGGCCACCCTTTTTGATAAGGTAACAGTTTCTGTGTGGACAATGAGACCTTATAAGACGATAACTATTGTCGGCCCTCACTAAAGGCCACCCCTTTCATAAGGTCCCATTTTCTGTGTGGACAAAGAGGCCTACAAAAGACAAGGACTGTTGTATGCCTTCACTGAAGGCAAACCCTTTTATAAGGTCCCATTTTCTGAGTGGACCATGAGGCCTTATAAGACAAGGACTACTGTACTATTAACATGAAATTGTGGCAACTATTATGCATATTCCTGTTTTTTATTACAATTTTTTACTAACTATATTTTTCAATATTGTGGCTATTTCCTTCAACTATTTCTGGCTCCACATTTGCAAAAACTAAATTTTACTAGTTTTAACAGTAACGAGGAGCTAATTCCAAATATAAAAAAAACACTTAAAATGCCTTGAATCTCACAGGTCAACCAGAAAAGGTTAAAATATTATTGTAAAGGAGTTCCAATACCAGAAAGAACATAAAAGAACATAGACAGCTTTTCACATATCTTATCCATGTTACAAACTAGAGTAAAAAAACCTGTGAGCAATGCTCACCATTGATACCCCCCGCTTCACAATTACTTTGAAAATTCAGGTTTTCTTAATTATGAAATTGAAACTTTATCTAGTTAAACGTGAAGGCGAAATTGCAGATAATACATGTAACCCTCCCCCATCCCCCAAAGAATGGCATCCCCTATGTCAATGACAAAGTCCATGTTTTTCTATGGGAAACCTCCAATAATATTCTGATCAAAATGTTTAATATCCAGTGCACAATGGCAATATGTGACCAAGATTCTGTGTAAGTTTCAACAAATTCCATTCAGTGGTGTAGGAGGAGTTGCAAATAAAAGATGGGTATCCCATTATGTCCATTACAAACTCCATGTTTTTCTATGGGAAACCCCAAAAATCATTCTGATCAAAATGTTAAATATCTCCCGCACAATGGCACTATGTGACATGGATTCTGTGTAAGTTTCATCAAATTCCATTCAGTGGTGTAGGAGGAGTTGCACATAAGAGATGGCTATCCCCTTATGTCAATGACAGTCCATGTTTCTCTATGGGAAACCCCAAATATCTTTCCGATCAAAATGTTAAATATAACCTCCACAATGGCACTATGTGACATGGATTCTTTGTAAGTTTCAACAAATTCTATTCAGTGGTGTAGGAATGAGTTGCACATAAGAGATGGGTATCCCTTATGTCCATGACAAAGTCCATGTTTTTCTATGGGAAACCCCAAATATCATTCCAATCGAAATGTTTAATATCTAGTGCACAATGGCAATATGTGACAACATTCGGTGTAAGTTTCATCAAATTCCATTTAGTGGTGTAGGAGGAGTTGCACATAAGAAATAGGTATCCCCTTATGTCAATGACAATGTCCATGTTTTTCTATGGGAAACCCCAAATATCGATCCGATCAAAATGTTTAATTTCTCCTGCACAATGGCACTACAAGATTCTGTGTAAGTTTCATTAAATTCCATTCAGTGGTGTAGGAGGAGTTGCACATAAGAGATAGGGACCCCCTTTAGGTCAATGACAAAGTCCATGTTTTTCTACGGGAAACCCCAAATATCATTCCGATCAAAATGTTAAATATCTCCTGCACAATGGCACTATGTGACAAAGATTCTGTGTAAGTTTCATCAAATTCCTTCCAGTGGTGTAGGAGGAGTTGCAAATAATAGAAAGTGTAACAGACGAACAGAAGTACGGACGGACGGACACCATGAACACTAAAGCGGGGGTTATAAAAAGCGTAGATATAAAACTGTCTCATTACATGAATCGATTAGTGGCATAACAGTTTAAGTTTTTAACAACATCAAATCTTCAGTTAAAGTTTTTACCAATAAGAATGAAATAACAAGATAATGGTAACAATAAAGATAGATCAGGAAATATAAATTCCTCATTGACCTTAATAGTTATCAAAATACAAAATTCTGTGGTATTAAATGCATTTTAATTCTTTATTGCTTGTAAACTATTTGTACCATTGAAAAAGGTATATTGAGACAAATTCACTGATGAAATCATGTGCCAGACGCTGTTTTTCCACTTATCAAATGTCCTTTGGCTGTTGTGACAATCGACGATCGCACAAATTCGATCGCCAAGGCTAGTATTCGACATAATTATGACTATACCAATGTAAATAACCAGTGTAGCATGTACCATGTAATGTCGGATTGTTTATTACGCCACCTGTCGACACGAACGATAACTCCTATATGACCAATTTCTGACATCGTCTATATTGAAACGAAAATTAAGATGAAAAGTTAAAATTAAAAAAAAAATGCAAAATTAAAAAAAAACATAATAAGATCAACATTTTTTACTGTTTGAATGTCTTTCAACATTTACTGCAAAATTAAAATCTGAAATAGGTACATGTAAATCTTAATGTAAAATTTACTTGCAAGTAAACTTACCAGTCAAACAGGGATACAGTGCAGATAATGATTATAATACTGTTTCTATCACAGAATTGTACATTCTCTGATTTTATACGTAATATTTCAACTGCTTGACCGGTGTAGAAAATATAGTTCTTGTCACTGGTGAATTTGTTGTTCTCAGCAGCTTATCAGTTTGAAATAATAACGTCATAATAAAAACTCTTTACGTCATAAACAAAACATCTTCCATTTACCGCGTATTCAAGTCATGAACGTAAAATTGGGGTTGGGAGAATTTGTACTTCATTTCACAAATTTACTACTTTTTAAAATTAGAGAAACAAAATCTTACATTAGCAATCTTGGATTATCGGATTTCTCCAATCTCAATAATAAAATTATGGAAATTTACCTATCTCGATAGGAGAAATCCGATAATCCACTCGTACCAATGTAAGATCCTATATTTCTAGTTCCAGGAAACAGTTCTGGTAGTACTAGTATGGCAACCATTATCTCCACTTAATCGTTAATGTAGATATGTGTAAAAATCACACAAATAAATAAAAATTGATAGGAATTTCAAAATTCCAAGTTTACGCACTAAATACTGAATGCCAACTATTGATAAAAACTGTGAACGCTGTTTAACACATAGGCTATACACATAAAATACTGATCACATTTTGATCTGATACACAAAAAGCACCAGACAGCATCAGACGTTAAACAATTCCAAACCCTTGTGTGTGTTCTATTGCTAACAATAACTTCTCTTGAAGAGTTTTTTTGTCATTATAAGTGGGGAGATCTAAAATGTTAAAACAGGTATGTGCCACTGGAAGATACTGGTCACCACCTTGTGTTGGCTGGATCATAACTTTAATGGTTTCCATTCCTAAAATTGGAATCCTGTCACTTCCTGTTAGAAATACTGAAAGGAGAAGTTTACAATTATACTTTTTATAATATTATAACAAAAACTTTTGGTTTCTAAGTTCTAAACAATGCAACTGTTTTTTGTCTAATCATGACTAATTTACTTATAACTAAATTGATCATAATTTATACATCAACTCAATTACCATAAAAGGTTGTGTATTGTCCGCAGTCTTTTTATTTCTATTTTTATCTGAGAAGATGGGTGCATATACCATAGCAACAGACTTGAGAGAGTTTATTTTACTTGTTGATTGTTGTCATTGGTGGTCACCATTTTGTTATTTTTGGTTAATTTCGTACTACATATTATAACATGATTCTTATACTTGTATGGATATTAATTTTTATTTAAAATGTTTTTACTATTAAGATATTAGTTATATGGGACAATGAAAAATTAAAACAATTACTAAAATAGTGGATATTTATCTGTTTATATAAAATGTAACTTGTGTCATTTACTATTATAACCAGTGCGAGTAACCTGGTCATTCAGGATCAATGTGTTGATTTCAATGATTAAGGAATTAAGGTATCCGACCCATAATTGAAGTCACAGTTTAATTTTATTTTTCGACCAAAAAATATAGCTTAATTAAATCAATATATTGCTAATTAATGATACAATTTAAATATCTCGTTTTACTATAAGTCAATTTTAACATTTTTTTATAAAAAAAGTTAGTTGCTCAAATAGTATTTCCGATGTTTGCCGAAAATTACCGAGGTCTGCTCCATTGAAAAACAATGGACATCCGGGACACCAAATTTGATCACGTGGTCAATTATGGTCCGGATACCTTAAAATAAAATGTGTGATCTTTTTTGTTTCTTTTCTTTTGTTGATTAATTAAATTTGACAAATAGGTCAAACTAGTACATGCAGCATTTTTTTCACTATTTTCTGGTCCAAGAAAGTGGTGCAGACAATATGTAAATTTAGACTACACGCAGCTTTTTACTAAAACTAATACATACCATTAAATAATTATGCCGTTTTATAAATAAGGTAAACACACCAATCAACGTATACACATTTTATAATTTAACAATTTTCTTACATAAAAACTTCTTCTTTTGTTCTAATGACATATCATGGAATACATCCCAGAATAGTTTGATAGTAGGGTGATATCTGTGATACTCTCCTTTGTATTCTGTATTCTGAAAAAAAATTATGAAACAATATAGTCATTAATCATGAACATATATAAACAAGTGTGAACACAGAAAAATTGACTAACCTGCATTCCACATCAGTAAAGAAAAAAATTATTCTTTCGATCTTCATGAACAATATAACAATTCTGGAACAGAAAAAATGTCTAGCCCTCATTCAGCATCGGTAGTGAAAACAAGTGTGGACACAGAAAAACGTCTCGCCTGCATTCCGCATCAGTAACGAAAATAAATTTCGTCATAAGCATTACGTAAATAGCATTAAATATCAGCAGCGGCCTGTATACAAAATATTGTCACCATACCCTACATAGTTACAGGGGAACAGCCGTAACCCAAAAACTTTAACGTAGTCACTGGACCTACCAGACAGTCATGTACTATTAATCAGCAACCTATATACCAAATATTGTTATCCTACCATGCGTAGTTACAGAGGAACTATCGTAACCCAAAAACTTAAATGCAGTCGCTGGACCATGAAATTGAGGTCAAGGTCAGGTGACACCTACCAGACAGTCATGTACTAGTCATCAGCAACCTATACACCAAATATTGTCATCCTACCATGCGTAGTTACAGAGGAACTGTCGTAACCCCAAAACTTTAACGTAGTCGCTGGACCGTGAAATTGAGGTCAAGGTCAGGTGACACCTACCAGACAGTCATGTACTAGTCATCAGCAACCTATACACCAAATATTGTCATCCTACCATGCGTAGTTACAGAGGAACTGTCATAACCCCAAAACTTTAACGTAGTCGCTGGACCGTGAAATTGAGGTCAAGGTCAGGTGACACCTACCAGACAGTCATGTACTAGTCATCAGCAACCTATACACCAAATATTGTCATCCTACCATGCGTAGTTACAGAGGAACTGTCGTAACCCCAAAACTTTAACGTAGTCGCTGGACCGTGAAATTGAGGTCAAGGTCAGGTGACACCTACCAGACAGTCATGTACTAGTCATCAGCAACCTATACACCAAATATTGTCATCCTACCATGCATAGTTACAGAGGAATGGTCGTAACCCCAAAACTTTAATGTAGTTGCTGGACCGTGAAATTGAGGTCAAGGTCAGGTGACACCTACCAGATAGTCATGTACTAGTCATCAGCAACCTATACACCAAATATTGTCATCCTACCATGCATAGTTACAGAGGAACTGTCATAACCCCAAAACTTTAACGTAGTCGCTGGACCGTGAAATTGAGGTCAAGGTCAGGTGACACCTACCAGACAGTCATGTACTAGTCATCAGCAACCTATACACCAAATATTGTCATCCTACCATGCGTAGTTACAGAGGAACTGTCGTAACCCAAAAACTTTAACGTAGTCGCTGGACCGTGAAATTGAGGTCAAGGTCAGGTGACACCTACCAGACAGTCATGTACTAGTCATCAGCAACCTATACACCAAATATTGTCATCCTACCATGCATAGTTACAGAGGAACTGTCGTAACCCAAAAACTTTAACGTAGTCACTGGACCGTGAAATTGAGGTCAAGGTCAGGTGACAGGTGACTGACTGGCAAGTACTCATCATAAGCTACCTCTGGACCAAATTTGATGGACCTAGGGCTTGGGCTTACAAAGATATGAAGCAAGATGTCAAGTGTTTACGCCGCCGCCGGATTCCCATACATATGTCTCGCCTCCAGCGACTTTCGTCGCAGGCGAGACAAAAACTATGAGCAATTGTATTGTCATGATATAATATATACTGCATGATTACAGATTAGCTGACCCTATTCACAAATTTTAAGGTAGTCACTGGACTGTGAAATGAAGTCAAGGTCAGGTGATACCTACCAGACAGTCATGTACCTTTCATCAGCAACCTATACACCAAATATTGTCTTCCTACCATTCATGGTTACTGAGGAACTGACTTAATCCAATAACTTTAACTTAGTCACTGGACTGCAAAAATAAGGTCAAGGTCAGGTGACAGGTGACAAACTGACAAGTACTCATCATAAGCTACCACTGGACCAAACTAGGTTTCCCTATGGCTTAAGCTTACAAAGATATAAAGCAAAATGTCAAGTGTTAGCTGTCGCTGGCCGATCTCCATATTTGAGTTTGCTTCCAGTGACTACCATAAAAGTGAGACAAAAATAGCATTACATAGTTATAATGTAAACTACAAAAACTGTGAGCAATGCTCAGTAATTGATACCCCTGCTGACCTATGTCACACAATGGCAAAGTATATGTTTTTCTATGGGAAACCCCAAATATCATTCTGATCAAATTGTAAAAATATCAGGTGCACAATTGCACCAGGACAAAAATTCTGTAAAAGTTTCATTAAATTCTATTAAGTGTTGTAGGAGGATTAATGGAGATATTGTAATGGACTAACGGACACCCCCCCCCCCCCTTTTCCCCCTATCACTGTATAACCCCCACTTTTCAAGCGATGTGTATATATAAAGTTCTTTGCCTATCTAATGTTACAAATTGGTTTGTTATGGTCAAGTGGTAAATACATGTATTACATGAGAAATTAATAAAAGAATATAAGAATAAAACTTTCGGTTGCCCTAGTTATTTTACAACAGTTGGCAATCATTAAGGAATCTAATTTTCTATATTATGAATAAAAAAAAATGAATAACAATTACTATTACAATAGATTAACTAACCTTTTCTAGAATATGGAAGTCATAGTTTTCATTTCCAACGACCATTGCCTGCAGTTCCAAAGGATGAAATAATTCCTGAAAACAACAGTATACATTTGTGTGAGATTTTTATTTCCACAGTTTTTTGCTATATTAAAGCCTCCAGTTTTTATGTGATGAAACGTTTTTATGTTTTTGAAACTGAAGTGCCCTGTGAGACCACCTGGACCTTTGGCATTTAACTGACACCTGGACCTTAGGCAGTAAACTGACACATGGAAATTTGGCATTAAACTGACACCTGGACCATTGGCATTAAACTGACACATGGAAATTTGGCAGTAAACTGACACCTGGACCTTAGGCAGTAAACTGACACATGGAAATTTGGCAGTAAACTGACACCTGGACCTTAGGCAGTAAACTGACAAATGGAAATTTGGCAGTAAACTGACACCTGGACCTTTGGCATTAAACTGACACATGGAAATTTGGCAGTAAACTGACACCTGGACCTTAGGCAGTAAACTGACACATGGAAATCTGGCAGTAAACTGACACCTGGACCTTTGGCATTAAACTGACACCTGGACCTTTGGCAGTGAACTGACACCTGGACCTTTGGCAGTAAAATGACAATGAAAATTAAAGTTGGGTCTTGCCCTAAGTCAGACAGGAATTCACAACCCTTTTGACAATCATTGATCAAATTATAGTAACAAAATATTTAAATTGATGTCTATTTACAGATACATGTTGTTTAAAGTATATGTTAATATTAATTTTTAAATATATTTATTATTAATAAATGCACAACTTGTTCTGAATAGAAACTGCTCAACTTAAAAGAAAACATTTTCAAATATTTATTGCTTGGTTGTTTGAATGGTTTTTAACATAACTTATGGAATTGTTCAGCTATATTGTGGCATACCCAGAAAAACCACTTGATCTTTGTTAGGAAAACTGTCAACCATGTCAATTAAGATTGGAGCCCAGCATACCCTACCTGCAGTAAGGCTCCTAATCACAACCTCAGCATTGACAGGCATAAGTAGATTACTACCTTAACCACTTATCCAGAGAGGCTCCTTTTAATATTAAGGTCATTTTTTAAATTCAAATACTAATTTATTGGAGTACTTTTCTTATGCTTCACTTCTGGGGAAACCTTTGCTTGCTGGGATAAAATACTAGTAAATTTAAAAAGGACTAGTAGCTATAGGAAAATACATACAATTCCCTGGTAAATCACAGCACTGGTCATGCTGGTAATAGGAATGAATCATGGATGTAATCCTGACAGAGCAAGGGTTTAGTACCAGTTTGCCGATTCCCAGATTGCAGTTTCTAATTTGCCGACTCCCAGTTGGGCATCAAGTTACGTGGTTTTGGTGAAAAGTTACATGTTCTTGGGTGCTTAAAACATGGATTGACAGTAGAAAAATAGGAAGAATTTAAGCCCCAATAAAAAATGTGGACTCAATTTTGTGTGAGATTTGATGATTTCGTGTGAGATTTTTAGTCGACCCTGAATTTGCATTGTTTTTAAGCATTTTGGTTCTTTTATTTTATTTGTTGTTTTGTTGTTTCATCTTATTGTTAATCATGTTGTTGTTCTGGATGGGCCCTGTATTGGACATATGTTTCCCCCTCTTATAGTGTATTTGCCACTGTGTGAAATACTGAAGTCAATATTAAAAGCAGTACGAAATGCATGGTTGACATTGGTGCTGCTGTCCTTCAGTCAGGTATATATTGACACCCATGAACTGATGAATAATTAAAGTATTTTGCAAGTTTTAGCTCTTTGGAAAACAGGAATTTTTGAAATATTTATGACCTCAAAAATTATAGCCAGCATTATGTATGTTCCCAATCAGCTGACCATGCCAAATTTAGCCTCGGTTATTAGAAAATGTTGTATAAAATAATCTTTGTTTGTCTGTTTTTGTTTCAACTATTTCTTATTTCATTAATTAATTTAGAAAGTTGTATTTACTGCTAAAACAAGTGTGGACACAGAAAAACGTCTCGCCTGAATTCCGCATCAGTAACGAAAATAAATTTCGTCATAAGCATTACGTTAATAGCATTAATTATGAGCAGCGGCCTGTATACCAAATATTGTCACCATACTATGCATAGTTACAGAGGAACTGTCCTAATACAAAAACTTTAACGTAGTCGCTGGACCGTGAAATTGAGGTCAAGGTCAGGTGGAACCTACCAGACAGTCATGTACTGTTAATCAGCAACCTATATACCAAATATTGTCATCCTACCATGCGTAGTTACAGAGGAACTATCGTAACCCAAAAACTTTAACGCAGTCGCTGGACCATGAAATTGAGGTCAAGATCAGGTGACACCTACCAGACAGTCATGTACTAGTCATCAGCAACCTATACACCAAATATTGTCATCCTACCATGCGTAGTTACAGAGGAACTGTCGTAACCCCAAAACTTTAACGTAGTCGCTGGACCGTGAAATTGAGGTCAAGGTCAGATGACACCTACCAGACAGTCATGTACTAGTCATCAGCAACCTATACACCTAATATTGTCATCCTACCATGCGTAGTTACAGAGGAACTGTCGTAACCCCAAAACTTTAACGTAGTCGCTGGACCGTGAAATTGAGGTCAAGGTCAGGTGACACCTACCAGACAGTCATGTACTAGTCATCAGCAACCTATACACCAAATATTGTCATCCTACCATGCGTAGTTACCGAGGAACTGTTGTAACCCCAAAACTTTAACGTAGTCGCTGGACCGTGAAATTGAGGTCAAGGTCAGGTGACACCTACCAGACAGTCATGTACTAGTCATCAGCAACCTATACACCAAATATTGTCATCCTACCATGCGTAGTTACAGAGGAACTGTCGTAACCCAAAAACTTTAACGTAGTCGCTGGACCGTGAAATTGAGGTCAAGGTCAGGTGACACCTACCAGACAGTCATGTACTAGTCATCAGCAACCTATACACCAAATATTGTCATCCTACCATGCGTAGTTACAGAGGAACTGTCGTAACCCAAAAACTTTAACGTAGTCGCTGGACCGTGAAATTGAGGTCAAGGTCAGGTGACACCTACCAGACAGTCATGTACTAGTCATCAGCAACCTATACACCAAATATTGTCATCCTACCATGCATAGTTACAGAGGAACTGTCGTAACCCAAAAACTTTAACGTAGTCACTGGACCGTGAAATTGAGGTCAAGGACAGGTGACTGACTGGCAAGTACTCATCATAAGCTACCTCTGGACCAAATTTGATGGACCTAGGGCTTGGGCTTACAAAGATATGAAGCAAGATGTCAAGTGTTTACGCCGCCGCCGCCGCCGGATTCCCATACATATGTCTCGCCTCCAGCGACTTTCGTCGCAGGCGAGACAATAAGCATATTCAAGTCTAACATTATTTATTATTTTATTTTGTAATTTGATTTCAAACTAATATTCCTTAGTTAACTTCTCAAAATTGATTGGTATCATCTTTATAAATCAGAGGTAAAATAATCAAAAGTGTAATCTCAGAATTTATCTATTATGCTACGAACAATCCATTGTAAAACAAAGATAGCAGCTTACGAAAATAACCATTAGCTTCGTACAGAGAAACTGACAATATTTTTCACTTGACATTTATTTATTTTTGTTTGAGATCATCGTCTCATGCCATTAGAGCATAGGGACCTTCAAAATTGCATGAGATTTTTTCTCATGCCATGAGATATCACATGTATGAAACAGGGACACAACATGTGGTAATGATTGCAGGTTAAATTGTTCATTTTATTTATAGATTTATTTATTATGAAAACAGAATACATTGTAAAAAGTGAATAGTTCAGCAAGACCAACCAATGAATGGACCAGTCTATACCTCCCATAGCTCTGTGGTTAGTCCCAAGACCAAATAATAAATGGATTAACCAATAAATAGACCAGTCTATTTGTTACCTCCCCATAGCTCTGTGGTTAGTACCAAAGCCAACCAAATGAATTAATCAGTCTATATTTCCTACTAATTGCTCAGCAGTTAGTCACAAGACCAAACAATGAATAGACCAGTCTATTTGTTACCTCCCCATAGCTCTGTGGTTAGGCCATGTAAAAAAAATCATTAGCTTCTCAGGCCACTTTTCAAATTTTTTGATGAGGCAGGGAGGAGTCTTTTTTTTTCCTTGTTTTTTCTTAAAAAAATTGTTGCTTCTCAGGCCATTTTTCAATTTTTTTAATGAGGCAGGGCGGCTCTTTTTTTTTTTTCTGGCATGTACTTGTGGAAACTTTCATCATGTCTGAATTATTAAAATATAGCATCTGTTCTTATATACTGGTATATAAACAAGAAATTGAAGAATTCTGTTATAATGGGAAATTAAAACCAACTTTTTGTATACATATGTGTTGTCTTCTTTTTAATATATGTACTGCAATTGGTAACACGGCGGGGCCTGAGAAGCTAATAATATTTTTTTTTTGGCCTTAGTACCAAAGCCAACCAAATGAATTAATCAGTCTATATTTCCTACTAATTGCTCAGCAGTTAGTCACAAGACCAAACATCGAATAGACCAGTCTATATGTTGCCTCACTATTGATCAGCAGGAAGTCTTTTGTTTTATCCAATCCAGATATTTAAATAATGATTGCTTGCATCTTATGTAACACTTAATCGTAATACACTTACCAGAACTTTTGAATCACAGACCTTTAGGAAGCCATCATTGAAGGCTGTGAAGTGCTTCTCTATTGATTTATTGAATATGTAATTTATATACAAATCTAAATATTCTTTCCTGTAAAAAATAACACAAAACGTAAGAAAGCCATTGTTTATGTTACTGCAAAGTACAAAATGACTGCAAAAGAAAAACTTCTATTTAATTATTCCATTACACTATAAATTGCTACCAACATCTTTTTATAAAATAATGTACTTTACATACAGAGAAAACACCAAATAGAAATATAACATATTTTTTCAGATTTACATCCCTTTTTAGAAAAAATTTTAAAAACAAAATTCCAACTCAAGACCAATTAGGAAACTAACCCCATTTTTTTATGGAAAGTTAAAATTTCCACTATTAAAACTAGACAAAGTCGATCTAGTGATCGCTGATACCCCCGCTTTTGTGAAAAATTTTCTAATGTTTTTCGTGGACTGCGACCTTGAAATTTGATGGATTTCCCCCAAAATCAAAAGGCTTTTTACCAACCTGATATATAACAATATCCCAAAGTTTCATTCAAATCGGATGCAAACTTTTTGAGTTATTGTCGGGAAACAACTTTTATGTTAAAATTTCTAACGTTTTCATGGACTGTGACCTTGAAATTTGACGTATTTCCCCCAAAATCGATAGGCTTCTTACCAACCTGATATATGACAATATCCCAAAGTCTCATTCAAATCGGATGTATACTTTTTGAGTTATTGTCCGGAAACAACTTTTTTGTTAAAATTTCTAACGTTTTTCGTGGACTGTGACCTTGAAATTTGACGGATTTCCCCCAAAATCGATAGACTTCTTTCCAACCTGATATATAACAATATCCCAAAGTTTCATTCAAATCGGATGCAAACTTTTTGAGTTATTGTCCGGAAACAACTTTTATGTTAAAATTTCTAACGTTTTCATGGACTGTGACCTTGAAATTTGACATATTTCCCCCAAAATCGATAGGCTTCTTACCAACCTGATATATAACAATATCCCAAAGTCTCATTCAAATCGGATGTAAACTTTTTGAGTTATTGTCCGGAAACAACTTTTTTGTTAAAATTTCTAACGTTTTTCGTGGACTGTGACCTTGAAATTTGACGGATTTCCCCCAAAATCGATAGGCTTCTTTCCAACCTGATATATAACAATATCCCAAAGTTTCATTCAAATCGGATGCAAACTTTTTGAGTTATTGTCCGGAAACAACTTTTATGTTAAAATTTCTAACGTTTTTCGTGGACTGTGACCTTGAAATTTGACGGATTTCCCCCAAAATCGATAGGCTTCTTACCAACCTGACATATAACAATATCCCAAAGTTTCATTCAAATCGGATGTAAACTTTTTGAATTATCATCCGGAAACCAAATGTGGACGTCCGAACGGACGGACGGACGGACATGAGGACCACTATAAACTCCCGACTCTGTCGAGCGTGGGTATAAAAATTAAGTACCAACAGATAAACAAGTAGCATCCAATGAAGAAAAACTATAATGATAAAATGAAAAAGCACCATCAGTATCATGACAATCATCATATAATGATGAGCTCTCGTCACACTTAATTTATGTTCTGTTTAGAACCGCTGTGCTAAAGTACAAATACCTATTACTTTTAGTCACTGGTTTGTTTGCACCACCTGGAATTAATTCTATATTTTTAACTTCACCAAAACTTTCAACAGAAATCTAAAAAGACAGACAATTATCGTATTAGTCTCTGCTGATGTATACTACATGAAATTATTATACACCACATATTAAAGTAACATTGTTTGTTTATTTAATGTTCAACCACTTTATAATTAACCAACCAGAATAATTTATTATCAACAATATATTCATCATTCAAATCATCAAACAACATTTCTTCTGTAGAAAAGTCATTAATACAGTAAAGCAGGCCTCCACTCAACTGTGAACAAATTCTGTGAAACAGAATGTATAAAATCTTTGTAAACTGATTGTGCTGAAACTAAAAGCATTGCTTATTCCAAACACACATTTCATTCCCAAAGATTTTGGTATAAGTAGTTTTAATAATTACTTATAAGAAATATAAGTTATGTTTATACAAACAGCCATAAATTGAACTAATCTACATTATTAGTATTTAAACAGATCACACACATTGAAATTGATTTAATTGCCTTAGATCTGAGGTTAATGAGTTCTGCACTTGACACTTAACAGCTACAGCTGGACAGCACACCAGGGAACATTATCTTTTCCTTATATTTGTACAGGTTAACACATCAATTTTTCTCAGAATAATTAATTAATTCTCTTGAACAGTTAGTCTCCTCCCATTTCTGGGTGTTTCCATTGAATAACTGTTGTGTGCATTTAAGCCATTAGCCTGCCCTTGTGTATTCAGTGTTCTGGTTATTAGTAGTCAAAGAAATTCTCTACTCATTAAGTGTTGTGATCACAATTTTACCACCCACCAACCCCTGTCCAAACACCTTCAATATTGTCATGACAAGGGGAACATTTCAGCATTTTAGTGATAATTTTGTTTTTGGACTGAACATTTCTTAAAATTTCATTCATCCCCCAAGTATTTCGAGGATATAATTACAAAATTTTCATTCCTATGCCAGTGTCCCCATTGCAGACCTTGCACTACCTGGCTGCAGATGAGACCCTCGTCTCATCCCGTCCCCATTGCAGACCTTGCACTACCTGGCTGCAGATGAGACCCTCGTCTCATCCCCTGGAGAACCCTTGCAGACCTTGCACACTCCGGCTGCAGATGAGACCCTCGTCTCATCCCCTAATGGAGATCCCTCGCTCCATATTCCCTTATACTGGCGGATTGTCGGGCAGGCAGTTTCAATCCAAGGACTGCAGGCTACTTGCTCTGACAGGAATTTAAATTTATTTTCTTAGCTGAGTGTTTCCCTAAGGCCAAAATTATGTATATATTTTTTATAGTGATAATAAAGTTATATATATAGATCTTTGTCTGTTTAAACCAGAACATATCACAAGGCTAATAATATGGCATGGCTTTACACTCAGTTTCCTTCACCCAAATTTGTTATGGATTTACCACATTGGATATTTAGGGCCAAATGCTCAACTTAACTTATGGTGCGTTTATCAAACCTAATTGCCTGGGAAAAACTTGCAAACTTTGAACTCTCCATGTGTTACTTTGAGGGTTTGTGTCATAGATACAGAATAGGGAGTTTCATTACAATTTGGAAATTCACATGGCTAGTGCAATGAATCTAAATTATCAGATATGCTTTGAACATGTCACAATACAGAACAATCATTTCAACACTACACTGTGGAACAAGTTTACCAATACACATTTAATAAAAATTCTTACATGTATACTTCTGCAAAATGTATAAATGGTACTTTTAATCTATATTTATTTCATAAATACACAAATGAAGACTTTTTGTGCAGTCTTGGTTTGTACTAAAGTACATTTTTTTTATTGGACTGAAACAAAAAACTCAATAGTGTTTGTTAATTGTCAAATTTCCCTTACATTTCTTTCTCAACAATTTTAGAAATCTGGTAATGTAATACAGCTGGAGATTGTCCAGCTGGCACGATCAATTAAAATTCTGAGACAACATGCACTGTGAAATCCAGCTGGCACGATCTATTAAAATTCTGAGACAACAAGCACTGTGAAATCCAGCTGTCACGATCAATTAAAATTCTGAGACAACAAGCACTGTGAAATCCAGCTGGCACGATCTATTAAAATTCTGAGACAACAAGCACTGTGAAATACAGCTGGCACGATCTATTAAAATTCTGAGACAACAAGCACTAGTTTATATTTGATAGTTCTGATGAATAACCCACAACATATTATTGTAAATTAACATATAATATATGGGCCTCGGTGGCCGAGTGGTTAAGGTAGTTCGTCTACTATTGATCACGTGGTTTGTCAACACTGAGATTGACGGTTTGATTCTCACTGCAGGCAGGGTGTACAGGTCTGGGGTTTTCTCTGGCTACACTGGCTTCCTCCCCAATAAAAACTGGACACCATGATATAGCTGAAAAATTGCTGAAAGTGGCAGTAAACACCATCAAACAAACAAACAAAAACATATAATATAACTGTTCATTAACCTCTTATCAAATATTCATACCTCAAAATGAAGACAGAATACATCTTCAAAATCATCTCCATTATATTCCATCATCTGTTCTAAACCTCTGTAATAGTAAAAAAACTCAAGAGCTACATGTGTGTAATTATCTTCAGATAAGTGAGCTGAAGGTCTTACACGAAGCACATATCAAAATTTTACTTTGATCATTAAAAGAAATCTGTGTAGTTGGGAACAATAAAGTTCTTGATTATACCAAGACAAGTTAGACTGCCTTCTGTCCACAGAGGTACATTATGCAGAACACATAGTTAGAAAGTAAGCATAATTACTTGAGGTCAAGATTTTTTATTACCAAAATATTTTGCTAATTGCATCTATAGTCCACAAAGAGTAATAGATTATCTAAAAGATAGATAATTATCATATGATTCTCTGCTAAAAGTGTTTCCTAACTATATCACCACTTTATAATTTAATGGCAATCCTTCATTCTTGAAACAAAATTTTCTAATTCCACTTTTCCAAAAAGTAGTTGTTTTTTATACATTTCTGACTTGGTATACCACCACCCCAATTATCTCTATAATGAATTCTAGTTTCCAAGGTGACAATGATAAAGGGGGACTGTAAAATATGAATCTTTAATATATTAACACCACTAAGGGTCTTGTAGGCCTACAGAAACATACTCCACTGAAATATATTTTGAACCTTGTTTTTTACTTTTGACCATTTTAAATAAGGAGTATGATGACCATATTAAAATGAATGAAATAATAAAGAAACTATGTCTTCCCCTACAATACATGTAAAAAGGGGATACAATTTGGAACCTTTAAAAATCAATAACCAAAATAAATAGACAATATCTGCCTGTGATGACTTATTAAATTCAAATGTGGTGTTGCTACATGGGTGGGTCATTTGTGTAAACAAAACCTATTTTTGAAGCAAATGTTAGGACTTATTAAAGTTTATTACAAGTGTGGGGTTTGATAAACAAAAGGCTGTCTTTAATGAAATGATATAAAATTCAAAATATGTTTACAAACCTCCCAGTTTGTGGCAACAATTCTTTTAAATCTTCAAGATCTGGTGCTCTATAATAAAAGTAATAAGTTAATACAATGTGTGAATCTTCAAGATCTGGTACTCCATAATAAAAGTAATAAGTTAATACAATGTGTGAATCTTCAAGATCTTGTGCTCTATAATAAAATTAATAAGTTAATACAATGTGTGAATCTTCAAGATCTGGTGCTCTATAATAAAAGTAATAAGTTAATACAATGTGTGAATCTTCAAGATCTGGTGCTCTATAATAAAAGTAATAAGTTAATACAATGTGTGAATCTTCAAGATCTTGTGCTCTATAATAAAATTAATAAGTTAATACAATGTGTGAATCTTCAAGATCTGGTGCTCTATAATAAAAGTGATAAGTTAATACAATGTGTGAATCTTCAAGATCTGGTACTCTATAATAAAAGTGATAAGTTAATACAATGTGTGAATCTTCAAGATCTTGTGCTCTATAATAAAATTAATAAGTTAATACAATGTGTGAATCTTCAAGATCTGGTGCTCTATAATAAAAGTGATAAGTTAATACAATGTGTGAATCTTCAAGATCTGGTACTCTATAATAAAAGTGATAAGTTAATACAATGTGTGAATCTGGTGCTCTATAATAAAAGTAATAAGTTAATACAATGTGTGAATCTTCAAGATCTGGTGCTCTATAATAAAAGTGATAAGTTAATACAATGTGTGAATCTTCAAGATCTGGTGCTCTATAATAAAACAAGATCTGGTACTCTATAATAAATGTAATAAGTTAATACAATGTGTGAATCTTCAAGATCTGGTGCTCTATAATAAATGTAATAAGTTAATACAATGTGTGAATCTTCAAGATCTGGTGCTCTATAATAAATGTATTAAGTTAATACAATGTGTGAATCTTCAAGATCTGGTACTCTATAATAAATGTAATAAGTTAATACAATGTGTGAATCTTCAAGATCTGGTGCTCTATAATAAATGTAATAAGTTAATCCAATGTGTGAATCTTCAAGATCTGGTACTCTATAATAAAAGTAATAAGTTAATACAATGTGTGAATCTTCAAGATCTGGTGCTCTATAATAAATGTAATAAGTTAATACAATGTGTGAATCTTCAAGATCTGGTGCTCTATAATAAAAGTAATAAGTTAATACAATGTGTGAATCTTCAAGATCTGGTGCTCTATAATAAATGTATTAAGTTAATACAATGTGTGAATCTTTAAGTCTGGTGCTCTATAATAAAAGTAATAAGTAAATACAATGTGTGAATCTTCAAGATCAGGTGCTCTATAATAAAGTAATAAGTTAATACAATGTGTGAATCTTCAAGATCTGATGCTCTATAATAAAACAAGATCTGGTACTCTATAATAAATGTATTAGTTAATACAATGTGTGAATCTTCAAGATCTGATGCTCTATAATAAAACAAGATCTGGTACTCTCAGGCCTGTCAACTTTCCGGATTTTCGCGGGTTTTCCCGATTTTCGGGTCTTGATTTTGTGAAAACCCGAAACCCGATATAGGGTTTCTAAAATGGATAAAAAACCCGATTTTGAACAATGCCTACCGATAAAATTTGGAAAATCACGATTTTCAACCATGGGAAGCAACTGTCCACAACATCCAATCAAATTATTCGTTTCATAACGATGTCGGCTAATTTTACGCTTCATCTAAAGACCAATTGACCTGGTGGCGTATTGTTTTTCTTGTTGTATACAAAAGTCGAGTGATACATAATTATGAGTAATTTGTTCCTAATAGGATGATTAGTTAAATTGAAATTCGGAGCTTGGGTGTTGTTGTCGTAATGGGATTACGGTAATTTTATTAGTCTTTGGTAAAAAATAATTAATTTTAACCATTATTAACTACATTCTTAATTGGGGTTTTTAATTACTCAATCAAAAAGATCAAAAGGGTTAATGAAAAAAACTTGAATGGGCGAACGGGTTTAAAGATGTCTGCTTGGATGCTGTTTTGATACCGTGAAATGTATTCATTTTTTCTGTTTCGTATATATATATGGGCATTTCACAAAATATCATCAGTTTTAGATGAGTTCAATTAAGCATGGTTGTCACTCCTCCGAGTAAGAAAAAACGGTCCTCGTGCCGTTTTCTAGAGAAATGGTTGAACGATTCTAAGTACAGTACGTGGCTGAGTAAATCCCATCAGGGTGACTCACATGCATATTGTAAATTATGTAATAAAGATTTCAATGTTAAATATTTATCCCTTCACAGCTGGCTGTACAATAATGAACATGTATCTGTAAAAGAAAAGACTTTCACGCGCAATTTTTTTTTTGGCGCATAAAAAACCCCCATGGAGATTTTTAAAAGTTGACAGGCCTGTACTCTATAATAAATGTAATAAGTTAATACAATGTGTGAATCTTCAAGATCTGATGCTCTATAATAAAACAAGATCTGGTGCTCTATAATAAATGTAATAAGTTAATACAATGTGTGAATCTTCAAGATCTGGTGCTCTATAATAAATGTATTAAGTTAATACAATGTGTGAATCTTCAAGATCTGGTGCTCTATAATAAATGTATTAAGTTAATACAATGTGTGAATCTTCAAGTCTGGTGCTCTATAATAAAAGTAATAAGTAAATACAATGTGTGAATCTTCAAGATCTGGTGCTCTATAATAAAACAAGATCTGGTACTCTATAATAAAAGTAATAAGTTAATACAATGTGTGAATCTTCAAGATCTGGTGCTCTATAATAAAACAAGATCTGGTACTCTATAATAAAGTAATAAGTTAATACAATGTGTGAATCTTCAAGATCTGGTGCTCTATAATAAAACAAGATCTGGTACTCTATAATAAAAGTAATAAGTTAATACAATGTGTGAATCTTCAAGATCTGGTGCTCTATAATAAAACAAGATCTGGTACTCTATAATAAAGTAATAAGTTAATACAATGTGTGAATCTTCAAGATCTGGTGCTCTATAATAAATGTAATAAGTTAATACAATGTGTGAATCTTCAAGATCTGGTGCTCTATAATAAAGTAATAAGTTAATACAATGTGTGAATCTTCAAGATCTGGTACTCTATAATAAAAGTAATAAGTTAATACAATGTGTGAATCTTCAAGATCTGGTGCTCTATAACTAGAGGCTCCCAGGAGCCTGTAATCGCTCACCTGGAATCCAAATGACTTAAACTATATTAAAATTTTTGAAATTAACAGTTTCAGTCTAGTTGTTATAGCTTTTAAGTTACTGTGCAAAAACTAAACATTTCTTCAAAAAATTTGTTAAATACAATAACTCCTATAAGGTGCCATTCACAATTTCTGAAAATTAAATGGTTTTTAGGCATTGTCCTTTAGGGTACTTTAGAAATTTACAGTTTTACTCTACTAATAGGTGTGTTATAGACTAATTTATAATTAAAAAACTGTTCATATGTCCAAATTCATAATGAAAGGGCAATTACTCCTATAAAGAGTCATCTTGCAATTTTTGGACTAAGCAATCATTTGTAGGGCTTCTATTGCTGATCATTTGTGCAATTTACAGTTTTAATCTAGCTACTATAGTTTTCAAGTTACAGGACAAAAATGGAAAATTTCTTAACAAAATTGTCATTTAAGGGCAATAACCCCTATAAGGAGTCATCTGACAATTTCAGACCAATTAAATGAATTGTAGGGCTTTTTTGCTGATCATTTTTGCAATTTATTATTTCACTCTAGCTGCTATGGCTTTTAAGTTACAGGACAAAAACGGAAAATTTCATAAAAAATTGCAATTTAAGGGCAATAACTCCTATAAGGAGTCATCTGACAATTTCAGACCAATCAAGTGAATTGTAGGGTCTTTATTGCTGATCATTTGTGCAATTTACAGTTTCAATCTAGCTGCTATAGTTTTCAAGTTACAGGACAAAAACGGAAAATTTCATAAAAAATTGCCATTTAAGGGCAATAACTCCTATAAGGAGTCATCTGACAATTTCAGACTAATACAGTGAATTGTAGGGCTTGTATTGTTGATCATTTTTGCTATTTACAGTTTTACTCTAGCTGTTATAGTTTTAAAGTTGCAGGACAAAATCGGAAAATTTCATAAAAAATTACCATTTAAGGGCAATAACTCATATAAGGAGTCATCTGACAATTTCAGACCAATCAAGTGAATTGTAGGGTCTTTATTGCTGATCATTTGTGCAATTTACAGTTTCAATCTAGCTGCTATAGTTTTCAAGTTACAGGACAAAAACGGAAAATTTCATAAAAAATTGCCATTTAAGGGCAATAACTCCTATAAGGAGTCATCTGACAATTTCAGACTAATACAGTGAATTGTAGGGCTTGTATTGTTGATCATTTTTGCTCTTTACAGTTTTACTCTAGCTGTTATAGTTTTAAAGTTACAGGACAAAAACGGAAAATTTCATAAAAAATTACAATTTAAGGGCAATAACTCATATAAGGAGTCATCTGACAATTTCAGACCAATCAAGTGAATTGTAGGGTCTTTATTGCTGATCATTTGTGCAATTTACAGTTTCAATCTAGCTGTTATAGTTTTCAAGTTACAGGACAAAAACGGAAAATTTCATAAAAAATTGCCATTTAAGGGCAATAACTCCTATAAGGAGTCATTTGACTAATACAGTGAATTGTAGGGCTTGTATTGTTGATCATTTTTGCTATTTACAGTTTTACTCTAGCTGTTATAGTTTTAAAGTTACAGGACAAAAACGGAAAATTTCATAAAAAATTACCATTTAAGGGCAATAACTCATATAAAGAGTCATCTGACAATTTCAGACCAATCAGGTGAATTGTAGGGCTTTTACTGCTGATCATTTTTGCCATTTACAGTTTCACTCTACCTCGTATATTTTTCAGGTTATATTGTAAATACCAAAAATTTTGTCAAAAATCGTCAAAAAAGGGCAATAACTCCTACAAGAAGCCAATACACAACTTCGCACTAATAGCAACTATTGTAGACCTTAATGTGCTGATCAATTTGAAGTAACGGTTTTCTCTATAGCTATTATAGTTTTTTAGATAATGATCAAAAACCTGTGTTGACCCCCATGTTCTATTTTTAGTAACAGCGGCCATATTTGTCTGTTGATCAACACCCTGGGTACAAACTTGAAACTAGGAACCCTAAGGATGATTGCGGCCAAGTTTGAAAAAAATTGGCCCAGTGGTTTCAGAGGAGAAGATTTTTGAAAAAGTTTACGACGGACGACAGACGACGGACGACTGATGACGGACGACAGACGACGGACGACGGACGCCAAGTGATAGCAATAGCTCACATGGACCTTCGGTCCAGGTGAGCTAATAAAAGTGATAAGTTAATACAATGTGTGAATCTTCAAGATCTGGTGCTCTATAATAAAGTAATAAGTTAATACAATGTGTGAATCTTCAAGATCTGGTACTCTATAATAAAAGTAATAAGTTAATACAATGTGTGAATCTTCAAGATCTGGTGCTCTATAATAAAGTAATAAGTTAATACAATGTGTGAATCTTCAAGATCTGGTGCTCTATAATAAAAGTGATAAGTTAATACAATGTGTGAATCTTCAAGATCTGGTGCTCTATAATAAAGTAATAAGTTAATACAATGTGTGAATCTTCTAGATCTGGTACTCTATAATAAAGTAATAAGTTAATACAATGTGTGAATCTTCAAGATCTGGTGCTCTATAATAAAACAAGATCTGGTGCTCTATAATAAAAGTGATAAGTTAATACAATGTGTGAATCTTCAAGATCTGGTGCTCTATAATAAATGTAATAAGTTAATACAATGTGTGAATCTTCAAGATCTGGTGCTCTATAATAAAAGTAATAAGTTAATACAATGTGTGAATCTTCAAGATCTGGTGCTCTATAATAAAGTAATAAGTTAATACAATGTGTGAATCTTCAAGATCTGGTGCTCTATAATAAAACAAGATCTGGTGCTCTATAATAAAAGTAATAAATTAATACAATGTGTGAATCTTCAAGATCTGGTGCTCTATAATAAAGTAATAAGTTAATACAATGTGTGAATCTTCAAGATCTGGTGCTCTATAATAAAACAAGATCTGGTACTCTATAATAAAGTAATAAGTTAATACAATGTGTGAATCTTCAAGATCTGGTGCTCTATAATAAAAGTGATAAGTTAATACAATGTGTGAATCTTCAAGATCTGGTGCTCTATAATAAAACAAGATCTGGTGCTCTATAATAAAAGTAATAAGTTAATACAATGTGTGAATCTTCAAGATCTGGTGCTCTATAATAAAAGTACCGTCTTTTGGTGTGTATAATGCGCACATTTATTCTTCTGGAACATTTTTTTAAATCCACGTGCGCATTATACATACGAGTATGTACTTTTCACTTTTTTCAGGTACAACCAGAGTTCCGGAACGTAACTTCGTTTCCATCCCCGTTCTGGCCAAGCATATTCAAGTTGTGTGTGCAACGTATTTTTGTATAATAAATGTGAATAACAATTATAATTTAACATTAAACTGATTAAAATTGGTAGAAAAAGTGTTTTTGTTTCGTTCTTTATGCCTTTGTAATTTAGTGTTGTATGGACATTTTCCCCACTTCGGCTATGTTTTAAAGAAAATGTGTTCTGCAGAATAATGACAAAGGAAATGGGACGATTTTATTATTGGTATCAGTCGTGTTTTTTGATAGTACATACTGTTAATTGTTTAATTTCCCATACACAACGAAAAATCCACGATTCATTCTCGATCGCCATTTTGGTATCAGTAACACGTGATTTTTTCCTTTGCCGGGCTATTGATCAATAACAATACCACCCTCTAGAGACAATAGGTGTGATATATATTTAAAATCGTTCTACCTGTGTGATTTTCTCAAAGCATCTTGTCGGTAATTAAGTATGTGTGAAAATGTTTAATGTCAACAGATACCTTTGTTTCGAGTATAAACAATAAAAACAGTATTTAAGATTAATTAAAATTTTTAATAATTATCAAAACAATAACAATACTGGTATTTCATTATCACTAATTACAGAAGTTCAATAAACACGATCGAATATAAAAATAAAATACATTATTCGGCAATATGTCGTTACAAAATTAAACAATATTTGTCAATTTTCTGAATTGTCAATTAAAAATTTAAAATCCCCGGAATTCTTCTTCGTCTTCGCTATCATCTTTGAAGAGACGGTACATATGCTGAAGAACTGACAAAGGAGTATCTTCTTCATCAAGCAACGACTCTTAATTTTTCTTTCGCAGTGAATGAATTTCTAACTTTACCCATCTTCTGGTAACGAAAATTCGGAGGTTAATTTCTTCGACAGTGGGTGAACGTTATATACATCTCTTACAGCTTTGTTTATACAACTGAGTATACTTCAAAGAAAATAATTAATTCTTTGATCACTAATAATGTATTAATTAACGGTAACTTGGTCTCATTTGCAATGATTGCATGAGATTCATGGCAAAGCTGACCTCATTGTTTATACAATGTTTATACACTTAAAACGAAATTGCAAAAATGTTTTAATTAGTAAGAAAAACAATTCTTTTATTTTTTTTAATAAGATGTTATCACATTTGGTAGCTTTTGTTCAATAATATTTTATACCTTTCCGTATAGATGTTACCGGAAATGGTCTCATTTTATAGTTACATGACGAACTTCCTGTTGACAAATTGACAGTAAAGTTCATGCGTGTTATACATACGAACTAGACTTTTTTCAAAATTCTTAAAGCAGAAAAGGGGGTGCGCATTATACACAAATGCGCATTATACACACCAAAAGACGGTAATAAGTTAATACAATGTGTGAATCTTCAAGATCTGGTGCTCTATAATAAAAGTGATAAGTTAATAAATGTGTGAATCTTCAAGATCTGGTGCTCTATAATAAAACAAGATCTGGTACTCTATAATAAATGTAATAAGTTAATACAATGTGTGAATCTTCAAGATCTGGTGCTCTATAATAAATGTATTAAGTTAATACAATGTGTGAATCTTCAAGTCTGGTACTCTATAATAAAGTAATAAGTAAATACAATGTGTGAATCTTCAAGATCTGGTACTCTATAATAAATGTAATAAGTAAATACAATGTGTGAATCTTCAAGATCTGGTGCTCTATAATAAATGTAATAAGTTAATACAATGTGTGAATCTTCAAGATCTGGTACTCTATAATAAAAGTGATAAGTTAATAAATGTGTGAATCTTCAAGATCTGGTGCTCTATAATAAAAGTAATAAGTTAATACAATGTGTGAATCTTCAAGATCTGGTGCTCTATAATAAAAGTAATAAGTAAATACAATGTGTGAATCTTCAAGATCTGGTGCTCTATAATAAAACAAGATCTGGTACTCTATAATACAAGTAATAAGTTAATACAATGTGTGAATCTTCTAGATCTGGTACTCTATAATAAAAGTGATAAGTTAATACAATGTGTGAATCTTCAAGATCTGGTGCTCTATAATAAAACAAGATCTGGTGCTCTATAATAAAACAAGATCTGGTGCTCTATAATAAAACAAGATCTGGTACTCTATAATAAAAGTAATAAGTTAATACAATGTGTGAATCTTCAAGATCTGGTGCTCTATAATAAAACAAGATCTGGTGCTCTATAATAAAAGTAATAAGTTAATACAATGTGTGAATCTTCAAGATCTGGTGCTCTATAATAAAAGTGATAAGTTAATACAATGTGTGAATCTTCAAGATCTGGTGCTCTATAATAAAACAAGATCTGGTGCTCTATAATAAAAGTAATAAGTTAATACAATGTGTGAATCTTCTAGATCTGGTACTCTATAATAAAGTAATAAGTTAATACAATGTGTGAATCTTCTAGATCTGGTACTCTATAATAAAGTAATAAGTTAATACAATGTGTGAATCTTCAAGATCTGGTGCTCTATAATAAAACAAGATCTGGTGCTCTATAATAAAAGTAATAAGTTAATACAATGTGTGAATCTTCAAGATCTGGTGCTCTATAATAAAACAAGATCTGGTACTCTATAATAAAAGTAATAAGTTAATACAATGTGTGAATCTTCAAGATCTGGTGCTCTATAATAAATGTAATAAGTTAATACAATGTGTGAATCTTCAAGATCTGGTACTCTATAATAAAAGTGATAAGTTAATAAATGTGTGAATCTTCAAGATCTGGTGCTCTATAATAAAAGTAATAAGTTAATACAATGTGTGAATCTTCAAGATCTGGTGCTCTATAATAAAAGTAATAAGTAAATACAATGTGTGAATCTTCAAGATCTGGTGCTCTATAATAAAACAAGATCTGGTACTCTATAATAAAAGTAATAAGTTAATACAATGTGTGAATCTTCTAGATCTGGTACTCTATAATAAAAGTGATAAGTTAATACAATGTGTGAATCTTCAAGATCTGGTGCTCTATAATAAAACAAGATCTGGTGCTCTATAATAAAACAAGATCTGGTACTCTATAATAAAAGTAATAAGTTAATACAATGTGTGAATCTTCAAGATCTGGTGCTCTATAATAAAACAAGATCTGGTACTCTATAATAAATGTAATAAGTTAATACAAGGTGTGAATCTTCAAGATTTGGTGCTCTATAATAAATGTATTAAGTTAATACAATGTGTGAATCTTCAAGTCTGGTACTCTATAATAAAAGTGATAAGTTAATACAATGTGTGAATCTTCAAGATCTGGTGCTCTATAATAAAAGTAATAAGTTAATACAATGTGTGAATCTTCAAGATCTGGTGCTCTATAATAAAAGTAATAAGTAAATACAATGTGTGAATCTTCAAGATCTGGTGCTCTATAATAAAACAAGATCTGGTCCTCTATAATAAAGTAATAAGTTAATACAATGTGTGAATCTTCAAGATCTGGTGCTCTATAATAAAAGTAATAAGTTAATACAATGTGTAAATCTTCAAGATCTGGTGCTCTATAATAAAATTAATAAGTTAATACAATGTGTGAATCTTCAAGATCTGGTGCTCTATAATAAAAGTAATAAGTAAATACAATGTGTGAATCTTCAAGATCTGGTAATGCTCTATAATAAAAGTGATAAGTTAATACAATGTGTGAATCTTCAAGATCTGGTGCTCTATAATAAAAGTAATAAGTTAATACAATGTGTGAATCTTCAAGATCTGGTACTCTATAATAAAAGTGATAAGTTAATACAATGTGTGAATCTGGTGCTCTATAATAAAAGTAATAAGTTAATACAATGTGTGAATCTTCAAGATCTGGTGCTCTATAATAAAACTAGATCTGGTACTCTATAATAAAAGTAATAAGTTAATACAATGTGTGAATCTTCAAGATCTGGTGCTCTATAATAAAACAAGATCTGGTGCTCTATAATAAAAGTAATAAGTTAATACAATGTGTGAATCTTCAAGATCTGGTGCTCTATAATAAAAGTAATAAGTTAATACAATGTGTGAATCTTCAAGATCTGGTGCTCTATAATAAAACAAGATCTGGTGCTCTATAATAAAAGTGATAAGTTAATACAATGTGTGAATCTTCAAGATCTGGTGCTCTATAATAAAAGTAATAAGTAAATACAATGTGTGAATCTTCAAGATCTGGTGCTCTATAATAAAACAAGATCTGGTGCTCTATAATAAAAGTGATAAGTTAATACAATGTGTGAATCTTCAAGATCTGGTGCTCTATAATAAAAGTAATAAGTTAATACAATGTGTGAATCTTCAAGATCTGGTGCTCTATAATAAAAGTGATAAGTTAATACAATGTGTGAATCTTCAAGATCTGGTGCTCTATAATAAAAGTAATAAGTAAATACAATGTGTGAATCTTCAAGATCTGGTGCTCTATAATAAAAGTGATAAGTAAATACAATGTGTGAATCTTCAAGATCTGGTGCTCTATAATAAAAGTAATAAGTAAATACAATGTGTGAATCTTCAAGATCTGGTGCTCTATAATAAAACAAGATCTGGTGCTCTATAATAAAGTAATAAGTTAATACAATGTGTGAATCTTCAAGATCTGGTGTTCTATAATAAAAGTGATAAGTAAATACAATGTGTGAATCTGGTGCTCTATAATAAAAGTAATAAGTTAATACAATGTGTGAATCTGGTGCTCTATAATAAAAGTGATAAGTTAATACAATGTGTGAATCTTCAAGATCTGGTGCTCTATAATAAAAGTGATAAGTTAATACAATGTGTGAATCTTCAAGTCTGGTGCTCTATAATAAAAGTAATAAGTTAATACAATGTGTGAATCTTCAAGATCTGGTGCTCTATAATAAAAGTAATAAGTAAATACAATGTGTGAATCTTCAAGATCTGGTGCTCTATAATAAAAGTGATAAGTAAATACAATGTGTGAATCTTCAAGATCTGGTGCTCTATAATAAAAGTAATAAGTAAATACAATGTGTGAATCTTCAAGATCTGGTGCTCTATAATAAAACAAGATCTGGTGCTCTATAATAAAGTAATAAGTTAATACAATGTGTGAATCGTCAAGATCTGGTACTCCATAAATAAACATAAGAACAAAATCTGGTGTTATGTCAATAAAAGTAGCCCATTTATACCAGCTACAGATTATTTTAAAAGGGATATCTACATAAAAAATAGTTAAATATTTTTTCCAGTAATAATCTGAAAAATGTTTAGGATAACATACTTGTTACTGGTCCAAAATGTCTTCCCTAATAGGAAAAACCTAGATCAGGAAATTGTTGATCTTGACTTTATTAAATCATTAAAGGTGATATTTTGTGCCTTATCAAGGGAAGACTGAACATGACTCCTAAAGTATTTTCTTTAGATCTACATGTATGAGAAGCATCAAGTATTTCATATTAATAACCAGCAGTCGATTTCACAAAAAATCGTAAGAGTAAAATCTGTCGAAAGTGTTGGAAGATCAAAGGGAAATCCATTGTGACGTCAGCACTTACTATAGATTTTACACTTACGACTTTTTGTGAAATCAACTCCAGACTTATTTAGAAGCCACCTCTACTGGGACACCACCTGCGAGTTGTTTAGACTTGAAAAGTCAAACTTTGTTCTTTCAAAACTAAAATATACTATTATACATACCTTTTTAACAATTTTTTATACAGTGCTAGAGGAAAATTTAACACAATGATGGTAGAATTATAAATCGCTAATCCACAGAGACAGCCTATCAGGTAGAACATCACTGGTTCCTCAAAAGACTAAAAAATAATACTTTTAAGTGTTCATTAAAACAAATCTATTATTCGTTTAATGACTAAGAGCTTATTTTATATAGCGTACGACTATGAGGCATACAGGGAAAACACTATAAAATTCTTTCAGAAATACATCTATTGTTGGTTACTTTAATAAAACCTGCATGGGTACCATAAGAAGTTTTAATGAAACATCTCCATATTATGTAAAGACTAGTTTTTTATTCAGACCATAAAGCAATGTGATTATCCCATACAATAAAAACAGATAACAGTAAGTAATGATGACTTCATTTCTATATTGATTTGATTTTATTATTTCTTAATGGCTTTGTATATAATTATAAAAGAAACATAAGTTGTCTACCTCAGTAAGAAAAAAAGTGTCACAGCCATAGTTAATTGTAGCTGACGGAATCATTTACACCTTGATTTAATATCATGTAAACGGCTGGTATGTTTACTTTTAAACTGACATGGATTGCCAGTTTGTCTGCAGATGGCTGGGAGCTGACGATGGATACTGACTGTAGCTTTATACCCTAATAGGATTGCCAGTTTGTCTGCAGATGGTTGGGAGCTGATGATGGATATTGACTGTAGCTTTATACCCAAATAGAATTTCCAGCTTGTCTGCAGGTGGTTGGGAGCTGATGATGGATACTGACTGTAGCTTTATACCCCAATAGAATTTCCAGCTTGTCTGCAGGTGGTTGGGAGCCGATAATGGATACTGAATGTAGCTTTATACACCAATAGAGCTACCAGCTTGTCTACAGGTGGTTGGGAAGAGATGATGGATACTGACTGTAGCTTTATACCCCAATAATATAATTTCCAGCTTGTCTGCAGGTGGTTGGGAGCTGATGATGGATACTGACTGTAGCTTTATACCCCAATAGAATTTTCTAGCTTGTCTGCAGGTGGTTGGGAGCTGATGATGGATACTAACTGTAGCTTTCTACCCCAAATGAATTGCCAGTTTGTTTGCAGATGGTTGGGAACTGATGATGGATACTGACTGTGTCTTTCCACACCAATAAGATTGGGAGTTTTTCTGCAGATGGTTGGGATTTGATGTTGGATACTGAGTGTGACTTTCTACCCAAATAAATATTGTGCAGTATAATATAGCTGAAAAATTGCTGAAATCGGCAAAAAAAACCACATCTTCTACTAGATAATCAAATATATGATCCCTAAAAGGTAGTTATAGTCAAAATACAATGACCAGTCAAGTATTTTCTACCTATTGGTCAATCAATTCTTAATACAGGTAACAGCTGTTTAGAAAACTGCTTCAATCTATTTCCATTACACCTCTTCATCAATAAGAGCTAGGTAAATTTCAATCATCTAACTTTTTAAGTTTTTTTTTTGAAGATTTGTCATATGGTACAGTGTTAGAGAACAGTGTTGAAAGTTCATTCACCTGAGTCGTGCATGAGTAGCTGCAATTTAAATGTCCAAGCTCTTACAGTAATACATACATCTGCATTAAACCAGTCTAGTCTGGATTCTTCATAAAATCTAAACATTCCATATTTGGGATCTAAGATTTCTTTTAAAAGTAGCAAGAAGAATTCCTGAAATGAAATATAATGAAAATTTTCTAGTCAAAAAAATTTGAAAGGTATACTGACTAATTTCTGAATTTTACAGTATTTCCTTTATTATCTTTTTACATTTTCTTGTTTGTTCTTCAGTATTTGACAAACATGTTTTTTTATTATTTTGATTATAATTTAATTTGCTTTGTACCGGTAAGATAAAGTCTAATTAACTAATTCAAATAAAGCCTATAAGGTTATATGATATAACCTGCCTGGTCAAAGTAATTAAAACTTTTTATATAAAACTTTGTAAATTTCATATAAATTCTCTGCAGTTCATATCCATAAGACTTCATTAAAGGAAGATTTTTTCAAAACATTTGATTTTTTAATAATTCCCCCTCCTCCTCCCCCCCCTGAAAAAAACTCAAAAATATCACAAAATATAAATAAGAACCTAGCATTATTATTAAAATTGACTGTTAATATAAATCTATACCTACTCACCAACACCTTCTGAAAACCCAGCAAAAACATCTCATAAACAGAAGGTTGCATTATTATCTTAAACGCCACCCCTCCCATCACCCCTTCTCCAAAAAAAATAAATTATATCAATCAAAACCAGATTAGTTTAAAATGATGTCGTAAAAAGAACATAAAGCTAAAAGCAAAGAAAGTGCAATTGCAGCAAACCAATATAAGTCACAATGCAGTAATTTTATTGGATGTCATGATATAAAAAAAAGACGACCATAAGCAGAAATGTCACATAGCTATCATAGTGAGGTTCACAAAGTTGCCAAGATTTTGTGAAAAATAAACAATTTTTCTGTATTTTAGGATCTGTTAACACCAAACACAGAAAAAAACCTCACAAAGATAATTAACCAAGTTTTATCACTATAATTAACATATTTTGTGAGATTCTTTTGTCAATGTCAATGCTTAAACGGAAATGTTTTGCACCATTTTCCCCAAAGTGTCATTTTTTACTTCATTATGAGGAGAAATTTATTCATATTGACTAGTGAGATCATAAAAAGTTGAGTGCAGTGTTTCATCTGTTTTCTGCAGTGCATACTTTATGCTTAAGTAATTCAAGGCTCATTTAATTCCAACTCCTTTCTTCAATACATAACAACAATTAAGTTTGTATAAATGTCCAATCCCCCCTGTAAATTATACCTCCTTTAGATTTTATCATTTCTCAATAACATTTATTCTTAAGGTCTGTATTTTGAAAATTAGCCTAGATGGAAGATGTTATAATCCTTATTTACAAGAAAAGTTACTTTAAGTGTTTTTATTCAGTTGTATCTAGTATTCTATCGATTTCACTAAATATTTAATTAATATTGATATAATGTATTTATTTTATTCTGATGTATTTATATTTCATAAATTTCCAATTTGTTATGCTTAAATTTCATGAATTTCCCTGTTTTTGTTTTCATATTTCTTGAATATCCAATCCTACCATATTTCATCGTATATGTATTATATACAAAACCTAGAACATGGCAAAGTGATACCTTTCTTAAACCACCTTCATCAATTGCTTCCTCTCCTAAAAACACCACCTGAAAATAAATAGCTATAGTTGTGAGAGAAGGTTTAATGTCATTAAACAAACCTTAGTCAGACCACCTGCATCGATAGCTTCTTCTGCAACAAACTCGACCTGAAAGTAGCATTCTTCAAATCTAAAACTGAATTCCTTATATTACTAGGTATCTCAAAAAGTGTTATATTTCAATATATTTATTGATTATTTTAATAATTGTATTTGATAAAAGAATTATAGATCTATTAAGTATAGCATGGCGAAAAAGTTGAAAAAAAATTGCTGAAGAAGAATCTAAATAAAACATTCTTAAGGGTTAAAAAACATTATTTTGCATGCTTAAAGTTGTTAGGATCAAATGCAGTGTAAACAGAATCGAAATTTCAAGATAAAATTATTATTTAAGAAATCATCCTTTATTTATACCCAGGTGGTCTTCATAACAATAAAAATTATGTGTTTTTAAATGTAAGGTGACGTATATGTTGTTTACCTTGAGTGGCTTTTTCAGATCTCCACTGCCTTTTTGAGCTAGTTGATGTATTGTATCTTGTACAATGTTTTCTCTGGTAACATGTAACACCAATAAGGGACTGACGGGGTCCGTATTTAAAAAGAAACTCTGTATGTTACGTCTTTGAGCTTCTTCTAATGCCATCTTAAAAATAATTAAGCAATTTTGATCCCTAATTTTCTATACAAATAAAATCCAACAAAGCACATATTTCTTTAAAACATTTAATTTAATGTACAACAGTAATGATAAGCAATTTCTTTTTTTATAAAAAATACAGTTACAGTAAAACGTTGCGTATAGTCCGCATTTACGTATTGTCCGCACCCCTTTCTTGGACCAGAAAATTGCGGAAAAATTCTTATATGCATGTACAATCCGCACGTACAAGTTTTTACAAAACGCGTCATGATGATGACATCCGAGTCCCACTTGGGCGCGCTTTTTAAAAAGTTTTTACTGTAATATGTAATTTATTCTCTTCTAAAATATCATTAATGTTTATCGTTTTATTTATTTCTTACGATTGTAATAAATAAAATTAAAAATAGTGCATTGTCATATCGTCTATGTTGATCATTGTTAAACGAATACTCACACATTTCGAAACCAAACTGATTTGTCAACTTTCATTTATCAACGTAAACAAAGAAAAGAAACAAGATAACACGTTTTATTTCAATCCCTCAAAGATTGCAACCAAAACATCGATCTTCTGCAACGTACTGTAACATTACATAACGACGCCATTTGCATTTTACGCATAGCTGGTTTAAACATCCTCTATTTTCGTATCCGTTTCAATTTTTATTTGTCATATATAATTAAAATCATAAATAAAAATAATTTAAGAAAAATTAATATCATTACAAAGTATACATAATGAAAGTTTATAAAAGAATCACGTTAGAATAGTACGAAAATACCGCATCTAACACAACAACAAAATGGCGACCGCCAGTGACAACAATGAACGGGTCAAAAAAAAAACTCTACCGAGTTTGTATTTACGTATAATCCGCACCATTCCTTTCCGACTTAGATTAGAAGAAAAAAACTGCGGACAATACGACACTTTTTACGGTAATTATTGCAATTGAAATAATATAGAAAAAATCTTTATTAAAACTTATTTCTTTCTACTCTAATCTTTCTATAACAAACCATTAAACTTACCCTCATTTGCATATATGCATCTGTTTGTAGTATCATAGATTTAGCAGGACCATCAAAAACAAAGGGATAATCACAGAAGTGCATTGGAGGCTGCAATAAACAAATTTAAACTAATTATCAAGACTTCTAACAACTACACATGTCTAGCACATCTACTTAGACACTGGATTATTCCTTATAAGATAAATATGCATATATTTTTGTGGAGAATACTGTGTAGGGTGAATAAGTGCTGATAAAATGTATTCAATACACCAAACATGATAGAATGTATTGGTAATTCCTTTAAAATTAACAACATAAAGAATGGTTATTTGTTTGCCATTAAAGATAAATTAAAAACTGAATGAAATGTCAATGTCTATTTAATAGATCTAGCATGTTTTTTTGGGGGGGAAAAGGGGTTGGGATTAAAAAAAAAAACTTATTTTCTGGCGGCAAATATTTTTCTAATTTACTACTGCATCTCCCCCTCCCACCCCCACCAGCACTCCTACATCAATAAAGTTATCTGCAATATACTCTTAGAAACATGTCAACGATCACAACAATTGATCATAACATTGACATTAAAAAACTCTTATAATTTGTTTACTGTTTTGAGTAGCAATAGTTTTGGAAAAATGCATTACAGTGTACGGGTAATGCCGTTAATTATTTCTATATTCTTAATTACCGAATGCATCATTCTTTGTTGCTGAACCCAGTTCACATAGTCAGCTCTGATGTCCACTTTATTTCTCAGTTCAGGCACATAAAAATGATTGTATGGAATTATGTGTCCATTCTGTTCATTCACTAGATTTAATTTCTTCATTATTTCCATAGAAAGTCTGATGATAATATTCCTAGAAAACATCTACAACAAAGAAAAAATAAATAAAATAAATTTTAAAAATGACAAAAGTTGGAAATGGATTGCAAAGCTTATGCCTAAACAAAGAGTTGATTACAGGAAAAATGTACTGTGTTATGCAAAATTGGTCAAAAAGTTCCCATGTATGGACAAATAGGAAACATGAAAATGATGTAATGCTTGGCACAATTGGTAAACACTCCCTTTTACTAAGTTCACTCAAGCATGAAGTATTTGGCAAAGTCTACAGAATTTTGCCAGTGAGGAGATCTCATCATATTTTAACTGTTATAAAGTTTTATAAGGGAAATAAGTCAACATCATAAAAAAAAGCTTCAATGCAGAGGTAAACCTGAGGTGGGCCTGAGGAATGGACAAACCAGACTGAAAATTTATAAATCCCCCAACTTTTAATGGCAGGACATATATATTCTTCAAACAATTCCATAATAGCTCAACCTGGGTTGACAACTGTAGGAGGATTTGACAACACTGGGCTGGGTGATGAAATGTTGTCTATGGAAGTATCTGTTGACCTGTATCACTTTTACATTAGGTTTCCAGTTTGGTGCAATTTTATGCAGCCAGTTTACTATTGGTTAACAGACTCAACTTTACATTTATATGGAAATGATAATCATAGAATAGTTTTTATCTATAGTAGGCTTTATAATGGGAAATTGTATTTTCAACCCTCCTTCATCTGGAAATCTAGCTTACTATGAATAATTTAGCTTGAATTCCAGTTCATAAGTCATAATCATATACAGTATTGGCAATCCTATGGTTAGCAGGACATAATCTTGGGTCATAATCCTATTCTTATTGACAAAATGTGACTTTCAAGTGCCCAGATGATAAAGACAAATATTACCCCCTTCTTAAACACATCAAGACAGTACTAAATACTTTTATAACTATGTGCAGAAAATGTTTAGAAAAAGAGATAATTTAACAAAAATTGTGTAAATACTCATGGGCATTTCTCTGAAAGATTGTAATGACAACTCACCTCTGACTGATTCTGAGACTGAGGTAGCTGTAGGAGGTATATCACAGTCTGTTTATAGATCTGTAACATGAGATAATTGCAAACTACAACTTTCACAGGGAGAAATAGGCAAACATTCTTTTACAGAATTATTGAATTTCAAATAAATATTAATTTATCTCTACAAATAGTCAATCTGAAATCAGGCAAATACAATTCTCAACAAAGAATTGTTAAGATGCTTGCTTTGTGCTAAAATTTACTAAATTTCCTGTATATTATATACATCTAAATGAATGAATTGACATGTAATTTAAGCTTATTGACTTCTTGAGTCAAATAATGACACAGGGTCAATAGATTATCTTTTAAGCAAAAAAGGAGTATTAAACAAAACTGATTACAGTATAAGCAATTAAATAAAGGCATGAAAGTATAGAAAGGCTACTCACAGCTAAAATTCTGCTAAAATGCCGAGCTTTTAAACTTCCCCACCAATAATCTAAATGCAATAACATTTTAAATGTTAAAATAATAAATTTTAATTTGTAAATTAACAATGCAATCAATATCTGATAGAGTTCGAGAAAACTTCCGACCTTTGATCGGAAAACTGGCAATTCTTGTCAATTAAGACTGGAGTCGAATACACCCTGCCTGGAGTGAGGCTCGAGCTCACAACCTCAGTGTTGACAGACCAGGTGATCAATAGCAGACGAACTACCTTAACCACTCTGTCTTTACTCTTTATATCTAAATGACTCATTAGCCACATATAATTTGGCACAACTATCAGCATGAGGTCACAAATTACACTAAAACAATGATAAACCTTGTGTAAATATTACTTTACAACACTTAAATTGTGTTAAGTAAGTTAAACAACATTTTTTCCTTAAATTTATATCAATACAAATATTTGTGTCAACAAACCATATATACAAATAATTACCTGTATACTGGTATAATATAAAACACAGAAATATAGCATTCATAACCTTCTGTGATAATGATATTTATCATATACTTTTGGTTAAATACTAGCAGGGAATTTTTTAGGATATTGAGGGCTTTAGTCACTTTAGCAGATGCGCCGTATAAGCATCTGCTCAGAACCATGCATTCATTGTACTGGTGAAATATTGTACAGAAATAACTATATTCTTTTGAATTGCAGTGTATAAATTTGTTTAAAAAAATGATTATAACAAAATGTTTATAAATTTTCAAAAACTTAGTTAAAAAGCGTTTGTTTATCAATCGGTAACAATTTTTCATTAAGGGCCATTGTACTCTTCGTTTTCTAAGTGGTAACCATCGGTAATTAGACGTATCTCGGATGTAAAGAAATGGCGCTTAATCCATTTGAAACAAGCAAAACATAAGAACAAGTGTGGACACAGAAAAACGTCTCGCCTGTATTCCGCATCAGTAACGAAAATAAATTTCGTCATAAGCATTACGTAAATAGCATTAAATATCAGCAGCGGCCTGTATACAAAATATTGTCACCATACACTGCATAGTTGCAGGGGAACAGCCGTAACCCAAAAACTTTAACGTAGTCAATGGACCGTGAAATTGAGGTCAAGGTCAGGTGACACCTACCAGACAGTCATGTACCAGTCATCAGCAACCTATATACCAAATATTGTCATCCTACCATGCGTGGTAACTGAGTAACTGCCGTAACCCAAAAACTTTAACGTAGTCACTGGACCGTGAAATTGAGGTCAAGGTCAGGTGACACCTACCAGACAGTCATGTACTAGTCATCAGCAACCTATAAACCAAATATTGTCATCCTACCATGTGTGGTTACAGAGGAACTGTCGTAACCCAAAAACTTTAACGTAGTCGCTGGACCGTGAAATTGAGGTCAAGGTCAGGTGACACCTACCAGACAGTCATGTACTAGTCATCAGCAACCTATACACCAAATATTGTCATCCTACCATGCGTAATTACAGAGGAACTGTCGTAACCCAAAAACTTTAACATAGTCGCTGGACCGTGAAATTGAGGTCAAGGTCAGGTGACACCTACCAGACAGTCATGTACAAGTCATCAGCAACCTATACACCAAATATTGTCATCCTACCATGCGTAGTTACAGAGGAACTGTCGTAACCCAAAAACTTTAACGTAGTCGCTGGACCGTGAAATTGAGGTCAAGGTCAGGTGACACCTACCAGACAGTCATGTACTAGTCATCAGCAACCTATACACCAAATATTGTCATCCTACCATGCGTAGTTACAGAGGAACTGTCGTAACCCAAAAACTTTAACGTAGTCGCTGGACCGTGAAATTGAGGTCAAGGTCAGGTGACACCTACCAGACAGTCATGTACTAGTCATCAGCAACCTATACACCAAATATTGTCATCCTACCATGCGTAGTTACAGAGGAACTGTCGTAACCCAAAAACTTTAACGTAGTCGCTGGACCGTGAATTTGAGGTCAAGGTCAGGTGACAGGTGACTGATTGGCAAGTACTCATCATAAGCTACCTCTGGACCAAATTTGATGCACCTAGGGCTTGAGCTTACAAAGATATGAAGCAAGATGTCAAGTGTTTACGCCGCCGCCGCCGGATTCCCATACATATGTCTCGCCTCCAGCGACTTTCGTCGCAGGCGAGACAAAAATGAGTTAAATACGCAAAATCTTTGCAATATATATATATACATTACATATTTAATCAAAAGGTGGAAGTCTGTGTGCATCAGTACGATCTACGACACTTTTGTTTGTGTATATTGACCAGGAGCACCACTAAATCATGTTAATCGGATTACCTGTAAAAGCATCGATTGACACCTTCTGTTTAAAACTATTGAGGTGAAATAATTAAATTTCTTGTTAATTGGCTTTGGGGTCATAAATATGTTGTTTTACACTAGGTAGAATGAATTTGTAACGAAAATTTTTTGTACTTGTTGGAAATCAGGTGATGAAATTGATTTAGGAATCTATCGTCAATTTTCAAATGATTTCGCCAATGACGAAAGTGGCAAGCGCTAAAAAATTCACTGATAATAGAACTTTTACATATTGAATATGACAGGAAATGAACAACTCGTATTTGAACACCACATTCTGATAACACCGTATCGGGATGATACCCAAGCCAATATAGATTAGCCCATATATTAATCTATAAATATCAGAAACCAACCTAAAATGTTCACTGACCTAATACTTTTGACCCTGGTTTGTCCAGATTTAATATTTTATCAGCAAAAGGTCCAATAAGCGTGTTATAATACTTGGGTTCTTCAAACATATGAAACTCTGGAAGGATGAGATACAACCTCAATGCCTCTACATCTGGAGGTGATGTAGGAAGGGATGGCAGTAATAAAGAATCTATACACATGCTTATCTGTAAAAATCAGAAAATTTTTAATCTCAAAAATCATATCAAATGTACACTTAAACATTGTACTTGCTAATATGGATACAGAAAACAAGATGCCTCATTATTTTACACCTGTTTTAGTATTACAAATTACTGGTAACCAACATTGTGCTATTTGAAGAATTCTTTCCCTATGAACGGTACAGTTTTAAAAAAAGCAGATTTAGCCAATAAATTTTGACTTCCTACATGTATTACAATAACAAATAAAAGTTGACACTCTTAATAATGTGCAAGTTTCCTTGACATAATCAACAGAAGAAAAGAAAAAAATAATTTCCATGAAGAACTTGATTGTTTGTTTGTTTAAATGCAGTTTTAAGTCACTTTCTGCAATTTGTCAGCTGTATCGTGGCATCCAGTTTTATTGGGGTAGTAAGCTGGTGTACCAGTTGAAAACCCTCGCCTTCTGTAAAAAACTGTCTTTCTGTATTAATTTGGGTTGGAGTTGAACACATGCTGCATAAAGTCAGGTTCGAAATTGTAGCCTTAGTGTTGACACACTGGAAAACATATAGTAAATGACTATCTTAACCATTAGCCAACAGCAATCTTGAAAAACCGTCCAAAGCATACATTTTATTAAAAACCTCCCATACATTGTTTAGATAAAACTACATTTTAGTAGTTTCAGAAGACCTTAAAAAAGTGGCCAATCAGAATGGAGTTCGGCAATAGGTGAGGAATTTTTATAGAAGACTTCACGTGTACCATACATGTACAAGTAACACTTTATTTGTAATTGTAGTTTCAAGGAGACTTCAAAATTTCAACCAAGCAGAATCATGTATTGCCTCTGGTGACCAAAATGAATGTGAGATTGGCATGAAATGAGAAAACCTGTAGAGGACTGCATCTTATTTCTACAAGTAATATTTTATTTGCAATTGTAGATTTAGAGAAGACTTAGTTCAGCCAATCAGACACCAGAATAAGTCATAAAAGCCTACTTTTAATTTTTTAAAAAGGATCTCACAAATTAAACATTCTTACAAACTTCAGATAAGTTTTTTTGTAAATTTCAACTAATCAGAAACAAGTACATGTTTTGCTAGTTTTGTTATTACTTAAGTCCATAATCACAAAATGAGAAAATTTTGTACATGATCCTCATTACATACTTCCTGCAAAGTAAGTTATTAGCCAAGCATATTCAGATATGATAATTATGATTTGAATAGTTTACTGATGCTGACAATAAATGAAATGTGATGGTAATAGCTTGCCCCAACATTCAATTACAAGAGCTAAAATAATGAGGCTACTAATAGATTTCTTTTTACAATAAATAGCATGAAAAAATGTCACAGCTCACCAAAAAACTATAACCACTAACCTTCTGAATGGAAGCAATATTACTAGCCTGAGCCAGTTTCTCTAATGATTCCCTAACCTTGTCCATATCTATGCCATGTTTCTTTGGAGATGTAGCAAAATGTTCATTATTTCTGGAAAAAATTATGTAAACATATATAATTCTAATATGATTTGCATATTTAGAAATATGTTTATTTGATTGGTCTAGATTACTTTCGGTTGAGGTTTTTAACGAAATATATTTTTTGATAAATGAAGTTAACTCCATTTATTTTAGGATAAACGACGTTGACCGAACTATTTTTAGCCTAACCAATGTAAACAAAGATGGCGGCTTTCAATATCGAAAGTAGCGATCAACCTACAAATTATTTGTTTGATGAATTATCATTAATAATTTGTTCAATTTAAAACTTTCCTTGTGTTCGATACAGAAAATAAGGTTACAGATTGATGTAAAACTAAAAATTGTGTTTATTAAAATCAGAAAATGGTTTATTTAAATAATCGTACATTTAAAAATAAACAAAATATTCATACGTTCAGTCAATCCCGCTACCAAATACACCAGAAATATGAAGTTGAGAAACATGTTAGATAAATTAATTTCTTAATGCAATTTTAAAGAATTATAAGGATTAAACACCGTTTTCAATGGATTTATCGGTATATCAACAAGACCAACTCACTCACAAACATATCATAAAAGTCCTTCGGACTTTTATTTGTTTGTGAGTGAGTTGCTCTTGTTGATATACCGATAAATCCATTGAAAACTGTGTTTAATCCTATAATAAACACCAATTTAAACATAAAGTCACTGACTTGGCCTATAGTGGGAAATGCACTCACTTAGAGTGTTAAAAATCATAACATAACAATTATACAGGCAATGACGATGAAATTTCCCTGATGTTAAATGTTCTGTAAGTTTTGTTTCAAATTGTGCAATAGTCACCATTTTAAATGTCCAACTAGAATAAAACAATTAATTTTATAAAAGACCATCCAATGAATGCTGGTGAAAAATTTAGGTTCAATTGGTTAACCAGTGTTTAAGTCCTGCAGTGGTGGCCATGTTGGTTTCACAAACTTTGTAAAGGACCATCTAATGAAACCTGTGAGCAAGTTTGGTTTCAATTGGCCCAGTGGTTTCAGAGAAGATTAAAATGTAAAAAAAATACAGATGAAGATGATGATGCAGAGTGATAACAACAGGTCACATGATCATTTGAATCAGGAGAGCCAAAGACATACAATAGGGCAATAGAGAATATGTAGTTAGGAGTCGAGGTTAAAGCTTCAATAATTGTTGTATTGTAAACATATGTAAATTTTCTTTATTATTTGTATTCACTTCAGAAATAACATAAAATATGTAGTGAGCCGGGGACAACACATATAATATGTTGTTGATTTATGTATGAATACAAATAATATTTTATAAGGTTTTCTTATTTTTTATTTCTTAAATGTGGAATTTTATAAAATGTAACACTGTAGTGAACAAGAGTAAAATCCCTAAACAATTTTGTCTTTGATTTTGTAGGATGTAATGTTCTTTGGATGAAGGAACAAATTGGCAAGCAAAAAACTTACGATAAAAGAAATGATGCATTGACACAGGCTGCAGCAGAAAATATTTTTTCTATTTCCCTGCAAGCAAAATAAAAGAAACACATAAACTGTCAAACTGGGCTGTTTTCACATCTGCTGACTTTGCAAGATATAAAGAATCTTACAGAAAATATCAAGTAAACCAGCAATATCCAAAGAAGTTGAACATGCAAATAAATTGTAAGAATGAATCATTTTACAGCGTTATCAAAATGACTGTTGAGAACAACTTAGTTATTACAACACATTACTGTTAGTAGGACTAGTGTTGTACGCTGATGTTGTTTGTCATTTCATTAATATCCTTTTGTTTACTACATCATCATCTACTTTTTTTAACATACAGGGCCTTGGTGGCCGAGTGGTTAAGGTAGTTCGTCTACTATTGTTCACATGGTCTGTCAACACTGAGATTGCGGGTTCAATTCTCACTGCAGGCAGGGTGTACTAGACTCTAATCTTAATTGACAAGGATTGCCAGTTTTCCTACTGATGGTCAGGGGTTTTCTCCGGGTAAAATAAAAACTGGACGCCATGATATAGCTCAAAAATTGCTGAAAGTGGCATTAAACAATATTCAAACAAACAAACAAACAAACTTTTTTGAACAAAAATTATTATTACACTAATGTTAACAAAATCTCTATTTCTTAAAAGAAGACTATTACCTGGTTAATAGTTGTGTGGACTATCACTTGGATAATAGTTGTTTGATTACATTTCCATATTTGGGAATAAAGGCGTGACCTATTGAAATTCATGGGTATTATGATGACGGTATTTCAAGGTATTTCCATATGTGGAGAAAAAGGAGAGACCTGTTGAAACTGATCAGAATTACTTTTTTGCAGTTTGACCTACCGGTAATTCATGATCACTTATCTTGACTTTTACATACTATTGCACATTAATTATCTTATTTCAAAATTTATTCAGCACAATAAACAGTTATTAAACAGCACCTCTGGACATAGCAAGTTTATCTGTCTTTAAACACTGTACTATTTCCTTCAACAGCCGGGTAGTAGTGTATCAAGACAAATAAAATCCCTCTGTGTTATTTAATTACTGTCTGATAACTGTTTAACAAATAAAATCCCTCTGTGTTATTTAATTACTGTCTGATAACTGTTTAACAAATAAAATCCCTCTGTGTTATTTAATTACTGTCTGATAACTGTTTAACAAATAAAATCCCTCTGTGTTATTTCATTACTGTCTGATAACTGTTTAACAAATAAAATCCCTCTGTGTTATTTAATTACTGTTTAACAAATTATAACTGGTAATTAATCATGAAAGAATATTACAACTTACACTTCCAATTCATGTGGCACAGTATCTTTAGCATTTAATGCCCCAATTAGGTCTATCAGATTGTCTGATATACACAGCATCTTCTTTAATATGCTACCATCTCTGAAATCTACAGGCATTAGACTGGTACCCTACCAAAAGATATGATTTACCACATTATGGCAAACAGCAGACAATATATAATAAAACTTTAACTGCTGACTAGAAGAAAACATAACTGTAAATAGTATATTTATATATTTAGAAATATTATTATTAGTCAACATAAAACAAAAAAAAACCTGGAAAAAACAAGAGAGAGCTATTTCAGTGAACTAAAACATGTCTCTCTTTCCCTTTTGCTATTTAACCCCTTGTTACCTTTAAATTTGGCCATAAAATGTTATCTGGTTTTTAACAGGAACAAAATTTGAACGGTAGATGTTTTTGGAATAATCAATTTGAACACTATGTACAAGTCCATAATTGTGATCAAATTATTAATCTGCAAAATAAAACATAAAATGCACAATAACTTTGGGTTAAATAGATAAACAATTTTTGGAGAAGACAATATTAAGTCAATAAACTGATTCATTTGTTTCTTAACAATACAACATGTTTAAACTAACAAGATTGAAAATTTGGTAAGACACATTAGTTTTTATTAAAATCAAAGGAAAGAAATCAAAGTTAAAGAAAGCAGACAGTGAGGTTAGTGACAAAGTGAGTGTTATGTAGGCAACTGGAGTTATTAAGTATTGAGATTTTGACAGACTGAGATGTTTTTCTTCTATTGCAGAAATTTAATATATACCTGCATGACCGCATTAAGTAGTAAATAAGCATTGACCTATACTGCAATTAGTGCAAATTGAGGTCAAATGTCATAATGAAGTTTTCAAATGTTCAAAGGTATACAGGAAAGGACTTAATATATCTCTACTTCATTTTTGTTCATTCACCTCATCTAACTGACATTGATATAAATCTTGGAGATAAATTTCACCAAATCTGACATAAAATTTTGGCATTGAGCTTACAATACAATTTTCCACATAGATTAAATTTTCAAGCGTTTTTTATCATCAGGAAACATTTGACTATAATAAAGTACCTCAAACTGGCCATCTTGACAAAATTCTAATTTACTTTGAAAAAAAGCTAACCATAAATACACTAAATTGTTTTAAATCCTTAGACATTAGTGTTTGTGACATATTTTAAGTGCAGTAACTCTTTGTGGAATGAGTTAGAACAGCAAATAAAACATCATTATTCACTCACTTGGTTACTATGACTACGATTTGTTTTAGGTTTCATCTTTTGTTTAGGATTGTAATGGCTCATTATAAAACCAATTTATTGTCATTCAACTGACACTCAAATCTTCTTTGCTTACATTTGTCTGTATGAATGAAGTTTAATGCCACTTTTAGCAATTTGTGAGCTATACATGTATCATGGCATCCAGTTTTTGTTGTGGGAGGAAGCTGGAGTACCCAAACAAAACCCAACCATCGATAAGAAAACTGGCAATCTTTGTCAATTAAGATTGGAGTCGAGTAATACATACTTATTACCGTAGAAGGTAAACAAAAGATTTCTTGTGCCAATAATCAGTATTAAATCAATCATTTTGTTATGCTATAAAATGATAATTAATTAATGATATTCTTATTGTCTTCACTGGTTTTTTAAATAGAGAAACAAGTAATAAATATCATGAAATAATGATAACATTTCAATTTTGTGTTCAAAACCAACATTGTGTATGGTTTTGTAAGAACAACAGGATAGTTGTGAGCATATACATGTTTTTGAAATATCAAAATGAATTAAGTTTTAAAAGAGCTCTACAAAGAACAGTATCAGGTGCACCATTCCTTTTTACAAATGTGAAAAAACACCAGATGTTGATTACCAAGCAACTATTACAGCAGACCAAATAAAACCTTTCCTTTGTATGAGTTGGTGTTGGTCAAGGTAATGTTTGTTTGTTTGATGGTGTTTAACGCCACTTTCAGCAATTTTTCAGCTATATCATGGCGTCCAGTTTTTATTGGGGGAGGAAGCCAGAGTACCGGAGAAAACCCCCGACCTGGGTCAAGGTAATTAAATTTTGGATCTGTCCTATTTTTTTGTTACCTATTCATTGATTAATTTTACTATCCAAGCTACTAAATAGACACTGATGAAAATAAAATGGATATTTCATACGGGTAGAGTAAGCAATATGCATATACATGTGTGATGAAGATTCATTAATTAAAATAAAATGTCATCTTCAAACGTCTATAATTGACATCGAATTGTAATAATAATTATCTGCTCTCATCGGGGTCCCATTACAGATTAAAGCCTTTAAGTACATGTACATTGTATTTTCACCTGTTCCCATAGAATTGTTTTGATAGAAAATTTAATCAATGACAGATTGACTCTTCCCTGTAAGATTTTAAGTCCATTTAAATAAACTGTTAAGAGAACAGTAGCTAACTTAAACAGTGGGTCAGTTAACTTTACAAAACTTTAAATACCATTACCAACACCAAGTCATACAAAGTTTCCACACTGAAGCAGCATATCGATGAAAGGTTTGTTACCTTTAAGGGTTTGGATGTGACGACCTTTGACTTGGTCTTTACCTGGTGCTGTTTAGAACTCTATGTTGCAAAAAATACAATGTAACATGCAACACATTTTGTACAACTCTATGAAAGCAAAGACATCTACCAGCTTAATTCCCATTTCTGATAAATTTTCGTGTTTTGTTTTGTGTTATGCCTGAACTTTAGGGAGAGCTACAAACGAAAATGCTGCCTTACTTATGTTGATAACGAGCATCGCAGATGTGAGCTATACGGTTACATGCGTGTGTGTAAAAAAGTCACGTGATCCATATGACCAAATCCATTTCAGATGGTAGCTGAGCTATCCGAAGAAATTATTGTAGACGAACGAAAAAATATATAATATAAAAGTAGACAAAAATAATTTTGACATCGATAAAATCAAAGTGTTTATTTTTTAAATTACTACAAAATGCGTCAAATTTTTTTCAATCTGAAACGCTATATTTGAAATTGAGTTTTGTGATGTCACCAACACATTAGATAAGACGTCATGTCATCAATGGAATGTAGAGGCACTGTAAGGGGGCTATGAAGTAACAATATGAACAATGTGCGATGCTCGCATTTAGGCTGCGCCTACATTCATATTAAGCAAGAGTTATTTTGATTTTCAATAACTACATATATAGTATAATAATGTTTATCAGCAACTTCTCACATACAAAGATGTGTGTCAGCAACTGCATACATACAAAGATGTGTGTCAGCAACTGCATACATACAAAGATGCATGTCAGCAACCGCACAAATATGAAGATGTGTGTCAGCAACTGCACACATACAAAGATGTGTGTCAGCAACTGCATACATTCAAAAAGATGAATGTCAGCAACTGCACAAATATGAAGATGTGTGTCAGCAACTGCACACATACAAAGATGTGTGTCAGCAACTGCACACATACAAAGATGTGTGTCAGCAACTGCACACATACGAAGAGTGTGTCAGAAACTGTTGTTCTAAGTTGGTGACAGCTAAAAACCAATGAGCATACTTTCAGCCAAAATTAATTAGATTTCCATCAACCATGAATACCATAATGTTTATCAGCAACTACACACATGCTATTATGTGTGTCAGCAACTACACACACACAATGATGTTTATCAGCAACTACACTCAATTATGGTGTGTAACATGTATAAATAACCTTTACTGTTTTGGGAACGAAATCATTTTAGTATGAATTTTAATTTGCAAACAAGGGTCTAACACATATTTTCAATAAATTATTTTCTGCGTGTGTAGTGATATAATATTTATTTTAACTATCTGATTTGCAGTACAAGTAGTCAATTTTTACCTGAGCATTAACATTTGTTGCTAGGACAACACACTGGTTCCCCCCTGAGAAGATTCTCTTGACTACATAAGTGGCACCATCATGATCCATTACAGTTGATGAACTGCTAGTATTGGAAGACATAAAAGGACAAGGCACTGGAAAAGGAGTTATCTTCTTGTCTGTATTACCTGAACCAAGCTGTCCAGATGCACCTGATCCAAAGGCATACACACGCCCAGAATTCGGTGCATATGTCAGTGTATGTCGTCTGAAAAAGGATATCAAACTAAATCTTGTAACATTCTAGAAATCAATGAAATCAATTAGGAAATCAATAAAATCAATGTAAAAGTCAATTCATTAGAAAATTATTGCTGTGATTCCATATATCTGAGAAAAGATCACATTCCTTACCTGCCACAGGCTATCTGTGTAACTGTTGTACCCATCAAATCCATGACTTGTCGTGGAAGAATCTCATTGTTTGAACTATTATGCCCTAACTGTCCATAGATACCATTCCCAAAAGTAAACACACCTCCATCCTACATGCAGAAAAGCAAATACTATCAGCATCCAAACCAAATTAGAAAGAAATTACAACAAGAGGCTTCTAGTTGCAAGTACTGCTCACCAGATATATATAATAACGATATGAACATTCATTTCAAATTGGGTCATATTTTAAATTAAGTAGTTCAGTGGTGGTAATTTTTAATTAAAGATAAAAAATAGATAAAATATGCAAGATTTCATCTCATAAACATGTTTGGTTTCAATTGTTTTAATCTTTAGGGAAGAAGCCTTTCAAAAATTTTATATGTTTTTATGTTTAAAAAGGTCAAGCTATGCAGCTATCATGCAAGTTTGGTTTTTATTAGAAAAGCAAGTGGTTTCAGAGATGAAGAATGAAATGTACAAGTTTACATACAATGCTGATGACAATGACCCCAACACCAATGCTGGCACAGATGGACACAAAATGATGGCAGTATCTCACATGACCTTTCAAATGGAAGCAACCCCTGTTATACAAAATAACTTCCATTGGTCACATGACCTATTCTTATGCCATTAAAATTCAAATAGTTCCGTGACTCCATGATGCCACAGCTGTTTTCACTGTTAATTTTCGCACATATTAAACAAATAAGGGATATTTTACATGTAGATATAATTTAATTAAATAAATTAATTCAATCAACTTACAATAGTTAAAGTACATGTGTGATCTTCTCCACATGACACATACACCGTTCTTTGTTGTCGTAGTGATTTACATTGGGTAGGATGGTTACGGTCTGCAAAAACATAGATTTTAAAAATCATTGGAAGTCATGCACAACCTTTTAAGAAAAAATTCAGACTTTTTAGTAGAATTTGTGGATTTATGATACACTTGTATACTGTCTTTTTCACTTAGAAGTGTAGCCTTTTTCATAAGATTGTTTTGTATTTGTTCATGCATGAGGGCCACAGGGAAAATTAGTTGAAATACTAACTGTGTAACTCTCTTTAAATAAAGTCATTATTATTCTTTTTATTATATAAAAATTAATAAAAATTTCCATTTGATTGATAAATATAAAATTTGTAAAATAATTTTATAAAATGTCAAATGCATCTGATAGCTGTTTTAATGATGCAGAACATCTCAAAAAAAAAAATATAACCACCATCTTAAACACAAATAAACACAATACATTCATTACAACATAATCCAAATGTCACACAAACTTACCGTTGTCATCATTTAATCCAAGTTGCCCATCACTGAAAATATAAAAATACGAAAATAATGTAAAATGATATTTCAGGAAACAATTTTTGTTGTAGCAGGTCATAATAACTTGTCTTTGATGATATATGAAATGTGTTTTATGAAGTTGATCAAAACATAGATAAATTAAATCCCCTACTAGTATCTAAAAAAAGGTTAAACAAAAATTAACTTATCCAAATAAATTTAGTCATAAGCATTACGTAATAGCATTTAATATCAGCAGCGGCCTGTATACAAAATATTGTCACCATACCCTGCATAGTTACAAGGGAACAGCCGCAACCCAAAAATTTTAACGTAGTTGCTGGACCGTGAAATTGAGGTCAAGGTCAGGTGGAACCTACCAGACAGTCATGTACTATTCATCAGCAACCTATATACCAAATATTGTCATCCTACCATGCGTAGTTACAGAGGAACTATCGTAACCCAAAAACTTTAACGTAGTCGCTGGACAGTGAAATTGAGGTCAAGGTCAGGTGACACCTACCAGACAGTCATGTACTAGTCATCAGCAACCTATACACCAAATATTTTCATCCTACCATGTGTAGTTACAGAGGAACTGTCGTAACCCAAAAACTTTAACGTAGTCGCTGGACCGTGAAATTGAGGTCAAGGTCAGGTGACACCTACCAGACAGTCATGTACTAGTCATCAGCAACCTATACACCAAATATTGTCATCCTACCATGCGTAGTTACAGAGGAACTGTCGTAACCCAAAAACTTTAACGTAGTCGCTGGACCGTGAAATTGAGGTCAAGGTCAGGTGACACCTACCAGACAGTCATGTACTAGTCATCAGCAACCTATACACCAAATATTGTCATCCTACCATGCGTAGTTACAGAGGAACTGTCGTAACCCAAAAACTTTAACGTAGTCACTGGACCGTGAAATTGAGGTCAAGGTCAGGTGACACCTACCAGACGGTCATGTACTAGTCATCAGCAACCTATACACCAAATATTGTCATCCTACCATGCGTAGTTACAGAGGAACTGTCGTAACCCAAAAACTTTAACGTAGTCACTGGACCATGAAATTGAGGTCAAGGTCAGGTGACACCTACCAGACAGTCATGTACTAGTCATCAGCAACCTATACACCAAATATTGTCATCCTACCATGCGTAGTTACAGAGGAACTGTCGTAACCCAAAAACTTTAACGTAGTCGCTGGACCGTGAAATTGAGGTCAAGGTCAGGTGACACCTACCAGACAGTCATGTACTAGTCATCAGCAACCTATACACCAAATATTGTCATCCTACCATGCGTAGTTAAAGAGGAACTGTCGTAACCCAAAAACTTTAACGTAGTCACTGGACCGTGAAATTGAGGTCAAGGTCAGGTGACAGGTGACTGACTGGCAAGTACTCATCATAAGCTACCTCTGGACCAAATTTGATGGACCTAGGGCTTGGGCTTACAAAGATATGAAGCAAGATGTCAAGTGTTTACGCCGCCGCCGCCGCCGCCTGCCGGATTCCCATACATATGTCTCGCCTCCAGCGACTTTCGTCGCAGGCGAGACAAAAACAGATATTAAGCAAATTTAATCTATGGTAAACACATAGAATTTTTTTATATTGTAATTATCTTAACAATACTGTTTTTTCTTTAAACATGTTAAAGAACCAGTCATCACAAAGATGGAGCAGTACCATACTTTTTGCTAATGACATCCTTTTTGAATAGACATTTTAATTTGGACCTCACAGAAACAGTGCTAAAATGGGGCCTTTTTTATTGAATTAAGCATATTTTTCATATTCTAGCAAAATCTGTACATGTGAAAGTTGTTGACAGGAAACAAAATATTTTTAAAAGGCTAATTTTCATGAGAATACAGTATAAATTTGTTAAACTTAACTACTCTTTTTAAGATAAAATAACAAATTTTACCTCAGTTTGCCACAAAAAAAAATTAAATGGTTTTGAATGTATAACGAAATAATTGATAACAGTTGATGGAAGGTGAGGATTTGAATACAAGAGGGCCATCCTAGAAGCATTAAAATTAGGTTAATAGTTTAAATGAGTATAAAAAGTAAAAGCCAAGTGGATTCCAATAGCTTACTAGAATTGTGATCCAAAGCATAACTTGCCTATTTTTTCCCCAGCCAAATAGCGCCCCGGAAGTTGACAGCATAAAGCTATGATTTCCACCAGTTGTTATCTGTGCTACTGGAATCCCTCTTATACTCAATAATGGTTGAGGTATATCAACATATGGTAAGGAACTTCCTGTTCCTAACTGTCCAAAATTATTGGCTCCCCATGAAAATACTACTCCATCTGAAAAATTTAAAACAAAATAAAATTAAATAATAACTGACAAAAGTGGACACAATCCACCACCAAACCTTCTGCAACAACTACAGAACAAAATACTTCTTAGCATTTATTAAGAAAGACAGAAAAAATATGCTACAAAATACTGAAAATGACAAAGTTCCCAAGTAAGAAAAATGGGGTAAAAATTTCTTGAACACTTTTTTAATAGCAGATGCATAACTTCAATATGCGTGCAATCCTTCGGTAAAGTTTCATGGATCTGGGTTGAAAGCTATAGAAGAGTTTATTACACAGAACTAGAGGTTCCCAGGGCCTGTAATTGCTCACCTGAAACCCAAATGACTTCAACTATATTTAAATTTTTGCAATTTACAGTTTCAGTCTAGTTGTTATGGTTTGCTAAAACTAAACATTTCTTCAAAAATTTTGGTTAAGTACAATAACTCCTATAAGTCTCCATCAGACAATTTCTGAAAATTAAATGATTTGTAGGCCTAGACTTTTAGGGTAATTAGTATATTACAGTATTACATTAGGTGTGTTATAGAATAATTTATAACACAAAAACTGATTGTCTAAACTCATAATTAAAGGGCAATAATTCCTATAAAGATTCATCTTGCAATTTTGGATTAAGCAACGATTTGTAGGCCTCGCTTAGCTGATCATTTGTGCAATTTACAGTTTCAATCAAGCTGTTACGGTATTTAAGTTACAATATTCCACCCTTTTTTATTAAAGGGTTATAACTCCTATGAGGAGTCATCTGTTAATTTCAGAACAATAAAGTGAATTATAGAACTTGTATTGCTGATCATTTTTGCATTTTACAGTTTCACTCTAGCTGTTATAGTTTATAAATTACAGGTCAAAAACAGAAAATTTCATAAAAAATTGTCATTTAACGGACAATAACACTTGTAAGGAGTCATCTGACAATTTCAGACTAATTAAGAGAATTGTAAAGCTTGTACTGGTGGTCATTTTTGCCATTTACAGTTTTACTCTAGCTGTTATGGTTTTCAAGTTACAGGACAAAAATGGAAATTTTTTTAAAAATTGACATTTTAGGGCAATAACTCCTATAAGGAGTCATCTGAAAATTTCAGACCAATTTAGTGAATTGTAGGGCTTGTATTGTTGATCATTTTTGCAATTTACAGTTTCACTCTAGCTGTTATAGTATTTAAGTTAACAGGACAAAAACAGAAAATTTCATAAAAAATTACAATTAAAGGGTAATAACTCAAATAAGGAGTAATCTAACAATTTCAGACAAATACAGTGAATTGTAGGGCTTTTATTGCTGATCATTTCTGCCATTCTAGTTGTTATAGTTTTTAAGTTACAGGACAAAAATGGAACATTTCATAACATACGGCAATTCAAGAGCAATAACTCATATAAGGAGTCACCTAACAATTTCAGACCAAAAGAGTGAATTGTATGGCTTTTATTGCTGATCATTTTTGCTATTAACATTTCCACTCTAGCTCTTATAGTTTTCAGGTTATATTGTAAATACCAAAAATTTTGTAAAAAATCATCATTAAAGGCCAGTAACTCCTACAGGAAGCAATGGCACAACTTCGCACTAATAGCTATTGTAGATTATTGTAGACCTTAATGAGCTGATCAATTTGAAGTAACAGTTTTCTCTATAGCAATTATAATTTTTGAGATAATGATAAAAAAACGTGCGTTGACACCAAATGTTCTATTTTTAGTAACTGTGGCCATCTCTGTCTGTTGATCAACATCCTGGGTACAAATTTGAAACTAGGAACCCTAAGGATGATTGTGGCCAAGTTTGAAAAATTGGCCCAGTGGTTTCAGGGGATATTTTTGAAAAAATGGACGACAGACGCCAATTGATGGCAAAAGCTCACATAGATCTTCTGTCAAATAGCCAAATAAGACAGGAGGCAATACAATTCATCCCTTGTTATCAAAAACAAGAGAGAATACAATTTGCCCTTTGTCAACAAAAACAGAAGACATTACAACTTACCCTTTGTCAACAAAAACAGGAGACAATACAACTTGTCTTTTGTCAGCAAAGACAGACGACAATACAGTCTTCACGAAATTAGATCTTGGCTTGTCGGACCTAAACACAACATCTGCCGGACCAGTTTAACATTTCTGTTGTAAATTTAACAAATTTGCCGGACCAGAGTTAAATTTGCCTGTTTTTTGCCGATCGGGTCCGGCGGACCGGCACATTTCGGAAAGACTGACAATACAACTTGCCCTTTTTCAACAAAGCCAGTAGACAATACTAGTACAACTTGCCATTTGTCAACAAAAACAGGAGATCATATAGCTTACCATTTGTCAAAAAGATCAGAGCTAATTTCAATACATATAAAGTACAGTTTTTCAACAAAGATTCGAGAGAACACAAATTATTATATTTCGACAGAGACTTGAGACTTACCATTTGTCAAAGCTAAAGAATGATTGTTGCCACTAGAAATCTGTATAATATGATGTACAACTAAACTCTTCAATACCCTGAAATAAGTGGATACAAAAAAATTACCATTACCTGTTATGATTAGTCCTCAGATGATAAATTTATTTATGCTTAGTCTTCAGATGACCCTCCATTCCTAGTATATTTAACATGGATTGTTTGTTTTCTTTTCTCACACTAAAGGCTCTCAGGAGCCTGAAATCACTCAAATTGAAGACATATTACTTTGAGCTATCTTTAAACTTTGCTATTTACAGTTTTACTCTAGCTGTTAAAGCATTTTAGTTACAAGGCTAAAACTATAAATTTAAAGAAAAATTATTATTATAGGGCAATTACTCCTATAAGGAGTCATCTAACAATTTTCAGACAATTAAATGATTTAATTTGTAGGCCTTGTCATTCTGATTATTTTTTGCTATTAACAGTTTTACTCTAGGTATTAGTTTCTAATATCTATGGCTAAAACTGATACATTTGCCTAAAAATTTCATTACAGGTCAATTACTCCTACAGGGACTCATCTGACAATTTAGGATCAAAAATGTGATTTGTAAACATTCTCATGCTGGTGGATTTAGCAATTTACAATGTCAATCTGACTCTTATAGTTTTCAACAATTGTAATTTAAGAGCAATACAGGAAGCCTTTACAAAACTTTGAACTGATAGAAAAATTAAAAATATTGACAAATCATGTCATGCATGTGATGACTGCTATGTATTATTTTTAGTAACAACTGCCATCTTTGTCCATTGATCAGCACCCCTAATATAAATTTGAAACTAGACACCCTAAGAATGATTGTGGCCAAGCTTGAAAAAATGATAATCCATGTGTTTTGGATTTTGCACAAGGGAAATACTAAAATAACATTAAAAAAGTCACATGTATATGACACTTTATTCAAGAGCCTACTTGGGTAGTTTAGTTTGGCTTTCATCCAGCTTTCCCCTTCCTAACTGTCCACAGCTATTGTCTCCCCAACTGAAAACTTCACCAGCTTCTGTCAGAGCCAAACTGTGTTGAGATCCGGCCACTACTTTGATAACTTTTTGGTTTTGTAGAGCTAGGATTTTTGCTGAAAAAAGTTTTTAATATTTAAATGATCTTTCACACCATTTTCAGCAATTTTTCAAATATATATCATTTAGACCAGTTTTTACCCAGACAAGAAGCACAAGACACAAGAAAGCATATCTGACGTTAAGCAGCAAAGTGACTTACCTTAAGTTGGAGTACACCCTAAAGCCATGACCAAAATCAAACAAGTGTTGATACACAAGTGATTTACATGTGTTAGTAGATGTGACTTACTATTTACACAACTAGTAAAAGATGACAATTTGCCAAGTAAACTAAATACTGAATTGGACCATCATTAGAAACCTGCAATATTATTTTTTTTAAAGGAACTTTAAGGGAAATAAATACCTGAGTAAGGAAAAACACAAGTCCTAACTTTCAGTAAACTTTATCCCCACTAACACTTAATAAGAATTAACTTGTATAAATTTACGTCACTACCCTAATGAAGGTACATTCTGAAATTTTGTGCATAGATTCACACATGAAATCTTTAAAATATATCTACAATAGAAAATAATGATATAAATGTAGTTTGCTGCAGGCATACATAATATTTTAAAATTTCATACAACATAAAGCTGAACTTTGCAATGGCTATAAATAATTAATAATTTGTAAACAAAACTGCTTCTACGGTTCCATTATTGATGTTTCTTTTTTAAAATCCTCCAAATGAAAATACCTTATACTCAATGCATTATATATATTCTCGTATATATATATATATCTATATATATATATACTAAACATTTGACATGGTTTAAGGAAACCACTTTATACATACAGATTTTGGCAGTTTTTTCATGACCAGTCTGTCCATAATCATTACATCCACAGCCATAACATGCCCCATCAGAGGTGACAAGTAATGTATGACCTTCACCACAGCTAATATCTACTATCTCTTTGAAATTATCATCAATCTTCAACTGGACCTCCTTTGGAGATTTGATAATCCCTTCATCACAACTTCCAGTAAACAGCTGTCCATGTTCAGCACTCCCCCAGCAAAATACTGTAGACATTCTTTTGTTTTTAATTATATATTTCTTTCCATATTAGCTGAAATAACAACAAAAGCGGATTAAAAATTAAAGTTAAAACTAGACAATACAGCTTTACTAAATGTCAGGTCTGAAAACATAAAAAAAGCTGCTATACAGCTTGACTAAATATCAGTCTGTCCACATCAACAAATTATATGATACAGCTTAATGTCCAGTCTGTCAACATCAACAAGCGCAGGCATACAGTTTGACTAGATATCAGTCTGTCAACATCAACAAGCGCAGGCATACAGTTTGACTAGATATCAGTCTGTCAACATCAACAAGCGCAGGCATACAGTTTGACTAGATATCAGTCTGTCAACATCAACAAGCGCAGGCATACAGTTTGACTAGATATCAGTCTGTCAACATCAACAAGCGCAGGCATACAGTTTGACTAGATATCAGCCTGTCAACATCAACAAGCGCAGGCATACAGTTTGACTAGATATCAGCCTGTCGACATTAACAACCTAGACCATACAGCTATTCTTAATGTCCAGTCTGTCAACATCAACAAGCGCAGGCATACAGTTTGACTAGATATCAGCCTGTCGACATTAACAACCTAGACCATACAGCTATTCTTAATGTCCAAATTTGCAGAGTGAATAATCCGTATAGCAGAATATATTAAATGTGCCCAATGGAAATTTTGCTATACCTTGATAGAGAAAATATTTTTTTTTATAGTTAATATTTATAAATAAATTCAGACATGAGAAATTTTGTAATTTTACACCTTTGAAAAAAACAATATCAATACACAAATGGTAATGTTCTGCTGAGTAATATACTAGTAGGAGGTATGTCTCCATGACGATCATTTTTTTTTTCATCCTCTGATAGAAAATGTTTCTAGCCAATCAATAGTCAGTATTCTTGTACAATTTATTTATAATTATTATAAACTATACCCCACACGTTCCCATTACATCAAGGTGGTATTTGGTTTTTAAATTGGTATATTGAACTGACAATTAATTATTACAATACACAAGGATAAATAATAGAATATAAATTAAGAACTTTCAAAAGATTGATTAATTAAATTAATTTACTACTAGTAAAAATTTTCCTAAATTTTGAGAAATTCCATTTAGAACTGAGAGTTTCATGAAAATCCATGAAAAAATGAAAGCACTATCCAGGTGACAACATTAAATATACATGTACATGAAAGTTGACTGTCTCCCTCCCAAAAAAATTGTCCCCCTTGATGAATTTCCCTGAAAATTAATTCCATCCAAGAACCTACTATAAGTAACAATTTTTAACAATTATTGAAAATTAAATTTACCATAAATGTTCTATCAATTTTGAAATTTTCACACAAAATGGCGTATGCAACGTTTCTACTATAAAATAATTATATTAATAAATATGACAAATTTTCGACCAACTGATGGCCTTCTTCAGTGTAAATATCAATCTATAAATAAACGATAAAATTTGGTTATTGATACATCAGCATCCGGTGGTGATGTAATCGAGTTTGATTTTATTGATCTTGAACTTTCTCGGATCACATATATATATATATATATTTTATTTCAATCCCTGTCTTTGGGAAATATATAAGCTGCAATTGAAAGAATTTACTTGTTTCTATTGTATAATTTTATGTCCCAGTATAATAGATGCTTTTTTCTGATCAGACTCAGCATATAAGTGATTAAAGCCCTTAAAATCCTGAAAAATTCAATATGCTGTAATTTATATTGACATTTTTGTGACATCACCAACACATTATAGAAAGACATCATGTCACCTATGGAATGCATACGCACTGTTGTTAGGGTGCTCTAAAGTAACATCATGAACCATAAAATGTGCAATGCTAGCAATTTAGGCTGCTCCTGCTAATGTATTTATATTTGATAAATTCTGAGATTATAGAAGTTATAATATTTCTTATTTTACTGACGATTTTATAACAATTTTATACTGCTTGAAAAATTGACTTTAGTATTACACACACACTTATTCGCCAATTGCGAATTAAGTGGTGTTACCTCCCTTAAAGGGGCGGGTAACCGCGATTTACATGTATGACTCGCACATGCAGTATATGCTTACCACTAACTTTCAGAGAGAAAATACTTATTTCCAATCCATTTGAAACCATAAAAACAATGTTTTGGAACATATTTTGACCTCCTTATTGTGACGTTCCAGTTTTATTTTTGGGTTCACACAATTGTCCATTTGTCAATTAGTATTATTGTCTGGAAATTCAACAATCGGACGTGCACGATGCGAGTATTAAGTGTCAATTGTCATTCTTTTTGAACAACTGATGTGATTGACTTAATTGACAGGTGAGTGGTCCCATGTATCAAAAGCAACACATCTGTTACAATCTAATCAATAGGTGTGGCAGGAAAAACTTCACGATGGGAGGAGCATTCCTTCATAGACTTGAAATCACGTGTTAATACATCTCTACATCACTGCAATAAAAGGATGCACCTTTCTGGGTTGCAATAATTTCCTTCACCAAAATAAAAAACGAAATAATCTTAAGCTATTTTATTTTCAATATTTTTCCCTAAACCTACAACTGCAATTTGGAAAATGCTTATCAAAAAACAGGTGGGTAAAATATTCATTGGAAGGTCGTATCCGAAACAAGCAATACATTTTCCCATGGTAATTAATACAAATTGCACATGTACCTTTCCCAATTATCACCAGTCACCTGTAAAGGAAGCTTCTCAGTGGGACATTTTTTAATTATAGGTATATGAATTGAAAGCCATGCTCACACACATCAGAGACATATAATAATTACATCTACTAGTAATTATATACATTTATGTCATTTATATTGCATGTATATTTGTTGGCACCACAATAAAAAATCACCTTTATCTAACCGGCAGTATGTAGTATCTTGCATGCGCTGAACAAGTAATTACTTTCCTTGGGGCACAAAGTGGGAAAACTAATTTTCTTACAATTTATTAAAAATTTATTAACCACAGTTCATTGTTAACACTTATTGTGTATAAATTTTAAAGTTTTTAACTGCACACTTTTATTCAACAAAAGTTTGCAAAGTTTGTATATCTGATAATATTTTAATACCCCATTTAATTTAATGGGGGTTTCACCTACGTAGGTGCCAATTAATTGTTTATTGAAGGTATAGTGTTACACATTTATGTTATGGCTTGTATACTAACTAGTCTTACATGTAAACAAGAGTTACCGAACATGTTAATGGTAGGTGGCGTGCATATGGAAAGACGTGAATTGATACACTATAAGAAGGAGCACAAATATGTCAAATACAGTGTCCACCTAGAACAACAAGTAGTGTGGACACAGAAAAACGTCTCGCCTGTATTCCGCATCAGTAACGAAAATAAATTTGGTCATAAGCATTACGTAAATAGCATTAAATATCAGCAGCGGCCTGTATACAAAATATTGTCACCATACCCTGCATAGTTGCAGGGGAACAGCCGTAACCCAAAAACTTTAACGTAGTCGATGGACCATGAAATTGAGGTCAAGGTCAGGTGACACCTACCAGACAGTCATGTACTAGTCATCAGCAACCTATACACCAAATATTGTCATCCTACCATGCGTAGTTACAGAGGAACTGTCGTAACCCAAAAACTTTAACGTAGTCGCTGGACCGTGAAATTGAGGTCAAGGTCAGGTGACACCTACCAGACAGTCATGTACTAGTCATCAGCAACCTATACACCAAATATTGTCATCCTACCATGCGTAGTTACAGAGGAACTGTCGTAACCCAAAAACTTTAACGTAGTCGCTGGACCGTGAAATTGAGGTCAAGGTCAGGTGACACCTACCAGACAGTCATGTACTAGTCATCAGCAACCTATACACCAAATATTGTCATCCTACCATGCGTAGTTACAGAGGAACTGTCGTAACCCAAAAACTTTAACGTAGTCGCTGGACCATGAAATTGAGGTCAAGGTCAGGTGACACCTACCAGACAGTCATGTACTAGTCATCAGCAACCTATACACCAAATGTTGTCATCCTACCATGCGTAGTTACAGAGGAACTGTCGTAACCCAAAAACTTTAACGTAGTCGCTGGACCGTGAAATTGAGGTCAAGGTCAGGTGACACCTACCAGACAGTCATGTACTAGTCATCAGCAACCTATACACCAAATATTGTCATCCTACCATGCGTAGTTACAGAGGAACTGTCGTAACCCAAAAACTTTAACGTAGTCGCTGGACCGTGAAATTGAGGTCAAGGTCAGGTGACAGGTGACTGACTGGCAAGTACTCGTCATAAGCTACCTCTGGACCAAATTTGATGGACCTAGGGCTTTAGCTTACAAAGATATGAAGCAAGATGTCAAGTGTTTACGCCGCCGCCGGATTCCCATACATATGTCTCGCCTCCAGCGACTTTCGTCGCAGGCGAGACAAAAATGTATAAGAAAGAATATTAAATAATATGATAAAACAACAAACACAATTAAACATTAAAAATAACGCCAACGCCAATTGAAAACCCTTCACAAAATCATCAAATCTTACAAAAATTGAGTCCAATCTCACGCTTTTGGCTGAGTACTAAATGTGGACATTTCGATTTATACTTGCATTACAATCAGATTGCACAATGTCAATCAGACTTGCATAAAGGTCTAGAAGTAGAACGTGTTGCTATTTAGTATCTATATAAACTACATAGATGATCAAAATCATAAAGAAGAATCCGAGAGATAACACGCTTGCAACTACCTTTAAATACATGGTAGATGAGTGTAAAGATTTTTGTACATGTTCTAGAAGATGTGCTTAGTTTATTATACTGGTAACTGTTGGTTTTGATATTCTTAACTAAACTGTGTAATAACAAAACCAGGAATCAGATTGTTATTTTAGGATATTGCTAGTATTTGACATTATAATTTCGTACACAATATCAGGAAACACTGTAACGTTTAGTGCGGGTCGGCAATACATATTTTTATTTACACTTCTTGTCAGGAACTTGTGGATTTTTCATGGGTTTTCAAGTTTTGGAATTTCCTAGAAATTGCAAAAAATTAAAAAATGATAAATTCGTTCTAGGATAATAATTAGGAAAGGACATGATTTTTTTCCATCGATCACAAACATCTTATAACTTTATTTATCAACAAGAAGAGGGATGATGCTTCTTGGACAGAAACAATAAGATTATAACTAAGTTATACATGTAGTTGTAGTCTAATTTGTAACTTATTATTTATCCTAAGTTTAACAATTACAGGTAAAGAAATTAAAAAAATACTTGGTAGATCGTGACACAAGTTTTAAACATTTTCGCTGTTAATATAATTATTACATTTAAGAACAGGGTCCACCACACTTTGGGCCACAAACTGACACAGTCGCCTTAAGCTTAAAAGCGAAGTTCAAGTTGTCCTCTTATTTATTACAGTCTCCCCAAGTCCCAATGGTTTACAGAAGATACTTGTATATCTTTAGAGCTCCAGATAAGCTGCATATTTGCAGGATTACTGGTCACGGAGTAGTTCTCGCCAGCAAGTAATTCTCGCCACCCGATCTTTCGACAGTTTGTGTGAAAAATTGGCATTTTAGAAGTGACCAGCGTAATTTGTTTCAGATGGAAGACGGTGAAATCTATTAAATGAAGCCTTTTCCATTGATTAACATGGAAAAATAACGACACAGTCACACAAATGGCGAGAATTGCTTCTGTCTTTTTTATGGCGAGAACTACTCTCTGACCAGTACACATTTAAAATTTACTAAACCCCATCTGTTTTATGTAATTTGCATTGCTAAACCCAATAATATTAAGATAATTACCATTTAAAAGTGATCTGTACATATTCACTCATTCCAGTAGAGGCATGTAAAAAGGCATTGGGTCTTATTATCTACAGACAAGAAGTGTTCAACACTGACAAAAATGAGTAATTAACAACTTTCTAATTGCAGACTTTCCAATTTAAAAAACGCCACCAAGTGTCCACTGCCGGTACTAAAAACTGCGGCTACAGCCGCAGTTTATCCTGTTGAAAACTTTTGAAATGGACACTTGTCTTAGAAAAATTTTAACGCTTCATGTTGATGACAGGTGTCGAAATCTGAGTGAGGATGTTATTAAAACTCCCAGCTGTGTAAACATGATTGTTAATTAATTAACCAATGTTTATTACCGTTTATTACCCCATTTACCTGATTCTAATTTAAGGTAGAACCCCAGCTGTTTTATAGCTTGATTAAACAAGCTTACCAGTGACATCCGTGTTCCGATATTCAAACTCACCTGTTGCCTATGGCTATAGTAACATCTACTAATGAGGTTAATTAACAGATGAAAATTTAATTGGCATAGACAAACAATACAAATCAATGGAAAATCTGTATTTCAATAACATACTCTTTTAGTGATGATAGCCGTAGTTTTTTTTTAACTGGAAGTAAAAAGGGAGATAAATCATGTAAAACTGAAAATGGGTCAATTGTATTCAAACTTACCTGTTGCCTATGGCTATAGTAACATCCGCCATGAGGTTAATTAGATGAAAATCTGCATAGACAATCAATTCAAAAACAATACAAAAACTTTATTTCAAATATTCAAATATCATGGTCTTTTTAGTGTTGACAGTCGTAGTTTTTTTTAACTGGAAGTAAAAGGGGAGATAACTCATGTAAACTGGAAATGTGTCATTACCAACAAGAGGATTTTTTTTACCAACAAGAAATGGAACAAATAATAAATTATTGTTAATATAAATGTTCTTGTACAAAAAGAAATTAATATAATTTAATAGTGTATTAACTTTATGATTATTAATTCTAGAAATATATTGATTCTGTATGCTGTATTGCAGTCTTCACGAAATGCGTCGGTCCGACGGACAAAACCGATATAATAACGCTTGGACCGGTAAAAAATTGTGTTTCATCGGTCTGAAAGACCTACATTGTTATTATCGAAGTTCAAGTTGCCCTGATGGTTCGTTCACTAAAAATACTTATATATCTGGTAGTACTGATTCACAAAGACTTCCAACTTTTGAGTAAATATGTAAAACCAATAAAAATCGCCAAGATCCTGCGTATTTAACTCATTTTTGAAACGTTTTAATTTGGCAAATGGATAACGCGCCATTTGTTTATTTCCGGGATACGTCTAATTACCAACAGCGATAAATGCGAAAATGAACACTACAACGGCCTTTAATGAAAAATCGTAACTGTTTTAGATAAACAAACACTTTAAAATGGGGTTGAAACTCAAAAGTTCATTTAAAACATATTTTATTTTAATCATTGGCGTTGATAATATATAAAATATATAATAGTAAGCTGAAATTGAAGGAATAAAGATAACTAGTTATCAATGACCACATGATAATTTCTGTAGATGAGTGTCCCATGGAGCAGTTGCTTTCAGCTTTGTGAATTATTTCTGTGTATAATAAAATGTTATTTCATTTATATTCTTCAGACACTTCTGTCCAGATATACACAGCTTGTTTATAACAGTTATGTATGATGTTTACAATAACTTTTATGTATATATATACCGTATCTACATGCATATACTAGTAAGGTAGCTAGTTAAATGTAAACAATGGCAACATCAAACAAATTTGGTCCGGCAAAAGCTGCTTCGATCCAGCATTTCTGGGGAAGTTGGACCATTCTTTGGAAAGATTTCGTGAAGACTGGTATTGTATGGATGTCCTTAGGTTGTTCTTAAATGACACTGTGTTGTATTACATATATTAATCATAAAAGGTGAAGCTAGCTCCATTGTTGTATGTCTTGTGCACATCCCAGTGTATTTTTGATTCTGGACAAAATTCTTTCTGTTTTAAATAATGATTATATTTTGACCTACAATTTTTCAAAACATTTATAAAGCTTTTGATACATCTCATTTTTTGTAAAGACTAATGAAAATCTTGAATGTCGAGAATATTTTAGATTAAAATATCGTTGGAGTAGGAAAGGAAACATTTTGTTAACAGAATGATTCAGTGTTATATCTTGTGTTAAGATGAAATAAATGTATTTTAGATGATCCTTCCCCTAGTGGATCCATTCCTGGGCAATTCATCTCCAAGCTGTTCCTTCCCAAATAACCAAAGATAGTTAAAAAGGAAATAATTCAGAGGGAAAGACAATAATTTCTAGACTAGTACCATATTTTTTGGACGATAAGTCAACACTTTTTTTTTCTTAAGAGTCCTAGCCTCGAACTAACGTCTGAATTGACTTATCTAAGACTTGAATCAGAACAAGTCTGATGTGGAAAATTTTTTTTCGTGTACTGATGATTTCAGTTTTCTTTTCTAGTATTCAAATGACACTGTATGCAATGTTACTGCATTCATTTTTACATAAATAAATTATGCTTGTACATGTTTTGTTTATCTTTAATTTTCTGTGAGTTTGATGCAGGAAATTTATTTTGCTTTATACTAGTAAGGAACGGAAACGTAACAGATGCTTAAATGTCGTTGCTTTTGTATATTGAATATATTGGTTAATTGAGCATTCTGATTTTAGTTTAAAACAAAAAAATTGATAATCAGAGAAACCTCCCACAGTACAGAAGAATTTTGGTGATGAAACTGTCTTGTGCTGTGTATCGCTTCTAGTGGAATATTTTTTTAATGATAAAGAAAATGGTGACTTTATTTTAGTCTTTTTAAGAGAAAACCAATGAACCTTTATATAAAGTCTCTTTTTCTTTATTTTGATGTTTTTTTCAATGATAGTATGGTTTCAATTACCTTCTTATTGTTGAATAGTACATATATTACATTCAGTTGTATTACCATTACTTGTAACCAACAATTTACAGGTTTCAGATAATAGTAATTTGTTTAGCCAAAGATATTGACTAATAATATTAAATTTAAAATGGAGACAATTGAAATTGTTTTATTATGTTTTAATTATGTGTCTGGTTGTGGTTCTGGTTCAAATATCTTATTTATATATGTCTACAGGCTTTGCACACTCAAAACAGTGAAATGTAGTCATCTCTGCAGATAATTCGTAGATAAACTGAGTAATTCCCGTGTTGCATGTTCTATGCTGCCACTTGTGACAAATGTCACACATAAGTGCTTGCTGTTGAGATGTAACCTCTCTGACACAAAACTGTCATGGATCATTTTCAGAATGAACACACATTGCAAACCATTTTATATATCGACTGTTTGGGTGTTCCAGTAACCATATCGAGAAATTCTTTAAGCCTATTGACTGTTTTCTTTAAAAGTTTTTGTCTACAGCAACAATAAATTCTTGTATTTTTTTTAACCTTTGTTAGTAAAGTCGGGTGGATGTGGATCCAGAGTAAAACAACCTATGGTTTTGTGCACTGATCAAAACATTTAATTATCATTTAATTAATTTTAAAAAAAATGTTTATTTAATGATTCAATTAATTTTAATTTGGTTTTATTAATTTATAATTAAAAACAATTAAAAGAAAATTAAATATAATAATTAATTTATATTGTTAACACTGGGGACGGATTGACCAAGAACTAGGGAACAAATGGACTAGGGGACCAATCAATCCAGGATAAATTAACTATGGGACAAAACGACTTGCTACCAGATGAATTTGGCAATATTAGGTCACCCTCAATTATGAACCAAAATTCAAATTCTGGTATACCTGCAAGAAAAAGCAATGCTTGACAAGAGAAATGAGAAAAGACCCAATTCAATCTATTCACGATGAGTGAAAAACCCAAATGATAACAGTTCCAGTTGTTGAAAATTTTAAAGCAAAAATAAGAACAGATCACTTTATTGAAATGCAAGTCCATATGGTTAAAAACTCAATTACATAAACCTTATCTGGAGCACTGTATCTAGTTTGCCCAGACTTTCACCTTTGGATTAAATATGTAATGTTAATGAAAATTGCAAAGATATTTAACTCACATGTTGTCAGTAAGTGTTGCATGGTTTCTGACGATGGTGGTAATTGATATTAATTTATATAGTATACAGCTTTTTTGTTTATAATGCTGTGTTGTTATTGCATTCATAAAAAAATGAAAACAATAACAACATTTATATTTATTATTACTATTACAACAAATGAATTTAGTTCTGTTACATTAATCTAATGTACACAAATTTTAAGCATTAAGCTATAATTATGGGTGAATCAGCCTAAGCCGAATGGTTAAGGACTGCAACAACTTGGGTTAGGATCATCTCGAAAGCCTTTCCCATACCAAAAATGATGTCATCATATCCAAGTTGTAATTCTTAAAGTGTCAATTATTGCATAATAGTAATAATTGCATGGGTATATGTGTTTAAATTTAAAAATTAAAAATCTTATCTAAAACAGATTCTGGTCAGTTTACATTGCAGACATTCATGACTAATGTATGTTCTGTCTATGTTTCATTTTAATATTCTTAAAGTTAAAAAAAAATGCCAGATTCTGGTATATCATTTCATAGAGAATATGCCTTTAAACCTTTGTTATCTGATACACTTCAGCAAAAGTTGTGTAACATTTGTGTTAAAATATTGTAGCATACATGTAAAACAGTTTACGTCTGAAGTCAAGTGTACATGTATTTAAGATATGTGTGTTACTTGTTTGTTTTAGTTTGCAGAATAACTATTGACCATGTCGTTAGATAGGGAAGAACCATCAGTAAGTATCTCTCAGAGAAGACTGTCTGAACTGGAGACGAAGGCAAATGCTGCAAATGACTTCATTCAACATTTTCAAAATATTGACAAAGAACTCAAAAGGGAAAAAGCTAAAGTGAAAAAGTTCACAAAAATGTTGATAGATGATCAGAAAGTGATTGGACGATTAACCTCAGCAAGATGTATAAGTGCAACTGACCCTTCATCCATAGATCCAAGGTCATTGTACTACATACAACAATCAGGTACACAACAGTCAATCATTGAAATAGATGGAAGTTCTGGTTCATCATTTACTTTTCAAATACCAAGCGATATCCCAATTTTGCCATCTTCATCAGCCTCATTAGCAGATAGATCCAGATCTACCAAAGCAAAATCTAATCAACAAAATAACCTGACGGTGGAACAAAACACATCATTGGATAACTTGACCAACTTATCAGACCCAAGTCAAACAAATGGCTCGTTACAGTACAAAAGGAGTGCATCGATGAATATCAGCATAAACAGCTCAAAAGAAAATCGTAATGTGTTTGCTGAAGTAATAGATAATCGTGGTGTGTCAGAAATGGTTTTTCTAAATTTGGTGAAAGAACTTAAAAGAACAAAGCAGTGTTTAAGTGAACTGATGCTACAAAAGGGGACAAGCATAGAAGAATTCATGGTATTTTTTTTTTCAAAGTTCTTAAATGTTGCTATTGTCATAAAAATAGGGCATTTAATGGGAAGTTGTTATTTTTTTAAAATATCCTTTAACACATTTTACTGAATTATACAAATCAGCCAATAACACCAGCTGAGCATGATAACACTCCGTTTCAGAAGACAATATTTACCTTGACCTATAAAAATAATTTTAATTGGCCTAACTCAAAAACTACATATGGGATTGTGCTAAAAATTCAACATTATCTTCATTTTATAGGACTTACTAGTAGCAACTGTGCAAAGTTTTAACAAAATCCATTTTCAAGTAATCTTTTGAAACTGCCAATATTTGACAATTTTTTTTTCATTGACCTTACTAAAAAACTACCAAATTGAAATTCATCTTCATTTTAAAGTATTTAACAGATGTGCATTTTTTTTAGCAATACAGATGTATCTGTTGATGTGTTTTCAAGTTACCATTTGGAAGCCATCAACTGTTGGAAAAAATAATGAGTTGGCCTAATTCAAAAATGACAAATTTTGGATTGTGGTAAAAATTGAACGTAATCTCCATTTTATAGTAATGTATTTAACAGCTGTGCAAAGTTTAAACAAAATCTTTTGACACAACTTAAAGAAACCACCAACAACAAATTGAAATGTGATGAAAATTAAAAATTTTAAAACTTCTTAATCAGAATATTTTTTAGTATATATTCAAAAATAAATGACACTTTCTACTAATTGCAGCAGTGAAGATAACCTAAAATATGAAACGGGTCTTAAGAGTAAGAAATTGAAACTTGAAAAAGAAGGAAATTTAAATGAGAGATGAATAATAAGCCTTAATACATGTATACAAGTATCAATCATGAACAAATCTGTTTGAGTTGTGTGCTTATTGAACCATATCCTTTTATTAAAAGTAGATATTTTCTGTATAAAAAATAAATAAACATAAATTGGTTTCTTTGGAATAACTATGGCTTACCACATGATTCATGATTTTATTAATTATCAAAGAAATGAAATTATGTTTACTCTTTTGACTGAAGTTATATTAAAAAGCTTTAATTTCTTTCAGATTATTCCTTGCTAAAATATTGTGTTTACATTTCCAAAAAAATACTAAGGAAGATCAAACTTCAATTGATTAAATAGTTTGTAGAAAAGAGGAAATGGACCATGTACTTTTATATTGATGATGTATATCTGTTGTTTCAGAGAACAAAAGTGGACAGAGCAACATTAGAGGACATGGCTGCTAATATTGAAGATTTGAAAAAAGAAAATGAGAATTACCAAAACAAAATCTCAGAATTGAACAATTCACTTTGCTTTTATAAAAACATTGTTAAAACGGAAAAGGAAGGACTTACAATGCAATTTGACAGTAAAAGACAAAAAGGATTAAGTCAGGTACATATATAAGACTTAAATTCTGTTTAAGGAGCAATGATCAAATCTGGTGTTTGTGAGAGTTTTACAGACAGCTGGTTCATGTCAGAGTTTGAGTTTAACAGACAACCTGGTTTTGTGAAGCTATATTTTGTATTACAAAAACTGTACTTCAGTGGCTTACTGTTTTGAGAATATTTAGGCAGTATCCCAGACAATAGGTTTTGTTCAAGAGATGAAGACATGAAGATTAATCTGGTTCAATTAGGAGTTTGAGAGATAGAAGTTCTATTTACATGAAAGACGAGAATAAATGATCTAGTTCATATTAAATCTGGTTTATGACATACACTAATGACAAATAATCAATGTAAGAGTTTTACAGACACAGAACCCACACTATTTCTATTTGGAGAAAACAAATGATAATGAGAACATAATTTGGTTGGTTGATATCCTTCATTATTAAAAACAACTATTTTCAATTTCAAATATAATACAAATGTACCCATTATTTTTAATTGTACAATTAAGTGAAAATTAAAAATTGAAATGAGGATTTTTGTGTCCACACATGTCAACGAAACCCTGCCAAATTTAGTTAGCAAATTCCTGGGCTAGAAATTTCATATGGTATCGTAACTAAAATATTTATTGACCAATCACATTACTGGAAAGAAACAATTGTTTTGCAGTAGGAAATATACAATATAATGTACCCAATTAAAAAAGTAACTTGCATGGGGTATTTCTTTACTTTATTGTTCAGAGTTTCATGGACATGTGTGTATACACAAACCAGACTTGTGATGATGAATTTTAGTCAGTGACATTTAAGTCACATGTCAGTGTATACTTTATCACATTGTTGCATACCAATCTTGACACTGTCACCATCATATTGCAAGACATGGAGAAGCAAAAAATAGTTTTGATATGTTAAGACTTGGTCACCAAATCTCTAGCAAGCACACTAACCTCAGCATCAGGCCAGCTGGTGTTACTGATTTCCCTATGGACTCCACTTGACATAAAATACTATTGAGAAGCAAATAACCACATTAATTGATCATAATATTAACAGCTTATACTATAAAGGTACATATCCGACTTGTTTTTCACTTCTAATATCTTAAAATACCTATTTGCAATTGTAGAATTCTTTTGTCTGAATTTACAATGTATTTGGATAGGATGTACAATGTACGTATTTAATTTCTTTGTTTTAGGATACGTCACTAGATCTTCAGAAATCACTTGAAGAGACTGACAAACTGAAAGTAGAAAATTGTCAACTTAAAGAGCAGCTTTTGAAATTAGAAGAGGACAAAAATGTGAATTCCTTGTGTTTTTTCTTAAATTTATAAACATTTTAAGAATCTTTTGATCTAATAACAACATGTTTTCTCCATAGACTATAAATACAACATGACAAAGTTTCTTAATGTATTAGAGTATACATGTATTTCAGTAGTCTGATAATTTTGTTGCTTAAATTTGAACAACATTATAAACACTGTCCATGTTTTCTTCTCATGACAGCTGAAATTTTGAAATTTGGGTTTCCTAAACACACTTTCACAAACAATATTCATACATTGCCAGAGAATATAAAATTTATGTGTACAAGCCTTAGAAATGGTTAGAAATGAAAGTCTCTGCCAGGCATTTCTCACTTGTTTGGCAGCGAGTACAAATAACCTATACATTTTCTGACAATGTACAAGTATTGTTTTTATCCTGCAACCCTAAAATACATTTTATACTAATGGAAAAGTACACTTCTAGAAGATTTCTGACATTTTTGGTGCCCATTCTAGTGATAGCCTGACATCACAAACAAATATTGTATTCAACAACATATCCTAATCCAGAACAGAATAATATATATTGCAAGAAGCGAGGACAAGGGTACCAGGAGACTTTATTTGGTACTGCAGAGTAAAGGAAAAAGATATTCAGCTATCTTTATTGGACAGCAAATGAACTGACTGGATAAATTAAATTGTGCATCGAAAAAAGTACAAAATCCTAGTATGAAAATTACAAAGCCATGGATAACAGAAAACTTGTACACACAACCAGCAACAATCACTACAAACAAGCCATATTTGTCATTGTCTAAGTGTGTTATAGTTGAAGTATGCTGATCTTTTCAAGTTCCGCTTAGAAAGAGCGAGCAGTTCTTCGGGTTTTTTTTTATTAAAGACACCCATTATATTTGTGTATTTATAGGTTATTTTAGATAATTATGCCAAATGCATTCAGACTGTATCAGAGCTGGAAAATCATTTAAATGAAGATCAGCTTAAAAAGAAAAATGACCTTCTGAAGAAGGAGACAGAGATGTTACAAAGAGAATTAAAAAATCTACAGAATGACAATGAGAAATTGGTGTCATCTGTAAGTCATGTAAGAATCTGTATTATAAGTGATTCTTACAAGCATGGCACGTACAAGCATGGCACGGTGAGAGAATTGATGCAATTTACCAAACAGTTTTGGTAATTTAAAGCATGTTTGCAAGCAATAGTTTTAAATCTACAAAAAATGTTAATGTGGCAGACTTCTGGCTATTGACTAGTATTTAATATTTGCATTCTATTGAAGCTTCTGCCAGATGAAAGTGGTAAGCCAAATCTTTTCTATTTGCAAACAAAGTGGGAAGAACATAAAGTTTAAATTTGCAGGAAAATTCTTAGCTTTATTCTTTACATAATTCTGCCTTGTGCAAACAGTGCTTTAAGTACTTGTTAGCTAACCTGACCCAAAGGGTCATGTGAGCTATTGTTATCACTTTGCGTCCGTCGGCGTCGTCGTCGTCGGCATCTGTAAACTTTTTACATTTTAATCTTCTTCTCTGAAACCACTTGGCCAATTGAAACCAAACTTGGCCATAATGTTCATTGGATGGACCTTTACAAAGTTTTTGTTTTTTATTTTGATTGGTAAACCAATATGGCCGCCACCTCAAGACTTAGTTTAACATAGGACCCTATGGGAAAAAAGTTTAAAAGGGCTTCTTCTCTGAAACCGTTTAACCAATCAAAACAAAACTTACTAGCAATATTGTTTGGATGGTCCTCTATAAAGTTTGTGTTTTTAATGGGAATTGGAAATTCAAAATGGCCACCACCGCAGGACTTAGTTTAACATAGAACCCTATGGGAAAAAGTTTTAAAAGGCTTCTTCTCTGAAACCGGTCAACCAATGGAAACAAAAACTTACTAGCAATATTGTTTGGATGGTCCTCTATAAAGTTTGTGTTTTTTATGGCAATTGGAAATTCAAAATGGCTGCCACCGCAGGACTGAATTTAACATAGGACCCTATGGGAAAATGTTTGAAAGGCTTCTTTTCTGAAACCGGTCAGCGAATGGAAACAAAACTTACTAGCAATATTGTTTGGATGGTCCACTATAAAGTTGATGTTTTTTATCCCAATCGGAAATTCAAAATGGCCGCCATTGCAGGACTTGGTTTAACATTCGACCCTATGAGAAAAAAGTTTAAAAGGGCTTCTTCTCTGAAACCGTTTAACCAATCAAAACAAAACTTACTAGCAATATTGTTTGGATGGTCCTCTATAAAGTTTATGTTTTTTATGGCAATTGGAAATTCAAAATGGCGGCTACCGCAGGACTTAGTTTAACATAGGACCCTATGGGAAAAAGTTTTTAAAGGCTTCTTCTCTGAAACCAATTAATCAATGGAAACCAAAACTTACTAGCAATATTGTTTGGATGGTCCTCTATAAAGTTTGTGTTTTTTATGGCAATTGGAAGTTCAAAATGGCCACTATCCCAGGACTTAGTTTAACATAGGACTCTATGGGAAAAAGTTTTTAAAGGCTTCTTCTCTGAAACCGATTAATCAATGGAAACAAAAACTTACTAGCAATATTGTTTGGATGGTCCTTTATAAAGTTTATGTTTTTTATGGCAATTGGAAATTCAAAATGGCCGCCACCGCCGCATGACTTAGTTTAACATAGGACCCTATGGGCAAATAAAAAAAATCTTCTCTATACAACCGGTTAACCAATGAAACAAAGCTTTCTAGTAATATTGTTTGGATGGTCCTATTTAAAGTTTATTGAAAATTACAGGACTTACTTCAACATCAGGGAAATGCCATCTTCATTGCCTATAAAATCAGGTGAGCGATACAGGCTCTTAAGAGCCTCTGGTTGTTAGTTAACACTGACTTGCAATTTTTGTACAATTTAAATATATTATATAATTGTTTTTTTATTAATATTTTTTTCAAATAACAAATAACAAATAAAAGTTTTAGTACTTGTTAGTTAACACTGACTTGCAATTTTTGTACAATTTAAATATATTATATAATTGGTTTTTTTTATGTTTTTTTCAAAAAACAAATAAAAGCTTTTTCTATTCTACCTATAAAATACTAATAGACTAATTACACTAATTATGTTATGTTTACTGAACTGATGTTGATTTACAGCTATATCTCCATATAAAGAGACAAAATTAATTTTCTCCCCAAATGTGACAATGCAACTTATATTCTACAAATATGGTATATGCTAGGTAATTTCTATATGGTTTAAAGACGTCTTATGCACAAATAAAGCTAGGCCGAATTTTAGCTACCGTTATAATCCAAAGTTAGATTTGTGATTTGTTGGATTTATAGCAGAATTCAGTTCGATCTTTATCAAAGAAATTTCTTTTTTCATCTCTGAAGATGCATGTGGAAAATGCTATGTTGATTGTTTTTCCGTATATGGATAATGTGACCTAATTTTATTATAAACGTGCTTATTTACATACTATAACAACCATTTCGTAGCAAGAATCCAGTAATTTAAATATGTATTACCCAAGATGAAACACACCATTCAGTTTGGGGTTTCTCATTAGTAAACGTAATTAAAAAGAGACATGAATGTCAATTAATACACAACGCACAGCAGGTTATTAAAAACGGCAATAACTATCATCACGTATCAATAATGATTCGATTTTAAACACGAAACCTATAAAAAAAATAGTGACATTACTCGAAAGACATCAAGATCGACCATGTCTGATTGTCTAAGCAACTTCTTTTTAACATCAAAGTGCCAGGAGTGATTCACTCCCGTTCTGCTACATTACGAGTAATGGGACTAAATTTGTACCCTCGCCGAAAATTTAAAAAAAACAGGGTACAATTATTCATTCTAAAATAAAGCATTCAGCACTTGTGATATAGTAGTTAACATTTTCTTTTTGCTTTAAAAATTCTTCTATCCAAGAAAAAAAAAATAAATGCAGATCAAATATTTAAAAATAACTTAACACGGGAATGTACATGTAAAAAAATTAACTATTTTGTGTTCAACAAGAACCAAATACAGATTGTAATAAAACTTGTATATTGAGGAGGAAGCCGGAGTACCCAGAGAAAACCCCTGACCTTCAGTAGGAAAACTGACAATCCTTGTGAATTAAGATTGGAGTCGAGCACACCCTGCCCGCAGTGAGACTCGAACCTGCAATCTCATTGTTGATAGACCACATGATCAGTAGTAGACGAACTATCCTAACCACTTGGCCACCAAAGCCCCACTTCTGTAATAAGCCTAATTCCAATTCTAAATAATAGCTAGTTGCAGGTTTATTCTTAGTTTAGATGAGTCTGTGAATGGAAAACTGGGATATTTATAGATTATTTACGTTTTTTGAAACGAGATGCATTTTCTCGTCGTATCTCATCGAAGGGCGACAGCCCTGAGATGAGATGACGAGAAAGTGCATCGAGTTTCAAAAAACGTAAATAATCTGTTTATCGCTGTTTTGTAACATTGTGACGTCACAGTGTTTACATAACGACGTCTTGACAGCGAGCTGAGATGGGCCCATCCCACGCTAGTAGAGTGAGATGGAATAATATCGCACACAACGATCAAAGGAAAATACTGCAAAATAGCGATAATGCTCTATATTTGTGAAAATATTTGTCACAGAAAAACTAAGCTTGAAATGTTGGATGATATAATGTTCAAAAACACAATAATTACTTATAGTGGTTTGCATTTTTCTGTATTTTCAGTCAACTAAGTTCACAGAGATGTTAAAGCTTGAAAAAAGTAAATGTGCAAAAATGGAGGCTGAATTAAAGGAAGGAAAAATGAAGCAAGAAAACATGGACAAGGAAATTCTATTACTTAAAGCCAAGGTAAATGAAATCATGTTTCACAGTTTGTATTTCAGAACCTTCTGTTAATCCATATTATATTATATGTATATTATTTGATTTTCATTCGATGTTTTTGTCTCATCTAGCTACGATAGTCGCTGGAGGAGAGACATATATATTGGAATCTGGCCGCGGCAGCAGCATCAACACTTCACATTTTGCTTTATATCTTTGTAAGATTTAGCCTTAGGTCCATCAGGGTCACCTAACCTTGATCTCAATTTCACAGTCTAGTGACTACCATAAAGTTTTTGGATTAAGGCAGTTCCTCTGTAACCATTTACTATGTGATGACAATATTTGGTGTATAGGTTGCTGATGAATAGTGTCTGTTAGTCATCAACTGACCTTGACCTCAATTTATCGGTCCAGCAACTACATTAAAGTTTTTGAATTAGGGCAGTTCCTCTGTAACCATGCATGGACGGATGACAATACTTGATATATAGATTGCTGATGAATAGAATATGACATCCTGGTAGGTGTCACATGAACTTGACAATGTTCTTCTGTAACCATGCATGGTAGAATGACAGTATTTGGTATATAGGCTGCTGATGAATAATATTACTTGACTTTCTGCTAGGTGCCACCTGACCATGGCCTCAATTTCATGGAGCAGTGACTATGTTAAAGTTTTTGGATTAGGGCAGTTCCTCAGTAACCATTCATTATGAGATGACAATATTTGGTATATAGGTTGCTGGCCAATATTACTGTCTGGTTGATGTCACCTGACCATAACCTCAATTTCACTTTCCAGTGACTGCGTTAAAGTTTTTGCATAAGGTCATTTTCTCTGTAACTGTGCATTGTATATTTTAAATGATAACATAGTTTTTTTCGTTACTGATTCAGAATGCAAGCGAGACATTTTCCATGTCCACACTTTAGAAATCTTCCTTAGAGTTTTCAGTAGTATATCAACAGAATTTCCACTGTCAGTATATATTTGAGTTTAAGAAGTAGCACTATTGCTACATTTACATAAATACAGTGAGAAACCATACAAACCATATAGTATATATCCACACTTAATTTGACTAACAATACCCTTGTGGACTTGCATGGTCCATAGGCCAAACCCCATGTTAATGTCTGTTTGCCATAACTCTGGGTAATACCAGGTACACTATATCAAGACTGTACATTAGGTGAATCCATTGTAAAGTATTGTTTAGTACATGTGAGACCTTGTGGTGGGCTTTCATGATTTACACAAGGAAACAGACCAGCTTTCTTGTCCACTTATATACTGGCTCAATTGGTAAATAAAGGCCAGTTTAACCACTTCATGGAAAGTTGATGGAGTTGTGTTACTAATGTATTTTTGTATTTTCAGGTTAAGCACCTGTTAAAACAAGTTGATGCAGGCAAGACAAAACCACAGAGGCCACAAGATAAATTACAAGCCCCTGTCAAACCAACCAAAATTACAAAAGCATCACCAGTTGAGTCTTCATCCTCATTTATTGAATCGGAACTCATTGCATCAAGTTCAGTGACTGGTGTAAAAGTAAAAACTGTTGAACATATGAAGAAATTGTCAGCTTTTGAATGTGAGCGATGTCAGGCGCAGTTTGAGGACGAAATGGAACATTTATGTCATATCAACAAATGTTTAGATTGAAGCAACAAAAGAATTATATTACCTAAAATAGTAGTGTACATTATACTGTTGTATGTGCATTGAAAATGAGGACCAAAATACAAGAAACTTGACCAAAATAACTTGAAAATGTGATTTAATTGGTATTTGAATTCCTTAGTTGTATACACTGAGCAAAATGAACATCTCATTTGCTATATGGAGTTTCAGTGAAAATTTTGTTTAGAAGATCCAACTTCTTGGTGTATATGATACAAAAGGTCATTGGTTCTGCTCCTTGTGAGGTGGAGTCAATGATAGCACTACTGAGGCTGTGAGTTTGAGTCCAAATTTTATTGTTCTGAACTTAAATCTTAGTGTACATGGATGCCCAAATTTAATGTTGAAGGTTTGTGGGCACTCCCGCTTCACCTACAATACAACAGGATACCATGATATAGCTGAAATATTGCTAAAATTGCATACAAAGCAGACAGATACAATAGGTTCCTGCTGCTTCTGTATGGCATGAAGAAGGTAGAGCATGGATTGATTGGCTGGTTCATATCCACTGCAGATGACATTTCTATCCGATTGTTGCAACCTTGGGCATAAAACATAACCTGTTGATGTTGCAACCTTGGGCATTAAACACAGCCTGTTGGTTAATTTATGGTATAAAGCAGACATATAGCATTTATAGCACCTAAGTATAATCTCAGACAACATGATACAGCAGAACATATTATGTCAGTCACATTATGCAGTCACTCATTTTTTTATTCCAATAGTTCAAGCATTCGAGGTTCTATAACTTAAGAGTTAAGTCTTTGATGGTTTGTTTTTGGAGTTAACAACATTTGTCAAGTAAACAAAGGAAACAAAACAGGAAAACTGAATTCTGCAAAAACTGGTTCTATATTCACTGCAATGCAGTTTACCAGAAATATGCCTACAGCAGTTACTATGGAAGTATCAGATAAGCTCATTTGAGGATTGCTGTCCTATAAATAGCTCATTTGAGGATTGCTGTCCTATAAATAGCTCATTTGAGGATTGCTGTCCTATAAATAGCCCTTGTTGTATTTAACATTATGAAAGGAGTGTATACACTACTACTGTACTATATAATTTATTTTAAATTAAACAACCACATGCAAAAAACATTGACCAGAATTCTATGTTTCTACAATTTGATTGCAAAGAATTGCTTGAAAAGTACATTATTCATACTTCAAAAGAAATGTAATACTCTTGTTTTGGTTTGAAGTGTATGCACTCCTAAAAACCCATAAACTATCTTTTTATGTTTTGTTTGTTAGGCTTAAAGCCTTTTTGTAAATAAAGCAGTGTTGTATTTCTTATATGTTGTTTGCTGAACCAACTTTATGGAAAATTTTTGCCAGTTTTCTCAGATATTATTGAATGAACTTTCTGTATGTCAGTATATTTTAGTTTTATTTCTATGGGGATTTTCTTATTTGATTTCTTGAGCTTTCTGTGTGTAATAGAAGTTTTCCCATCTTTTTGGAGTTTTTGAGATGAGATACAAGGTGTCAAAAATGGATAAATTTGTGTTTTCACCATTGTTGTAATTTTGTCATCAGATTCTTCTTTGAATAAGCTGCCTTTTGATGTTAATTTTATTTATTTAATTCTCATTAAATGAGTATTTGGTGGCGTGTCAAAAGATTTTTTGTATATTTTATGGCAAAAATCCCGTCAATAAAGTGACAAATTAAAAATGGATAATGGGAAAAGATTCCTCAAACTATGGCATAACAGCAAGTGCACATTTCAATATTCATGCAATCTTTATATGAACGTCAGAATGTAGGATGAAAACAAGAGCTTATTACTGTACACAACAAAGGACCTGTCTTGTGTGCAACTTGTTGACAAATGACTGTTCCAGTATCTGGGAAATGTTAAATAATTCCTCAAACAATTCCTTCATAGCCGATGCAATCTCTGTAAATTTTTAGGGATCCAGTTTAAAAACTGGGAGTCTAATACACAAAAAAAGAAACCCAATATATCACATAAAATGTGTAGAAGATAATCAGAAACATCATTTGTTACAAAATATTTGCAATTCTTTCAGATAATTAGATTTTTAAAATTGAGCCAATCAGAACTAAGAATGTCCTTTGTGGTACTGCTTTTACACGAAGAATCTTTGTAAATGACCTCTCAAAGATTGGCCCAATGGTTTTGGAGAACACGATTAAGAGGATAGTTTACGTGAAGTTAGAAAGAATAATCGTACCCTCACTTTATTTTTGGGGCGAGGTTAATCTGACAAATATAAAGGCAGTAAAATTCTGCCTAATGTCGAGTGAGCTGAAATGCAGTTTGCAAGAGCATGAAAGAAGCAATAATTGAGTTTGTATTCCAAACCTTTTGCAAGAATATTCACAAAACTCAACATGTGTCAGCATCTGCAATTCAATCAAATTTTAGTTATATGAAGCACGAAAAGTTGTAAAAATGACATATGGTATTTGTCAGCTTCATAAAATATAAACAAGTTGATCTAGCGATCACTGATGCCCCACTAAAATTTTTTTGTAAAAATTTTTTGTTCACTGATGACCACGACTTCAAATGCAAATTTTTTGAGTTATTGTCAGGAAACGTCTTTTTAGCTCACCTGACCCGAAGGGTCATGTGAGCTATTGCCATCACTTGGCGTCTGTCATTGTCCGTCGTCGTCGTCGTCGTTAACTTTTCTTCAAAAATCTTCTCCTCAAAAACCACTGAAGGGATTGCTTTGAAACTTTGCATACATCATCAGTAAAATGCCCTCTACCAAGTTTGCCCAAATCATGGCCTCAGACCAACCAACATGCCCGCCATGGCTAAAAATAGAACAGAGGGGTCAAAATACAGTTTTTTGCTTATAGTTCAAAAAGTATAACAGATACAGGAAAACCGAAGAGACCTTCCTTCTTCAGCATCTAAAGCTCTACCAAACACTCCATTGGGTCAAAGTTGTATGATGACTCCTTGTAGGAGTTATTGCCCTTTAATTGTCAAAATTGATGATTTTTGCCATTTTTGCCTCAAAATCTTGAAAATTATTAGAACTAGAGAAAAAGATAGCATTGCTTAATTGTTCTGCTCTATGAGGGCTACAAAAATGACTTTACGGTCAAGATTGTCTGATAAACCGTTTAAGAGTTATTCCCCTTGAACTGTTTTTTTTTATCGGTTTTAATTGATTTTTTAAAAATCTCCTCTGAAACAACTGAAAGTACTGCTTTGAAACTTTGTACACATCATATGTCAAATGTCCTCAACCAAGTTTGCACCAACCATGGCTGCAGATTAACCAACCTGGCCACCATGGCTAAAAATTGGATGGGGGGGGGGGGGGGGGGCCGGAAAATACAGTTTTTGGGTTATATTTAAAAAATTGTAACAGATACAGGAAAACCGAAGAGACAAGTCTTCATCTGCATCAAAAGCTTTACGAAACACTCCATTGGGTTGAAGTTGTATGATGACTCCTTATAGGAGTTATTGCCCTTTAATTGTCGAAATTGTTGAATTTAGCCATTTTGCCTCAAAATCTTGAAAATTATTAGAACTAGAGAAAAAGTTAGCATTGCTTAATTGTTCTGCTCTATGAGGGCTACAAATTGCCTTAGGGTCAAGATTGTCTGATTACACGTTTAAGAGTTATTCCTCTTGAACTGTTTATTTTAATCGGTTTTAATTGATTTTTTCAAATCTTCTCTTCTGAAACCACTGAAAGTACTGCTTTGAAACTTTGTACATATCATCCTTCAAATGTCTTTAACCAAGCTTGCACCAACCATGGCTGCAGATTAACCAACATGGCCGCCATGGCTAAAAATAGAATGGAGGGGGGGGGGGGGGGTAAAATACAGTTTTTGTTTCGCCTGCGACGAAAGTTGCTGGAGGCGAGACATATGTATGGGAATCCGGCGGCGGCGGCGGCGTAAACACTTGACATCTTGCTTCATATCTTTGTAAGCCCAAGCCCTAGGTCCATCAAATTTGGTCCAGAGGTAGCTTATGATGAGTACTTGCCAGTCAGTCACCTGTCACCTGACCTTGACCTCAATTTCACGGTCCAGTGACTACGTTAAAGTTTTTGGGTTACGACAGTTCCTCGGTAACTACGCATGGTAGGATGACAATATTTGGTGTATAGGTTGCTGATGACTAGTACATGACTGTCTGGTAGGTTCCACCTGACCTTGACCTCAATTTCACGGTCCAGCGACTACGTTAAAGTTTTTGGGTTACGGCTGTTCCCCTGTAACTATGCAGGGTATGGTGACAATATTTTGTATACAGGCTGCTGCTGATATTTAATGCTATTTACGTAATGCTTATGACGAATTTTCGTTACTGATGCGGAATGCAGGCCAGACGTTTTTCTGTGTCCACACTTGTTGGCTTATAGTTCAAAAAGTATAACAGATACAAGAAAACCGAAGAGACATGCCTTTATCGGCATCAAAAGCTCTACGAAACACTCCATTGGGTTGAAGTTGTATGATGACTCCTTATAGGAGTTATTGCCCTTTAATTGTCAAAATTGATTATTTTTGACATTTTTGCCTTAAAATCTTGAAAATTATTTGAACTAGAGAAAAAGTTAGTATTGCTTAATTGTTCTGCTCTATGAGGGCTACAAAAATGACTTAGGGTCAAGATTGTCTGATGAACCGTTTAGGAATTATTCTCCTTGAACATTTTTTTAATCAATTTTAATTGATTTTAAAAAATCTTCTCCTCTTTAACCCATGAAAGGACTGCTTTGAAACATTGCACACATCATCTTTAGGACGTCCTCTACCAAAATTGTGGAAATCATGACACCTGACTACCTATATAGCTACGTTAGCTTAAAATAGAAAATGGGGGGGGGGGGGAGTCAAGAGAGTTTTCGACTGATAGTTAAAAAAGTATAACAGGTACAGCAAATTTGAAGTGAACCTCCCTTCTCCCTCTAAGCATCAAAAGCTCCTCCTTATAGGAATTATTATGACTTTTGCAGAAGTGTTGGGCAATTCCTTATAGCAAAGAAAAGCTGTATAGAAAAGGGTTGTTTGGTTTCAGGTTCAGGTGAGCGATACAGGCTCCTGGGAGCCTCTAGTTTGTAAAATAAACTAATTTTTTGGGAACCGTGTCCTTAAAATGTGATAGATTTCCCCGAAAATCAATAGGGTTCCTTCACGGCTAATAATGAAATTATACCTCAAAGTTCCATCGAAATCAAATGCAATCTTTTTGAGTTATTGTCTGGAAACATCCTTGTAAAAATTTATATTGTTTTTCTGTGACCATGACCTTTCACAGTATTCCTCCAGCATCTATATGCTCTTAGACACCTGATATGTAACAATATCCTAAAGTTTAATTGAAATCAGATGCAAGATTTCTGAAATATCATCTGGAAACCAAATTTAGACGGACGAACATGAGGACCACTATATATAATAAATAAAGTAATATTTTTCTTTTTTTTTTATTTCACAACAAACTGTCTTCTTGTAGTCATAAATATAAGAAAACTAACATTTAAATCAATGTCTTGTTTATTTCCTTTCCTTTGTTTCAGTTATAAAAAAGCCTATAATTATTCAATTTTTTTAGGTTTTGGTGCTAAAGGATTGTTTGGGGCACCAAAGTAATTCATCATATGATTTCCTGGTGCATCTGTCTGGTCCTTCTCAATATATGGCCAATGCATGGGCTTTTTAGTGAAGTCTATCTTAGACTGAGGGAAATATCTTGTCATCATTTCTTTTGTCATCTCTTTCCATTGAGGTAGTGTATCAATGGCCTTCATCTGCAAAATAAACCAGGAATAGAATTCTCAAGTTCAAAACTGGCTGTGTATAACAATAATAAGATAGTGATTTATACTAAAAGCAATACCCATGGGCCGTGGTATGAACCAGGAATATTGATATGGACCAAGCCTGTATTCTTTTTAATGGTGCATTTCATGGTATTGCCATCCATTTCATTTACTATTGTGTTTTTTTAATAAGGAATGGTTTTCACACTTTTTCAAGCTTCCTGATTTTCTGGCACTTGAATGGTGCCATTCAATCAATTTAATTCTATAACCCTATTTTAATTTGTGTGTATAATACTTACCCAAGCTGAACACAGTAAACAGTATTTGATCATAATCAAAAACTCAAACTATGTCATTCAATCAATTTAATTCTATAACCCTATTTTAATTTTTGTGTATCATACTTACCCAGGCTGAACACAGTAAACAATATTTGATCATAATCAAAACTCAAACTTTGTCAAGAGCCACCCAATAAACATTCTTGACAAGTTTGGTTCCAATTGGCCAAGTGGTTTTGGAGAAGATTGAAATGTGAAAAGTTTAAGGCCGACGACAACAGATGCCAAGTGAAGTGATGAGAATAGCTCACACTGACCTTTTGAAAACTGAAAATAATTAACCAAAAAAAAACAAACATACACGTTTGCATCAAAATACAACTGAGTATGAAGACAGAAAAATTGTATTGCTGTCTGTTACATTTAGCAAGGTACTACTGAAGCAAAAGGTAAACAATTATGATGTGCTGAAATTATTTTAGTACTCCAGCTTCCTCCACCAATAAAAACTGGACGCCATGAAATAGCTGAAAAATTGCTGAAAGTGGCATTAAACATCATACAAACAAACAAACATACTAGAAAATGAATCTTTGAGTGGTCAATTTATCTTACTACATAACAGGTGTTTTCTTTTGACACCTGTAACGATATATATACACAAGGCTTGCATACCAGAAACTCATGGGTGAAAGTGAAATTTGGCGAAAATCCTGAAAATTTTGGCCGGGGTTTTGGGGCCGCCGAAACCCCGAAAAAATATGGTATTTGAGGATTTTAGAGTACTTCAGGACACTACTCTGCGGACTCAGCTCCAGAAACATTGTTTTTTTTTCCATTAAAACTCCGCATGCCGGCATGTTGTAATTAGATTGAATTCCCTCCCTTTAACAATGACTTAATTTTACAAAACGAATTTATAACAACGACCCACGATCGTGATCACGTCTTTTGAGAAAAAATATTAATCCACGACTAAATCAGTCATTGCAATCGATATTTCCAATAGATTTATCAATTTTTTCTATTTCACAAGACCAATTTTTAGACCTCACCCCCCTTAAAAATTTTCTCAATGGATTTGCATGAATCACAAAAACGGCCCAAGAGCAACCCAAAAAACCGAAAATCAGGGAAAATCTGGAAAACTTTCACCCATGGAAACTCTACTCACATTGACTGTGTATTGGTTTTTTTCCCTGATATACAGACAACAGTTAAAAACAAACACCATAATAGTTATTTTAGAGGCTGTTGGACAGCAGTTTTTTTAGGGGTGGTTGGACAGCAGAGTTATTTTAGAAGTTGTTGGACAGCAGATTTGTTTTAGGGATTGTTGAACAGCAGAGTTGTTTTAGGGGTATTTAGACAGCAGTTATTTTTAGGAGTTGTCTTGAACAGCAGAGTTATTTTAGGAGTTTTTGGACAGCAGAGATTTTTAGATTGTTGGACAGCAGAGTTATTAAAGAGGTTGTTGGACAAGCAGAGTTATTTTTGAGGTTGTTGGACAAGCAGAGTTATTGAGTTATTTTTGAGGTTGTTGGACATCAGAGCTGATCCACTACAAGTAAATAGACAATAACCTATTCAAAACTAATATACATGAGCAGGGGTGACAATTTTTATATATGTGTACTAGTATGTTAGCTTATCTACTGTTCTACATTAGTTAACTTACATAATCATTAATAATAACCAATGACTGCTTTGCATCTACAGCTTCCTGTTTCAACATAGAATCCTGTCAAAGAAAAGAGCACAAGCTAGTAAATACAATAAAATATCTTTTATCTTATTTGATTTGTGTTGCAAAATTTAACTGGTTATTGAACAATGTATATACAGTATAACCTGTATAACGATGCCTAGTTGATAATGATCATTACAATTTTCTCCGATTATTAATTTAGTCAATACAAATAGAATGTAATGTATTTTGTCATTAAATGTAATGTTAATACATTGTCAACTGCCCCCCCCCCCCTGGTTACCACCTTTTCAAAACTCATTCATTAAATAAAAACAGTTCATGTACAATGATACTGAAATTCGAAAGTAAACAACAGTCATATAGCTGAATCTACATGGCATACCATATCAAATGTGGTATAGTATTGACAAGTATTAAACAATAAATTTTGCTTTCTTGCTTGGCTGCTAAGCAGAAATCAAACTGAGCCAGCACAACACCAGCTTCCTGCTCTTGTACGTAACTTGCAGGTATTATAGCTGCAGAAATGCTAATTTAATTAATGGACTATCAATTCAGCTTGGTTTTTGTAATTTTAATTTCCTTTGATATTAGTTTTGTTCAGTAAAATGTTTTTGAAAATTCACATTAATAAATAAAATCACTTTCTGCAATAAGTTTTATTGGGGAGGAACTGGAGAACAAGTTATAATCCAACATTTGTCAGGTTAACAGGCAAACCTTGTCAATTAAGGTTAGGGTTATCTACAATGGCCACAGGGTTGTCAAATATATATGATCAACAGTATATAACTACTTACCTTAACTACTCAACCACTCCCCTTGGATGTTTTGAAAATGGCAAATTTTTCCATTGTGTTTGTTCATTTTTACCTAATTTTGTCATTTAAACTATTGTCAATTTCATCATATATAGTCACTTAAAAGCCCAGAATTAGCAACAGAATGTAATGACAATGAAACATAACAGAAGTAAAATCAACACCAAGCTTTGTGATGACACAAAATACATTGAAAGTTGTCATAGCAACCTTTATTTTTTCAAAACTAATTCATATTGATATACCATTTTATTAACTTCAAGCAACTATATGAAACATGTTTACATTTAAATTTGTAACAAATTGTCTAATGCAGCTTAAACAATAATGACTGAAAATTATTAAAAATTAATAATACATACGGCCTTCTTCTCCATGTCTTCAATTTGTGCCTTCCAGTTATTCACATCAGTAGGATAAGGTACTTTAACTGCAGCATACTATACAAAAAAAATCTAAAAATTCAGTATCAACAATATACATATATGTAAAATGTTTGAACTTCTCTCTCTAATAGCTTCCTGACCAATAATTATAGGATAATTAATTGGGCAAAGTGAATATCCAAAATATAATCACGAGTGCCGCATAACGCATCTGATTAAACGAGTGCGCGGAACTTGTTCCGCGCATGAGTTTAATCTGATGCTTTATGCAGCACGAGTGATCATATTTTGGATATTCACGATGCCCAATTGATTATCCTATTTATTATATAGATCAAAATTGTTTTCGTAAAATTTTCATGCTTAATCCTAAATTTTATGAACGGCGGATGAATAGCTGTATAGTACAAAACCATTGTGACGTTTTGGCGGGAAAAAACCAGAGAGTGAAAATAAATGATAATTTTCACATGTGATTTACCGTGATTTCTGTCACTCGGAAAATTTGATATTTCATCTCTATCTATATAATAAGAACAAATAATAGTACCCTGGCTTTTATCTTTGGTGAATTTACAAATTAAGTCCCATCACTCACAATGTAGCAGACTAGGAGTGGATCACTTCCACCACTTTGTTGTCAAAAAGCATTTGCATATTTAATAATCAGCCATGTAAAATTTTGATATTGTTCAACATTGTCATAATTTTTTGTCAGTTTCTTGTTGAAGATCGAGCATTATTGATAATTCAAGATAAATTTTGCAGTTTTTAATTACCTGCTTATCTTATAGGACTTATCTGACATTCATGTCTCTGTTTAGTTATGTTTACTAACTGAAAACCATTGAGAATCCTGAATGGTGTGTTGCATCTTAAGAAGGTTGTATATGTAAATTTTATTCCAAATATGATAATTTTTATTATGGAATGTTTGTTGTACTATAGAATGCAAATTAGCACAATTTTCCTACAATAAGGTCACAATATTTGGTGAAATGACCAAAAAAATTTTTATACTGGAAAATACAGTAATTTGAAAGTCAAAAAAGACATACATTGTAACTTTAATGTACAGATCTTTCATGGATATAAAGCAATGTCTGTATCAGATCTTAAATAACATTAAAAAAAAAGTATATTGTGTTTGAATTTGGTATAAATAGATAGAAGTTGCTACATTACGAGTGATGGGACTAAATTTTCTTGTTAATCAGACCAATCACAGAACTAAAATTGGTGTATTACGGCTGTAAAATTTGGCCTATAAATGTACAACTCAAACACAATTATCAAATTGATTCATTAAAAAACACACACGACACATTTAATTCAACTAATTATGTAAACATGTTTCTTGGGTTTAACTAACACACATAAAATACATGTAAAATGTTTTTAACAACTGGTAACAACTGTTTGTTTCAACTGGTATTGCAGCACTAAGTAACAACAAATTTACTTTAAATTATTGTTTATACAATAGTTATGAAAATGCAATTCATTTTTGACTGAATTAAAAGTTAAATAATTGATCTGGAACATAAAACTAGAGGCTCTTAAGAGTCTGACTTACAAAAAAATTTTTAAGAGACATTACTTTTCTTACAAATTTTGATATTAAATGCTAAAGAGTTTACATGATGATGCTGTTTCTATGAATGTTGCCATATTTCAAATCAATCTTCATGCGGTTTGTAAAAAGAAGGTTTGTGAAATTTCAGCCAATCAGAACCCATTAGTGGCCCTGGAAGCCATGTTCAATTTGCAATTGGCTCGAAAAACTCAAAATAATAAATATACAACCATCATTTCTTCATAATTTGGCTTCATTGTGTGGGACAGTTTCTGAAAAGAAGATGTTTGTATGTTTTTCCCATAGGGTCCTATGTAAACTAAGTCCTGCAATAGGGGACATCTTGGATTTGGGATCGGCACTAAAATCTCAAACTTTGTAGAGGACCATCTAAGGTACATATCTGCAATATTTCAAATCAATCAGCCAAATGGTTTATGAGAAGAAGAATTTTGAAATTCAGCCAATTAGAACCCATTACATGTAGTGGCCCTGGAAGCCATGTTCAATTTGCAATTGCCTAAAAAAACTCAAATTATTAAGATAGATATCCAACCTTCATTTCTTCATAATTTGGCTTCATTTTGTGGAACAGTTTCTGAAAAGAAAGTGTTTGTATGTTTTTCCCATAGGGTCCTATGTTAAACTATGTCCTGCCATGGCATGCGCAGCCATCATGGATTTTGGATTTGCACAAAAAACACAAACTTTGTAGAGGACCATCTAAGGTATATTTCTGCAATATTGCAAATCAATCTGACAGAGGTTTACGAGAAGAAGATTTTTGAAATTCAGCCAATCAGAACGCATTAAAGGCTCTGGCAGCCATGTTTAATATTTGATCAGCACCAAAAACTCAACTTTGTAAAGAACCACCCAATAAACATTCCTGCCAAGTTTGGTTCCGATTGGCCAAGTGGTTTTGAAGAAGAAGATTGATATATATGAAAAGTTTAAGGACCACAACGACGACAGACGCAAAGTGATGAGAATGGCTCACACTGACCCTATGCGTAAGGTGAGCTTAAAACTTACAGCCTTTTCAAATTCTGTTGCAAGCTTTGGGTCTGCCAGTTTTGACTTGTAGAAGCTAAAATCTATTTTATGCATCTCTTCTGAATATTGGTTTACTCTGAAATGTATAAGAATGTATATGAGTATCATTCTACCATGTTCATGATATTCTACATTCTGACATTATTGTATGAAATGTGCACTATTGCAAAAAATAAATCATTTAAGAAAAACAGCAAAGGAAACGGACAGAAATCAATAGCCGAAAGATTGCTATTTTGAATATACTTAATACATGTAACTTACAAAATAATATTTTAAAGCTGTTTATATCTTTGCAATACTCAGGTCAACTTTTTTACCCACAATGCTGAAAATTTTCATTTAACAGTTTTATATCAAACAAAATAAACTATGATTATCAGTCATAGTTTCAAACTTAAACAAGAGTTAATATCTGAGAACCAGCCTACACCAATTTGAACATAAATTATGTCATGTTAACTACGTAAACATGGCGCTTCGACAAAAATACTACAAATACAATTTCTGTATTTTAACCAGGAAAATCATTTTAGTCTTTCAAATTAATAGCACAGGAAACTGCGCATCCACATTACGTCTTTATGCGAAATTTTTTTGCTTTAATGGGAAAAAAAAGGACTTTGTGTCACTTTAATGATCTCTGAAACAGGCTGCAAAGATTTCTGGCAACTTTCCAGCAGCATTGACAAAACGCTTCTTTCCATAGTTGTATGATATGGACAAAGTAAGATATTTCTTCATTAGGTATGGGTGTTAACTGGTAAGGATACTACTAGTAAGTGAGAAATAGACCCAACAAGACCAGACATCATAAAGAAGATGTACTAGTATAATGTACAAATGTTTCCGGAGGTTAGCAAAGAAGAGTTGTTCCACACAAATGTGATAAATGCAGTCAAAGAGATACTCCATCAACAAAGGAAGAGAAGTCCATTTTTGGCCACCATTCTAAAAACAAGTTGAGGTACTTGTAGTGGATGATGCTGAAAACTGTGCTCCATACCAGGAACTTGACTTTACAAACTATGAAGAGAAAACTGAAGACATGCTTAAAATGCCCTTTTAAGGGCTACCAATCTTTTTCAAAAAGATTTCTAAATTAAATTGTTGTCAAATAATAGCTTAAACCATGACCTGTTTTCATAGATCCCTATAATGTGAACACTTTCATACACTGTTCTATTAATTTTTTTAAATTATACAAATAATACAGATTTAACAAGGCATCACCTACAGTTAGTACAAGCATTCTTTTTTTTGTATATACCAGTATTTTTCACTTTTTTTTTAATAATTAACATGCCAATTCACAATAGACAAACAAACTTGTAAGCATTACCAGATTACCTTATTGTAACTGAATTTTCACACCTCACTTCAAGACTTAATTAAAACACTTTTCTTACCGTCAGGTGTTCAAAAGACTGTATCTTGCATCCATTGAATGAAATTTACAAAGGCAACTTCACAGGGGCCCCAGTGGGGAAGACATTTACAGGGAACATTTCAATTATAAAATGTTCCAGAAAATTTTACTTGTCACAACTTTCCTTTATCAAGCTTAAGGTATGAATAATCCCTAATTAATCAAGTCGAAAATAATATGCCACACAAAATTATTTTACCCTTTTCTGAGGACCTTCTTCTAACAAAACAGACTCGAGTTACACAACTGGTCGATTAAATAGCAGGGGCAATATGTTGTCTTCATATTTGTAAGTATAGCACATTATGTAGTATGCGATTATAACATCTCATTTGTAGACTGATTGAGGAATATGCAGACTAATTGGGGGATGTGATAAATTTAACATTCATGACCAACACACTGCTGTCCATAAGGAATTGCTGCTTTTTACAATCTTTTTACAGACTCATTGACTTACAGGAATCCATTCTGGCTGCAGAGGTTATGATTTTTCATTATTGGACGTTTTTTCTTCTTTGTTCACTAATGGTAATTTAAAGATCCAAGAAGTAAACAAATGGCATGTAATCCATTTGAAACACGTAAATCGTTCGAAAAAATGTTAAATAAGCAAATTCTTTGCTGTTTTATTGGAATTGTTGACACATTTCCAGTTTTACATGATTAATCTCCCTTTTTACTTCCAGTTAAAAAAACTACAGCTATCATCACTAAAAGACTTTGATAGTGAAATAAAGATTTTGCATTGTTTGTCTTTGCCATTTAAATTTCATCTAATTAACCTCATTAGCAGATGTTACTATAGCCATAAACAACAGGTGAGTTTGAATATTACCGGTATGTCACTGGTAAGCTTGTTTAATTAAGCCACAAAACAGCTGGGGTTCTACCTTAGATTACCGTCAGATAAATGGGGTAATAAACATCGGTTAATTAATTTAACAATCATTTTTACATAACATGATGACTATATTCATAGAGAAAAATATCTTAACAAGCGAAATATATATAGTTTAACTGGACGAAAATGTTTTTTAACATCTGGACACGATGAAATTTGCAGACTCTAACCCGTGTCGCAAAATCCGCTGTTTTGCTTATGGAGAGCTCTCCGACGTTCCACGCACACACAAAAAAGTGTTGAACGGAAGAGGTTCTCAGACTATAGGCAGCATGCCTTGCAATGCAAAACATGCGTCACCAAGTACTGGGACAAGCTACAGGAGCAACAGATGTCCACCTCTGACTTCCTGAGAGCCATTGTCCATCTTTACTCTCCAGCAGTACCATCCGCAGAAGACCTCCCAGACTCAGATGCAGAATCAGACAGCGAATAAAAGTTAACCCAAGATTCATTGACATTTCTATTAATTATAGTATCATGTCTAAAATGGTTCCGGGTCGTTTTGCCCCGATTACATATTCTCCCTGGGTCGTTTAGCGCCAGGTCTTTTCGCCCCATATAGAAGAACAAGTTTTTATCAAATTATTTCAAACGATTAATTAACATGCAACTGCGATGAAATTACTTCACTTAAAAAAGTTGATATGAACACAACTCTACCAGGGCTCATGCTGGGTCAAAATAATAGGGAGAAGTCACTTCTCTTTTGTGGGGCTGACAGAGAGAAGTGAGGATAGAACAGGGAGAAGTGGGTGGACAACAGGGAGAAGTTGCATTATATGTCGCGAAAGCGTCCTTTTCTGTTTGTTTTTTAATATGTGTTAATTTGGCATTTGAATTTTTTATTTTTATATGTTTTTTAAATGTTCAATTTATTGAGGATAAAGTAAAAGATTTGATTAACTTTAATCACACATTTTCATAAATACATGTAAAAAATATAACACTTAAAAAAAGTATCAACTGTCACAAAACTGTTCATTAAAAAAATGTTTCTTTGTCATTGGTCTACAAATTGATTGAATTATAATGAAGTTCTATTAGAACTAGAAGTAGAAAATTACATCATTGTGACAAATCTGTTAAAAGTATTTAAACATATTTAACTTAAATGTGTTTAAAGTAAATGCCAATTTTTTTTTACTACGTTTCTATCATTGCAATACTCATTTCAACACTATCAGCATCGTATATTTTCAATCTCCCGCATTAAATTCATATCCGCTCCGGAAACTTTCATGTATTTTGCTCTGAACTGGTTTCCGGTCATATTTTAAACATACGTTTCATATACCAAATAAAAGTTTTTAGTGTACCAGTTGACTTTGTGGCGCGTAAACATAATAAACATGACGCTGTATCAAAAAACGAAGATTTCTTAACTAAATGGGAATAAAATTTGAAAGGTGACATCAGGCGATTCTACAAAATGAAAGGGCGACTTCACTTCGCTTTTTAAGATGATCGAGGGCCAAGTGGGACCACGATAAGGCGACTTCTTTGCCCAAGTCGCCCTCCAACGCGAGCCCTGCTCTACACACTTGTTACATTCACTGCTTGTTAATAGATTTGCAATTAAATGACTTCAGTTAAAAAGTTAATATATTGTTGGCTTTTTGGCTTGCTATTAGTACAGTTTACCACTCAGTAACACAATTTACAGTCTTAAAATAACAAGCAAATAACTAATTACAGCTGATTGTGCTCACCTACTAGTATCAATCAGATAACCACACATCAAACACCAACAAAATAATGTACAATATCTGCATGATCTGGATGATCACATACAACAATCAAAAATAAAACATGTATTATTATATAAAATATTTTACCTTGGCGAAACGAACCAGTACTAATAGAAATCAGGGCGAATCGACCAGGTGCGAAGAAGTATTGGGGCGAATTGACTCGGGTGCGAACCAAATTCGGGGCAAACTGACTCGATACCGTCTAAAATAGTGCTCTGTTATATCTTTATTTGTTATTGCTTATGAAACAATAATGCCTTATTAAAGCAGTATTTACTTTGACTATTTTACCACACAAAAAGAATTCATCTTTGAAATATTTAAAGATAACTAACTAAAATAGTTCATTTTAATCCCTGTACATAATGAATAAATCAACAATATACCAACGTATGGCCGAAATGTCTGGGGTCGATATCTACTGTGGGCGAGAAAAAAATATGGCCGAAACGTCCAAAGACCTTCATGTACATGTACAGAAGTTTTTCAACAAATTGAATTTACGAAGACCAGATTTCGATGTCACTTGGTATGCATGTCCTGACCTTGTTTGAAATTTATCGTTCACTCCTTTGAACCTTCTAAATGCATCTTTCTGTGCTGAGGGAATCCTTTCCGCAAAGGCTGCCCAATCGACAGCAGTCTTCGAAATTCGTTTTGCTGCCATCGTGTTACCAACCCTCCAGTCTCCGTCCTTCAAAAGTTAGGACATTAACTAAATCTTTCAGATGTTTGAATTTTGTATAAAATTAGTCGTAGAATTAAAGCATTAAAGAGATACTTCGAAACGAGATTTTACGAGAATTGTGATAATGGAAAACGAATAGAGACAAGTGAATGCTTCAATTTTTTCATAACATATGCTAATATTCATCAAATAGACATAAATAATTGTTTTTTGAAGAGAGTATATTTCATTTTATGTAGGTTTGGAAGGTTAAAACGAATGAGATAATCTGTTCACTGAAAATGGCCGAAAATGGGCCCAAACCCAACAAAACAAACTCCTCAAATTCTGTTTCAAATTCAATTCAGTGCAGAACCAGTGAGTGGGTGAAATTGAATGTTGGTGGAACAACATTTATGTCTACTAGAACAACGCTTTGCAGGGATCCAAAATCTTTCCTTTATCGACTGGTACAGGAGGAGCTTGACTTGAATACTGACAAGGTTATTTCTGTTTACATAGTCACATTTTCTTTTAATCAATGTTGTAATTACATGTGCATGTAGTTAAATCATTGCAGTACAATGTATTAAATTAACTATAATTGTTTTGCTCAGTTTTTGGGCATTGTGATTAACAAAAAAGCTATTCTTCTGTCCGGTATTTCAACACACTATACTAAATGTAGTCCGAGAATCCTCTGCCGTCCAACGCTTTTTTTTTTGTGCGTGGGATGTCAGAGAGCTCTCCATAAGCAAAACAGCGGATTTTGCGACACCGGTCTGGGTCAGCACATTTTATTGTGTCAGATTTAATAAAACATTTTCATCCAGTTAATCTATATATAATTCGCTTCTTTAGATATTTTTCTCTAGGTTTATAATCATCTTACCTTCAATCAAGCTGATTTAAGTCCATTTCTAAGCTCATTCCAATCGATACCCTTACATTCCTACATTTCACTTTCATTTTTAACAAAAAGTCACGTGACAACAATGTGACTTAAATTCAGTGCTTAAATTAGCTTGATTGAATGTATGATGATTATATTCCTAGAGAAAAATATCTAAAGAAGCGAATTATATATAGATTAACTGGATGAAAATGTTTTATTAAATCTGACACGATGAAATGTGCAGACCCAGACCGGTGTTCCAAATCCGCTGTTTTGCTTATGGAGAGCTCTCCGACGTCCCACACAAAAAAAAGCGTTGGACGGCAGAGGATTCTCGGACTATACTAAATGTTGATGTATTTTGGCAAGGGGTTTTGCGCAACAAATCAAAACTGCTTACTACATATTGTCCAGCTTACACTTCTTTTATAGATCCAAAAATGTGGAAATTTAATTCAACAATTATTTTCAACAGTTATTAAGTGTTTTGAAATGTGGTGGATTTTATCATAATAATATAGCAATTTTTGATACTATATTAAAGTTTGTTTGTTTGTTTAATGGTGTTTAACGCCACTTTCAGCAATTTTTCAGCTATATCATGGTGTCCAGTTTTTATTGGGGGAGAAGCTGGAGTACCAGGAGAAAACCCCCAACCTGCGGTAGGAAAACTGGCAATCCTTATCAATTAAGATTGGAGGCGAGTACACCCTGCCTGCAGTGAGAATCAAACCCGCAATCTCAGTCTTGACAGACCACGTGACCAATAGTAGACAAACTACCTTAACCACTCGGCCACTGAGGTCCCTAGTAAAGTTTGACCTAAACTACAACAGAAGTGTATGTTTGGAAGAGTCCATTGTGATCAATACAACATTGGTAATATTTTTTCAAGTGTTTTTTATTTGTTTTGTTATCAACAAAGGTGCTGTTACAAACCATCTTGGTCCAAACTTTTATACATGTATGATTTTTCTACATATACATTGTATTTTCCGCCCCTACCCAAAACTCCATACTTTTCCAGTGGCAGGCAAAATTGTATTCCCTGTGACCCATCCCACACTCATTTTCCGTTGATTTATTGTTTGTTAACTTGTTCCCATCCTGATCGATCATATATGAATATAGCTGAAATACTGCTCGCTGGACGTAAAGCAGACATCCAATCAATCAATCATATACATTGTACACCACTGTTAAACATAATTTTATGTTGAAACACTAGAATATGAATATAGATAAATATTAGTGTAAAACAGACTATCATAGGTTCTTAAGATATTTTTAAGTTAAAATTTTCTTGATCTTTACCACGAAAAACAAAGGGCACTTACTAGTACATCGTCCTTATGAGAGTGGTTTTTTTTTCTGTATTTAACTCAAAATATACTATGAACTGGCATAAGATAATCAAAGTACATATCTAGTATTGTGCAGAAATTAAGTCTGATTCAAAATGTAAATGCTGAACATCAGGATACTTGAGGTTAAAACATTATTCCACAAATACTTTTTTACCATTTTTACTACATGTATATTTAAATATAAATTATAAGATAAATTTATTAGTCATTTTTAAAATTTATTTATGATTTTAAATACATTCTCTGTGGAATAATCAATTCTTTAAAAAAGGTTTGTATCCTAGAACCCTATTGACTGCTTTTTAAATACTTAGTAGATTTATATACAATGATACGATACATGCAAAGTAGTAACTATTGCTTTATAATTACAGGATGAAAATGGAGCATTTCTAATTGACAGAGATCCTACATATTTTGGTCCTGTTTTAAACTATTTAAGGCATGGAAAATTGGTCATTAATAAAGACTTAGCAGAAGAAGGTAACACATTTTAAATTGGGGTTTTTTTTGTTAGAATGTTGACAGTCTGTATCTCTAAAAGAAGCAATGTAAAGAATCATTTAGAATTCTGTTAATTAGGTAATATGATGTAATTTGTGAATACAGACGTTTACATTGAACTTTTCTAGCAGTGACAATTTTGCAGAGCAACAATTTACATGTATATAATGCGCTTTCAGTCAGTTCATGTGTGAAGACAAAATAAAAAAACATTCCAGTCTGTGTGTGTGTGGATATTAAGCAAAATAGAAGAGTTAAATCTTTTTGTAATGTAAGTGTAACAACTGAAAACAAATTTGAGTTGTACATAACATGATGTTTTTTGAACTCCTGTTCTGGTTGTAATAGAGTTTGATGAGTTACAACAAATTAATTTAAGATCTGATAAATACAGTTACTATATTATATTGTCAGTTATCAGATTTCCTTGGAGCATGTGTTGCTCCAAATATGGCTGAATTGGTCTTTTTCGTGTATGGGGTACTAGTACTACAAAAATCAGAACAAATAATCGTACCCTTGCATTTTTTTTTATTGGCGAGGTTACAAATTTAGTCCCATTACTTGTAATGTAGCCGAGCGGGATTGAATCACTCCTGGCCCTTTATGTGTAAAAGAAGTTGCATATTTAATCAGATGTGGTCAATCTTGATATCTTTCAACAGTGTCACCATTTTTTTATCGGTTTCATGTTTAAAATCTATCATTATTAATACATGATGATAGTTATTGCCGTTTTTATAACCCGCTGTGCATTCTGTATTAATTGACATTCGTGTCTCTTTTTAATTACAGTTACTACATGAAAAACGTTGAGAAACCCGAAACTGAATGGTGTTGCATCTTGGGGGGTGGGGGGGGGGGTATATGTAAATTACTTGATTCTTACTACGAAATGGTTGTTATAGTATGCAAATAAGCACATTTATAATAAAATTAGGTCTCATTATCTACGCAAAAATGATCAACATAGAATTTTCCATGTGCATCTTCAAAGACAAAAAAAGATATTTCTTCAATAAAGATCGTCAACCATTAGTTTTGCAAGTCTGGAGCTTGAATAACGTAAAGAAGATGAATATTATGTTTGCATTATTTATAAATAGACCAAAGTTATAATTTTTTATTTGCTACATTACAAGCAATAGGGCTGAATTCTGCTGTAAATACGACAAATCACAAAACTAACTTCGGATTATAACGGCAGTAAAGTTCAGCCTATACAAACATGTACCTCGGATACATACTAGTATTTGTATAAAAAATTGTGAGAAATTCCCAGAATAAGACTAATTGAGGGTATGTGACCTCCATTTAGAACCATTTAATGAATCTGTTATGTCGGGATCGGCACGTAAAAACATGTTCACTGTCTGCTTAGATTTTGATCTGGCATACCCTAAAATTTACACCCGGTACAATTTCTTACCAAAACAAAGGGTGAGGTACTTTTCATATACAAATATTTACCTGAGGTACATATTTGTAGTACAACATACGACAAAGACCAATTCAGCCCAAATATGTGCTGATTTTAAGTAAAGTTTTCTTACTTAAAGATTGAATACAATTAACTAGAAAAAAAGACATTCATTTTCATATTGATAATAAACATGATTATAAGATACTATTATAAATACAGGTGTATTAGAGGAAGCAGAATTTTATAACATCACAGAGCTCATAAAACTAGTCAAGGAGAGATTAAAGGAAAGAGATGCCAAGCAAAACCAGGTAGTATATTGTTTTTGGTAATGTCACTACCTTTCAACAAGTATCCACATGTATTGTTAGCATAGAAATATTATGTGAACACATGACATACATCTACGGGTACATTGTACTTTTCTGAAGTTTTAGAAGTGGAATTAATTTAAAAGCTGAAATATCAACATGATTTTTAAACATGTTTTATCAGTTATTGATTCCGCAATTACTCAAGTTGGCTCCAAGTTTGCACAGTAGTCCCCCTCTTATAAGACCACCCCATCTGAGTCATGAAAGTGGTCTTATAATGGGGGTGGTCTTTCTTGAGGGATACAATTTATACAGGTCTATAGAGCTTGGTCAGTTGATTAGCAGCAAAAGCTGTGAAGTGATTAAGAATCACAAGAACTAAGTATTTGTATTTTATTATTCAGTATAAATAAAAATAAAAAGAATTCATGCAGTTTTTATCTGTTCAAAATATGTAATGATAATATAACAATTTCAAGTCTTCTTAACAGTGAATGTTTCTGTTCCTGTTTCATCTGCATTATCGTTGTTTTTATCACTTTTATTGTCTGCCCAGGTTCCACTTCGTAGTTTATTAAGGTTCCGTCTAATTTGGAAAAATCCAGGTTTTTCTCTGTTTCCAGTTTCTCAAGTTTTGGACATCGTTTGTAGTAAATTTTGATTTATGATTATGTTGGTACATTGTATTATTATCTCCTGGTTGAATATTTCAGTCTTCTTGTAATAAACCTGCTTTCCATCATGACGAAATCAAACTGATCTACAATATATTACTTGTTTTCCCCTTTAATTCAGCTTAAAAACCTTTCTTTTGCTCGATTTCGACATTTTGTTTACCGGTTGTTGAACTGTTTCCAAACTGGTTTACGATAATAAAACCAAATCTTGTTCTATTCGAGACTTCCAAAATAAACATCCGGTCAGTGAAAATGGTCGCGAGAGATAATTTTACGTTAGAAACACTTAATGCATCAGGGTTTTGGCAGGATAAAGCGGGTGGTCGCTGGCGAAGGGATTGTATAAGAGGGGGACTACTGTATAGTAAAAAAAAATTTTTTTTTGTGTCATTAAAAAAAATTTATGCATACTTCTCATATTTAAAATGAAACATTGCTCATATTTTGTATAGTCAAAATAAATAATTTTTTATAATAGGTATTTTAGAAAATAATTGCAGATAATTTATCATTATACTATTTGGACTTTAAATATTCATTTGTAAGAAACTATAACAAGTGGAGCGAACTCGGTACATTACATGTCCCTCAAACAAAGGGTAAACTCAGCACATTACATGTCCCTCAAACAATGGGTAAACTCATCACATTTAATGTCCCTCAACAGTGAGTCAACTGAGCACATTTAATGTCCGTCAAACTGTGTGCAAGATTAATTGAATGTGTTTAACAGTATTTCAGTTTTATGACTCCAAATATCAGGAATTTTTTTATTTGTACTATTTGTTACATTAGCTTTATTCTTTTGTAGAATTTCACAAAAAGTGTATACAGAGTACTGCAATGCTCAGAAGAAGAACTGACACAAATAGTGTCAGCAATGTCAGATGGATGGAAATTTGAACAGGTAATTCAATATAGGACAGAAGTCATGTGAAATACCTCGTAAGAAGTAGCTGATTTTAATAGTATTTTTCATGTCAGAAAGAAATGTAAACAGATTTTAGGTGTAAGATACATGTATTAGTAAAGTAGGTGTCAAAAAACATATTAGTGGTGATGGTCCAGCTGTTGGTTCTTTTCTGTTATGCTTGATAAACTATTGCTCTTACTGGTAAATCATCTGGGCTGACTTTCTTTTAAGTAAGTAAGTAAGTAAGTAAATTTTATTTAGAGTCGGATAATATATACATAGTAACAAACATATAACATGAGCTCTTGTGAGCTCTTTAACCGACTTAATATTTTCCAACAAAACAAATCGCAAAACATAACATGACAGCACAAAGTTAGCATACATATTAAGGTACATTCATACAAAGTATATAAAACAGTCAGGGTGGTATTACAGATGGACAGCAGAACAATACATGCATTTTAAAACATATACTAGGAATAGATTCATTTAAGACAGCTGAGCATAAATTTAAAAAACATGCCTAGGAGCACTAAAACTAAAAGCAGGTAGCATAGATACATGTAACAATACATGCATTTTAAAAACATATATTAAGAATATTATTCATTTTAGAGAGCTGAGCATAAAATAACATACAAAGCACTAAACTAAAAGCGTGTAGCATGGGAACATATATTATAAACGTATATTTCCAACAACCAGAAAAAAGCACCAAAGCAGATCACAAATAAAGGAAAGCATACACAGTACATAAAAGCATGATAAGCATAAGCGGCATAAAAATACATGCTCTAAAACATATATTTAAATAGATTAATTTAAAAGCTTTTAGAGATTGTTAGTTAGTAGAAATCATGTGCAAAACCAGAACTATTTACATCAATTTGTAGTTCATAGAATTATTGCAATTGATTTGAACACAGTCTGATCATGAAGGTTCATGTAGCTGCACTTTCTGTTATCATCCATATCAGTTTGAACCGAAATTCAGGAGCTTTCAGTGTCAGTAAAAGTTGTACTGTTAATGGTGGTTGCAACTACCTTATTCACCACATTTGTCATACCAGCACTAGCAAAACTCTTGAAAAAAAGTAAAAATTATTGGTACTGTTTATAACTAACACAGAGACCCAGCAGAACATCTTACTGGTCTTAGTGTAACTCATAAGGGTAATTGTTTTGTTGGGAGGTTGTAATATTGGTCTGGTATTTAAGATATTTAGAAAGAGTACAAGAGAGAGAGAATGGCATGTACAATGTTTGTTGGTACCTAACTTAAATGTATAAAAAGCCAAGAAATAGTTTCTTCTTCAAAAGTACCAGATAAAATCTAATGAAGGTTTAGTTAATAGGATTCAACAATGTGTCTAGATTACAAATTCAGGATTTTGATATATACAGTTTTCTTTGAAAAAACTAACTGTAAAATCTAAAGATTTACTTAGTTGATATTAAACATCACAATGAATTTTACAGAAATAATACAGATTTATTTAAAATATATTTTAAACATTTTCAGCTGGTAAATATAGGATCACAGTACAACTATGGCAGTGAAGATCATGCAGAATTTTTATGTGTTGTTTCTAAGGAATGTCCCAATAACATAAATGGAGTAGAATCGGAGTCAACAGATAAAGTGAAGGTATCCATAAATAGTCCTTGGAATATTAATTGTTTATAAGCCTAAGTATAAATATTTCCATAATATAGCTTTCAATTTTTAGATAATATTAAAGATTTCTTTAGATGAGCAGATATTAGACATATATATAACAACACTTTTGTGACTTTTTTTATTAGCTGGTGTACCCAAATCCTGGACTTATAAATGTTTATACCTAACCTATTTAAACCGTAAATCAGGTAGGTGACAACTAAAACTGAATGGTGTCTTTATTTGTTATAATAAGCTATTGTGTTTTTATAAGTAATGTTATGGTGGTAAAGAAGGTACTGCAATATGTATAATGCCAGTTTTCCTACTGGGTTTGGTCTGAGTACTCCGGCTTCCTCCCCAATAAATAACAGTATTGTGAACAGTTATAGTCCATAGTATATGACATAATACATAGACAAATACATGTAATTTAGCACCTTATTAAAGTCAAAATACAATGACCTGTCAGGTATTTTCTACCTATTGGTCAACCAATTCTTAATACAGATAACAGCTGTTTAGAAAACTGCTTCATTCTGTTTTCTTTAAAGCTCTTCATCACTGATAGCTTGGACATTTAAATTGCAGCTACTCATGCATGACTCAGGTAACTTTTAAACTTCTAAGGTGTTCCATCTACATTGTACTCTATGGCCAGATTATAAGTTTGAAGTTACCTGAGTCATGCATCAATAGCTGCAATGTCCAGCTCTTTGTTATTAAGAGCTTAAAAAAAACAGATTGAAGCAGTTTCCTAAACAGTTGTTATCTATTTTTGGAATTGATTGAGCAATAGGTAGAAAGTACCTGACAGGTCATTGTATTTTGACTATAAATATATGTATTTCTTGATTGACAGGTTTGTTGTTTACATTGCAGTGCAATCATTCTTCAGTTGTCTTAATAAACATTTTAATACTAATTTTACCACCAAGTAACAGAATTAGGTACAATGAGCCATTCTATCTGGAAAGTGGCTGTTAAAAATGTGCATGTTGCAGTTGCATTAAATGTTGGTAGTGTACTGGTCCAATATGCCAAAGTTGAACTATTTTAAAAGTAACTGTCTTTATTTAGCATTATCTGACTTTATTGTGACTCATAATGGCTTAGTAATTGCTCAGTTCCCTTAATACTGCATACTTACTGCTTAGTACTAGGTTTTATGTCGAGTATTAATTATTTTACGTCAGATCAACCGATGCACATTCAGAGTAGATGTACGTCTAAGTCAGCTATTTTCTATTTATACCTGGTTGACATCTCTTTTTTTTTATTTGAAGGTATTACAACAGAAAGGATCAAGAATGTAATGCCATTAGATGTTTATTGACCACACCCATTTTGTTCACTAAGACATTTTTAGGAATATGCCTGGTATTTTGATATTAATTTTATTGTTAAATATTAAGTGTCATTTTAGTGTAAAGTGTAACTAACTTAAGCTTATTTTTCTTTTGAAATAAGTCATAACTGTATGTCTTAGATATTTTAGATACAATATAAGTAATTGCGATATATCTTATATCGTTCGTTATATTGTATAATGTTTGTAGACTTCATTTTTAAGTCATTTCAATAAATGTTGGTGCTTTAAACATTTGGATAGATTTTTTTATTTTATTTTATCATTGAAAAAAGTCTGTTTTCATCATAACATAAACTGTAAATTATAAAAACCATTAAACATTTGTTAATATTTAATGGAAATATAAAGCTGTTCTACCAAGTTAAATCAACATATGATCAATCGAAAATAAATGCATACTATTTCTATAACAACCCTGGTACATGTAGCCGTCAAAGACTTGTACTGCAGTTGCCTAATGGCTAATATGGGTTGAAAAAAATGCAAGCTTTTGAAAGTTTGTTCATTTATATGACTATTACTTAATTTGTGTGGTAAATAAATGGACAGAAAATGGACTTGTTTTACCACTTACAAACACTTGTACTGTAAACCTTACCCTTAGTTAAAAACAGGGTCTGGTCATGTAAACCTTTCCCCTACTTAGTGTAAAGCAGGGGCCTGGTCATGTAAACTGTCTACACTAGGTTGAAACTAGGGCCTACTTATGTAAAATCTACCCTTCTTGGTTAAAAACTGGGGCCTGGTCATGTAAACTCTACTCCTCTTAATAAAAAAACAGGAGCCAGGTAAAGTAAACTTTACCCTACTTAGTTAAAAACTGGGGTCTGGTCAGTAAACTTTACCCTTCTTAGTTAAAAACTGGGGTCTGGTCATGTAAACTGTACTTTTCTTTGTTAAAAACAAGGGTCTTGTCAGTTAACTCTACCCTTCTTAGTAAAAAACAGGGGCCAGGTAAAGTAAGCGTTACCTTTCTTAGTTAAAAACTAGGGTCTGCTCATTTAAACTGTACTTTTCTTAGCTAAAAACAGGGGCTTGGTCTAGTATTCTTCTCTTCTTAGTTAAAAACTGGGGACTTACCATATCTTAGTTAAAAAAAGGCCCTGGTTATGTAAACTCTACCCTTCTTTATTAAAAACTGGGGCCTGACCATCTAAATGCTACCCTTATTAGCTGTTTCAATGCAAAATCTTGTAATGTCACAATTATTCTTAAAATACTTCATGAAGTATTTTAAACAGTAATTTCAAACCTTGATTTTGGAATATCCTCAGACTTTTTTGCACTTAAAATAAACTTTGGTCAGTTTTTTTTCAAATTTTCAGACATTTAGCTTATGTTTTTAGAAGTAAGTTTTAAGCATATAATTTTAGTATAAATGAATGCTTACAAGTATGTGACTGTTATTTATAGGTTGTATTGATAGCTGTAAATAGATGGAGCAGTTTTGTGTCAGTATTTTACAAGTAAATCATTTCAATATATCTATTGCAAAATATTAGAACTTGGCTAAAAGAGGAGTATTTCCTGAATTTAAAGCAAGTAATTTAAATTTTTTTAGTCAAAGACGTGGCATCATAATTTGTATACTGTAAAAAATAATAAATACCAAAATTACAGTGAAAATATAATACATTTATCACAAATAAAATCCTAATTTGATGTTGAATGCGAATACAGATATTCATGCTTCATTTCATTGTTTGATTGTATTGTATACTAACTGGTTAGTGCAATTTTTATGTTGATAAAATCATTACATTATAATTATTAATACCATATGATTTAGTCTATGTGGACTGAGGGTCAAATTGGCATTTTCTTCATTTGTTTATAATTAGCAAGGCATCCATGTAGGGAAAAAGTCTTGACCTATTGACAAAAAAATATGGTACCATAGTATAGTGTTTTTGGGTGTATATAGATATTGTACACAATTTAAGCAGATAAACAAGAAACCTGTACAAATGATATATGTAGCATAAAGTGCCCTAAGAGTGTTGCTTAATATGTATTAATACAGTAACTATTAATCTGAGTATTTCAGTTCATAAAATGGTACTTTACTAAGTCTACTCTACTAAGTTAAATCTTGCATTCTGCAATTCCAGTGAATTCAGAATGAATTCTGAAAAACAGTTCAACTTGTTTGTTATCATATACAAATCTGATAATAAGCTTTAAATATTATACTAAAAAAAGAATTTTTGAAAAATCTGTTTTTCTGAAAAAAAAAGTGTTTTACTTTAAATGTGAACATCATTAGGTTTTGTGACTAAAAGTCAGGGTGAGCCATCACTTTATGTCATTTGTCTTGGCATCTGTTCAGCGTCCATTAACTTTTAACTTTTCAGTCATCTCTGCTGAAACTACTTTGCCATTCAAAGCCTTTTTTTTTTTAGAAACTCTACAATTTTCATTTTAATTGATCAAACAACATGGCCACCTCTCCCCTGCTGGTTCTGATTGTCTCATATTTAGAAAGTGTTTTACTGTGTAAGTACAGATCAAAATGTTTTTTTATAACTAGGTACAAATGATGTATGTGTGAATTTATAAAGATTTATCTCTCGTTAATCTGACCAAAAAAACTTCATCAGCTAACATTGTCTCTTATCAACTGATTTTTAAAAAATTTCCAATGAAAGTACAAGAATAAGTTTTGGGATTTAGTTCTAATGATGAATGTGAGGTCCTGTACAAATATTTCTCATTTAAACTTGTGCATTAAACATGGGAAACATATGGGCAAATCTTTGTTCCTGATTGGTGGACATGTTACAAATCTCGTCTTTATGAAAAGTTCAAATATTTTGTATGTTGGGTCTTCTTCAAATCTTGTATTTGAAACATGTTGAAATATAGTAGCTCCTTTACAATGTTTCCTCAATTTATGCTATTTTGGGTTTGACCATGGCAACCATTAGGAATCTTAATTTCTTACTGGCTGAAATTTAAAAAAATTCAAGTCCAAGTAAACTATAATTTTTAGAAATAATGGTTAGGAGAGGTCACTTAAAAATTTCCTAAATTCTTTCCAACTGAATATATGTTTTGTTTTGATGGATATCTTTTTACCAGGCGAGTGATTTAGTTATACTGTCAGACTTGGGGAAAGCAGCCCATTGTTTTAAGAATCTAGTTTGGTTTGTGTGTACCACATAAAAGAGGCTTCAAATTTAAAGAATCTTTATTGTTTTCTTTTAAGTGTGTTATGAAATTGTGTGTGTGTGTACTGACGTTTTTGTACTGTACCCTACACTAGCAAAATATTCTACTTGCACATAGTATCAAAGCAAACGTCAGAAAGAACAAATTATGTTGTTGAGTACATTGTTTGTTTCTTGTTTCATTTTGTATTTTAAACAGAATCTGTACTTATACATTCTGTTTATATATTTATATTGAGAGAAATAATTTAATATATTACACTACCAGTTTGTTTTAGTGAAATCAGATGATGGTTGTACAATTAAGATAACACTTACATGCTTCATTGAGTAATTCCTATAACATGCTTTGCTTTTTAAAAGTCATTTCTCACCACTTGTGTTACATGTTAACTTTACACATGCTCGTATCAGATGTATGTACAATGCTTTATATTAGCAGTCGCTTACAATGAGGTATGTAAATTGTTTACCATGATATTAAAATATTTTTTTTCACATTACCACAAATTTTTCATATTTAATTACATGTCAGAAAATGTTTTATGTATTTGGAGTTATACAATGGGCTGATCAGTTACACCATTAAGTTTGGTTTTGAAATATTGCTAAGAATGTGGATTTGTTTAAAGTCTGATTTGGAAAGAAATTTTGTTAATAAGTTGTTGTTCCTTGGATTTTCACCTGTTCAAAAATGTAACCTGTACAGTTGAATAATTATAGTGTGTGGGATTTTATCAAAGTGAAATCATGCTACAGTGTTAACAGGATGACTATCTCTCTTTTAGACAGACATTTGGATTTCCTAAATATATCTGAAATATTGATTGCTGGACATTAAACACCAATCAATCAATCAATCAGACATTTGGAACTGTCATGAGTGCTAGTATTTTTAGGTAGCAGATGCATCTTCTTAACAAAATACAAATTAAAACTATTGTATTATACTCTAGTATACATGTACCTTGAACTGGTAGTAATATATTCTATAACTGTTATTAAAACAGTTTCTTTGGCAGTATCGAATTACTCATCAAATTTATTTTAGGTATTTTATGCTTTTGCTAAAATTTCATTACATATTATAAGCTTTGGCAAGTATTTCATTGCAAATTATGAATATAGGCAGGCACATGTAATTACAGTAAAATGACATAATACAAATTGTGGGCAGCACAGTACTCTCAAAATGTTTTTTCCAAGTCCTAAAAATTGTAGGAATTTAATTATGTTAAAAGTTTATCTTGATCTGCAATGTATTAGAATGTTGACCAACCAAAGCTCATTAATAAAATTGCTTCAAAATATTGTGTTTGATAAAACCATTAAACTGTGTCATATATTTCTGAAATTTCCATAAAGAAAAGGCAGCAGTGTAGTCCGAGAATCCTCTGCCATCCAACACTTTTTTAGTCTTTGATGGGAGCACGGGACCACACGCCCATCAAAGTCTAAAAAAGAAAGTTAGACCACTTAGGATTCTTGGACTAGCAGCAGTGGTAAAATGAGAAAGCAACTTGTGTTAAGTCATTCTGTGTGGATACAAGTAGGTCAATAGTTTGGCAGAAATAAATTGATTGCAGTATCACCAGTTAACAATCGTTTTCTATTGTAACAACCAGCCTTGTGATATGTTGGTCAAATCTGGCGTAGAATTATCATATGCTTCTTAACTTTAAATAAATAAAACATTTCATCATGATTAGCTTCAAATGAGTCCTTTTGTAATAGTACACCCACATGGGACTGACTCTTTTAACTGTTTTCAAGTGACATTCATTTTAATATATTTTGTTTTTGCAATGCATGAAATTCTATAAAATGGCTGGGAATCAAACAAATATTTTTTGGGTTGTTTTGAAATAAGCTGCAATTGTTTATTGTTCAATACCAGGAGAAAGTGACTACAGCTATTCTTAAGTGGTAACACATAATTATTTCATTATTCTTTCATCATCAGTCACAATACTGGTACTTCTTTACTTAACAAATTATCATTTCATGAATCTTTATTGTTGACAGAAAAATAATGAAAATTTATTATGAAATAGATACATGTGTTTGCATTGTATTTTTAACCTTTGTGTTGTCCTCATGTTCATAGGAAATACACCACAGTAGATTTTAATGTTACTTTACTATTCTTTACCTCTGTGCTTAGGGAAAAATACTATAACATTGTTGTCAAAAGTTGTTAGAATTTTGTAAAAAAATATTTTAATGAAAATAAATATGCAGTACTTCTTGTCATTTTGTAATGTGATATTTTCAATAAATCTATTGTAAAAAACTTAATCGTACGAGTTTGTTGATACATTTGTAACAAGTGTGTGTGCCGGTCACATGCCTTTAAACCATAAAAATCCACAAAAGAGAATATATAGTTTTCATGTTATCGTCATAATAAATAGCTGGCGGTGGGGGCTGATATATTCATTTTTCCATCCTGGGACTAGTATAACTAACGGGATTGAACACTCGCTAAGTCATCAGTTTAAAAAGTACTATTTCTTTGTTGCACGAGACCAGAACGAGATTAAACGAGAACGCAGAAATGACAGCATCTATAGTACAATACGATACTATTTCAGTAAAAATTTGTGCATTTATCTTGTGACAGTAAATATATATTTTTTTTAAATTTTAAGTGTTTTATTTGCCTCATTGTATTATCGTTACCATGTTTTATCATTTAAAAAATATTTAAATCAGAAAAAAATTAGGAGCTTTTTAGCTGTCACCATTTTTGTATTTCATTTTTACGAACTTTATACTTTCAGACCATATAGCATTGTTATGCAAAATTACACATTTAAAATGTATAGACCAACCAATTTGTCTTTTTTGTCGCATTGCAGCATATATTATTTTTGTTGTGAATCCCCAGTTATTATCGGATTATGTAGCATGAATTATTAGCATGTTTTCGGTAAGACAGCACACATTTTTAAACGGTCCCCTTAAATAAGACCAATCCACGCCTTTATTATGAATGCAGTATTCTTTTTTCTTTCACATTCTGAAAGAATAATGTTTTAAGAATACACAGAAATAGGTCATAATTGATAACATGATTAATAAGCATCCTTTTTTTACCTTTTTTTCGAACACTTTTTTCCATCTCCATCCTGTTACTTATTTTCAGCTTCAATTTGACAAGAAACTCGTTAATTTTAAATGCAAATGATAAAAAAATTTCATAATTGGAATAAGTATTTTTTACAACCCATTCTCTTTTAATTTGGCATACACCTGTTGCAATTGTTATGTAATCACAGGTGTGGTGAACAAATGGTTCAATAAACAACGGTGTCATAAGTTGTCTGAGGGTACACCATAGGTAGCTAATACCTGTGTCATCATATAAATTGTCTAATTGGTGAAAACAATAAACATCAAATAAAATCATACACAGTGGTTTTTGTCTCGCCTGCGACGAAAGTCGCTGGAGGCGAGACATATGTATGGGAATCCGGCGGCGGCGGCGGCGTAAACACTTGACATCTTGCTTCATATCTTTGTAAGCCCAAGCCCTAGGTCCATCAAATTTGGTCCAGAGGTAGCTTATGATGAGTACTTGCCAGTCAGTCACCTGTCACCTGACCTTGACCTCAATTTCACGGTCCAGCGACTACGTTAAAGTTTTAGGGTTACGACAGTTCCTCTGTAACTACGCATGGTAGGATGACAATATTTGGTGTATAGGTTGCTGATGACTAGTACATGACTGTCTGGTAGGTGTCACCTGACCTTGACCTCAATTTCACGGTCCAGCGACTACGTTAAAGTTTTTGGGTTACGACAGTTCCTCTGTAACTACGCATGGTAGGATGACAATATTTGGTGTATAGGTTGCTGATGACTAGTACATGACTGTCTGGTAGGTGTCACCTGACCTTGACCTCAATTTCACGGTCCAGTGACTACGTTAAAGTTTTTGGGTTACGACAGTTCCTCTGTAACTACGCATGGTAGGATGACAATATTTGGTGTATAGGTTGCTGATGACTAGTACATGACTGTCTGGTAGGTGTCACCTGACCTTGACCTCAATTTCATGGTCCAGCGACTACGTTAAAGTTTTTGGGTTACGACAGTTCCTCTGTAACTACGCATGGTAGGATGACAATATTTGGTGTATAGGTTGCTGATGACTGTCTGGTAGGTGTCACCTGACCTTGACCTCAATTTCACGGTCCAGCGACTACGTTAAAGTTTTTGGGTTACGACAGTTCCTCTGTAACTACGCATGGCAGAATGACAATATTTGGTGTATAGGTTGCTGATGACTAGTACATGACTGTCTGGTAGGTGTCACCTGACCTTGACCTCAATTTCATGGTCCAACGACTACGTTAAAGTTTTTGGGTTACGACAGTTCCTCTGTAACTATGAATGGTAGGATGACAATATTTGGTGTATAGGTTGCTGATGACTAGTACATGACTGTCTGGTAGGTGTCACCTGACCTTGACCTCAATTTCACGGTCCAGCGACTACGTTAAAGTTTTTGGGTTATGATAGTTCCTCTGTAACTACGCATGGTAGGATGACAATATTTGGTATATAGATTGCTGATGAATAGTACATGACTGTCTGGTAGGTTCCACCTGACCTTGACCTCAATTTCACGGTCCAGCAACTACGTTAAAGTTTTTGGGTTACGATAGTTCCTCTGTAACTACGCATGGTAGGATGACAATAATTGGTATATAGGTTGCTGATGAATAGTACATGACTGTCTGGTAGGTTCCACCTGACCTTGACCTCAATTTCACGGTCCAGCGACTACGTTAAAGTTTTTGGGTTACGGCTGTTCCCCTGTAACTATGCAGGGTATGGTGACAATATTTTGTATACAGGCCGCTGCCGATATTTAATGCTATTTACGTAAAGCTTATGACGAAATTTATTTTCGTTACTGATGCTGAATGCAGGCGAGACGTTTTTCTGTGTCCACACTTGTGATTTTAATTCACTGGGACTAGTACAACAATCTAATTTCAGAATTAATCAAAACTTTTGTTCCTGTTTTTTGTTTTTTTTTTTTCTTGGTTTTTTTGGTTTGTTTTGTTTTTTGTTTTGCTTTTTTTGCTTTGTTTTTGTGTGTGTGTGTTGTGTTTTTTCTAATTTGTTTAATCTTTGTTATTAAATTCATCAATGTATTGATATATACATGGAACTTGCTTGAGTCTCGAACAGATTGTATAGTACAAAAGCCGTATATACGGTCATATCCGTGTCGACACTTGTTCGCAAATTAGAGTAGTGGTGCGACAAGGAAAAATATACGATATCGTTAGATTCCAGTCCAGTTGATTTATAGGTTCTTGTTCCATCCAATTTGAACTGCAATGTAGAGAAGTAGTTTAACAACTCATACCAGTACCTTTGACATTTGCAGAAAATACAAATTAGGTTTATTTTGTAATCTCATACTCACATTTTGGCTTAAATGAGTTAAATTATAGCTTGTAAATTTGGTGCACTAGTTTCAGAGGAGTTGTGCGGAAACCATGATTTATGAGGAATTTCTGGAAAATTCTAAGTTCAAAAAACCACAACTCCCACGAAATTTTTAAGATACAAATTTCCTGGTAATATGCAAAAATACATATGGTGTACTTGATATGTACCAAGTTTCGTAAAATAAGGTTCAGTAGTTTCAGAGGAATTGAGATGAATAACTTTGTAATTGATGGACAGGACAAAAACAATATGTCTCCACACCATAATTTTTTGTGTGAAACTGATATTTTGGCAATATATAATTTTTGTGGCTTACACCACTGTTCAATTTTTAGCTCACCTGACCCAAAGGGTCAGGTGAGCTATTGTTATCACTTTGTGTCCGTCGGCGTTGTCGTCGTCGTCGGCGGCGTCTGTAAAATTTTTACATCTTCTTCTCTGAAACCACTTGGCCAATTGAAACCAAACTTGGCCATAATGTTCATTGGATGGACCTCTACAATGTTTGTGTTTTTTATTTTGATTGGTAAACCAATATGGCCGCCACCTCAAGACTTAGTTTAACATAGGACCCTATGGTAAAAAAGTTAAAAAGGGCTTCTTCTCTGAAACTGTTTAACCAATCAAAACAAAACTTACTAACAATATTGTTTGGATGGTCTTCTATAAAGTTTGTGTTTTTGATAGGAATTGGAAATTCAAAATGGCCGCCACCGCAGGACTTAGTTCAACATAGAACCCTATGGGAAAAAGTTTTAAAAGGCGACTCTGAAACCGGTAAACCAATGTAAACAAAAACTTACTAGCAATATTGTTTGGATGGTCCTCTATAAAGTTTGTGTTTTTGATGGCAATTGGAAATTCAAAATGGCTGCCACCGCAGGACTTAATTTAACATAGGACCCTATGGGAAAAAGTTTGAAAGGCTTCTTTTCTGAAACCGGTCAACCAATGTAAACAAAACTTACTAGCAATATTGTTTGGATGGTCCTCTATAAAGTTTATGTTTTTTATCCCAATCGGAAATTCAAAATGGCCGCCACCGCAGGACTTGGTTTAACATTCGACCCTATGAGAAAAAAGTTTAAAAGGGCTTCTTCTCTGAAACCGTTTAACCAATCAAAACAAAACTTACTAGCAATATTGTTTGGATGGTCCTCTATAAAGTTTACGTTTTTTATGGCAATCGGAAATTCAAAATGGCCGCTACCGCAGGACTTAGTTTAACATAGGACCCTATGGGAAAAAAGTTAAAAAGGGCTTCTTCTCTGAAACTGTTTAACCAATCAAAACAAAACTTACTAGCAATATTGTTTGGATGGTCCTCTATAAAGTTTGTGTTTTTGATGGGAATTGGAAATTCAAAATGGCCGCCACCGCAGGACTTAGTTCAACATAGAACCCTATGGGAAAAAGTTAAGGCTTCTTCTCTGAAACCGGTAAACCAATGTAAACAAAAACTTACTTGCATTATTGTTTGGATGGTCCTCTATAAAGTTTGTGTTTTTTATGGCAATTGGAAAGTCAAAATGGCTGCCACCGCAGGACTTAATTTAACATAGGACCCTATGGGAAAAAGGTTGAAAGGCTTCTTTTCTGAAACCGGTCAACCAATGTAAACAAAACTTACTAGCAATATTGTTTGGATGGTCCTCTATAAAGTTAATGTTTTTTATCCCAATCAGAAATTCAAAATGGCTGCCACCGCAGGACTTGGTTTAACATTCGACCCTATGAGAAAAAAGTTTAAAAGGGCTTCTTCTCTGAAACCGTTTAACCAATCAAAACAAAACTTACTAGCAATATTGTTTGGATGGTCCTCTATAAAGTTTACGTTTTTTATGGCAATCGGAAATTCAAAATGGCCGCTACCGCAGGACTTAGTTTAACATAGGACCCTATGGGAAAAGGTTTTTAAAGGCTTCTTCTCTGAAACCGGTTAATCAATGGAAACAAAAACTTACTAGCAATATTGTTTGGATGGTCCTCTATAAAGTTTATGTTTTTTATGGCAATTGGAAATTCAAAATGGCCACTACCGCAGGACTTAGTTTAACATAGGACCCTATGGGAAAAAGTTTTTAAAGGCTTCTTCTCTGAAACCAGTTAATCAATGGAAACAAAAACTTACTAGCAATATTGTTTGGATGGTCCTTTATAAAGTTTATGTTTTTTATGGCAATTGGAAATTCAAAATGGCCGCCACCGCTGCAGGACTTAGTTCAACATAGGACCCTATGGGCAAATAAAAAAAATCTTCTCTATACAACCGGTTAACCAATGAAACAAAGCTTTCTAGTAATATTGTTTGGATCAAGGGTCTGGAAACGGTCATATTTGCCGGACATGACCGAAATTTACACTAAAATGACCGACTAAGATTTGCTCAAATCGGACATCTAAAAAGTATATTTTACGTGCAATAAACACTTGTTGGATTTAATCCCTTCAATTTGTATTATAAATCAACCCTAAGGCTATTTCCTGTCGCTGACATGTGTTTATTGACCACCGACCGGTGATTACGTAATAAGGTCAACAGGTGACCGACTCTGTTTCATCCATATCGTAAACATACTATTGCAACAACATTTTAAAGCAACAGAGATTGAATATAATAGATCAATGTGATATAGTTTCTGTATCACATTGCTAAGAAAATAAGACAACTTTACAGTACACGTGCAACTTTAATGAAAAACAAGTTTAGTAAAAATTTTGAACACTACGTAAGTGCCAATGTGACTAAACGTTACATAAATCAAGAGAAAACCAATTTGAATAAAAAGTCATTGAAAATAATGAGAACAAAAATGATTATTTCATTTAATAATAAAACTTGTAAAGAGCATCGATCGCTGAATGACATATAACTTCAATTCGGATCGCCTGAATATAGCTGAAATATTGCTGCTCGGGCGTTAAACACCATTAATCAATCAATCAATCAATTCGGATCCGAACTTGTGGCAATTAGGTGACAACTTCCTATTTCCGGTTAATGAAAAACTCGCCGGAATATTAATCAAAATAATGCAGTTTCCCATTATTTTGTTTCATAGACAACGTCATTTTCCAATAAAGACTTTTTAGGCAGGGGAATGTATCACTACATATATTTTCTTTTTCACATGATGCATACATCGTAGGAGCCATCACAAATTCCATGGTACAACCCGCTTATTCACATTATGATTATCGTGATTATCAAGAACTTCTACACTGGGCTGTCCTCCAAGGTAAAATGGAATGGTGGATTGAGTGAAAGTTTTCAAATAGGCCAGGGTGTCAGACAGGGCGGTATCCTTTCAACTCACCTCTATAAGATATTTGTACTTAAAGAACTTGAGAACAACTCCATCGGTCTCCTTCTAGGCACTATATACATTGGAACACCTACCTGTGCGGACGATTTAGCTCTCCTCAGTTCCACTCCAGAAGAGATGCAAACCATGTTTAACGTAGTTCATCGATACTCACGACAACACCATTATGAATTACATCCCTCCAAAACAAATGTTGTGGAATTTAACAGGAAATTTCAATCTGGCAATGAATGGACTCTTGGAGAAAGTCTGTTACAACCATCTGTTTCTACTACCCATTTGGGCCCGACTAGAACTAACAGAAATGAATCATCTCTGAATATTGAAGACAGAATTAAAGTAGCACGGCGCACAAAATACTCTCTTATGAGCTCTGGTTTGCATGGATGGAACGGAATAGACCCTAGAACAGCATTAAATATCTACAATCTCTATGTTCTTCCTAAACTTTATATGGACTAGATGCAATAACCCTACTTAAGAGTGATATTGAATGCCTGGAGAGATTCCACCGAGATTGTCTTCGTCACTTCCAATCTTTACCAACAAGATGTGCAACTTCAGCGGTTTATCTACTACTGGGGGCTTTACCTATAGAAGCCGAACTCCACAAAAGGCAATTGGCACTTCTTTTCCAAGTCTTAAATTCAAATAATAAAAAGCTTCTCCAAATTGTTGAACGGCAAATCTGTGTAAATTTTGATAATCAGAACAGCTTCTTCACAAGAATTACATACATCTTGGAATTATATAAACTCCCTTGTATTACCAAGCTGATAGAAAGCCTACCAAAGAAAGTAATGTGGAAAAAGATGGTCAACCAGGCAATTAATAGCCACTGGAATGGTATTCTTAAAGCAGAAGTAATAGAGAAGTCATCCCTAAAGTATATTTCAACTAGTCAGCTGGAACCTGGAAAATTACACAACATCTATAAGACTGTCAGTCCCACAATTCTGGATGCTCGTAAATGCTCTATTAAAGCTCGTATGGCCACTAGAACCTATACAGTTCAGGCAGACAGACACAAATTTAGTCGGTATATAGAGAGTCCTACATGCAACCTCTGTGGACAGGAGCCAGAGGATCTTCCACACTTAATAACGACATGCCCAGCTTTAAGCGATGTGCGTATAGAATCCTTCCCAGCGATCAAATCATATATCATACATTGTATTGGCTTAGATGGATGGAAGGAATTTTTCAATAACCGTCTGAGTATAACGAAACTCATTTTGGACTGTACTACCTTTAATAATTTGTTCCAGAATAATAAGGTTATAATGGCCAACATAGAAACCTTAAGTCGAAACTACTGTTATAGACTACATGTAAATAGAACTAACATTCTAAATGTGGCTGCCACCACCTGTTGTATCTCCCCTGGTTGAACTTTTGACATAGAATATATTTTTAGATTTTAAAAAAGAAAGTGACTTTTATTCTTTCAGTGGATATTACTTATGCCAATGGTGGTGATGGATGTATATATTTGCTAACTTCATATAGAAGTGTGTTCCTACAATTGGAAGCTTATACAGAGAAAAGAAGGCGAATCGACCTGACGTGCAAACAAGTTTCGGTAGGAAACGACCCGAGACCAATATTCACTACCATGGAATTTGGTAATTTCTTAGGGGGAAAAATGACCGAAATGGGCAGGGAAAACTTCCAGACCCCTGGTTTGGATGGTCCTATTTAAAGTTTATTGAAAATTACAGGACTTACTTTAACATCAGGGAAATGCCATCTTCATTGCCTATAAAATCAAGTAAGCGATACAGGCTCAAGAGCCTCTGGTGTTTTCACCCAACCCCTAAAAGTTATTCATTAAAAAAAACGCCCATTAGTCACTTTGCAACAGCAAACGTACACACAAAGAATTATTACACTTTTGGATTCTATTCAGAGCCACAAACAAGATATTGCAGTTTGTATGAAGAAAAACCATGCCCTATTCTTCCTTGGAGTTCGTGTCACTGGCTTCTGTCTTTGTGATATTGTTGTTTGTCAACAGCTTTTGTTTGTCAACGACTTCCTATTAGTGTTTCAGACTTGGAAATATAACTGCCACACTAAATACTTGTCTATTCTAAATAAAATACAAGTTAAATGGAAATTGTTGTTTATTGTATCACAGAATATTGTTGCTTTTAAAAAACAATTGGTTATTGCTCAAGTCTCAACATAGCGTATCTATGGTAACCATGAAAGTCCGATGTAAAATGTTTTAATTACTACACATCTGCCTATTTACTAATAGTTATAAATATAAATATAAATATAACAGTTGGACTTAATTGACTTTCTCAGTTGTTTGTTTATAACCATTTATTGACGTTAGAATTCAAAATAAACAGACCAGATCCTCATAAGTAATTGTTTCAGACATAATCTATATATTCATATGCAATATATTATACCTAGTCATTTTCAAACAATATAATAATTACATGTAGACCTATAATAAATTAACATTTTAATACAGACAATAACTTTTTCACATAATTTATCACTTAAAAATGCGTATGTACACAGTATAAATAGCATCTACTCAAAACAATGTATAAAAAGTCTATGTTAAGCACCTAACATGAACTGTCCTCATTTTCACTTAAGATTCACTTGTGCTAGATTACACATTCTGGGTATATATAGATATTAACAAATGATTATACACAGACAAATTTTCAAAAAACAATAACAATATGTTTCAAGATTCTCAAACATTGCATTGGATACCAATACAGACAATACTCACTATGAAACAGACATAGAATTTGAACTTAACCGGTAACTCAAAAATTACTCATGTACATGTACTCTGTAAATCAGACATACAAATAATGATGATCACAATACAACAAATTTGAGATGTGACTTACATAAAAACTGACGCACATCTCTTTATATATATTACGACTTAAATGGACAGCTAACATATTTTTAAATCAAACTAGTCGGCTGTTATCACAAGTTGTCTACATAAAGTATAGTGATTGTTATGACACTTTTCAGCACCTGATTGATTGACTACTCAAAATAGGATATTAAATGATTGGAATGATTTGTCCAGTAAACAGAGTACAGTACTGTAGTTACTTCCTGTTTGCCTAACATCTACTACATGTATTTAAATAGTTAAGGTTTATAACATGGTGTTGTGCTTTCATGTCTAAAGTAATGACTGATTGAATCAAGCCACTATCCCAATAAAAAATGTTATATTCATGGGGTTTTTTTTAAGTAAAGAAAACTTTGTGTATTGTGCCCTTATTACAGGAAACCATGTATTTTTTTTAAAAAGCTTTAAATCAATTGAAGATATTTGAATAGCCAGCTGCTGAAAAGATGTCTATTGCAGTCACCCATACCAGATGATTTTATTCTGTTTGTTTGAATGGGGTTTAACCACACTTTCAGCAATTTTCTACTGTATCATGGCATCCAGTTCTTCCCGACAGTTTAAGGAATCAGAACATGCACACATCATTCATTCTAAAAACTTAAATTCTAATTTATAAACAAAATTGGTTTTGTACTGTTGAATGGTCCTTGAATAAAACCTGATAGGAATCACAATATAACATTTTTGGCTATACAGTACTCCTTTTCTTATAACACTCCTCCCCAACCCCTTACCAAAGGGCACATTAAATAACACTATATTGTCTTGCTCAGCTTAACTACCCCCACCCCCTTTTCCATCACTTGGCCGGTGTAACATGTGGGCATATATGAGACAGACTACTATAGTATTCCTGCTTTCACTTTGTACATGTAGTGAACTGCAGTAATAACATACTTGAAATTGATGACTGAACATCACTTAAAACAAACATCTGAGGTTTAAAATTATGATTCTTCTTTTTCTGCTATGCAGATAACTAAATCAAAAAGGTTTTTAACAAATCAATTTTATTATCCATCATGCTAGAGCTGTTCCATAAAACAAAATGGTTGTGTTTAAAGTGTTTGTAATGTTGTTAAATTAATTGTACTACTAATACTCAAGATTAGTTTTGTCTGGAACAACCCTGTCTTCTTGGAATGATTATTCTATCTTATGTTAAATAGTCAATTTAGTTAATCGAAAAACATCTGGATTACATTTTATTGTCATCCATTTCTAAATCCATCATTAGATTTTTTGTCACCATAATATGTCCTCCAAACTTCTTCCACTTTTTGCACCCATTCTTGAGATCCAAGTTTTTTGTCTTCTAAATAATAAGTTCTATTTGGCTGCAAGAAAAAAATACACTTATACACTATATGTTTTTCTTCACACTATCTGGCTGCAATCAAAAACTATAACTTAAGAGCTACTGCTCACTTGGTATTCCCCTTCAGATATGCGACAGACCTGAAATCTGTACTCGCAATATAAGACCACATGGTTAGGTCACTTATAAAATTTCAAGTGGTTGTTATAAGTAGTTGTTGAGAAAACTGTTATGAAAGTTATGTTGCAGACAGAAGGACGACAGACGGAAATGGGGAAACCCCCTCTTCTTCAAAGCGAGGGGTATAATAAATACAACTCTACTGTATATGTTTTTCTTTACATTATTTGGCTAGAAGATATAATACAACTTTACACTATATGTTCTTCCCTCTAGCAATTCACAATTTATTTTTATTACAATTTAACCACTGAATTGACAGATCAAAACTTTTAATCTTTTCATCAATCAATAGTTTTACCTGTTGATTGCATTGAACTAGTTATGTTTAAACTCTGAAAAGCAAAATATTTCCAAACCTGTTACCCGTAAGTTTTAAGACAATTTGCATGAAAATACCATGCATGCTGCCTGCTATATAAAGGCTTATATGATAGAGAAATGCGTCTGGGGGATGTCAGCAGGTGCCTGTTAAGCCAGGTTTGACTACAATTACATTACATCAAATAATGACATCACAGGTAAGGGCTGAAAATACCATCTCCCCACCCCCAGGGTGGCAATTTATATCGTCTACAGGTGTCAAGACACTAAAGGGGACCAATCAAATTTAGAACATATAGGAAAATAGTACTTACAAACAAAATAGTCCTGTTTATCTTAGTGTATATTAAAAACTAATGACTGGATTTTTAATGAATGAAAGTTTTTCTGAAAGGTGGATATATTGGAGAAATTTTGAGTCCTAACTTGCTCTGTTCTAATGGTGTTAAGTATGTTTTATGTCACATTCATACCAAGATTTTCTGAAAAGAAAGTGCTATTTTTAGAGTGGGGTTTACCCCGGAAGCTGGTTTTCTCTTGGAAGGTTTTAAAGAGGTCATGAAATTTTGAGAGAACATAGGCCTGTCACATGCGATTCTGGATATATATGATGTGGACCAAGTTAAACTTAAGGTAAAAGAGCTGCCCTAATAAAAAAAATAACAAATTTAGTAGAAAATCTTAAAGAATTGATTAATGTTTTCTCCACTACATAGTGGGTCGTATATGAATGAATCTTATTTACCATGGTGGTCCAGCAAACCTATAAAACAAGTCACTGTGTTTTGGTGAAGGTATTTTGGGTAATGCTCCTTTTGTAGATCAAAAAAGGTATATTTTGAAATCAACAATTATTTCCTTGAGATAGTCAGCGCTTTGGAATGCAGCAGTATTATTTATTTGATAGAGCAATTTCTATAGTCAAATTTGACCTAAATTAGAATGAAAGTGCCCTTTGTGGTTGATGTGGGAAAGGCTGCGGTTTTGTCTGAATACCATAGTATTTCAAGAAAGCAGACAAACGTTTGTAAACAACATTAGATCTCTTTAGAGAAAAACATGGCTGCCTTGGATAACATTCCTGTAGCAAGAGTCAAGGACGATTTGTGACATGTAAACAACAGAGGCAAATCTTGTCATCAATCTTTCACAAAAAACTGGGTGTGAATAAATTTGGTTTCTTATTTACCCGAGTATTAATTTACATTATTTTCTGCAAAATTTACATTTAGAGATTTATATATTCTTTTATTTTGTTAAAAAATATATTAAATGTTTGGATAGCAGTTTTTGGTTGAAGAACCAAGAACACAAAATAAAATACATAGTATACTGAATAATAAGCACTAATGAAGGGGAAGCAACTCTGGACTGGTACATGTGCTTGGTGTTTTTTAGTCAAAATTTATCAGCGTACATTTTAGCATATCAACCACAATTTAATAACAGATAGTTTAATAATTCTGCTAATTTCTGCTTAAATAACAGAATTAAAATTTGAAATGGGATGATAAGAAGGTATGTGAAAAATTTCTACTGAAAGTCACAAATCGCTGTGACCATCATATTCAAATTTTGTGTGGGGGAACTTAAGGAAATTCAGTGTTAACTCCAATTACAGTATCCACATGAAATGTATGAAATCATTCAAAATTAAATTTAATTTTTCTAATTTTATTAAAAATTGTTTATTAAAAGTGAAAGATAAGAAATCAGTATGGTCATTTATTTTTGAATGAATCTAATGGTAACTGGAAATTTGGTCTTGTGAGGGCCGATGTTTACACCTGTCCAGGAAAACCTTACCGGAGGTGTTAATTAAGGGAAGGTATTGTCCACAGCTTTAATCCATTGAATAAACAATACAAAAGGAAATAGTGACAAGTGTCACTGTTTTGGATAGCACCGCGGCATGAAATTAAACCAGCGCGGAAGATCAGATAGCACCACAGCAAATAAATACAAAAATCGTGCTACCTCTGTGCTAAAAGGGCCTGGGGAGAACACTGAAATCTTGTTAATAAATCTCCAAGGGATCCAAAATAAGAATATACATAATAGATGCCTGCATTGTAAAACCAGTACAAACTGCAGCCAATGTTTATTTTGCGTCCTTGGGTTATAAAAAAGGATTTTTTTAACATTATTTGAATACTTTTTTTAAAAAGTTGCATGCACAACCATAATAATCAGTCAAATTTAAAATGTCTACACTTGACGAGATTCGCTAGTGCTATTAATTTACAGTAGTTATCTGCAGTCAAGATATGAAACACAGTTACTGGTATGACATTGATCTAACATTACACAACGTTATCTGGTTTGTAGCATAGATTGTCTATGGTTAAATCTAATCTTCTTCATTACCCATTTTGGCAGGTGGTATCTGAATATATCATCCAATATAATAACATAATGTGATCATGTGATGGAACCATTTGTATCTAAACAATATGTACCATGTATGAACACACCATGAGTTCTTGGGTTAAATCTACATTGTAAATATCACTTACAGTATGAATAAAAAATGTTTTAAAATTTTTTGCTTCTGGTCGTAGGTGCTCTGACCTGTAAAAGAGAAAATGTTGCAATAATATGTGTAAAAGAATTACAGTCAAACCTCGGTAAGTCAAAATTTGTGGGACCGAGTTATCGTTAGGTCAAGTCAACTGAGTTTATAATGGGATGGTCATCTTCACTATGTGTATATAAAATCTAAGGGTATTTATTTAATTTATATTTGTTTCGAACTTTCTGCATCGTTTGTATTTGTAGCGTGCAATATATCTAGTATTTCTGCTTCATGTCCATTCAAATAAATTGACAATAAATTTATGAACTTTTTTACGAAATCTTGAAAAAACATTTTAGAAAGAACTTATCAACTTACAGTTTTAACAGACAAAATTGTTACAGAATGATACGTAATCGAAAACAACACACAAGTCAACTAAAATAACATTGTCTTTAAAGAAATGAAACAAAACCACATAAATCATAAGATCAAAAGAAGTTTTCAATAATAATCATTTTTAATTAAACATGAAAAATAATTTGGGCAGTAATGAGCAGATCATCAATTAAATCTTCATAAAGCATGTACTGCACTTATTAATTAGTTTTATTAAATTACCTATTCAGATTGTAATAGCAAATTGTTAGGTATGACAGATGATATGAAGATCAATATTAACTTAGAGACAACAAGGTTAAAATTCCACTAATTAGTACTGTACGAACTGCAAAAATTCATGGAGTTAAGTGAAATATCAAGACAATCGAGATCGACACATCCAAGGAAGTAATGCATTGTAGATATGGGAACAATGCCTGGACATATCCAATGTATCATGGTTCGATTGTATATAGATCTATTACACACACACAAATTAAAAATATCTCTTATAACTACTTTATATAGAAGTATGATTTTGTTTTGTTTTCATTTCTGTGTAGAAAATATGCTGTCACTTTTTGTATCTTAACATACTATTTTCTGTAAGGACTTTCTTCTGTTTCATAACTACCCTCAATCATTGGCTTAATGACTGGTTTTTGTCCCCTTACTATCTCTTGACTTTGATCTTAATTAATCATAAAAAATTCTGTCAGTTTAAGTATTGAACTGTTATCATTTTAAAGGCTTTAATTAGTGAATACTGAGGGAAGTCGTTGGCTAAGTGATTACAGTAGCTAGTCATCTATTATTAATCACATGCTTGTCAACAATAAGGTTCCAGGTTCGAGTCTCACAACAGCAGGGTGTGCTCGATTACAATTTAAATTGACAAAGATTCCCAGTTTTCCTACAGAAGGGAGGGGGGGTCACAAGGTTGGCCAGATTCCTCACTAAATAAAAACTTATCATGATATAGCTGAAGAATTGCTCAAATTGACATAAAACCCATTCAAGAACCAAGTACATAGTGAAATGACCCATTTCTGTGTAATGATATTAGTTGTTTCTGTTTCTGTATACCTATTAACCTTGTTTTCTATGTTATGTCACTACATGTATCTACACTTTTAAGTAACAGTTCTAACATCAGTTAATCCCAGACATAACAAATAGTTACCATGGAATCTGTCCTTTAAGAATTTTAGTAGATGGATCAACATAATACAAATGTGGTCCCTCTGTTAATAGCAGCATTCTTCGTTTAGCAAATAGACCCTAGGATAAACAGATAAGGAATTTTTGTATGCTAACAAAGTCATCAAAGCATTCTGAGAAAATATTGTTTACAAACATATCCACTAGCAAAATTTGTTCAATTGTAACCCAAAATAGAACAGATTTGACGGAGTTATGTAATATTAGCGACGAATCACTGTAGGGCAGCTATTTGTTCAACTTCCATTGCACCTTATTTTACATTAGAATGGTAGTGTCCATTTTAAAGATAAAAAATACTTATTTATGGTATTTAAAATATAATAAAATGAAAATCTGTTTTATAACACAAGGCATTATTAGTTTCAATTTTTAGCTTGGACCATCCTTCAATACCTAGCATTATGTTTGTGACAAAAAAAATTATGAAAATATACATTTATGATTGCAATATAATACCTGAATCACATTTCAAATTAAATTCATTGAGATATGATTCAAAAAGAACTTTTTAATATGTCATTACATGACTGTTAACAACAAGTGTGGACTGTGAGCATGCTCACAAAGCGATACCCTCGCTTCGCTTTCAATTCCAATTATCTCCCCTTAATGATATCCAATGTCAATAAAAATCCTTCATGCACATCTAGATATAATGTACTTCCTTTATGCTAAGTTTCATTAAATTTCATAAAGCAGTTTAGGAGGAGTTGAGCTTACAAGGGATGTGGACTGACGGACAGACAGACAGGATGATTCCTATATACCCTTAAACAAGTTTGCGGAGGGTATAATTACACCATGAATTCAGAACATAAATCTTTTGTTCAATAATCATTTCTTTCATTTTCAACTACTTTTGAAATCTAGGAATATTTTTTTATTCGCAAAACAGGAAAACACTGATGTGATATACAATATTTGTACATAAAATACACAAAATATTTGTCACATAATATCAAATTTATTTGTACAAGCCTTTGAAACAGGCTCTGCACGGCATTTCTCACCCGTTTCAATGCGAGTAAAAGTTAACTTTATATTTTCTGACAAGTAAACTTTAAATTTTCTGGAAACATAAAAATATTGTATATTGTTTTATCCAGCAAACCAAAAATAATATTACCACTAGTGGAAAACATTAAAAAGTGCACTTCTAGTCTGATGTCACAAACAACTATCGTATCAAAAAAGTGTCATAAAACAGAACAGATATTAAATCGTAAGGACAAGGGTACCAGGAGACTTTGTTCATCACTTCCCAATAAAGCAAAACTTTGTACAGCAAAGGTAATGATTGCAGGATAAAATTATTAATTGTTTATTTAAAATACAATGTTTATTAGACATACCTTGCGTTTGTCTACTAATCCCTGTTTAATAATAAGGTTTCCCTCCACCAGATTGTGGTATGGATTGTTTTTCTTTTGATCCTCTAACTGTTTTAATCTCTCATCTTCTGATATGCTACAACTGAAAAATTTAGAGATAAACTGAAAAAAATGTAACCATGCCAAACAATAAAAGCTGTTTTAATATACAGGTACACATTGTCACTACACACACAGCTGTTCCAGAAAACTCCTGCCTCAATGTATATGAACAACTGAGTGACATATGGAGATGGATAGACATACAGACGGACGGACGGACGAACGGACCACTCAAAAATATTATACCCTCCGCAACTTCGTTGCATGGGGTATAATTAGAAAAGAACCATACCCCCAATGACCTTTTTCTCATTATTATCTAAAAATCCTAAAGGTCTGAAATTCCCAGGTTGTAAACCTAATGCTTTAATAAATATGAAAGGCAATGGTTTACAATTTATTGGAAAAAGGTTGGGTCTGTGTAAAAAATGTAGTTGATTACACAAAATAGGTGCAATGTTCTGAAAATTGATGAAGTTCCCATGGCAGGAAAATTAGGAAAACAATCATGTAACATTTCCATAAAAGCAGGTGCATATCTTCAATATATGTGCAATCTTTCTGTTAAGTTTTATAGTTCTGGGTTGAAAACTGTAGGAGGAGTTGATTACACAAAATAGGTACCGTCTTACGCCAATGTTCTGAAAAATGACTTAGTTCCCAAGGCTGGAAAAGTAGGAAAAAAATCCTGGAACATTTCAATAGCAGGTGCACAACTTCAATACATGTAAAATCTTTCTGTGAAGTTTCAGAGATCTGGGTTGAAAACTGTAGGAGGAATTGATTACACAAAATAGATACCCTATTTTCCCCACCCGCCAACCCGACCGACTTCACCATACTATACTATACTTTGTGCAACCGGGCCAAAAAAGGTTTACTAAATACTTACATATTTACATTATTAGTTATTAATTCTACAATTCTTTTATCATCAAAGCCAGGCTGCAATATAAAAAATACCCCTTATTTCATATGATAAAAGACCGTAAAAAGTCACATAAAGTCCACATTTAAGTATTGTCTACAGTACTTTCTTGGCCTAGAAAATTGCCGAAAAATTCTTATATGCATGTGCTTTTTAAAAAGATTATACTGTAATATGTTATTTATTCTCTCTTAAAATTTTATTATGTTTATAGTTTTATATTTATTTCTTGTGATTCCAAAGCCTTCCTTTGCAACTAAGAAAAAGACCATTAACAATACATGCATTTTTATGGTACATAAAATTTAGCTATAAAATAGTCTGTTTTACAGCAAAGTTTAAACTGATTATTTGAGATTTCAAATTTTGGGCCAATCTGGGCCCTTGATTGATGCACCTCCTCCTTAATATAGTGTCAACATTACCATGGCAATAATAATGGTAAAAACAATGCAGTTATAGTTAGCATTATACTTAATAAAATCATGTTTTTCCTATCTTACAAACAAAATTTTTGTATTGTTAAATGATTATCACATGACATCAACCCCTATTTATGACAACTTATGTATGACAATTAATTTAGTCAATCATTTCACTATCTGACAAGACAATATTTCTTGGAAAAAAAACCTCTGAACAAATCTGTGTAATGATTTGTATAACGTTTCCATAATAAATGTATATCAACAAAGAGGAACAAATCCTTGCACACTTAAGTAAATCTTGGCACAATTACAAATTTAAGTAAAAGTATCTTCAAACTATACAATCAATTCTATAATCTATAATTCTTTATGAAAAGGTTATTATTTTCTGCTGGATGACTTTCTGATGGCATTAAGGAAAAGTGGAGAAATGGTTAAAAAAAAATAAAAAATATTTATCCATTTCTTCTATTGCAATATTGAGTCATTACTATCAGCCGTTTAACACCAGTGGTTATTGCCTGTTTGACAAATTGTGTGTAGTCTTACCCTACTCCATAGCTGATCTGGGTTATCTTTGGTTGCTGGTAAATAAGGTAACAATTCTGGAGGCTTTTTCTCTGCTAGGTGTGCCCAATCGATTCCCTCAAAGAATGGATGTGACTTTAGTTTTTCTATACCACCTAACTCATCACATCCAAGTCGTTGTGTTGGCTCTATTACCTTAAACAGAACCAAATTTATGTTTAATGAACTAATAACAGTTTAAGTGTTTAAAATACAAATAAAAACCTTTTTATAAAGGTCCAATAAATATTTATAGGATAATCAATTGTACAGAGTGAATATTGAAAATATGATCACAAGTGTTGTAGAATGCATCACGAGTTTAATCTGAATGGGTTTTGGCACAAGTGATCATTTTTTCAATATTCATGATGCATTATTGATTATCCTGTTTATTACATTTACAAATATTTTATATATCGTCAAAGAATTTTGTTTTCAATGATGATTTCATGTCAATGTTTACTAATTACATCGTTAATGACATATTGTAAATCGGGTTATTTTGGTTGTAGTTTTATTTTGGCGTATTTGGCGCTGCTGTGAAAAAGCCAAAATTAAACACACCAATAGAAAGCATGCACCAAAATTTTACATGCCAAAATAACGACCGGTTAGACAATATCGTAAAGTCTATGGCTTTAAATTACCGGTAATTACATGTATGCATTTAAATACACATTTCCTTATTTTCTTATAAAATTATTAAGAAAACACAATGTATGGATTTCTATTCATACATTGATTATATTCATACATTATTATGTCCGACTTATCATTTACTAATTAGACCGGCTATCAATAATAAAAATAACACCTTTATCGTCATTTAATCAAGATGTACTGCTGGAATACAATAAAGGGATTAATATTTAAATCCGTGATCATTCATTACTGACAGAAAGGAATTTAATGAACATTTGTTTTATATGATATGTGTGGTATTACTTACTCTAATAAAAGTTAATTAACATGTTTTAGGCATCATTGCTTGGAGTGGATACGTGCAATCCACTCAAATTATTAAAGGGAAACTTCGCGAAAAAATGAAAATTTGATATGTTATTCTTCAACTAAAAAGAAACACATTTGCCTCTTGATGTTTTATTATATTTTCAGTGGTTAAGTTTCTGCATGGAATTTACCGTGTAAAAAATGCATGTATGGAGGTCCGCCATCTTGTCACCATCTCGTCACTAGATGGCGATACTAGACATCCAAGTACCTTAAAAGTCATCGTATGATAATAATGCAAAACGGTCAATAACAGAAGGTTGTACTATTAGACAAGGTTGTGGAAAGATTACGTTTCGTATTCCTGATCTATATATAAGCAAAATAAAACCGACTTGTGTAACAAGTAGTTAACCAATTTAAACAATTTAAAGACTTCTACTTAAGACTATTTCCACAGCAGCAACAACGGTAAACAGAAAGAAAGTCACAGTTTTGATACGAAAAAAGTCCATAAATATATTAAATTGAAAATTATTCGTATTATTATTTTCAACTTAATCAGATTAAGCAACTGATTGAACGAAACTTTTTTATACAAAATATTTGCGAAGTTGACTATTAAAGAAATAACGGTCATTAAATGAAATATTTTTAAATACTCTGGTTTTCGCGCATCAAAATTTCACTTCACATTTAGTACATTTATAATAATAATTATTATTATTAATATAATTATTCTTACTGGTAACATTTGGGTGCGTAACTGGTGCGTGTGCGTAACACAGTTTCCAAAATGTTACATGTTGTGTATATTTGAGTTAACGTGTATGTTTTACGTTTCCTCTGACTTGGCATCTAAAGGTATTCGAAATCTTATATACATCCTGTGTTCTGACACTTCGGTGTATTCAAATCATACCTGTCCTGGCTGGAGGGGGTGTGCCTTTCTAATTTCAAATTACATGATTAACCTTTAATCTGGTTAGCTTTTGAAAAAGTCAGAATATTCATACTTCAAAGTCGGCGTCAAATGATCTAGTATTTGCAATAAACATCCTGTTTGTTTACCTGCTAATTCTGTTAATTACCCTTCATAAACGAGTAATGATTTACCTGTAACATTTTCACGTCCAGGTACAACTGCCGTTTCAAGACGTGCAAAATTATCCACGGAAATTTATTTTATATATAAAAATAATCAAATAAATATATCTTTTACTACAATTAATATTTAGGAAATTATATCTGAGTTAAATAAAGACAAGTTAAAATTTGTTTCTAAAAATACTTTTATTAAAACAAAGATCATTAAAACATTAAGACGTATTTGGTAATCTTATGTTGTAAGACGGTCATTAGTCATCTCCACAGTTTATATATTCTTCAAAGAGCTAAGGCAGAAAAACATATTTTTAAACTGGATTATTCATTATATTAACTGGATAATTAAATTTATTACGTCACAAATGCAGTCACGTGATAAAATACTGTCAATATGGCAGCCCCCATACACAAAATTTTACCACCTTTAATCCACTCTAGAAGCGTAACGGTAAAGAATACAATAAAACATCAAAAGGCAATTATATTTCTTTTTATTTGAAGAATAACATATCAAATTTTCATTTTTTCGCGAAGTTTCCCTTTAACCAATTATATATTAAACACATATAATAACATTGCTCACTACTGCGAATTGAAAGTGCCAAAATTTAACACATCAGTTGGATAAAACACCAAAATTAAACACAAACACATGGCTTTTGAGAGAAAAACGCCAAAAAATCCCATTGACGATAGATTCCTAAATCAATTTCGTCACCTGATTTCCAACAAGTACTAAAAATTTTCGTTACAAATTCATTCTACCAAGTGTAAAACGACATATTTTGACCCCACAGACAATTAACAAGAAATTTAATTATTTCACCTTGACAGGTTTAAACAGCAGGTGTCAATCGTGAATCAATGTTTTTACATGTAATCCGATTAACATGATTTAGTGGTGCTCCTGGTCAATATACACAAACGAAAGTGTCATAGATCGTAGTGATGCGCACAGACTTCCACCTTTTGATTAAATATGTAATGCAAATAAAAATTGCACAGATTTTGCGTATTTAACTCATTTTTCTTATGTTTTGCTTGTTTCAAATAGATTATGCACCATTTGTTTACATCCAAGATACGTCTGGTTACCAATGGTTGCCACTTAGAAAATGAAGAGTACAATGGCCCTTCATGAAAAATTGTAACCGATTGATTTTTGTTTGTTTTTGTTTGATGATGTTTAACGCCACTTTCAGCAATTTTTCAGCTATATCATGGCGCCCAGTTGTTATTGGGGGAGGAAGCCGGAGTACCCGGAGAAAACCCCCGACCTGCGGTAGGAAAACTGGCAATCCTTATCAAAAGATTGGAGTCGAGTACACCCTGCCCGCAGTGAGAATCGAACCCGCAATCTCAGTGTTGACAGACCACGTGATCAATAGTAGACGAACTACCTTGACCACTCGGCCACCGAGGCCCCTGTAACCGATTGATAAACAAACGCTGTTTAAATAAGTTTTAAAATTAAAATTCTTTGCAAATTTATAAACATTTTGTTATAATCATTTTTTTTAAACAAATTTATACACTGCAATTGAAAGAATATAGTTGTTTATACTGTATAATTATATTTCACCAGTACTATAAATGCATGCTTCTGAGCAGATGCTTATACGGTGCATCCACTAAAGTGACTAAAGCCCTCAAAATCCTAAAAAATTCCCTGCAACACCCTGAATTCAGAAATGGTCTGTAATAGTCTGGTTGAAAATCATGTGTTTTAATAAATGACAAATGCTTGTTTGGATGTTGTTTAATGCAACTTTCAACAAATTTTAAACTATATAATGATATCCAGTTTTTATTGGGGTAGAAAGCTGGAGTACCTGGAGAAAACCCCAGACCTGCAGTAGAAAACTGGCAATCCTTGTCAGTTAAGATTGGAGCAAAGTACACCCTACCTACAGTGAGACTTGCAACCTCCTTGTTGACAGAACATGTGATCAAAAGTAGTCTATTTAACTTAATTACTTGGCCAAGGAGGCCCCAATGAAAAATACATTTATTTAAATGAGAAATTATTTCACCTTGACAGGTTTAAACAGCAGGTGTCAATCGTGAATCAATGTTTTTACATGTAATCCGATTAACATGATTTAGTGGTGCTCCTGGTCAATATACACAAACGAAAGTGTCATAGATCGTAGTGATGCGCACAGACTTCCACCTTTTGATTAAATATGTAATGCAAATAAAAATTGCACAGATTTTGCGTATTTAACTCATTTTTCTTATGTTTTGCTTGTTTCAAATAGATTATGCACCATTTGTTTACATCCAAGATACGTCTAGTTACCAATGGTTGCCACTTAGAAAATGAAGAGTACAATGGCCCTTCATGAAAAATTGTAACCGATTGATTTTTGTTTGTTTTTGTTTGATGATGTTTAACGCCACTTTCAGCAATTTTTCAGCTATATCATGGCGCCCAGTTGTTATTGGGGGAGGAAGCCGGAGTACCCGGAGAAAACCCCCGACCTGCGGTAGGAAAACTGGCAATCCTTATCAAAAGATTGGAGTCGAGTACACCCTGCCCGCAGTGAGAATCGAACCCGCAATCTCAGTGTTGACAGACCACGTGATCAACAGTAGACGAACTACCTTGACCACTCGGCCACCGAGGCCCCTGTAACTGATTGATAAACAAACGCTGTTTAAATAAGTTTTAAAATTAAAATTCTTTGCAAATTTATAAACATTTTGTTATAATCATTTTTTTAAAACAAATTTATACACTGCAATTGAAAGAATATAGTTGTTTATACTGTATAATTATATTTCACCAGTACTATAAATGCATGCTTCTGAGCAGATGCTTATACGGTGCATCCACTAAAGTGACTAAAGCCCTCAAAATCCTAAAAAATTCCCTGCAACACCCTGAATTCAGAAATGGTCTGTAATAGTCTGGTTGAAAATCATGTGTTTTAATAAATGACAAATGCTTGTTTGGATGTTGTTTAATGCAACTTTCAACAAATTTTAAACTATATAATGATATCCAGTTTTTATTGGGGTAGAAAGCTGGAGTACCTGGAGAAAACCCCAGACCTGCAGTAGAAAACTGGCAATCCTTGTCAGTTAAGATTGGAGCAAAGTACACCCTACCTACAGTGAGACTTGCAACCTCCTTGTTGACAGAACATGTGATCAAAAACTTAATTACTTGGCCAAGGAGGCCCAATGAAAAATACATTTATTTAAATGAGAAATTATTTAAAAGTTCAGCTAGTAGAAAGTTTAAGATTCTGTGTCAAAAACTGTACAAGATAACTCAAAATGTATGGTATTATATACAATTTGCTGAAAAGTTTCCAAGTCTAAGGAAATAACTGTAAATACCTAGAAAAATTCCATAAAATCAGCCTTCTTCGAAGTTTCAGGGAACTGGGCTGAAAGTGTTATGAGCAGTTGATTACACCAAATAGGGAACTTGATTTGTAAAATTTGCCGGGGGATAAATCTTTTGTATTTTATTTTTTTACCCATAGATCGAGGCTAGGACTTTAATAACCAAAATAATATACTGTACCACTGGATAGGCTTAGCTCTGTTTTTGGTAACATTCCTGATATATTCTTACCAATAGTTTTTCCACCAGATCTCTTGCAACAGGATCAAATCCATCTGGAAATTCATATTCTAGTTTTTGTATTTTCTGGAATATCTGAAACTCATGCCTACAAAGAGTTATTAGATAATCATGTACATAGATTGGATAACTAAAAGGACTACAGGAACAAGGAAACCATGGAAATAACTTGCTGTAAAGGAAAACACAACTCAAAATTAATATTTTCTAGTCGTAATCAAGAAGTTTTATTTCAATAATGAAGACCACATTTTAAAATGTGGGACCAACGTTAGCAATAATTAACACTCATTTTGGAACTTTTATTGAACACCCTGCAGATTTATCTTCATTTATACAGTAGTCCCCCTCTTATAAGACCACCCCATCTGAGTCATGAAAGTGGTCTTATAATGGGGGTGGTCTTTCTTGAGGGAATACAATTTATACAGGTCTATAGAGCTTGGTCGGTTGATTAGCAGCAAAAGCTGTGAAGTGATTAAGAATCACACAAAATAAGTATTTGTATTTTATTATTCAGTATAAATAAAAATAAAAAGAATTCATGCAGTTTTTATCTGTTCAAAATGTGTAACGATAATTTAACAATTCCAAGTCTTCTTAACAGTGAATGTTTCTGTTCCTGTTTCATCTGCATTATCATTGTTTTTATCACTTTTATTGTCTGCCCAGGTTCCACTTCGTAGTTTATTAAGGTTCCGTCTAATTTGGAAAAATCCAGGTTTTTCTCTGTTCCAGTTTCCCAAGTTTTTGACATCGTTTATGTAGTAAATTTTGATTTATGATTGTGTTGGTACACTGTATTATTATCTCCTTGTTGAATATTTCAGTCTTCTTATAATAAACCCGATTTCCGTAATGCCGAAATCAAACTGATCTACAATAATTACTTGTTTTCCCCTTTAATTCCAGCTTAAAAACCTTTCTTTTGCACGATTTCGACATTTTGTTAACCGGTTGTTGAACTGTTTCAGAAACTGGTTTACGATAATAAAACCAAATCTCGTTCTATTCGAGACTTCCAAAATAAACATCCGGTCAGTGAAAATGGTCGTTCGTGAGGGAAATTTACGTTGTTGTGTCAAAAAAATGTGGTCGCTGGCAGCGTTTGAGGGGTGGTCGTTCGCGACAGGTAATTTTACGTTAGAAACACTTAATGCATCTGGGTTTTGGCCAGATAAAGCGGGTGGTCGCTGGCGAAGGGATCGTATAAGAGGGGGACTACTGTACATTGAAAACAAAGAGAAATAAGTTTTTCTGGAGTTCAAATGAAGTTTAATTTCTGAACACAGACACCTTCAAACTGCACAGAAGACATGTACTAACCCTCCACGGAATGGTGGCAATCCAGATAACAGCTGATAAATAATACAACCTAGTGCCCACAAGTCTGAACTGAAATAAAAAGAAAAAATAAATGTTACTTTGGAAAAGTGGGTTATGCTGATGCAACAATATACAATCAAGGTATATCCAGACAGTTTAGTCACACATTTCGTACTGGATAGTACAATGCTTTCTGGACTTTCAGGCATAACAGTAGTACCCGGTAAATGTGTACCAGTAACAAGTTACCAGATTGTGTACCCTACATTAAGTACAGTACTGAATACTTTGTTGTGTTCTGATTTGGTAAATAGTGATTAGATGTGTACAATTTTTTAGCTGTAAACTCCAGCATCAATTAAGTTTTAAAAAGTGGTAAAATTTTTCTCAGATCTTGCAATATAAAATTTTGGTAATTTTTTTAAACAATGTAGTATTTTTACATTCACTGCATTAGAAAGTGCATGTAAAAGTGGGAGCATCTCAAAATGTTCTAACTAGCGAAAAAAGGAATTGGTCACAGATATATATGGCATATATTTTTTAAATGGTAAATGAAAGTTTATTAATTTCCTAGTCCAGGTAAATGCTGATCAATGTTAGAAAGGTATGCAAATCACAGAAATGTTAAGTGTTTTCATGAATTGAAATAAATCAATCAATAACTAAACGAAGCCACTGGTAGTATATTAATAAGTGAAAATGCTTTGGTACTAACCTACTGCAGGCCTGTTTACTTGTAAGTACTTCTGGAGAAACATATTGTGCTGTTCCCACAAAAGAATTCTTCCTTTTCTGTTTCTGGTTATCTACAATCAGGGAATTTTTTAGAGCTTGTCACTTTTGTCATTGACGAAATCATTTGAAAATTGACAATAGATTTCTAAATCAATTTCGTCACCCGATTTCCAGCAGGTGTCAATCGTCGATGTTTTTATAGGTAATCCGATTAACATGATTAAATGGTGCTCCTGGTCAATATACGCAAACAAAAGTGTCGTAGATCGTACTGATGCCCACAGATTTCCACCTTTTGATTAAATATGTAATGCAAATAAAAATTGCAAAGATTTTGCGTATTTAACACATTTTTTGTATGTTTTGCTGGTTTAAAATGGATTACGCGCCATTTGTGTACATCCGAGATACGTATAATTACCGATGGCTACAACTTAGAAAACGCAGAGTACCTTAATGAAAAATTGTAACCGATTGATATACAAACGCTTTTTCAATAAGTTTTAAAATTAAAATTCTTTGAAAATTTATAAACATTTTGTTATAATCATTTTTAAAAATGATAACATGACATTCGGTCTGGTAACCAGAAAATATTAAGACATACCAGACAGAAAAAAAATGGATGTAAAGTATGCCACCAGCAGCATAGAATTAAAGGTTGATATGATAGTGACTATGTTTGTTTTAGAAAGTAAAGTGTGTTTGTAAGACACAAATGACGCCTGTGCCTGAAAAGCAAAATGACATGTGTTGTACTAGGCAGATATTTTAAGAAAATTAAATGAAAATCATCTGACTTGCACACTTCCATTATGTATACAAACATATTACTTAATATATATTCTGTAGCTCTAAAAATGAAGAAGATAGATGGACATGACATGTACCCTATCACACTGCAACTGACCAAGTCCATCTGTAGTTATAGAATATTCACAAAAATCAAAATGCTTTAACCCTGCACACCTCAATTTTAAGTTCAAATATCCTACCAAATATAAATGCTTCAAATAGGTAAGAGAAGACACCTGGACAAAACATGTACCCCTATATGGCAAGCAACCTACAAACAAGTCCAACTATCTCCAAACTATATTCAATTTTATGACAATTTAATGAAAATCAAAATCCTTTTACAACTTTATAAAAACATTCTGCAAAGTATAAATGTTGTAGCCCTAAAACTGTTAGCTGGAGAAGCCAATCTGGATGGACAGATGGAGGGATGGATGGACAGAACCACAGATGGACAAGTGTAAATAAATATGCCCTCAGACATAATAAAAACTAAAGGTAAACACGTTGTGTATAGTCCGCATTTACGTATTGTCCGCACCCCTTTCTTGGACCAGAAAATTGCGGAAAAATTCTTATATGCATGTACGATCCGCACGTATTTATATTTTTATAGTTTAAGAATCCATGGGAAGAAGGAAAACCTACCAGTTCTCCTCATCAAAAAAATCTCCAATTTCAGACAGCAGGACAAGAAAATTTGGATTCTTTTTTACCTGACTTGTCAGATAGTCCAAAGTATTAAGTTTTGACTGATTATATATTGCAATATGAATTCTTTTCAAGTTGACAACTTGCACCCCATTCAAGAAAGTTTAGTATCTTGCATGATAGTTGCATCAACAGGCATGCTTTTCAACAAACACAAACATTATCTGATCATCGATACATCTGAATTTGATATAAACCACCACAAAATTTACTCATTTTGTTTTCTTTGAAACAACAATTTATCTTGGAAAATGGAAGTCAATACATACAATATCTTTTATATAATTTTTCAAAATATGATACAAGACCATGAGCCTTTGCTGCTGGAGTACATGTATAACTAATGTTTGACCATTTGTTTCCATTCCAGCACAGAAGCCTAAGATAGCAGCTTTATGATATAAAACCATACCTTCCTCTGGTTTTGATTCTTCTACTTTATTCAAAATCTTTGCACTTCCAAAATCTGTTATCTGAATATGCATATCTTTATTCAATAAAATATTTTCTGGCTTTAAATCTCTACAAAAAGAAAATATTTGCCATTAGAACGAGTGTTGGTAAAACCCAAATAAGCATTTTCTCAGTTTTATCATGCTTACATGCCTTGATAACATTCATAGCAATGAAATGCAAAGATTTCCTAGTGAAATAAATTTTCCAATTCACATGTAAAATAAATTCAGTTCTTTAACTCAATGGAAGTGACATCACAATTAACAGTGTTGCTAGCAAAAATTGATGCACAAGAACATACAAAACAAAGTTTCTCTGACCTTTCAACAAAATATTAAACATATGTCAATGTAAAAAACCAGGATTATAAATTGTGTATCATGAATGTTGAAAATATCACTTGCACCGCATTTTGAATAAACTTAAGTGTGGAACAAGTTGCGTGCTATGGTGTCTAAATGATACTTTTGGCACATACATGTATATGAGAGTGTCTATATGAAGTAAAAGGATTAACTTTATTAATTACATACAATTATATATTAGATTGTTTGAATGATGTTTAATGCCACTTTCAGCAAGTTTTCAGCTATATCATGGCGTCCAGTTTTTATTGGGGGAGGAAGCCGAAGTACCCGGAGAAAATCATGGACCTTCGGTAGGAAAACTTGCAATACTTTACTTGTCAATTAAGATTGGAGTGGAGTACACACTGCCGGCAGGGAGAATCGAACCAGCAATCTTAGTGTTGACAGACCACATGATCAATAGTAGACAAACTACCTTAACCACTCGGCCACCGAGATATTAGAAATGTAATGTTTACTTTAAACACCGACTATGTAGCTTGAAATATGATGACTATAAATTTACTGGAATAAAAGCTGTTATTTTCTACATTTCCATTTTTTTCTTTGATACAAGTCTAAGAATGTGTACCTACTATATAAATGTACATGTATTGCTTAAAATACCAAGGTAGTTAATGTTATAATTCTTGTTTTGTGAATTTTCCTTAATAGGAATAACTGAAGACAATAGTTTTACATGTCTGAAAAATAGCTGAAATACTGCTAGAAAGAAATCACTCATCAATTCATTCAATTTATTGTTCTATTAAAAAATCCAAGTAACATTTAATGGTGGAATGTTGCAGCAAAATTCATGTTTTATGTCAAAAACATTATAACCTTATAGCATATGACAATTCCAGCTGTCTTTAAATCTAAGTTGTTGAATTAGATTGATTGATTGATTGTTGTTTTAAGTCCAGCAGGTAATATTTCAGCTATATTCAAGATGTTGTTGCATTAGAATAAATATAATGTTATGTATTTGAAAAGTTGCTGATGTAAACTTAAATATAATTGCTTAAATGTTTCTTTTACTGGTTTACCTATTACACTGACAACATAAATGAATTTGCAAACATTCAGAACTTGCCAAAATACAGACCACCTTGAGAGTCTATATTGGTCACCTGATTTATAAGCCAATAAAGATGTTATGGGGGCCTTATATAAACTACTCTGTTGTGGCAACCATTTTTAATTTCCAACTGTATAAAACAAACTTTGTAGAGGACAATCAATGATTATTGTTGTTGAGTTTGGTTCCAATGGTTGTAAATAAAAAAGCCTTTTTAAACACTTATCCCATAGGTTTCTAGATTAACTAGGTCCTGTGGTGGCTGCTGTTTTGAAATTCCTATCAGGACAAAAAATTTAAACATGCATAGAACCATTCAATAAACATTTACAAACAAAATGGAGTAAACTATCTTGGCAGTTAAAGCTATAAACATAATTGTTATTTTAAAAGAGAATAGATTACATATTCCAGTAACTATAAAAAAGCATGGCAAAGTCAGAATCTGACATCTTCATCTCAAAACCTTTTTTAAAAACTTGAACATGCATATTATCATTTTTCTGCCATTTTCTGGTCCAAAGTAGGAAGGCAGATAATACATAAATGTGGACTATACCTGGCTTTTTATGGTCCTTCAGTGAGGGTCTTATTTGAATTTCCGATTGGCCTAAATACCTCAACTTTGAGGAGAACTATCCAATAAGAATTGCTTTTAAGTTTAGTTACGATTGGCAAAACAGTTTCAGCAAACTTTTTTAACATTTCCACCAGAAGTATCTTTATAAACTAAACATATCTACACTTAGCACTGCAAGGACAGTCATCTTGAATTACTGTTGGAAACAAAAAGATACCAAATTGTAGAAAACCAGCCAATATGTAATAACATACATGGCTTCAATCAACTTAGCAGTTACAAAGAAGAAGGCATTTGAACATTTTGGTCCTTTGTTAAACTTAATCATGCAGTGGTGGCCATTTTGAATTTCATATTAGAATTTCAAAGATTTGTCAAAACCACTTTGTAAAAACTTTGGGTTTTTTTTGGTGTTCTAATTGGCCTGGTGGTGACCAAGAAGAATATAAAATGCAAAAGTATAAATATAATGAGATGCTAAGTGATAATATCAATGCACCAGATTGAGTGAGCTATATTGTATACATGTCTACTATGGTTAAAATATTACCTGTGAATAAAATTTAAATTGTGCATATATTCTAATGCTAATACAATTTCTGCTGCATACCACCGAGAACACGGTAAATCAAAGGAAGACAACTTGTGGAGATAATCTAAGAGCTCTCCTCTTTCTGCATAGTTTAATACAAAATCTGTACATGTGTTAGGGAATTATAAAAAAAAAGAAATTATATTAAAAAATGTTATAGACAACTTCAAGATATTTTTATGCTTTCATAATTCAACCTCAACTGTCAAGGATTGTCCTGCAGAGGTCAGGTTATGTACCTGGTACAGGTCATGTATTGTCAAATGGTTTTTTTATGGTTGTTTATTATACATTATTACCGACTTAAATTTTTAACCCTTGAATATAGTCACGGGAGGATGCTGTTTGGTATTTTATTTTGGTGTGATAATAAAATGATTAATTTAAAAAGGGCTTTAAGTATCCTTTGTATGCAAAAATTGTATTCAAGTATATTTTCTAACATGATATCAACTACATTGCATGATAAAAATTTAAAATGATTGCAAAATAGGGTGTCTTCTTATCAGGTGTTATTTGTACAAAATGCCAGGAAGTGTGGATAATACATCAATGCAGACTTAACCATTTTTCACAGTTCTACAATGTTTACTCTAATAAAAACTAATTGCCATGATATAGCTTAGAAATTGCAGAATATGCCATAAGACGCAAATTGACAAACAATTAATGCTCATGAAACAGTACAAGCCACAACATACATGACTAAGACTGTATACACATAAGTTACTAATTTTATTTATTTACAAAGGATACAAAGTCTATCTGTGTCTTGAAATGTGTAGAACAGTCTAATAATAAATGGATGGTTCATTTTCATTAAAACTTCCTTTTCTCTCATTACATACTGAGTCTTCTTCTCTCTCATTATGTGTCTTTTCTCCAGAACCTTAACTAAAAGAAAAATAAACAAGCTTTAACAATCATAACTGTTTTTTAACAATATGTCATTGCAAAACAGGCAACTAAAGGATTTTAATAGTACATGCAACCCAAAACATGTCACTTTAAAAGGAAACATAAGGGTTGTCGTAAAGACAGTTCTTTTAGTTTACAGGTAATACAACTACAGAAGTTTCGGGGAAAATACCATACCAATACTCTAACGTCCATCCTGTAAAGAATACTAAACTGTCATGCTTTGATTGTGGGACTTTGGTTAGTTTATACCATGTACCATGTTATAAATAAATAAAAAAATTAAGCACAAATTCGTCAATATCTAAGTTTTAATTCAAACAAAGAAAATCTATAGATCCCTATCATTTTTTGATTAACATGATTTAATAATCAAATCCTTTAAAGTTGATCATCTATACCCCTGTTTAAAGTTTGTGTGTAAAAATTTATGTTTTTGATTGTTGACCTTTACCACCTGATGGAAATCCTCCAGCCTCAATAGGCTTCTTACCCACCCGATGTAGTAATATCATAAAATTTCATTTTAAATCAAATGCACTTTTTGAGTTATTATTCAGAAATGTCTTTTTCTGTAAAAATTTCTAACATATTTTGGCAGCTGTAACCTTGAAATTGGACAGATTTCTGCAAAAACTGATAGGCTTCTGATCCTCCTTATAAGACACTATATTGCAAAGTTGCATTGAAATTAAATGTAGCTTTTAAAATTATCATCTGGTAACCAAATTTGAGGGAAGGACATGTGGATCACTCTATACCCCAGACTCTCGTTGAGCGGGGATACAAATACTGCAGATACACATCCAAAAATAGGGCATCTAATGGGACATTAAATGATATCCCGCCACCATATTTGTCATTAAAGTTATAAATAAATATATATTTAAAAGTTTGTTTATATTGCGATCCGCACGCTATAATTATATAATAGAACTAATAAAATAAATTCAGTTTCTAAGCAACAATGCTGTAAATACCATATAATAAAATCATTTAACATTTGGACTGGAAATAAAATTTTCATTCAGTCATGGAATAACAAGTTATCATCTGGAAACCTTCGGGGGATGAACAGACCGACGGACAGACAGCAAACAAACGGAGGGTAAAATAGGATTCAAGTCTGTTGACCCTGTTGGGAATAATATATTTTTATATATATTATATATGAGAGAGAGAAATGAGTTATCTTTCTTAGACCAGTAAATTTCAGCATTATAAAATTTTTAAAGTGGCAAAACTATAATATTTTTCGGATCGTCCTGAAAATTGAACTTGACATTTATTTATTGTTCTTAATAGCTGTGCAAAATATCATTCAAATCCGTTAACGCGTTTCCAAGTTATTATCTGGAAGACGGACGGACAGACACTGAATGAAACGGAGGGTATAACATAATACCTGGCCACTTCATTGTTCTTTACTGTATCATAACTATATTCATCTCTATTGAAAGGATTTTTAATTGTGTAAGTAATAAAACAATACATTACATGAAGGCTGGCCTATTGTTTAAATCCATTATATAATCACTTTGTGAATAATGTAGAGATTGCTCTATATATATTAAATGCATAATATCAGCCATGTATACCTTACTGAGCAATTTATAAAGTTATCATTGGAAAAGACAACTAAATTCAAACATGTATGACACAGCATGAAAATAAAATAATAAAAAAATACTTTACAGGCACTTAACTTACTTGCAAACTCAGTTCCTGTTTCTATTTCTTTTGCTAAATAAACCTGCAAATAAACAGCCAAATTTGCAATTATTTAATATAATTAGATGAATGTAATTCTGACAGGAATGTGCTAGATACCAAACACATTATGCTTCAAGCTCTAAAACTTCCCAACCAAGTCATGGTACCCAATAATATAGGCATCAGTGCAGCAGTAGTTATTCACATATACTATTTATTCCCCTGCTTGTTCAGCTTTGAAACAAAGTGTGTGAACCTCCAGCTTAATTGACAAGGAATTCAAGTTTTCTTGCTGAATAGTCAATACTATGTCGATGGTTTGTATCAGATGTATACCAATTACAACTTCGGCTTAAATCCAGTTTCAAAGCAGACTACATTTTATTTCTATTTCTAGAAATTGCAGTCATCTTTGCCGAAGGAAAGATTTATGGGATATAATTTTAATAGGGTCCTAGAGGTTTAAAGGAAAATTAATTTTTTTGTCAAAGTAAGCATGTTCTTTATATAGTAACAGCAGCCATGTAGGTTAGATGGGGTCACACATTCCCATATTTATGTAGATCACTAAGAATGATTGTAGGCAAAATTTAGTTCAAATTAGTGCAGTTTTTTTAAATGGGAACAGTATTTAATTTAAGCTGTAAGACCTCAGTTCCAATGTCAGCCCATTTTAAAGGCATTTATAGAAATTTCTATTCATTTTTCCTACATTTATAATAGCAGCATTGCACAAGTTATGGGCATAAGTTGAATTGAAAACTAAATTGCAAATTGAAAGGTGACAAACAACAACAATGTGGTTTCTGTGAAGACACTTTGATTTTTTATAAAGACAATGATTAGAACATGTGATGGTTCAGCTGAGCTTAATAAAAGGTCTCAACCTTGTACTTTTATTCTTTGCATGCCAACTTAATTGGTCTAAAGTTAAAATGGGCATCACTTTTTAATTTCATCTGAAATCTTATGAAAACTTTTCTGTTTGTCGTTTCAATTTAATATGTTTCTATCAAATATATGTATATAGTTACTACAAGTGACCAATTTTCATTTCTTTGTAACTCAATTCTATTCTTTTTATCGATTATTTTTAATAACAACTGTCAATCCCAAATTAATAACTAATAAAACTTTCTTAACAGTACAAAAAGATTACCATCCAGAGCTCACGCTGGGTCAAAATTATAGGGAGAAGTCACTTCTCTTTTGCATTATATGTCGCGAAAGTCAGTGTCCCATTTTCTTTAGTTTTTTTTTAAATAAGTGTTGGCATTTGCATTTTTATTATTATATGTTTTTTAAGCAGTTTAATTTATTGAGGATAAAGTATCATAGATATGATTAACTATTCAGTATACTTATATCACACATTTTCATAAATACATGTATTAAACATAACAATAAAAAGAGAATCAACTGTCACAAACTGTTCATTTTAAAAAAAATGTTTCTTTGACATTGGTACTCAATTTGATTGATTTATAATGAAGTACTATTAATACTAGAAGTAGAAAATTACATCATAGTCACCTTCCAATGCGACCCCTGCCATCAACAACCTGATTGGCTGCCAAAAATCATTTGAACATAACCCTTTCTAAATTTTGAAAAATAATAACTCATTTTCATAGGTAAATTTGCTAAAGAAAGAAAAGTATAGTTTTTATTTGCAAATTTTAAGGAATGCTTTGATACTTACAGTAGAATATGATCCTTCACCTATGACCTTTCCAAAAATAAAGTCATTAGGTGTTTTTTTGGCCTGTTTCTTGCTGCCATCACCATCATCTTGACTTATTGACATTTTATTGGCCTAAAATAATAATGAAAAAGAGATTCATGAACATCAAACAAATTTTTCCTGGTCATTCATTTTATCAATGTTATCAAGATAATTAGAAAGTTCCAGGATTTGTATTTTGAAAAACAAATGTAAGTCTAATTTTCACATTGAAATTAAAGAATGAGGGCACTGTACTACCTTAAACATTACCCAGGACAGTGATAAAGCTGTCTTTTTTCAACTATATTATCAAAAGTGTGGGTGGGAGTGTGTGTGGAGATTGGGTCAGGTTGGTGTTTGCATGCACAGAGTGTGGTAGACATATAATAGTTTGAAATATGCTGTGTGTTGATAATTTAATGTAGTTTATAACTCATAGTAGTCACTCTAGATGTAATACAAGTTATAAACAAAGGATCATTAATACAGAGCCGAACCTTTATATCTGTCAAATCGGGGCATTTGCTGTCCAACTAACAATGCTTGCCTTTTTAATTTTTAACTTAACAACTTGTAAATTGTTGCGCTCTTATACATATAATACTGGGGTGAAACCACTCAACTTTCAGCATCAACTTGAAAACAACCCAGGGCAAGGATCACCTGAACTTGGCGACAACAATACTGGTATACGAGTATTGTATACAATACTTGAATATAAAATATATATGAGTATTGTAAAGGAGAATTTAATGTGTAATGTATACCAGTATTGTATGTTTATTTATATGTGTAATGTATAAATTATGACAAAAATTTTTTGTTGATATTTGTTTTTTTGACAAGGCTTTTACCAACATTTCATTCAAAAAATATTATCATAAATTAACATTTTATCAGTAAATTATGACAAGAATAATACGTGTAGTTATCAGAAGACAACAACAAAAATAATCAAATTAACAATACTTTTATACTGGGTACTGTTCATATACTTTTATTATGTGGATGCATATGTAGTTGAAGGCTTGTTCAGTGTCCAAAGCGATCTCTTCACATACATATATTCGTCAAGGTAAGGTGGAAGTTGGTCTTACTGTATTTATTATTTGGTCTTTGCTCAGTAAGATTCAATGCTTTGTGTGTGCAAAATTCCAAAAAATTAAACAATAAAGCATCCTTTGACTAAATTTAAAAAAAACAAGTATAGACTGTGAGCTAATGCTCACTTGTGATACCCCACCTGTAACAAAAATTTTGCATGTATATCAACTGTGTAAAAATCTAATTATTCTGTAAACAGGAAGTAGATGACCAAGGAGCATAAAATCATTTTACACCATATGGGACTATAGGATAAAGCAATATGCAAAATATCAGGTTTCTGCAACCTATAATGTTGAAAACATGGTAACGTTGTAACGTCATCGAGTGAACGTAATGCGGATAGTTCTGGTGCAAATAAGCGAAGATTTGCAGATATTACTAACTTGGAAATTAATAAAATCATTAAGAAAAGAGATGCTGTCAACACTCGCAAATCTAAAGAGCAAGCGATTTTTTTTTCCAAATATTTACGTGAAACGGATGTCAGTTAGTTTGGAAACGGCGGACCCTCAGGAATTAGACTCAAATCTTTGTAAATTTTATGCAGAAGCAAGGACTGAGGATGGGACATTATACAAGAAATAATCAATGGAAACATTTCGTCATGGATTATGTCGATATTTTACCGATTTTTGAGAAATAAATATTATGAAAGACAGTCACTTTCGGGAATAAAAAAAACTGTATATTCCATTTCATGACTCAAAAAATTATGTAATAAAACAATTACTACACTCGAACTCGATCAATATGAGGTTTTATGGAGCAGGGTAGAATAATATTGAACTTGGCTTCGCCTCGTTCAATATTATTCAACCCTGCTCCATAAAACCTCATATTGATCTCGTTCAAGTGCAGTAATTGTATAATATTGATACATTTTGCAAAATTTTTGTTTCTGACAGACAAGGGTAAAACAGTAGAATACTGTACAGGCCTCGCGAATTTTAATTTCTTTGCGCATCCAGGTGGAGGAAATTCAGGTCTTCCCGGCCTCTCCGCTGTCATCTCCACCGCGACTCGCGATCGCGAATTGCCGGTGATGAGCCGGTATCGGGTGGAGAGCGGACGACTCCACCGTATATTCATATTGATTCATATTGTCCAACAGGTGTCCACGGATTTGTTTATTGCAACCTGCTGTTAAACGGAATACGTAACACAAATAAACCAAGTTGTCACTTCGTCATTGCAGAGAATGTGAACAACTGTTAACTTTATTAATTGATAAATATATTGGAAGAAATATATGGAAGTTGGTAAGCTTTTTACCGCATATTCGTCACCTCTAAGCCTAAGTTGACCTCTACATAAGAAAGAACAACATAAATAAGATAATTAGCTTTTTTGCTACATGAATTGATATATAATATAGATAAGTAATAAATCTTCACAGACAACCTGAAATATAAATAAAACGATGAAAGATTAATAAATTAATACAAACATACATACAATAAATAATCTTAACACAACTTTGCTAACTATTGTTAGAAATAGTATTCTACACGATCTTTCTGTGGATAACACATGAAACTGACCTGAAACAGGTTCACAAAAGTGTCATATATTTTAAAAGGTGAAAGATCAGACTTACGATAAATTCACATCATTTATACGATAATATGCACAGTTACCGAATGTGCCAATATATCCCCAAATGTTTGCAGAGTGGATACACCGCGAATACACCCGATACCGGCTGTCCCCCCGCAATTCGCGATCGCGTGTCACGGTGGAGATGACCGCAGAGAGACCGTGGAGACCCGAATTTCCTGCACCTGGATGCGCGGAGAAATTAAAATTCGCGAGGCCTGTACAGTACATTTTACAGTTTATACAACTATGAGTATTGTATACATGTATACTAGCAGGGAATTATTTAGCACTTGCCACTTTCGACATTGACGAAATTTTTTGAAAATTGACGATAGATTTTTAAATCAATTTCGTCACCTGATTTCCAACAAGTAATAACATTTTTAGTTACAAATTTATTCTACCAAGTGTAAAACGACATATTTATGGCCCTAGAGCCATTAGGCCATACAAAATTAGATTTACGGTTCTCAGGCCCGCGGGCATCTGTTTTCACCCGCCGCATTGCGTATTTTATCGGGTTTTCAATAAAATAAAAATCCGGAAATGCGGTGCCGTTTCCGTTAATAAAAAATTATCCGGTCCGATCCGCTTCTTAATTTCCCGCCACTGCATTCGGAAAGATCGGACATCTTTGCTTACTCTAATGATAACTTCCGAAAGAATACATAGTGCATACAAGCGTTTGATAGTAAAGGAGGGTTACGGAATTGTTCGTGTTCACGACTATTGAGATCGTTTAGCCGAGAAAAATAAACAAAACTAGAGGCTCCCAGGAGCCTGTAATCGCTCACCTGGAATCCAAATGACTTAAACTATTTTAAAATTTTTGAAATTAACAGTTTCAGTCTAGTTGTTATAGCGGCTTTTAAGTTACTGTGCAAAAACTAAACATTTCTTCAAAAATTTTTGTTAAATACAATAACTCCTATAAGGTGCCATCAGACAATTTCTGAAAATTAAATGGTTTTTAGGCATTGTCCTTTAAGGTACTTTAGAAATTTACAGTTTTACTCTACAAATAGGTGTGTTATAGACTAATTTATAATTCAAAAACTGTTCATTTGTCCAAATTCATAATGAAAGGGCAATAACTCCTATAAAGAGTCATCTTGCAATTTTGGACTAAGCAATCATTTGTAGGGCTTCTATTGCTGATCATTTGTGCAATTTACAGTTTTAATCTAGCTGTTATAGTTTTCAAGTTACAGGACAAAAATTGAAAATTTCATAACAAAATTGTCATTTAAGGGCAATAACCCTATAAGGAGTCATCTGACAATTTCAGACCAATTAAGTGAATTGTAGGGCTTTTATTGCTGATCATTTTTGCAATTTATTATTTCACTCTAGCTGTTATGGTTTTTAAGTTACAGGACAAAAACGGAAAATTTCATAAAAAATTGCAATTTAAGGGCAATAACTCCTATAAGGAGTCATCTGACTATTTCAGACTTATATAGTAATTTGTATTGCTTGTACTGCTGATCTTTTTTGCTATTAACAGTTTCACTCTAGCTGTTACAGTTTTTAAGTTACAAGACAAAAACGGAAAATTTCATAAAAAAATTGTCATTCATGGGCAATAACTTATTTAAGGAGTTGTCTGAAAGTTTCAGACCAATCAAGTGAATTGTAGGGCCTTTATTGCTGATCATTTGTGCAATTTACAGTTTCAATCTAGCTGCTATAGTTTTCAAGTTACAGGACAAACACGGAAAATTTCATAAAAAATTGCCATTTAAGGGCAATAACTCCTATAAGGAGTCATCTGACAATTTCAGACTAATACAGTGAATTGTAGGGCTTGTATTGTTGATCATTTTTGCTATTTACAGTTTTACTCTAGCTGTTATAGTTTTAAAGTTACAGGACAAAAACGGAAAATTTCATAAAAAATTACCATATAAGGGCAATAACTCATATAAGGAGTCATCTGACAATTTCAGATCAATCAAGTGAATTGTAGGGCTTTTATTGCTGATCATTTTTGCCATTTACAGTTTCACTCTACCTCGTATATTTTTCAGGTTATATTGTAAATACCAAAAATTTTGTCAAAAATTGCCAATAAAGGGCAATAACTCCTACAAGAAGCCAATACACAACTTCACACTAATAGCAACTATTGTAGACCTTAATGTGCTGATCAATTTGAAGTAACGGTTTTCTCTATAGCTATTATAATTTTTTAGATAATGATCAAAAACCTGTGTTGACCCCCATGTTCTATTTTTAGTAACAGCGGCCATATTTGTCTGTTGATCAACACCCTGGGTACAAACTTGAAACTAGGAACCCTACGGATGATTGTGGTCAAGTTTGAAAAAAATTGGCCCAGTGGTTTCAGAGGAGAAGATTTTTTAAAAGTTTACGGCGGACGACAGACAACGGACGACAGACGACGGCCGACGGACGCCAAGTGATAGCAAAAGCTCACATGGACCTTTGGTCCAGGTGATCTAAAAAATCGTTTGTCTTAAATGGTGGCGTTGCAAAACAAGTGCTTTATTAAACGGAGAATCGTTTACAGTTTTGTGACAAAAAAGGAAGAGTTGATAGCACAAAAACGGTACCATCTATAAAATTTGCTGAAAGAAGTACTCGTGGACATGTCATGAGAAAACATTCCTTAAATAAGATCAGGTGCACAACTTTAATATGTGTGCAATCTTTTGGTGCAGTTTCAGGGATCTGGGTAGCAAGCTGGAGAAGTTGCAGGGAATTTTTTAGGATTTTGAGGCTTTAGTCACTTTAGCGGATGAGCCGTATAAGCATCTGCTCAGAAGCATGCATTTATTATACTGGTGAAATATCATGGTATAAAAAACTATATTCTTTCAATTGCAGTGTATAAATTTGTTTTAAAAATCATTATAACAAAATGTTTATAAATTTTCAAAGAATTTTAATTTTAAAACTTATTTAAAAAGCATTTGTATATCAATCGGTTACAATTTTTCATTAAGGGCCGTTGTACTCTTTGTTTTCTAAGTGGTAGCTATCGGTAAATTAGACGTATCTCGGATGTACACAAATGGCGCGTAATCCTTTTAAAACCAGCAAAACATTCGAAAAATGAGTTAAATACGCAAAATCCTTGCAAGTTTTATTTGCATTATATATTTAATCGAAAGGTGGAAGTCTGTGCGCATCAGTACGATCTACGACACTTTAGTTTGCGTATATTGACCAGGAGCACCACTTCGGCAGTTGACACCTGCTGTTTAAAATTATCGAGGTGAGATAATTAAATTTCCTGTTAATTGGCTCTGGGGTCATAAATATGTCGTTTTACAATTGGTAGAATGAATATGTAACGAAAAATTGTAGTACTTGTTGGAAATCAGGTGACGAAATTGATTTAGAAATCTATCGTCAATTTTCAAATGATTTCGTCAATGACGAAAGTGGGGAGCGCTAAAAAATTCCCCGAGTTGATTACACAAAATTGGTACCCTCATTGAACTAGAGGCTCCCAGGAGCCTGTAATCGCTCACCTGGAATCCAAATGACTTAAACTATATTTAAATTTTTGAAATTAACAGTTTCAGTCTAGTTGTTATAGCTTTTAAGTTACTGTGCAAAAACTATACATTTCTTCAAAAAATTTGTTAAATACAATAACTCCTATAAGGTGCCATCCACAATTTCTGAAAATTAAATGGTTTTTAGGCATTGTCCTTTAGGGAACTTTAGAAATTTACAGTTTTACTCTACTAATAGGTGTGTTATAGACTAATTTATAATTAAAAAACTGTTCATATGTCCAAATTCATAATGAAAGGGCAATAACTCCTATAAAGAGTCATCTTGCAATTTTTGGACTAAGCAATCATTTGTAGGGCTTCTATTGCTGATCATTTGTGCAATTTACAGTTTTAATCTAGCTACTATAGTTTTCAAGTTATAGGACAAAAATGGAAAATTTCATAAAATTGTCATTTAAGGGCAATAACCCCTATAAGGAGTCATCTGACAATTTCAGACCAATTAAATGAATTGTAGGGCTTTTTTTGCTGATCATTTTTGCAATTTATTATTTCACTCTAGCTGTTATGGTTTTTAAGTTACAGGACAAAAACGGAAAATTTCATAAAAAATTACAATTTAAGGGCAATAACTCCTATAAGGAGTCATCTGACAATTTCAGACCAATCAAGTGAATTGTAGGGTCTTTATTGCTGATCATTTGTGCAATTTACAGTTTCAATCTAGCTGCTATAGTTTTCAAGTTACAGGACAAAAATGGAAAATTTCATAAAAAATTGCCATTTAAGGGCAATAACTCCTATAAGGAGTCATCTGACAATTTCAGACTAATACAGTGAATTGTAGGGCTTGTATTGTTGATCATTTTTGCTATTTACAGTTTTACTCTAGCTGTTATAGTTTTAAAGTTACAGGACAAAAACGGACAATTTCATAAAAAATTACCATTTAAGGGCAATAACTCATATAAGGAGTCATCTGACAATTTCAGACCAATCAAGTGAATTGTAGGGTCTTTATTGCTGATCATTTGTGCAATTTACAGTTTCAATCTAGCTGCTATAGTTTTCAAGTTACAGGACAAAAACGGAAAATTTCATAAAAAATTGCCATTTAAGGGCAATAACTCCTATATGGAGTCATCTGACAATTTCAGACTAATACAGTGAATTGTAGGGCTTGTATTGTTGATCTTTTTTGCTCTTTACAGTTTTACTCTAGCTGTTATAGTTTTAAAGTTACAAAAACGGAAAATTTCATAAAAAATTACCATTTAAGGGCAATAACTCATATAAGGAATCATTTGACAATTTCAGACCAATCAAGTGAATTGTAGGGTCTTTATTGCTGATCATTTGTGCAATTTACAGTTTCAATCTAGCTGCTATAGTTTTCAAGTTACAGGACAAAAACGGAAAATTTCATAAAAAATTACCATTTAAGGGCAATAACTCATATAAGGAGTCATCTGACAATTTCAGACCAATCAAGTGAATTGTAGGGCTTTCATTGCTGATCATTTTTGCCATTTACAGTTTCACTCTACCTCGTATATTTTTCAGGTTATATTGTAAATACCAAAAATTTTGTCAAAAATCTTCAAAAAAGGGCAATAACTCCTACAAGAAGCCAATACACAACTTCGCACTAATAGCAACTATTGTAGACCTTAATGTGCTGATCAATTTGAAGTAACGGTTTTCTCTATAGCTATTATAGTTTTTTAGATAATGATCAAAAACCTGTGTTGACCCTCATGTTCTATTTTTAGTAACAGCGGCCATATTTGTCTGTTGATCAACACCCTGGGTACAAACTTGAAACTAGGAACCCTAAGGATGATTGTGGCCAAGTTTGAAAAAAATTGGCCAAGTGGTTTCAGAGGAGAAGATTTTTGAAAAAGTTTACGACGGACGACGGACGCCAAGTGATAGCAATTACGACGTTCCCAATCCTGGAAAAATGGGGAAAACACATTCTATAATAGCAGGTGCACAACCAATACGGTGCAATCTTTTTGTGATGTTTCAGGGATCTGGGTTTAAAGCTGTAGGATTTGATGTTCCCAAATATAGAAACATCTCATAAAACGATACCATAATAGCAGGTCGCAAATATAATATGTGCAATCTGCTTCTGGAAAGTGTTAGGGATATAGGTTAAAAGCTGTAGGAAGTGTTGATTACACAAAATATGTACCCTTTCAGTGATACTTTGTAGGATTTTTTATGGTGAGTCCTGGACTCATCATTTTTGAAAATGGCAAATCCCAAACAATTTTCATGAGTGCCACATATTGCAGTTAAGCTAAGTGGTTGCATACAACCAATTTCTTCGATGACAGACCCATAATCATTCATGTCATTTTATAAAATATACAATATGGCGACATATGCTTTATGCTGTTCTAGTGGTCAAGATTGTTATCAGTCTTCTGGGGTATGATTGAACTGCAATCATTACTTGAAACATGCTGATGTTTCCTCATTAAAGAGAGACTCATGTCTTGTCTGGCTCATCTTGGAAATGAATGTCAAAATAATGCAGATGCTGACATTCAAAACAAATTTTCCACCCAACAAATTATCATTGTTTTCTTTATAAAATAATCATTTTTTTCGAATTTTATACCGAAGCATAATCTCGTAAATTAAATTAGAATGAACTATTTGTAATTTAGAACATTATACAATCAATTTCAACAGAAAGGTTGAACCTGACCACAGACACAGTAAAGTCTTCAGATCCTAAATCTAGTGTATATCAATCAGATAATCGAATTGAAATGTATTAAAATTAAAGGATAATTTACTCTAATTTATGTTCATACTGAATGTATTTATTGTCTAATAAATATCCTAATTAAAACATATTTGCTGCCCAAATAATTGTTACCTGTAGAAAATCTTACGAAACAGGTTAATTTCGATCACCATTTGTATGATATGTTATCATGCATTGGAGACGAAATTGACACGACTGAAATTCGTAAACATCCGATAACTGTACTAGTATGCATTAGTTGCTGCAAAGACGTGTTCAATACGCATCTAGATGCATTGCGACGATCCCTGCCCCCTCCCCTCAAATTCACTATACTATAACCCAGGTTGAATAAACAATTTAACAATTTAAAAGGGGTTCTTTTATGTAATAACCTTTAAATACATTTCATATACAAATATGAATGTTTAATATAGAAATTCTTTGCTGTATCGATTGAGATCTTTACCAGTTAAATTTTGTGCAAGATAACGAATAAAAAAATGCCTCCCTCGTCTGATTTTAGACCAATAAAAGGATAAAAAACCAGAGGCTCTTAAGAGCCTGTATCGCTCACCTGATTTTATAGGCAATGAACATGGCATTTTCCTGATGTTAAAGTAAGTCCTGTAATTTTCAATAAACTTTAAATAGGACCATCCAAACAATATTACTAGAAAGCTTTGTTTCATTGGTTAACCAGTTGTATAGAGATTTTTTTTATTTGCCCATTGGGTCCTATGTTAAACTAAGTCCTGCGGGGGAGGTGGCCATTTTGAATTTCCAATTGCCATAAAAAACATAAACTTTATAAAGGACCATCCAAACAATATTGCTAGTAAGTTTTTGTTTCCATTGATTAACCGGTTTCGGAGAAGAAGCCTTTAAAAACTTTTTCCCATAGGGTCGTATGTTAAACTAAGTCCTGCGGTAGCGGCCATTTTGAATTTCCAATTGCCATAAAAAACATAAACTTTATAGAGGACCATCCAAACAATATTGCTAGTAAGTTTTTGTTTCCATTGATTAACCGGTTTCAGAGAAGAAGCCTTTAAAAACTTTTTCCCATAGGGTCCTATGTTAAACTAAGTCCTGCTGTAGCGGCCATTTTGAATTTCCAGTTGGCATAAAAATCATAAACTTTATAAAGGACCACCCAAACAATATTGCTAGTAAGTTTTGTTTTGATTGGTTAACCTGTTTCAGAGAAGAAGCCCTTTTTAACATTTTACCCATAGGGTCCAATGTTAAACTAAGTCCTGTGGTGGCGGCCATTTTGAATATCAGATTGGGATAAAAAACATTAACTTTATAGGGGACCATCCAAACAATATTGCTAGTAAGTTTTGTTTCCATTGGTTGGCCAGTTTCAGAAAAGAAGCCTTTCAAACTTTTTCCCATAGGGTCCTATGTTAAATTAAGTCCTGCGGTGGCAGCCATTTTGAATTTCCAATTGCCATAAAAAACACAAACTTTATAGAGGACCATCCAAACAATATTGCTAGTAAGTTTTTGTTTCCATTGATTCACCGGTTTCAGAGAAGAAGCCTTTTAAAACTTTTTCCCATAGGGTTCTATGTTAAACTAAGTCCTGCAGCAGTCTGCGAAATTAGCACAAGTCCGCTGGCCCCTGGCCAGTAAAAATCCTTTCGGGCAAGTGAAATTTTGATAAAATTTATATTGAATATATAGGAGAAAATCCAAAAGTTCAGGATTCGGGCAAGTGAGTTGCAAATCCTAATTTCAAGCACTGCTGCAGTGGCGGCCATTTTGAATTTCCAATTCCCATCTAAAACACAAACTTTATAGAGGACCATCTAAACAATATTGCTAGTAAGTTTTGTTTTGATTGGTTAAACGGTTTCAGAGAAGAAGCCCTTTTTAACTTTTTTCCCATAGGGTCCTATGTTAAACTAAGTCTTGAGGTGGCGGCCATATTGGTTTACCAATCAAAATAAAAAACACAAACTTTGTAAAGGTCCATCCAATGAACATTATGGCCAAGTTTGGTTTCAACTGGCCAAGTGGTTTCAGAGAAGAAGATTAAAATGTAAAAAGTTTACAGACGCCGACGACGACGACGACGGACGCAAAGTGATAACAATAGCTCACATGACCCTTTGGGTCAGGTGAGCTAAAAAGCCTCCCTCCCTCATTTATTTTTGAAAAATTTGGCCTGAGAACCTTAAAATTAATTTTGTGTGGCCTTAACAGGAAATTTAATTATTTCCACTCGATAATATTAAACAGCAGGTGTCAATCGCCGAATCGATGTTTTGACAGGTAATCCGATTAACACGATTAATGGTCAATATACAAAAACAAAAGTGTCATAGATCGTAGTGATGTGCACAGACCTTCCGATTAAATATGTAAAGCAAATAAAAATTGCAAAGATTTTGCATATTTAACTCATTTTTCGTATGTTTTGCTGGTTTTAAATGGATTACGCGCCATTTGTGTCCATCCGAGATACGTCTAATTACCGATAGCTACCACTTAGAAAACAAAGAGTACAACGGCCCTTAATGAAAAATTGTAACCCATTGATATACAAACACTTTTTAAAAAGTTTTAAAATTTATAAATATTTTTTTATAATCATTTTTGAAAACAAATTTATACACTGCAATTGAAAGAATATAGTTTTTTATACTATGATATTTCACCAGTACAATGAATGCATGCTTCTGAGCAGATGCTTATACGGCTCATCGGCTAAGGCCAAAATAAATTAATAGTGTGTTTCCTATTTCTCTCTTGAAAAAAGTAGGTTGGGTAGGTAGGGAAAAAAATTTATTTTGTTAAAACATTTTATTTTGTTTTCAAAATGTTGTGGTGTTGAAACATTCAAATTCAAAGTTTAATATTATAACGGGAAGGGACCAATTATCACAGATATTAAAAAATGGCAAATAAAAGTTTTGTATTTGTATGGGTTTTTCATAAAATATGATTTTTTGGGCTTTATATTAGAGGGAGGGACCAGTCACAGACACATTAAAGAATGTGAAAGATGACATGGTGCTGGGGCAGATTCATTTATAAATATTAAATACGAAGGAATCATACACCAAGTCTAATTTTGAGAAAAAGGTGTTGCAACATTCACTGATATTACACAACATAAAATGTCTTGTATGGATTTAATAAGATTTGATTTTTGGGGGCTTTAATATATAAATTTTAATATTGAGGGGGGGGGGGGGGGGGAGGTAGTCACAGAAACATTAAAGAATGTAAAAGAAGACATGGTGCTGGGGCTGATTCATTTATGATGTGAACATGAATCATACACCAAGTCATCCTAAATTGGGGAAGAGCTTTATCTTCATTTATTTTCAAACAAACACCTTTTTTCTTTTTTTTTCTACAAACTGTCACCCTCCGGCCATCATCAACTCAAAGGCGCCCCGTGCGGGATCGGGTGGCTAAAAGAATAGACCGTAGTCGCGCTAGCTTGTCGTAAAAGGCGACTAAATAGCGCCCAGTACCCTGATCGGCGTGTCAGGTCGGTTTGCCTAAAGACCGACTGGGATGTGTGCCCCAGGTGGTTGAATGGAGTACCCCTGGCAAGCTGGGGTTGTTAGGCCATAATACGGAAAACCTGACCGCAAACCATATTAGTGCACCGTGTTGGGAAAAATGCCACGTTCCTCGCACGTTAAAGTAGTATTCGCTATGAGTAGGGATTTTGATCCCGTTACAGGAGGCTAAATTGCCCGACCCTATCCATCCTCCCATTTGCCAGTGGCAATCTAAAATCCGTTACCCCTATTTTTCCTTGTGTCCCATCCCCATTTTCATTCATCATCATTTCATGTTCATTTTATCATCCATTTCATGTTCATCGCCTGAATATAGCTGAAATATTGCTGCTCGGGCGTTAAACACCATTAATCAATCAATCAATCAACTCAAAGGCAACGATTGCCGTTTTTGTGGCGTTGTGACTGTCACCACATTGTTGTACGGTTTTCATCAAAGCCCGTTGCTCCCCAAACTCCAGTTTTCCTTTACAGTTAAAGTCAATACATTTTTCATGAAACGTGTTTGCAAGTTCTCATTCTGTTAATGTTCTCTCAACTTTAAAGACTCGGATTTTTGGTCTATTTGTCGTGGGGCTAAAAATGTCAACTTTATACTGCTTTTCATCAAACCCGTCGGCGGAAGAGGTATCATGATGTTCTTAAAAACGCTCATCATGTCTAAGTGATCGAGAAGCGATATCATGAATGCTTTTAGGTTCATGTACGTGGTCGCATTTTGCAATCCGAATTGCAATAACAATACTTGGCTGTCGGCACGCCATGCTTTAAAATCTGTGTTTTAAAGACGCTTGAATCACTTCCGTTTTCCGTTGGTTACAAACATTTTTAAGACGAAAGATAAAAAAATTTTAAATCGTACACGGAAATGAACAGGAAAAAAAATCTGGATTTTTAAAAGTTGATAAAATGTTTCAGGGTCGGCGTCCAAACGGGAGGTAGGGTCGGGAAACCGGAAACGCACAATTAATTTATTTTGGCCTAAAGCTACTAAAGCCCTTAAAATACAAAAAAATTCACTGTACTAGTATCGTTGTCTCCAAGTTCAAGTGATCCCGGGGCAAACAGGAATTCTAAGCAAAACAGCCTGAAATCAAAAGGAGGAAAACAAACCGAACATTTCTGGACACATATGTATTTTTTCATCTTTTAACTTTAAGTTTTAAAATTTCCACTTTGTTATATTGAAATGTGGGATAATTTTGTAGATATGTGAGTTTTCTACGAGTTTCTTTGGCCTGTCCTAAATTTATTTTTAAGTGAAGTCAAACACTTCAACTATACTTGCTGTAGACATAGATACAATAGCAATGTTCGTACTCATACATGTCGTAGTTAAGATATGTCTTGTTCCCCTTATGAATGAGATTTTATATTCTGTCTATATTCAGCCATACTTTATTACATTTTATGCTGCCACATTTCAGCATTGTTATTTAAAATTATTTACTAATTTTTAACTGTGTCACTTTTCTTTAGAACATCCAACTGTAGTACCCGGCATCTTGATACTTTTTTACATCCGGAAGTTTTAGTTTTTCTGCGCAGACGCACTAATGTGAAGTATGTAGCAGTAGTTAGTAGTCTCCGTTCTGTTTACTGTGCATCTTAAATGTAAATCAGTCCCTTATTTGTGGTTAACATTTTACTTTTAATTTGGCCTTAAAGGTATCATTTGCTTTTCTCTTTGCAATACATAAATACCTCTGATGCTATTTATAAATGTGGTCATATCCGGGACATTTGCTAGCTAATGGCGGATAACATCTATTTCCGGAAGCAAATGTAAGGATGTTTTGGATGTTTTACTTTGAAGATAAACATAGTTCGATGTGTCATTTAACAAACTATGTGCACAGTTTTGCCGCTATCATGACAAAGCATACGACTAAAGTTTATATTATCGCAAATCACGATATGATAAAATTGATGTCTTTGCTCGATTGACATCTCCGTACTTTTAGATTTATTATTTTATTGCACGATGTAATGTCATAGAATTTAAATACTTTTCTTATAACTTATTGACTTGTTTGTAGTGTATTTTAACAAAGCTGTAGACATTCAAAATAATTATATTGTTTTTTTTACAATGTCTGCTTAAATCTGCTAAACTCTAGCACAGGGGATCGTAAAAATTGATTTACTTGTGCTTTCGATTGATACTGGGTCGGTTTTGTTATAGTGTGGGAGAAGGGAAGAAACAGAGTCTATTCCCGCCAACTTCAAATTTTAATAATTTCCACCAGTTTTAAATGAAACGGACAATAACCCTAAGACTAAGGGGTATAGGGTTTATAGTGACCCTAGCCCTGTTCAACTGTTCCACATTTGCTTCACCCCTACTACATTACTACAGATAAACACATTTATTTAATTCAAACATTTTATTCCCCTAAAGGTTTCTATTGTTGGTATATTCAAGGTTTGATTGATTTATTATTTGTTTGTCACCTCATTTTTAGTTTGAATTATTTTTGCGTGTTTGTGTTGTACATGTTAACAATGTATCGTAAGTCTTGGGAGTTTCTTTCATAAATAGAGTTTCCTTTGACATTTATTCATATAGACTGCTTTAAAACATACTTGTTTCATCTTCTATTCTGCATTTTTAAAAATTAAACTAAACCAAACAGGGTGTTTGTTCGTTTCATCTTTCACACAATTCATGTCAAAATTTAACAGGATGATTTTTTGTTTCCAAACTTCTCATATTTTTCGTTGGATCAATGAATTGACGTTCACTGTCTGATTATAGTTTCCATCTGGTAATGATTGGTGACATATTTGGGACAATTTTCCTCGACACCTGTAATATTCTTGATTCCATGACATCCTTTACAATTTTTTGTCAGACACAAATGTTTTCAGTCAGACATTTTGATTTGTAGAAATTGTTATCTGTGACTGTGGGAAGGCTGCATTAAAGACTCTTTTCTAAAGTAACATGCTCGTCAATTTTAAATATTGGGGAAAATTATGACCTTTGCATCATCAATAGGTCAGAAATGTAAGACTGTAAATGGCCTATATATACCCGCTTATTATTGCATGTCAGTTGTTGCACCATAGTTGATACTATTACACATTATAAGAACATTTTTATCTTCTTTGGCACTATAGGTTTTATAAATTAAAGACTGAAAACTGAAATTGGCAATTTATTTTTGTTGCACTTATAAATGATTACACATGTGAATGATATATATGTTCAAAATAAGTAGCAATTGATTCAGAATTTACTTGAATAATCTAATATTTTAACAGAAAATAAAACAAAGCTATAGTATTTTTTTATAAATTAGGACAATATGTAAAATTACTGACTGTCCTTTTTCATTCTACAGTACAGGGTTCTGTTAATATTTCATTTGCCATTGTAATTGTACATCTCATATGGTTTCCAGAAGTATTCTATTAATAAATAAGTTTAACATCTGTTAACTGTTGCTACTGGTTTTTGCTCTCGTTGAACCTTTAGCAAGAAAAGAAGTGAAATATTTGCAACCAGGTAGGTTGATTGAGTGGTTGCTACATGTAAACTTTAGCAATAAAACATTTGGGGAAATAGGCTATATCAATGGGGATTAAACTTTGGCTACCAAAGAAAAAGTATAGAGAATTCAGGGACAGACAATTGCAACTCATCCTGTTGTAGTTGTTATAATTTGCCTACTCTTTTTCAAAAATTACAAAATGTGTGGCACTATCCAAAACAGTTTCTGTATCAGTGATACTAGTATACCAGTAGCTTTCTAATGTGGCATAATATATTACTAAAAAAATTAAACAATGCTCATTTATCCAGTATTCTTTCATAGATTTTATAATAATTCATTTGCAAAGACAGCCATATAAGATATGTCAGCAGCTATATTTTTAACTGGATTGTATGTGTACAAGGGTTATATAAAAAATCTCAACATTTTATTATCTTTCTTTTTCAGTTGAAGAAAGAAGCTACAACTGATATGAAAAAGATTACTTTCTGTAAACATGTAAGAGCTTTTATAGTTATTTCATCAAATTTGTTCTGAAGAATACTTGTGCACATTATTATTTAGTTGCTGGCCAGTGGTCATCACAGAACTGTCTGGTAAAGAAAACATTTGAAAATGGTTACTTATAGAACAAAAGAACTAATAGTTGAAATTTACTTCCCTGACTACATGTCCTTAAAGGCAAAATTTTAGTTTGTTTGATTGAATGTCTGCCACAAAAATGTTAGTCTCAATTCATATGCCTGATGGAATGTTGGGATTTTCAGCTTTCGGATAGTCTGTTAAATTTAAATTGCTCAGATAAATAAACATCAAAATAAGTTAACACTATTTATTTGTTTAAACATTCACAAAATCTTGTCGTTACCTTTGGTAATAAAATGGTGACGAAAATAATTATTTGTTTTCATAGATGTAGAGGAGTAGTTGTCTCCCCTAGTGTATTTCAAGAAAGAAATGGGTTAATCAGTGGTAGACAAATTCAACAACTTGTTTTGATCACAAATCATGGGTTTGTTTTATCTTTTGTAATTTCTGTACAGCAGAATTCTCTTTATTAACACATTTATGAGGAATGACTTTTTGCACAAATTTGTATCAGTTGAAATGTATTGAATGTATTTATTGAACTTAATGGAAGCATGTCATTTGTGGTCATATATATTTTAAAATGTTATTATATGATTCTTTTCATTAAAGATTAACCTATTATAATATGATTAAGGGAGTAGTAAACTATAACTGGCTATGATTTTGTACATTTTCGATTTTGTTTTCCTGAAAGTTGGAATTACAATGAGATAAAATAACTGCAGTAATTGTCAAAATGAAAAGTAACTGAAAACAAATTAATTTAATGGTTCAGGGAACAGTTACGATGCCTGTCCTATTTGAAATAAACTTTATTTTTTTATCAAATAGACTAAAAATTCTAATGAGAGAAAGTAAAGTATTTGAAAGGAATCAAAAGTGGAATCTTTTCTGGTACCCTAGAGGAAATTAAAACCAAACTTGGCAGTGATAGTTTTAGTTTGTTCCTTTTCAGAACTTTGCTAAGTTTTCGAATAAATTAATAATTATTAAATTCTCCCTCTTAAAATCGTCCGAATTTAAATTATTTCTACTCTATGGCAAATGGCGTGAAAGACAAAACAAATATCTAGGCTTAGTTGCCCGCAGTAACTTCTAATATTTTCTCTCTGAGAGCAAAATTTATTACATTAACATTTTTAACTAAATAAATAACAAAACTTCAATCATACATCCATTACAATGAAAATATAGTATGCAGAAGAAAAAATACCTGTTTCTTTGAGGTTACTGCAAGCGTCGATACCCGTAATACCAGTCAACACTATTTATATCAGTCCGTGCCCGTCCATATCATGCAAATCGTGCACTGTAAAAGCGGGTATTCTACCCACACTTAATTATAGAACTGACCAAACAACTTCAAAACTGACCAAACAAGTTATTTATAATTTATATGTAGTAACTTAGGTAAAACCCCATTTTACCCGAAATAGAAATATATTTAAATTCTCCCTCTTAAAATCGTCCGAATTTAAATTATTTCTACTCTATGGCAAATGGCGTGAAAGACAAAACAAATATCTAGGCTTATTTGCTCGAAATAACTTCGAAAAAACAAAGGAGAAGTTAAGAATTAAATGCCAAGATTCAGAGATACACGCAGTTGAGAATCAATATTGTCTTTAATATAACCGTCTTTAGCCAAATCTGAAGCCCATCTCCCATGAGCTTTCAGCAATCTTTCAGAAACCCCTCGATTAGCCGCACTTGATGCACCCCCGCTTTTCAAACTGTGTAAACCAAACTTTGTTTTATCCAAACCAATTTCTTCTAAAGCATCAAGTGTAATTTCTCTAGCTCAGGTATAAGACAATGGTGTATTCTGTTTGCATAAAGTGGACACGCCAGTCGATTTGAATGATAAAGCTCTAAAAATAAATTCATCTGAACCCTTTTTCAAACCAGCTAAATCTATATATCGATTTAACCATAAAATCGAACAAAAATCTGAACCAGTTTTGGCTATTGTAACAGCACTACCTCTCCTATACTTATCTGTCTTACTCTTCTTAATGATTAGCTTGACAAAATTGTCAGAAAACTGTAAATTACACATTTTTAAATTGGCTATTTCATTGTATCTTAGAAATCCAGAAAAACCAAGCAAAAATAAAACAATAATTCTTAATGATTTTAAATTAGAACTAGTCTTAAATTTTTCAACATTTGTTTTAATATTTTTGGCGTAATTGGCTCTTTTTTGTTTACAGGTTTACTCAATAAACGCTTTCCACCTTCTAAAATTAGATTCAAAAATTTATCATAACAAGGATTTATCTTAAAATGAAAATCATGAAACCATTTGACAGCATAAAAATTTGATAACAAGACTGATTCACTGCATTTACTTTGAATAAGACTACCAATATAAAGCAACACAGTGGTTTCTGTAGCTGGCAAACACTGTAATGAATTAGAATTGCACCAAGTCTTAAATTTTTGAAAATAACATTTGTATTTCTTGATTGTATTTTCCGACTTTGAAAATTCAACGTAATTAGGTAACTGTTTAATAATACTGGAAAATCTTGAATCGGTGGCATAATTCTTGAACTGTGTCCAATTTGACTGTACAGTCTAAAAAATAAATAAACAAACATTAACATACAATATAAAAAAGTATTACAAAAACTGTAATGCGGCATTAACCCCTCGCATTATTGCGACACAGTGTCCTCTTACATATTACAGTACATGTATGTGGCATTCTACCTCACATACACTGTAAAACACATGCGGCATTCAACTTCGCATGAATCAACAAATCTGAGTATGTGGCATTCTACCTCACATACAACATATAACATGCGGCATTCAACCTCGCATGTTCAATATAAATCAGTTGACAGTTCGTCATCACATACACTGTAAAACACATGCGGCATTCAACTTCGCATGAATCAACAAATCTGAGTATGTGGCATTCTACCTCACATACAACATATAACATGCGGCATTCAACCTCGCATGTTCAATATAAATTAGTTGACAGTTCGTCATCACTTATACAAACACATTTTCATCATGTTAATCAAATATTAATTAACTGAAAAATCTACTAGCAATACAACAACATTTCCATTAAATGGGACATTAGCAAACACACTATTTTCCTGTGAACCTTTAACAAAAAAATCGACAGGTTTTTCATATTCTATATAATCTTTAATAAAATTTTTAAATTTTCCAGAAAATTTACAGACTAAGGATGGCCAAAATAAAGCCGACTTCCATTTAGGAACAACTAAAGTTCCTTTTGCTTTACATAAAAACATATGATTAATGCAAGAAGAAATTAAGCTAATTGGAGGTACCAGCCAGTTATTATGTCCAGACCAATCATATGCAAAAGCATCAACTCCAGAGGTGTCTGGCGTATAATACTTCGAATAAAAACAGTTTAATTTCTTATTTTTGTAATCTGCAAAACGATCACAAGTGTAAGGGCCCCAAAACTTATTGAAAAAAATCAAAAATATGTTGAGCAACACCCCAGTCGTCGAAATCGAAAATTTTGCTTAAAGAATATGCGAAAGTATTTTCTTCTCTGGGAATCCATTCTACATCTAATTTAACTTTATAAGTCAGACAAAAATGAAAAATTTCTAAAGCAATATCCTGAAGTTATTCTTTCATACTGCCCCTTTTTACAATTTGCACTACATTTTGATTGTCAGTATACAGTTTTACATATTTTTCAGATAAATCAGACTTCAGAGATGTTAAATTATTTTTTAAAGAATAAAGTTCTCTCCAAGTAGAGCTCTTTTCACGTTCATTTTCATCAAACATAAAATGTACAATTTTTTCGTCATTTAATATAAATCCAGCACCAGCAAATTGACTTGCATCTGAACAAACTATTCTTTGTGGTTTCTGGGAGTTAAATACTCAACTATATCTGCTGTGTCTGGTTCACTAATCTTTTATGAGGTCTTTTGGAACTGACGAGATTGAACTAGCTGCAGGGAGTGATCCCTTGTGAGGACAGGCCCTGGCGAAATGACCTGGTTGATTACAGTAGAAGCATTTGAAGACTTCTGGTGTTTTCTGGTTTCTTCCTTGGATATCCGATCCGCTGTAGTGGCCAAAGCCACGAAAAAAACTTCTGAAGTTGAATTTTCCTCCCCTAACAGACAAATTTCTGTGAGAATCCTGATGATTCAGTAGGCCGAACTCTGTCATAAGGCTTAAAAGTCCTATTGCGATTAGCCCTTAAAAACATAATTAGTACTACAAATAACTGGATAGAAATACAACATATGCATGAAAATCTTATATATTTATTTATTTACAGGTAAACGTATTTACGAAAGATTTTTCTTTTTCTTTTTTTTTGTGTGTTTGTTTGTTTGTTTGTTTGTTTTGTTTTGTTTTGTTTTGTTTTTTTATAATTCTATTATTAATAATAATTATTATTAACAGTGCCAACAATATGTTAAAGCAAAAGTTTCAATTGCACATATCGCATATAATAAACGAATAAACCTAATTTATACATACCAAAATCTTTGTCAATCTATAAAAGAATAACTAGCCAATTCTAAATATATATTAAGAATAAAATTAAGTACTTATAATAAGAATTGTAGAACCGTAAGTAAACTATCTTGCTCACTACCAAAGACATGACGTTACACAATTAACAAAAATAATGTATTTGCAGAATGAAAAGTGTATAGAAATATGTTGTTATTATTACTGTGTATAAATGCCCCCAATTTATTTTTATATCTCTTTACCTAGAAATAGCAGCACTTAGTTCTGCTGCATTTTCTTTATTGTCCGCCAAAGGACTGTCCAAGTACTCTTTTACGGTGTCCCACCCGTGCTTGTCTGCAATCTTCAATATCTTATTTCTCTTCCGAATAACTTCTTTCTCTGCGGTGATCAAATCAAAAGCTTCTTCCAACTTGCCAACTTTCCAACACCGATAACTTGTTCAACCTTTCACTGTTAAAGCCGTATTGAATTTTATTTCCCTCGTTCTTAAAAATATAATCATTAGCATCTACACCTGTAGCTTTTCGAGATGTGGAACATTCAAAACGATCTTCAAAATGTTGAATTAATGTGGTTTTCTTCGTTCAGCGTAGCAGTAAATTGTGTTATAGCCGCTTCTGTAGAGAAGTCTGTAGACCTTCATTCACTAAAATCTTCTCGGTGTGACATAGTATGCAGAAGAAAAAATACCTGTTTCTTTGAGGTTACTGCAAGCGTCGATACCCGTAATACCCGTCAACACTATTTATATCAGTCCGTGCCCGTCCATATCATGCAAATCGTGCACTGTAAAAGCGGGTATTCTACCCACACTTAATTATAGAACTGACCAAACAACTTCAAAACTGACCAAACAAGTTATTTATAATTTATATGTAGTAACTTAGGTAAAACCCCATTTTACCCGAAATAGAAATATATAAAGCAGTTACCATTACAAAAAAGAGAATTGTTTACTTTAATTAAATATGCCATTACATTTTCAAAACACGTGTACACTAGTGTAAACAAACCACTTACGATAAATGACAGCGATATTTAACTCCTAAAAACATGAGAAACAAATAATAAACAAGAAGTCTTACTGATATAATGATTTATATTCACAAATTTGGAATGTTTATTTGATTCTGACCACATGTCAACACATCTGTCTTCTGACCGACTTATACGAGGGTCAACAGCAAAACACCAGATTTTAAGGCCCAAAAAGACTTATATGCGGACCGACTTTTAAGCGTGCATCTACGGTTATCAAATTGAAATGCAGATAGCATGTTCATGGTTAATAGCAGCCAATTGTAGACTGATTAAGGACTCTAGTTCTTATCCACTGTCTATAAATTTAAAAATACAAATCTAAAATTTAAACATTCCTTATTTAGAATTGGAAGAACACATAACAAAACTTGTTAAAAACAAAAACAAAACGTTAATATTTTTGTGATTTCTAAAAGGTAAAAAAATTGATTCACCTGTTCTCTTGGCAACATGTTATAGTAGGTGGTGATGTAAATTTATATGAAAAAAGTAGAAAGAAAATGGTTGAGAACTTGGTGTAATATCTACACAGATAAATCATAAACAGTGAGAGATGATAAAATGGTATGCAATGGGAATTAATGTGCAGCTATTTATAAACGAAGACGAGTGCTCAGCACTGATCTGTGTTATCTTTATGATGATGGGGGTGTAGGAGAGGTTTTAAAAACATGGATGTCATATTGGTTCCTCCGTGTGTTTGATAATGGGGTAATGGTACATCATACACAATGGAAATGATTGGTAAGTAGCCACCAAACAAGTGATCAGTTGACTGATTTACTGTATTAAGTACATTTATAAATTGTATGGTCATTTTGTTATATATTTCAAGTTTTTTTTTTTTGCTTTTTTGTGGGGGTAATTGTAAGGGGAGATAGTTTTTGTTGATTTTAGATTTGCAGTATAGTAAAACTAATTAAATTGTATAATAAATGATTTATTTAGTATATTAAATTTGTAAAACATGCATGATTTTGGGATATGCAGCTGGCAGCATTTAGAGAGATCATACTTCAGACATTTTTGTTAACCTTTGGGTTGGCATTTTGGATTGATTAATTGACTTTTGAATGGTTTAAAAATATAAAATATCATTGTTGTTAAAAATCATTTATGCTCAGTGTAAGCTAGCTTATCTTGTATCAGTACTTTTAAAATACAATTACTATTTGGACAAAATTTTGGTTACTAGTATTTAATTGATTGTTTGGTTGTTTGCTTAACATCCTCTGAGCAATATTTCAGCTGCATTCAGAATATTGCAATTTTTGGAGAAATAGTACTCTTAATCTCATGAACCATATTTTTCTAAGACTACCAGAGTACAGTGTCCAATCCAGTTGCATGAAATCCCATTTTTCACTGAAACAAATAATATGTGGAAATAATGCTTTGTTAACTTAACACAAAATGTGCCACATATTGTCAGTGTTGGTCAAAATCATTGTTATACACGTAGCATGGTCCTTTCTGAAGTGTTTACACATTTTTACGAACTGTAAACCAAGATGGCTGCTGTATACAGAAGTTTTATATACAAAATATGGGCATAAGTGTTGAAATTATTAAGAATTCATTGGAGTGATGTTATAATACAATGATAACGTTAGATTGATGGTTTGCCTCAAAGAATTTCATTGGAAATTGTACATAATTATGCTCTATATCAAACCTTGATTATTGTTAGAAATAGGCTTCTTAGAATCTGGTACTTGTGCTGTAAAAGTTTTTGACAAAATTGTGTTTTCTCAAGTTAAATTTAATTTTTATGAAAACATTCTCTACATGTATTAATTTCACAAATCAAATACTGAATCTGTGCTGGATTGATAACCAAGATTCCACATAATTCTTGACATGTATGAATGAAGAATTTTAAAATTTCATAGCAAGCTTTAAATTTATAGTGCTTACGAATAGTTTCACAGAAAAAATTTAGTTAAAAAAAATAGTAATTGTAAAACTATTGAATTAAATTTTCATTCCAAGCTTTTAATTTACAGTGTCACAGAAAATTTAAAAAAAAATTAATGATTGTAAAAAAATTGAATGATTTGAATGAATAAACAAAAATTAAAATTTCATAATATGTGCACATCTATCTAAATAAGTTTTGTACTTTATGTTGATGACTCTTTAAATGCGCAAGTGTTAAAAGTACTACAGCTCTGGCTATACTTACAGGATATATTGATACATGTACATGTATTAGAACTACGCCAAATAGGATTTCTCTGTGAATAGCTATTGGGAAAAAATCATGTATAGGGTTAATACAGACTTTGGTTTCGTAAGACCAAATTAAAGAGAGAATAGTGATGTTGATGATCAAATATTATTTAAGTTTTTATTGTAATTTTTAAACAAACATGTTTTCTTTGTATATGTATAACAAATAAAAACATATACAAAGTATCAACACAAAATTTCTGTTTACCTACCAATTTTTAAGTTTTCTTAGCAAGTACATGCACAAAACTGTACCTATAAAAAAGGCTATATATATATATATATATATATATATATATATATATATATATATATATATATATATATATATATATATATATATATATATATATATATATATATATATATATATATATATATATATATATATAGGTAGGTATATATATATAAAAGTAGCTTTGGTTTGTATACGCATTATTAAATCATAGTTTTATGTATACCCAAACCTATATTTATATATTTATAGCTAAGAACCACATTTTTGCAGGAACAATATAGTTTTAAACCTGTTCATTTAATTGTTTGTTTATATTCATTGAATTGGCCTGCAACAAGTGCCTGTCCACAGGACAGAACAGGCAAATTCTACTTGGTCAGGCAAATTTTTAAAGTTTCTGACTGATTGTCTGGCATAAAAATGTAAAAGTAAAATTGCTTTAGGGTCAGGCAAACATTGTTTTTAGTCCAACAAATTTTTTTACATGCATGACAGATATTCAACCTCAAGTAAGTCTGTGAAATGGCAGAGTATCCCTGCCAATTTTTCTATCAAATTGTATGTTATGAAATTACAAGGATACAAAAGTAACAACAAACTCTACACATGTCAACACAATCTTTACATTTGATGCTAAAGAAGCATAGGATTAATTTGGCATAGTTTTGAATGTTGAAATTATATTGTCTAGAAAATTCTGTATTACCATGACTAATATGAACAGTTTTGGCACTGTCATGCATTATTACATCATAGTTTTATGTATACATTGTTCTGTTTATTTACAGATATAGCTGCAGCAGTTTCTTTTCCTCAAGTTAGTGTTGGTAAGTCCATTCAAACAATATTACTACAAAGTCTTCTGTAAGATATCAAATTTTGGTGTATTAAGACCAGTATTTTCTTATTGAATATTATTTACCGTAAATGCCAGCGATATATAATTATAACCTTTTAAAATGTTAGTCCTGTATTTCCAATGTTTGTTCCAGTGTACTTGTTGTTTTCATTTGTGTTACTTGCTTAAAAAGTAGCTTTGTTTTGTCGAGCTTATGATTGTATTGCTTTAAGCATAAATATTGCATTACTTTATGTTTATTACTTTATGTTTCTTACATTATAGCTTAAGTGACTGGTTAACATTTAAGTAATTGTTATAGCTGTAAGTTCACTTGTTTTGTTTGTATAAACTGTACACACGTTGGATGGTAACCTTGCCAACATTTTGTAATTATTCAGTTTAGTAGTGATTCTTTGATATCCACAAAGACAGTAATTGCAGGTATAATGTCAGTGCCTTGGTTGCTTTCATTTCATAACTGGTGATTTTTATGGGTTTTTTTCCCCTATCAGTATTTTGTTATGAAGTTTATAGTACATAGTAAATTATAGTGCTATTTGTTGGCAGAGAAGATCAAGGTATCAGTTGAACTCTCAGTGTGTGTCTTACCTAGACTTCGATAAGAAAATTTACAGTGGAACCAAATTTGTATATCAGTATTGATTGATTTATTGATTGATTAAAATGGGTATTGAAAACAAAAAACCAGTATTGTTATACCAAAAAATCAAATGACTATGCATGAAGTTAAATACATAGAATTCTTCAGAAATTCATAGCATTACAATGTCTGCTCTAGAAGCATAATTTTCTCGTATTTTTTGGGGTTTTTTTTTTTCTTTAGTAAACAAAATTTTAAGCTAGAATGTTCATACCCACCTATTGATGTTCACACTTTGTACTATGACCTGTTCGTCTATTAATTAATAACTCAATGCCATGATATAGCTGAAAATGCTACCAGTTGCATAAAAAACCATTCAAATACAAACAGTTTTATTTGTTTTTTCCAATAAATATTTTTTGTCTTGCTCCATATCTATTTAACTTAAGGTACACAACTTAAAACAAATTTCAGAAATATATAATTCATTGGTAGCCTAAAGTTAGCTCCATTGGAAGCACCTGTTCCTCAAGAGAATGTTTATTTGCTACAGTCAGTTATCCCAAGTTAACAGGGTGTACTTTTTAGAATCACTATGTAAGATATAACATAAAAATATTACAAAAGAAATGAAAGTATTGCATACCTTTTTCATATTTGCTAATCAGATAATGATATAGAGTATAATTAAAGCTGAAGTGAAAAGTATTCTTATAATTTGCTACAAGGCCAAAACAAAATCACATGGTGTTCAGCTGTATCCTATCTTAATTACAAATCACCACTAGCGAGATATATGGAATTTTTGTTTGGTCAGTGTCTGCTCCATATTTTTGCCAAGCTTCAGATAAATAAATTATTATAGTATTACTTGCATGTTTTTACTGTCTTATGATTTATTATACATTATGAAACAGGCAGAGTAGAATGTCAGTTTTCGCGATATTAGTTCTTGGCGTCAGACCTAAACACAAATACTGCCGGACCAATTTAAAATTTCTCTTTTATAAATTTAACAAATTTGCCTGACCAGAGTTAAATTTGCCTGTTTTTTGCCAGTCGGGTCCGGCAGACCGGCACATTTCAGGAAGACTGGAATGGAGTGGCTTTAACACCATTTGGTAAACTGTAAAGCTGTAATTTCTTTCTTCCAAATAATCGGGACACGTTAACTAAATATAATTATACATCTTTTTCCCTAAAACAAATTGAAAGTAAATTTAAACTGCTTAAGTAGAAATAAGACCTAATTATTGACAACAAGTACTTATTCCTTGTAAAGGTTTGTTTGAATGATGTTTAACGCCACTTTCAGCAATTTTTCAGCAATTTCATGGCATCCAGCTTTTATTGGGGGAGGAAGCCGAAGTACCCAAAGAGAACCCCCGACCTTCGGTAGGAAAACTGGCAATCCTTGTCAATTAAGATTGGAGTCGAGTACACCCTGCCAGCAGTGAGACTTGAACCCGCAACCTCAGTGTTGACAGACCACGTGATCATCAGTACAAACTACCTTAACCACTTTGCCACAGAGGCCCCTTGTAAAGGTGCATGGATCTGAAGATTGGGAAAAATCAAACATATAACTAGTACACACCATACTGTTTAATTTCATAGGGAATGATTAGAATGGTTTAAGAAAAAGTTATAATTTGAAAGATATTAAAAGGAGTTGGTTTTTTTTTCACTTGCTGGAAGTTGTGTATTTTGTTGAGTACAAAAATTCATGAAATGTTACATTTCATGAATTTCTGTACCTAACATTATGTAGGTCCTTTGGTAAAATTTAAGGTCAGTACATTTGTCTGTTCATTTGATACTAGGCAAACTGCTGAAATATTACTCACAGACAAGTTCTTTACCATTCAATATGATTTTAGAAACTACGAAGTTTTCATGATGTCAGATCTGGTTGCTATTAGGTGAAGTAATTATTTGTTAAACCAGTTTTGACACACTGAAGATATATGTTGTTGTCTACAATTATTTTAATTGGTCAGAAGTGTGCCATCTAGTTTATTTAGCAGATTTCCTATCTACGAATTTGTTGTTTTAATGAATAAACAAATTACATGTTGTAAAGTTTTGACACTTTTATTATAATTCGAACAAATTTGTAACACATTCTCAAGCTGTTTTTTTTTAAATTTTTGAGTCTTATCAACTTCAATGATCAGAAAGGAAGTATCTTTTTTAAAACTTATTAAGCAATACATTTTTTTGCTTATAACATTTTGGAATGTAAAATCCTCAGAGAACTACATAACATTTTTATTATGACATTTACATGTATTTTTGAAAGGATTGATCAAGCAGGCTATTATATTATGTAGAGATATGTATTATATGAAAAAACGAAACAGAACATTAGAATGTATTCATTGGGTTGTCTTAAATGATCAAGTTTAACATTGGAGACTACAGATACTATTGATGATACATGTATTCTGAAAAAAAAGTGACTATTTGTATGGCTAGCTGGAAGAATAGCTCCCAGTATGTTTGTCTGGCCATTTTCCAGCAGCAAGAGCAGAGCACTCATCATTTTAGAAGAAACATTCTTATGAAGAAATCAACTTTAGAATCATTCTGTTTGAAAGTCACACAAATGTAGATTATTTACACAAGGGATTCCTGTACAATATTGTCTGCAAGGAAATTGTGAAGAAAAGAGAAATCAGAGACTAGCCAAAATTCTAACCTTGTTTTAACACCCTTACTAATCCTTAACACTTTATAAACAATGGTGATGAGAAGTTTTAAATTGATACCACTGGTATTAGAAACTTGAACTGTAGAAATACATGTAATGTAAGTTGTCCAGCTGGTGTTCAAATTACTCTGGGACTTAACATAAAAAAGTTGTTCATAATTTCTTCTAATAATAACAGTAAAATATTGTTCTATTACACAGAAATTTTTGTCAGTTGTGTATTTAAACAGGTTCTGTTTCATAAATCATATCCAATTGAGATTTTCACAAAATGCACTATTTTCTTGATATTTATATTGTCCTTCATTATGATTGGTCAGTATTTTCGAATAATGCACAATTTTCCTGATACATGGATTAATATTTTCCCTCAATGTGATTGGTCAGTATTTGTTATGAGAATAAGTAGAGGAAATCTTCAAATTTGAAATATTTTATGAAACAAGAGCCACAAAACACTCCTCCGATATAAGTAATATCTAAGAAAGATAGCAAGAATTTATGAAAATTTAGCTTACAGTAAAAGTGATCAATACTTGCTTACAACTTCAATAAAACATAGACTGTAACACTGTTGTACTCTTATTGCCTGTTATACATGTATAACAATAAATGACAGCAGCTCAGTGTTTGTACTTTGGCTTTATCTAATCTAACGACAAGGTAACTGCTTTTACAGACCCTTCTTTGTGATTATTAGATGTACTTCCAGTCAAGGTGTGATGTATATATGTAATAAGCTTGTACATTTATTGTTTTTCTTGCAGTAGGAGGTCATCCATCATAAGGTGTACTGTCCAGTTGAACCTTGATTTACCCAAGTCACTCATAAATAGCTGCAATTTAAATATCCAGCTAATATGGAGTAGGCATTGCCAAAATGTGAGCACAGACAATATAGTCCTTTATTATCAATATATAATGTTCATTTCATAATTGACGTTACGTCCTATCACCCTAAAAGTGCCTCTAATTCTAGTGATCAGGTGACGTCTTTCTTTGTAACTGTGACATCACATGAAGTGTACTTTGATTGTCAGTTTTTAAAGATCGATTTAGAGATTGCAAAAATAGTATGAAATGTTGTTAATTTTAAATATAACATTTATTTTTTATCGATGTCAACTTTATTTTCAAGTCCTTCTTAAAATTATTTTTAGTACTTTTCTTCATTCACTTTGTTCCAGTTTTTTGACGATATCAACTTCCGGACGAACAAAAAATCAATATCAGCATTAAGCAGGTTTTGATCATGTGATTTCATTTTGATCACATGACATGTAATGGCCGTAGAGCTGTGCTCGCTATTACTGATGAACAAAAAACTGATTGAAACAGTTTTCTAAACATCTGTTACCTGTTTTTAGAAATGATTGACCAAAAGGTGGAGGGGCCTTGGTGGCTGAGTGGTTAAGGTAGTTCGTCTACTATCGATCACGTGGTCTGTCAACACTGAGGTTATAGGTTCGATTCTCACTGCGGGCAGGGTGTACTGGACTCCAATCTTAATTGACAATGATCGCCAGTTTTCCTACTGCAGGTCATGGGTTCTCCCCGGGTACTCCTGCTTCCTCCCCCAATAAAACTGGACGCCATGATATAGCTGAAATATTGATGAAAATGGCGGTAAACACCAAACAACCAAGCAACGATTAGGTGGACAATACTTGGCAGGGCATAGTATTTTGATTATAATTTTTCAAATGTTCCAATATAGCAACCAGTTTTATTGTTTAAGATTTAATCATTTTTGTGTAAATGCTTTACGGTGGCTTTTTATTATAGTAACAATTTTTTTATTGTACAAAGTTGGGAACAAATTCACACCTGAGAAATATTAACTTCAACTGTGCAGATAAATTAACTATATAGTCAATCTTGGGAATTTGTAAAGCATATTTTTCACTTTAAATGATCAGAAAATTTAATTAAAAAGTTCATTATAGTTCATGTTTTTATGTATCATCTTTTGACCTTTGCAGTATCAGTTGTGTACAGGTCCTAGTGTCATAACCATCTAGGTTATTTTTACATCTGTGATTGATCTCCAGTATTGGAGTACAAAAATGTGGTTTATTACTTTGTCATACCTGTGGTACATCTTCATTGAAATTATGGGTACTCAGCAATGTCTTTGAGCATTGTATTTTTAGCATTTGTTTCTACATATAGATGTAGCTTAGAAATAACTGGTTTTGACCTATTGAAAAGAGTAACTTAAGTGGCAAAAACTGCTATGTACATGTATCTCCCAGTAATTAATGATGTTTCGGTACTAATTTTATAGCTTACATGTACAAGAGGTTTGTAATATTACTATTCCTATGAAGACATCTTTTGGAATGTACAGAGTAGTGCAAAAAGTATTCGTCATTTTTGCGACGTCAACAACGTTATCGTAAATTATCCTACTGAATAAAAGCAAATGTTAAAACAAAACAAGTAAAACTTCAACATCGAGACTTACCTAATATTTTGTCAAATGTCCCTTCAACTTAATAACCTGAAGAATTCTCTTTGGAATAGACTTGTACAAGCTCTGCACGTAGTCAACTGTTATGTCCATCCATACTGCCTGTACTTCACGGAAAAGATCAGCGTTCGAATTTATCCTACTCTTCCTACACTGCAACTTTCTTTTAAGATACAACCATATATTTTCAAGTATGTTTATGTCTGGTGATTTTGCAGGCCATGACATGGATTTAATATGGTTCCTGGCAATGTAATCCATCGTAGAACGTGAGCGGTGAACCAGAGCATTGTCATCTTGGAACAAATAACTTCCAGTAGGGAAATGCCGAGCTAAAACTGACCACTGATTGTTTTCTAGTATTTCTTGATACTTTTCTGAATTAATGTTACCTCTCACATCAGAAATTGGGCCAACACCATTAAATGTAATGCATCCCCAAATCATGGCCTCATACTTCGGTTTCACATTTGCCGACGGTGCCAAGTCCGGTCTCCAGCCCTCACCGCATTTCCTCCACACATAGACTCTTACATCATGTCCCATCATTATCTTGCTTTCATCTGAAAAGATAACTTTCTTCCAATGCTGCTGAACTGTCCGCCATCTCTTCTCGCGACACCAAGATAAACGCTTCTTCCGATTTACCTCCTTTACAACCATTTTTTTCCTCAAAACCCTTCTTTTAAACTCGTTTCTATACAGATGAAACTGAAGTGTTCGCTTGGCAACAGGTTTTTCTCGGTTCTCGTTGAATTTGGTGGTGATATCTGCAAGGGTGTCCCTCCTGTTCGTCTTTACAATCCGTTCCAACTTCCGATAATCTCTCGGCGTCACAAGTTTTGGTCGACCTTTTCTTTCCATGTTCTCTACTGTCCCTCTTTGAAGAAATCTGTGGATAAAACTTGATACAGTAGTTCTAGGAATATCTAACAACTTGCTGATCCTCGTAATAGATGATCCATCTTCGTACAGTTGAGTTATTACTGTTTTAACATCAGGACTTAACTCTGCTCCTTTCCGACCCATTGTTTCGGAGAAAGTGCAAAATGTTATCACATCTGTCAAATGACGTCATAATTTTGCGTCATTTTGTTTGTGACGTAATCATAAAGGAATGTGACCTTACCCTTTGGTTACTACGACGTCTATTTATAACAGAAAAAATACCGAAAACTTGTGAAATATTTTTAGCAATTTGCCGACGCCGCCATATTGACGAATACTTTTTGCACTACTCTGTATCTTCGTGTCCAGTAGGGAGTAAGTGTAAACAAAGTTTCTTCCCAGTAGGGACATAGTGAGCGCATTTGTACTTTATCACTTTCATGTACTAGTATGTCTCTAAGTCAATTGGAATTACCGGTAAACACCAATCATTCCGTCAGTTTCTTCCACACTTAATTCTTTCACTGCTGGACATTTTTTATATTTTGGTTCTTGGTTGATGTAGATTCAGTTTTATACTTTGGATATCAATTTTTCTTGATTTTGTAGGGCCCCTAAACCACAAATTTAAGAATTTCATGACAAATAAAACATGTATAAACAATAATATCCATGTTCACTTCTTGAAATTTCAGAAGTGCTTCAATGGGTTAGCAAAAAACTGACATCAAACTGCTTTTTGCTGCTGTTGGATTCCAAGCTAAATTATTTATAGTGAGTTTTGTCAGGAAAAAAAAACATTTTAAAGTTTTTCGAGTGAGTTGTAATGTTAACAATTCTAACATTTTTTGTGCTTATGTCATTCATCGAGGGATCACACATAATGTGAAGAGGTCAAAAATAACAATACAAGAATTGTTTTATTTTCAATAATGTTTGAGGGATTATTAATGATAATAACATCTTAGATTGAACCTAACAACAACCAGAAAATGACAATATATATCATTTGCACTTGGGTTCAGTAATAATTATATTTGACAGCTTATTGCTGCATTTAGATATAATTTAGTTTGTATAAGGGAATTTGATAGATATAAATGATATAAATGATAGGACACCTATGTTGACAATATACGTCAGTCAGTTTTGAAAATTACAAGGTTTTTTTTTTAATTTTAGGTTTATAAAGTTTTGCCTATTGAATATGTATAAATGAGGGAAAATATTCTTCTGAGTACAAACCCAAATTAATACACAAGCTATATATTTATACACATCAAGTCCAACACTGTTAATTACATTTTAATACTGTCATATTTTTTGCCTACCTTCAGCCAGATTGGCCTGCATTACATGTGTGTCCAGCGCATCTCTAGACCACTTGGCCAAATCGACTATTTAAAAATATAGCTTCATTAACTGAGGTGAATCGTAGATAAGACATAGTACATGTGTAGTAGCAGTGGAATTTTCGTAACCAATCAATACATGTCAGACAGTAATCTAACTCAGCATTTTGTATTTATCATATAGGATGTCAAAGTTACTTGTAATACAGTCACAGTAAGTAAATTATATACAAACGTCTAAGTATTGTGACAACCATATAATATATCTATTTATCTCAAGCATCAGATATACAGGGTTAATACCTAATGTTTATATACATTTTCAAATTAAGCCCAACATTGTTAGTTTTAAACTTTAATACTTTCAATTTTTTTTTTGCTTACCCTCAGCGGGATTCAAACTCACCGTTGTGACATGGCACACATTCGCCTGCATTATGTCCTTTGCTATAGACCACTCAGCCAAATCCGCTATATAAAATAGCTTCCTTAACCAAGTAAATCATGCTCTAGACCACTCAGCCAACCCCGCTATATAAAATAGCTTCCTTAACCAAGTAAATCATGCTCTAGACCACTCAGCCAACCCCGCTATATAAAATAGCTTCCTTAACCAAGTAAATCATGCTCTAGACCACTCAGCCAACCCCGCTATATAAAATAGCTTCCTTAACCAAGTAAATCATGCTCTAGACCACTCAGCCAACCCCGCTATATAAAATAGCTTCCTTAACCAAGTAAATCATGCTCTAGACCACTCAGCCAACCCCGCTATATAAAATAGCTTCCTTAACCAAGTAAATCATGCTCTAGACCACTCAGCCAACCCCGCTATATAAAATAGCTTCCTTAACCAAGTAAATCATGCTCTAGACCACTCAGCCAACCCCGCTATATAAAATAGCTTCCTTAACCAAGTAAATCATAGAGATAGGCAATATAGTACATGTGACGATGGAATATATACATAAGATCTTAGTCTTTTTAAAATTTCAAGAGTTAGGCCCTGAAGGTGTATAAAAGAAATGTTCTTGTTATTGCAATACCATATTTTTTCCTTGATACATTAAAACCAAATTTATATAGACAATATTTCAGTATTATACAAGCTTTATGCAGCCAATTTTTTGAAAGGCAAGTGCAAGAATTTGCCTGTTTGAGACTTTAGATGATATCTGTTTTTCATTGAATCTTAATGTTAAGATAATCTTGTCTTCTTTACAAATTCTATCTAGTTATAAATCTTAAAACTTGAAAAGTGGAAAATTTAACATCTGTTAATGTATCATGTAGTTACTTTGGAATATAGAGTAGTATGAACCTTATCTTGATTGAAAGAAACAGGTCCTTGTTGAAATTTTTTATGTTAACTTTAATTTTCTGTAAAGTTTTATGAATTTTGTTTAAAATACCTCATTAAAAATTAAAATTTCTATTATGAATATATAGTAGAGTACATGTATATACTGCTTGAATTGTGTCTGACTTCATACGTTGATATATATAGAATTTGTTTTTCTTTAAACACTAAGCCAAACAAATCTAAAAATGTTATATTAGTCCCCCACCCCCAAATAACATTTAGTTTTAATATATTTTGGGGTATTTATGTTACTGTTCACACATTGTACAAATAAAGCTTGCAAAAAATACACATGTATTAAAAGCAGATGAATTACCGGACTACGCATAAACTTCTAGTGTTGTGATTTTATAATTTCTTCATTTTTAACCATATAATTTATCAAAGGAGGCAATTTCTTGTCTAATTAGGAATACAAAAGTCACACTAACTGACCTGAATTTTTCATGGGGTAGGGATCGGCAAACAGAAATATTCTGGTCATTTCTGGGGTAATAGCAATATTTGATAAAATAACGAATGTTGGTTTAATGTTTACAAACAGTCTTGGAATTGGAATGAACAATGCTAAAGGAATGGTTCTTGTATGTCCACACATCTTACTCCTTCTTATTAATAGATGTATCCATCATTTATCATCCTTCATAGAAATTATCTCAGAATTTTCTGATATCTACAAACTAGTCACCTGTCAGTTTTGTCAGGTTTGTTGGTCATTCCTATGGTATGCATATCATTACTCTCCTGAGATTAAAATATAATGATTATCAGTTTTGTCTAATTCCTGACTAGTTCTGTATTGAGCAATGAGTAGCTGTCTTAAAAATTCTTAATTATATTAAATTAAATCAGAGAAGTTGAGTCCAGTTTTAAATCATGTCTACCTCGGTATACATGTAGCCTGGCAATTGGCTTTGGAACAGATTAAGAGCTTTTGTACAGAATAATTTTGTTTGTAAAGAGCCATTTGCTTAAAACAGGATATCAGCTAATGTAAAATACTCAATTATTTGAGAAATTTGTTTACTGATTGATTGGGTGTGAGTAACATGACAGGAGTAGCATAGTAGCAGTAGATAATTGTTCTGGTTCACATGAATTCACTCTCAGTTTTCAGTGAAATTCTTGTTTAAAGTTTGTACTAAATTATTGATGTTTCTATACAATATAAAGTTGCATGGGGTATCTAGCATTGGTCCTTTCCATTTATTAGTAATTGGCAGTCAACATGTATACTATGTGGTGTAAAAATAATTCCTGGTGTGATGCAAACAAATAATTAGGCTAATGTAACCAATAATGATTCTCATGTTCTCTTTTTTTAAATTTTTGATCTTGTGTTCGCAGTAAGATTTGCTGGACAGATTTTCTTTAATTCCTACTTAAATGAAAGAACACAACAAGTACAAATTGGAAATAATCGATCAAATAAGCCACCTATTAAATTTGGTGTTCCTCAAGGTTCCATACTGGTTCCACTTTTGTTTATTTTGTACATAAATGATGTATAATTAAACATAAAGAATTGTAAAACTGACATTTATGCTGACTTAGGTTGTAAACTTAGGTTCAGGAGGACATACTTATGTTGAAAAATGGTTGGAAAGTAACAACATGTTTAAAAATTGTAATAAAACCAAATATATGTTTTTTGGAACCAGACAAAAGCTCTCTTTTTCGGATTAAGACTTTATTCTAAAATTAAATTCCGAAGTTTTACAAAACTCTCGCTGAGAAAAACTATTAGGAATCAAAGTCGACTCCAATATAAATTGGAATAGTCAGATTGACAAAATATGTTCAAGAATTTCATCTTGTATTTATCATCTTTCAAAAATAAAAAAGTTTTTAAACTTGGAATCCAAATGTTTAACACAGGATACATCCTACCCATACTATGATTATTGTTGCATAGTTTGTTGTAGCTAAGATGGACTAAAGCGAATTCTGAATTTGCAAAAAGAGTAATAATATTAATTCTAAATACAGACCCTCTTTCACCAACAGAACCTCTTTAAAAAAAATTGCCTGGATGAAAATTGATGAAAGAAATACTTTGGCAAGTTTATAAGTGCCAAAATAATGAAGCCCCATAATATTTAGTAAATAAATTTAGTTACATCTCTGAAAATAATCCATATGAATCAAGATACCGTATAAGTGGTATTTTTCGCGGTGATTTAATTTTCGCTATATTCGCGGTAAAAGTGGGAACGCGAAAATAAAAACGCGCGAAATATTAGAACAATTGATAGAGTTATTCATTCTGATACGGACCGCGAATATTAAATTACGCATAAATAAAATCACACAGTCTTTTGACAAAAACGCTAAATTTTCCCCACGCGAAAAAAACCACTTATACGGTATGCTGCAAATGGTAATTGCCAAATCCCAAAACCAAATAAGGAATTGTACAAGAAATAATTCAGTTATTCTGGGTCTCAGTTGTGGAACAGTTTAGCCAATTTTATGTGTAATGCCTAAAATGTACACAACTTTAAAGAAAAACTTAAAGACCACAATCTCTCATTTTGGGGTTTTATTCAAGCTGCTTGACCGGTGTGGAAAAAATAGTTCTTGTAACTAGTGAAAATGCAGTTCTCAGCAGCTGATTGGTTTAAAATAATAATGTCATAATAAGAACTAATAATGTCATAAACAAAACATATTTAAGTCATGAAAATGGGGTTGGGAGAATTTGTACTTCATTTCACATATTTACCACTTTTTAGCTCACCTGACCCGAAGGGTCATGTGAGCTATTGCCCTCACTTGGCGTCCGTCGTCCGTCCGTCCATCGTCTGTCCGTTCAACTTTTCAAAAATCTTCTTCTCTGAAACCACTTGACAGAATGCAAAAAAACTTGGTATGGTTGTTGCTTAGCATGTCCTTTACCAAACTATCGTTTGGATTTTTGATTCGTAAAAAACATGGTCGCCATGGCTAAAAATAGAACAGGGGGTCAAAATACAGTTTTTGGCTTATAGTTCAAAAAGTATTACAGATACAGGAAAACCGAAGAGACCTTCCTTCTTCAGCATCAAATGCTCTACAAAACACTCTATTAGGTCAAAGTCGTATGACAACTTCTTGTAGGAGTTGTCGAAATTGATGATTTTTGCCATTTTTGCCTCAAAATCTTGAAAATTATTAGAACTAGAGAAAAAGTTAGCATTGCTTAATTGTTCTGCTCTTTGAGAGCTACAAAAATGTCTTTAGGGTCAAGATTGTCTGATAAACTGTTTTAAGAGTTATTCCACTTGAACTGTTTTTTTTAATTGGTTTTAATTGATTTTTAAAAATCTTCTCCTCTGAAACCACTGAAAGTACTGCTTTGAAACTTTGTACACATTATGCGTCAAATGTATTCAACCAAGTTTGCACATACCATGGCCGCAGATTAACCAACATGGCTGACATGGCTAAAAATAGAACCGGGGGGGGGGGGGGGGGGTCAAAATTCAGTTTTTGGCTTATAGTTCAAAATATTAAAGATACAGGAAACCGAAGAGACATTCCTTCTTCAGCATCAAAAGCTCTACAAAACACTCCATTGGGTCAAAGTCGTATGACGACTCCTTGTAGGAGTTATTGCCCTTTAATTGTCAAAATTGATTATTTTTGCTATTTTTGCCACAAAATCTTGAAAATTTTTAGAATTGGAGAAAAAGTTAGCATTGCTTAATTGTTCTGCTCTATGAGGGCTACAAAAATGACTGTAGGGTCAAGATTGTCTGATTAACCGTTTAGGAATTATTCTCTTAAAACATTTTTTAAAATAAATTTTAATTGATTTTAAAAAATCTTCTCCTCTAACCAATGAAAGGACTGCTTTGAAACATTGCACACATCATCTTTAGGATGTCCTCTACCAAAATTTTGCAAGTCATTACAGCTGACTACCTTCATAGCTACGTTGACTTAAAATAGAAGGGGGGGGGGGGGGTCAAGGGAGTTTTTGGCTGATAGTTAAAAAAGTATAACAGGTACAGCAAATTTCAAGTGAACCTCCCTCCGAAGCATCAAAAGCTCCTCCTTATAGGAGTTATTTTCCTTAAAAGTTCAAAATTAATGACTTTTGCAGAAGTGTTGGTCAATTCCTTATAGGAACGAAATTCTATATAAAAAAGGGTTGTTTGATTTCAGGTTCAGGTGAGCGATACAGGCTCCTGGGAGCCTCTAGTTTAAATTAGAGAAACAGAATCTTACATTAGTACTCTTGGATGTCTCCAATCTCAATAGTTACATTATGGAAATAATTTAACTTTCTCTATTGGAGAAATCTGATAATCCAATCATACATGTACCAATGTAAGATGCTACATTTCTTTGACATATTTAGGATTGATACAAGTTTTCTATCTTCATTACATGAAACTTCAATGAGGGCTTCAGTAAAGATTAGTTATATACTAACTGTGTTACCCTCTATAAATAAATTATTATTATTATTATTATTATTATTATTTATTTTATTCACTACATGGTTGATATGAGGCAATTCTGTGTTGTTTTCTTTCTTTTTTTAGGACAAGTTATTTTCCACATGCACAAGTTACATTAAAATAGTTACTGATAACCTCTTTATTTTTAATCAAATAGTACAATATCTGGAGCATACAATAAAGCTTAGTTATAGCTTTTCTAACATCATACAGGAAGGATTTAAAAATATTTTGACATTAAAAAGCAACAAAATTGTCACCAATTTAATGGAACTCACTACAGAATATCTAAGATAACTGAAGAAACTCCAACATAATCTACTATACATATATATTCCATACAAAATTTTACACAAGACCTAAATAATTTACACTTGAGCTGGTAGCATATCTAAAAATACATTCTAGTGTTTTTTCTTCCATCAGTCACTACCTCATAGGGCTAAAAATAATTAGGGGTCATTCATAATTGACAACATTTTTCACAAGTTTGCAAAGAGCACTCTTTTTGAAATAAAGAGTCCCTCCCTCCAAAAGAGTATGTCAACATTTTTTGCAAGTCTGCACATCCACATTACCGGAAGTTTAAAGAACATACCGAAAAAATTTTGAAATTGTAACCCCCTCTCCCCTACAGCGCTCTTTGCAAACTCGTGAAAAATGTTGACAATTATGGATGACCCCTTACTAGTATACTTTATTTTTTCATATTTTTTTTCTCGTGTAAACAAAAAAAAGCTTTAAAGGGAAGTCACTCTGGCATCAGTCACTAAAGGGACATAACTGCCAAATTCCCAACTTGTCATACATTTGTATTTTTGATTTTTTAATCTGGTTAGGAATAAGTAGGATTATGAAGATGAATGTTATATAAACAGTTTAAACAATAAATTTAAATAATATCAAATAAGTCTTACTAATGATAAGGAGGTTGACTTTTTATATCTTCTGTCTGAAAAAAACACAGCAAGGTCTTAAATATAAAAATAAACACAATTCACCACAATATAATAATAAGTTTATATTATCAGTTGATGGTTTTCCATAAATACTGCAACAAGATGAAGCTAAATTTGCTATCAGATATACATCTCAAATAGATTTTAGCTGAAGACAATTTCCTTTGTTGTTAAAAAAAACAATAGTTAATTATAGTAGGAATTTTACAGGTATGTTGTCTACCTCATCAATCAATTAATTTTTATCAGTTGTTTAATACCTGTTGTTTGACAACATTTTCACCTTGAGAATTTTTCCCTTGTCTCAAGGACAAGACAATAAATATTATTAATGGGTTCATTGGCCAAAAGCAGTTTGTTTGAACTTATCCTGAATCAGCATCCATTTGTTGGTACAATACTAGTTGGTAGTGTCTGAGTTCTGTTACTCTAAAAATAAATCTGGATTCAAGTATTATCAAGGTACAAATTAGAAAAAAATGTTTTTAAAAAATTAATAACTTCATCTTTGTTTTATTTCTTGCAGCATTTTTTTCCTCCCTCATTTGCAGTACCAGTATTACATTGAATGTTCTGTAAAACAATGTAAATTGAGAAAAGTGTGTGCTTATTTCTACGTCTTAAGTTTACAAAATATAAATGTTGTTGCTGTGTCAAGACCACAGGTACATGTACTAGCTAGTAGCATTGTATTTTTCACACCTTATGTTCTCCAGTATCTGCTGCATCTCTTGCATATATTTTACTGCATAAAAGGAAGGGCCTTGGTGGCAAAGTGGTTAAGCTAATTTGTTACATACAGAGGCATAGCAAGACTAGTTACTAGTTACATTGTGGATTCACAAAATAACTAAAGGGTCCAAGGGCATCCACCCCCCCCCCCCCCCTAGAAATTTTTGAAAACAATTGGTCAATTCAGTGCATTTTGAAGAGTTCTAAGGTGCTTTATTTATTACTGAAAATGAACAGTTTATTGATTGCAGGGATAGACTGCAATTTTTTTGTTGTTGTCAAAATCATGTGGATTTAGCTGTGTTTTTATAGGCAGCTACGCCCCTGATACACTATTGATCAGAGCAACATTGTTTTATTTGTTTACACATTTATATCTGTTCAGTCATAGATTTCTTGTACTAATGGCACTTGTTGTTTCCCTTGTGAGCAAGCAGAGGTAATTCAAGGCTTGGGCTATATATCTCTATGAAGGAAATTATGTGTCAAGTTTATGTGATAGTAGCCTAAAGGGATGTGAAAAGATAGTAAGGTTCAAAAATGTTATGGCTATATCCCTGACTTGGATTTAACAAAAATTGGAATAAGAATAATAATTTATTAAAAGTCTTGATGTAATATATCTGTGATATACATTGAATTATTACCAATAAAAATTGATTCATATCTTACTATAATGATACCTTATGATAACAGAAATTGATAATTTGAAATGTCCTTAATGACCATTTTAAGGCCTTTTAAATAAATTTTGCGAGAATACTGACTTCTGATTGGCTGGAAAATATTTTCTATCAGGATGGAAAAAAATTTGATCGTCATGGAGACACGCACCCTTTGACGTCATATATTACTCCGCAGGAAACTAAAGTTTTTGTGTTGATCACTTTTTTCAAAAATGTCCAGTTACAAAAATAAAACTGTTGAGTTTATTCTATTGTTTGAATATATTTATAAGAATTAACTACAAAAAATATTTTTTGTAGTTAATTCTTAAATATCAAAGAACAGAAGTGTATAGATTAAAAAAAAAACAGAAATATTGAACAGATTTTGTGAATTTTGACCATATTTGTTCCAATATTTCAGGAGAGGATCATACCTTGCTTGGATCTGTTGCTGTGTTGTACTTTGTTTTACAAAGCTGTTTTTCTTGTACAAATTTAAAATTTTGTCTATTATCAAACCTGGTCAGTGCATATACTTTAACAATAGTTAATGACCATTGTACTTGTTCATATATATGCACAAACAGGAATTTTCAATTCACAGCAAGAGAAAGCCTTTGACCTTTGTTGTAAAAGGTAAAGAAATGATCCAAATTGTAACCCCCCATTTTTTTGGCTGGATTTCACAGAGTGAAAATCTGGGTTATAGTATGGTGAATGTTGGGTGGCATGCGGGTGGGAACAAAATTTTCTTAACAGTTTTCTAGCCTTCTACTAAAGGGATTGATTTGCACAGCTTTAGCATGATGAGTTGCACCGTGCCTCCCCTGCCTCCCCTTTCCAGGTCAGTCAGTTATCTACTTCCTGTTTTCCGAGCCGACTTAGACTGTTTCAAGGGTCAAAATACTAAAAATTTTCGTATCAGTTTTCTCAGCAACTACTAATCACTTTCTCTTGAAATTTGGTATGCAGCATCAGCATGGCCTCCCAAAACGTGGGATTGGATTTCAGGTCTGTCACTCACCTACTTCCTGTTTAACGAAATCTGGCCATTTCTGTCTTTGAGCGATTTTTTCAACTATACCAGATATTGTAAAAAATAAATTAATTAAACATGTTATAACACATGCTCTGTATTTTTGTCTCGCCTGCGGCAATAGTCGCTGGAGGCGAGACATATGTATGGGAATCCGGTGGCGGCGGTGTAAACACTTGGATATCTTGCTTCATAGATTTGTAAGCCCAAGCCCTAGGTCCATCAAATTTAGTCCAGAGGTAGCTTATGATGAGTACTTGCCAGTCAGTCACCTGACCTTGACCTCAATTTCACGGTCCAGCGACTACGTTAAAGTTTTTGGGTTACAAATTTTCGTCTGTAACCACGCATCGTAGGATGACAATATTTGGTATGTAGGTTGCTGATGAATAGTACATGACTGTCTGGTAGGTGTCACCTGACCTTGACCTCAATTTCACGGTCCAGCGACTACGTTAAAGTTTTTGGGTTACGGCTGTTCCTCTGTAACCATGCATGGTAGGATGACAATATTTGGTATATAGGTTGCTGATGAATAGTTCATGTCTGTCTGGTAGGTGTCACCTGTCCTTGCCCTCAATTTCAATCATGGTCCAGCGACTATGTTAAAGTTTTTGGATCAGGGCACTTCCTCTGTAACCATGCATGGTAGGATGAAAGTATTTGGTATATAGATTGCTAATGATTAGTACATGACTGTCTCGTAGGTGTCACCTGATCATGACCTCAATTTTATGGTCCAGTGACAAAGTTAAAGTTTTATGATTAGGTCGGTTTCTCTGTAACCATGCATTGTATATTTTAAATGATAACAATTTAATGCTATTTACGTAATGCTTATGACGTAATTTTTTTTCATTACTGATGCGGAATTCAGGCGAGACATCTTTCTGTGTCCACACTTCTTTATCAATCAAAACAATATTTTGTTAATTAAAAACAAATAGTATTCAGATTGTGTTAAATTGCATTAGTTAAGAGAGGTAAATAAAATTATGTTATCTGATTGGTGGCCAAGTGGTTAAGGTAGTTTAGTTAGTCACATGACTAGTCAGCACTGAGGTTGTGGGTTCCAGTCTCATTGTGGGCAGGGTGTACTCGACTCATCTTACTTGACAAGGATTGCCAGTTTGCCTACAGCAGGTCCTGTGTTATCTTCTGGAAGTCTAGTTTTTCACCTCCTATAACAACTGGATGCCATGATAAAGCTGTAAAATTGCTGAAAGTGGCCTAAAACCTCAATTAAATTTAAAAAAAAAAACAAGTTGTTATCTGATTCATCACTGTTGTGATGAAATGCTGATGAAGAATATACAATCTAATTAAAATTAACTCTTTCACTTGCTCCTTCCTTTCTGTTATTGTTGCTGTGAAATATAAAAATTAAATTTTAATTAGATTTAAGAAAATCAGACATGTAGAACTTTGGAGATTGCTATGCCAACAACCTTATGCTTGATCGAAAGGCGTAGAGTAAATAGTATTTCTATGGTACCTACAGGAACTGTTGAGTTGAACATCCTGTTTTTCAATTGGATATAATAATATTTATTAATTATATGTAGACAATGATAAATCCATTGTTAACAATTTCTGTTATGACAAATCATGAGGAAGGTAGGAACAAATTAGTTATAAACAAATAAATAAATGGCCACCCTAGCAGATTACCAATATTGGTTATTTATATATACATGTCAATAGTGCTATAACAATATATTTTTAAAAGAAAAGAAAAGTAATCATTTTTTAATGGTTTAAATGATATGTGATAAATTACTAAAAAATTAAATAGAAAAAAATTATTTTCATCAGAAAGATAAATAATAACTTATATCTATTGAAGAATGTTATTGCTACTCAGTATGAAACTGTTCTTATATTAATTATTTTAGGAATCTTTATTTAAATCCCAACTTCAAAACTTGTATCTATAAACTATATGTGCTTTGTGATAAAAAATTGAAACAACAAGTAATTATTTTTTTGGTTTAATTTCTGAGCTGTGATTTTTTGCACATTTGTGTTTATTCTGTTAAAATAGAGTTCATAACATTTATGATCTCCAGAATTGATAAATGATATCGTTGACTTCATGCATATTTTCCTTACTCTGTAAAAATAAAATTTGTTTACACACCTTTTTAATACTTATTCAATAATGCACATTAAGTGTGATTAAAGTCAACTCTATAACAAACCATGCAAATAACATGTTGTGTTTTCATAATGTGACAAGAGTGGTAATGAACACCACATGTTGAGGATGTTACTGATGATGAGCTTTCATCTTATCATACCTATCTTCCCTTCTGAAGAAAATAAGATCTTCCAACTTGCAGGATGTTATGTTTGAAGTTCATTACCAGATCACTTCTATCAGCTGATAGGGGACTGGTAATCTTCTAATGCCACCCCGGGAGCTCTTTTACACCCCAGGGCCAAAGGAACTTTTTAATTTGTTTATTTCACACAAATATATTGACATGGTGACATCTTTGAATATGAAAATTAGCATTCAGTACAATGTCACCTCTGAAAAACAGCTGATTCTGTAAACATAGTGACTATTTATTTTGGATATGGCTTGTTTAGTTCAAAACACAAATTCTGTTGGTAAGTCATTTTTTGTTCATTTTTCGGCTAATAATATTTTAATATATTGTTACAAGGGTTGGAAATGTTAATTGGTAGTGTTTAGCTAAATATATATGTGAACATTTTGGTAACTTCTTTTTTTAAAATCTGGCTTTTTTCGTTGTCTTTAATATTACCTCAGATGTGTTTTTTTTAGTCTTTCATTTTCTGTTATATTATCTATAACTAGGAACAAAATATTTCAAGTTTGTCTTTTGAAATAGATAAAGGTGAATCAATCAATTCACATCTGGTAAGAAACCAAAAAGCATTTTTTGGTTGACATTAGGGGAAGCACCCCTTTCCCTCTTATACTCAATACATTAAATGCATGTGTACCACATTACATTTTATCACTGCAGGAAGAAAAGCTTTAAACTCTTGTTTACTGAACTACAAATTTGTGCAATAAACACATGTTTTGTTGTTGACAATTTTTTATTGAAGTTTAACCTATGTTTTGATCAATAATATAAACAGGTTTCCATGGCCAGGTGACAACTTATTAAGTACTTTGGTGGACACAAATTTTAAAAACGTTTACCCATTTAATACAAATTTCTTTGACATAAAAATCCTATGAATATATCTTCTGAATTTATATTATTTGTGAGCAAAACGTGACTGTCAAAAGCAATAAATATATTTACTAAAAAAAATTCATGTATATTTTGTATGTGACATTATTTGACTTCAATAAAGTCTATCTGGACTGTAGGTGTGGTTGTCCATTTCTCCATAAAGGCTTACAATTGGAAATGTATTAATTTATAGAAAAAAATTGTCAATATATTGGTTCAAAAATTTTGTATGGTATGTACATACGTGTTGAAAAGTCTGTGTAGCAGTCTGTGGTCTAAGGGTTTTATTTATCAAAGCATGTTCTAGGAATCTTTATAGTAATTTTAACACATTGTCAAGGTACTTATGACAACATTTTAAATTGTTGGAAGTACTTAGTTAACACTTTTCACAACTGTTTAGGCTTTATATTGATAGAAAGGTATATCAGTTTATTAATCTTAACAGTCAGCAATATGTCCTGGATTGATAGAGTGAAGGTTAATTGTCCATTTGTCTGTAATGATAGGTAATGAAACTTTTACAGATAATCTCTCCCCATAAACTATCATCACTTTCCAGATAAAACTAAATCCTGAACAATAAATCTGCCTTTCATTAATACATAATGATGGACTTATTTGTTTATTTACTCTTTGTTTATCCAGAGATGTACTTCTAATAGGAATCTGTAGCCTGCAGGCTTGCTGCAAAATTACATACACAAATCCTACACAAAATTAAATTTAACAAAGCATTTAATTGAATAATTGGGATCACTGCTATAAATTACCTTATCAAATCTTTAGATGAGAGATTTTTGGAAGAAATACAGAAATTTGACCATTTTCCAATTACCATTGTTTCTGATATCTGCCAATATTTTGTAAAAATGTTTATATAACCAAAAAATGTGTTTGATGATAAGACAAACTGCCATAGAGATCTTCTATCTAGAGTTCCATTAGTGCATTTGCTGATAAAATTGTAAACATTACAAAATGCCAAGCTTCTGTTTGACCACAAAGTCATATTTTTTTCCATCTGATTGTTTCCTATTGGAAAATGACTGATAAAATTGAATTTTTTCCTGTGATTAGCAATAAACATTTTAGGGAGTTTTTAGAATTTGTAATGCATTGCCATTCTAAAAAATAATCATTAAAAAGTCTGACTGTTGACCTTCAAATGTGTCCTACAGTTGGGGCATTAGTTTATATCTACTCCGGCAGTGAGGAAAATGCAGGTCATTTAGTTTAATATAGAAATTCATTATTAATCAATTTCCATGTGAAGATTATTGATTGAGATTTTTTTATTCTTGTTTAACATCCAGCAAGCAATATTTCAGCAATATTTAGGATGTGACCATGTAAAGATGCAATTCAGATGGCATGCAAGTGGTAAATGATGTTAAGGTGGACATAGTTTGTTATAGTAATTTATTTGTCATGGATGTCATATTCATATTTTGCTTCCCACCCCAGACACTCTCCACCCCCCAATAAAAACTTGATGTCACTATATAGCTGAAAGGTTGCTAAAAGGGCTTTAACACTATTCAGCATTCAAACAAATACACCAACTTAATTTCTATTCTCCAAGATGTATGTAGTACAATATGACCTTTAATTTGACAGACTCTGATGTTTACCTCAGCACATTATTATATATTACGATATACTAAAATTCAAACATGATATAAAAACTTTTTTGTAGATATCAGTATATCATATTTTGATAAAATATTAGATGTTTTTTTTTAAAAAGATTAGATTAAGAAACATAACAGCTATTTATATTGCATTTTGACATTTCTTGCACACCAAAGGTTTTAACTTCAAATACCACAGTCATTGATATTGAACAGATCTACATAGTTTTTTTCCTATTTTCTTAGGCGTGTCAATTTATGTGAATTCAAAAGATATGATTTTTAAATAGGTGATATATATTTCAAATAAATATCATATCATATAGGTCTTTAGTAGAAGCCAGGAAGAAATAAACAAGGTTGTATTGGTTTTATAATACATAAATCTTATGTATCTTATGTTATATGATCATCAGAATACTTCAACTGGCTATACAAAAAATAATTAACAAGCTAGAACTATAATGGTATACAGAAAATATTATGATAAAAGAACTGGACTGTTTTTTGTTGGTGTTGTTGTTTGGAGGTAACTTGTCCTCTAATTTCTCCTGATTGTCATGTAGTTTTTGTAATTTTGTCTTTTTTTTTCTAACCCTTCAGCAGCCTCTGTAGAATTTAATGAAAATTTATGTACACAAATGATAGTAAATAGATTTGTAGTGGCCAGACATTTTATCTCTTCAAAACAGCTGTTCTTGTATCCTATGGGAGCAGTCATCATATTTTTTTAGCATCTGATAAAACTATTTGAAACTCCTAGTATTTTGTGGTCATGTTTATATTGAAGTCTGTAATTGCTTTGTTAATTTTTGTCTGATTGAGTTTTGTGGTAGGACAGCTGTTGAACTTTAGTTACGATTATCCTTATTTGATTCATTTCCTGAAAGTTTGGAAGTTAAGAATGGTTAAAATATGAAGTTGTAACTGTGTAATAATTTAACTTAGTAACTGTGATTTTAGAAATAGTGTAGTACATGTACAGTTTTGAATGTTTTACCAGACCCCAATTCATGGGCATCAGAATATGTTATACATTAATGAACATGTATATTACATAGACTAAAATCTGTTTGCTAAACATTCAGAAAAATCCAAGTTTCAAGTGCACCTATATTAAGGCAGATACAATGTACTTTAGTATGCTTTTCAAAGACGAAAAATGTACTTTAGAGTGACTACATGTAGAAGAATTGCAAGAAGTTTGTCCTGTCATTCTGTCAGACCGGCATGTGTCTAACACATTACAATGATGTAACAGTGTCTACTAATATGTTTGTATAGGATCTAATTAGACAACAGGAAAACTTAATATATATAATTATCACCACAAGGCTAGTGTTTATACAGACCAGTCTTGATTAGTAGAAATTTGGACAACAATCCTATATACATAGGGCTAATATTTACTGTTTTGTAAGGTTAATATTTACTTTAGGATAAAATGTGCTCAGTTAAATGTTTTAGTACAGAGTTAGTTTTTTTATGGAACTTATTTGATCAATTCAGTAGTGAGTTTTATCTTCTATAGACCTCGACTCTTCTGTGCTGCATTGAGGTTTCTTATCATAGAACTTGCCAGATCTATGCCACAGAGTATTCTGTTTTCTATAGAACTTGCCCAATCGATGCAACATTTAGTTTTGTTTTTCTATAGAACTTGCCAGATCTATGCCACAGAGTATTCTGTTTTCTATAGAACTTGCCCAATCGATGCAACATTTAATTTCGTTTCCTATGGAACTTGACAGATCTATGCCACAGAGTATTCTGTTTTCTATAGAACTTGCCCAATCGATGTAACATTTAGTTTCGTTTCCTATAGAACTTGCCAGATCTATGCCACTGAGAGTTTTGTTTTCTATAGACCTTGCTAGATTTTTGCCACAGAGTTAAATTTCTATAGAAATTGACTGAACAATTCAACACTGAGTTTTATTTTATTTTTTTATTTTTATGGAGCTTGTTTTATCAATGTAACATTGAGTTTCCAATTCTGTAGAACTTGTCCAATCGATGCAACATTGAGTTTTGTTTTATTTAGAACTTGATAGATCTATGCCAAAGAGAGTTTAATTTTCTATAGAACTTGCCTAATCAATGTAGCATTTAGTTGTGTTTCCATAAAACTTGGTAGGTCTATGCCTTGTCAAGCTATGTTTTTTATAGAACTTACCTAATCAATCAGCATTTAGTTTAGTTTCTATGGACTTGCCAGATCTATGCTGCAGAGAGTTTTTTTTTTGCCATAGAATTTGCCTAATCGATGCAGCATTTAGTTTTGTTTCTGTAGAACTTGGTAGATCTATGCTGCATAGCTTTTTGTTTTCAATAGAACTTGCTAGATCTATGCCACAGTTTTTTTTTGTTTCTATAGAACTTGCATGACCTTGGAAGTATTGGAAAGAAATATACATTGCCTTCTTTCCTAATTATTTTCGTACAATAGTAGCATTCAGCAGTCACCTTGTAATGATTCCATAAAGTTTTAAATATCACAATTTTTTTCATGTTTTTAGAATGTTCTCTTTTTCTGTTCAGTTTTCTTATGCTTATTAACAGTATGCATAAAGGTTATACATTTGGGATGATTGAAGGAAAGTGCCCAAACAATATGGCCAAAATCTTTATTACATTAAGTCAGCAATTTCTATGGAAAAAATTATATGGAAAAAGGATACGGTACATGTTTGTTTGCATGGTGTGTGTGTTAACTTGTATGAGCAGACCTACATATGTACAGCTAAGTCTTACCGAATGTACCAATAGAAAGTTAAACATATTTATTAAGGGCATTTTATATAAAATAATTTAATTGTTTAACTTTGTTTTAACTTTTTTAACTCATGCTTAAAAACATTGCATATGAAATAAAGCTATGAAGGGGAGACTTTGAAATGATTCATTGATTCATTGTCATTTCCTGTTGACAAAGCTATGGTAATTATTATGTACTATGTAGTTATGAAAATCCTGGAACCAGTTGGAATTTCCTGCCTGATCCATGTAACAATTTGTATGCTCATTTAAAGAAGGATATTATTTTTTAAATGTGCAAATTAATTACACCTTTTGTGGCACGTGCACTAGTTCAGTGAAATAATGGACAACTGGGTGAATATTACATTTATTTGTACAGTGTGAGATTTAATCTTAACTTGGGGGTGGGGGTTTAAAAACCTAATGTCCAAAAGGGTTAAGTGCTTGCCAAGTATACTATCATTAAGGAATAATGACTCAGTTAATAGGTGGCCTGAATGGTCAAGATATCTAGATGGCCTGACTATTATTTGACTCTTAGAGAACCACTTATTGTTTTTATACCTATCAGTTGAAACAAAGAACAATGATTGATTGTTGTAAAAGTACTTACTACCAGTAATTATTGTTGGTTTTTTTTTTGCTGTGGTTGCTGTTGAAAATACAACACAGATATTTTTATTTCCAATCTTTTGCAGTTTTGTGTTGGTAATTAAGACATAGATACTAACAGAAAGGTTATAAATTCTGCTGCACTTATAACCTATTTTCTTAATTGAATTAGTTTGACATTAACAAATTACCACTAATAATTTTTTTTTCCTTTTGCTTTCATATTCTGAGGGCAAAAAAATAAAGAAATTTGTTGATGATTTTGTTTGTTTACCCCAAAGGTTGAATGAGGTCTCTATGTTATCAAGGTTGTGAACCAAGAGGTCAAAGATTTGTTAAAGGGTCATCAATATTTGTAGAATGTGATTAATTGTTAATTCTTTAATGCCTAGTGCCATTAGGACTGTGAAAGCAGGTACAAAAGATATAAAAGTAATGGCTGACAGCTGGTCACTAGACTTGCCACAAGTCCCATGAATTTTTTTGCTATTCGAGAAATACATCCTTATTATCAACATTTCTTATACAATCCACTTGTACACAAGAAATGTTGATCTCATTATGATTTCATACAATATTCTTTGGGTATACAGGAAGTAATGAAATTCAAGTGCATTATCTTCTAAACACTTATCACTTGGACTAAAGGTCCATGTAAGATTTTATCATCCACTGGCATTCATTACAAATTGTTGAATTTGCCCAAAACCGTGTAACTTAAAACTTGTAACAGCTAAACTGAATCTAAACTGCAAAAATGATCAGCAAGTTACTCTGTTGGGTGACTACTTCAATAAGTTGTTGCCCTGTTATATAAAAAATTTGTCTTATAATTCTGAAAAGTTAAACAGTTAATCACAGAAATGATCAACAAGACTATTTTTCTATTTAACTTTTTTAATGACTCCTTAAATGAGTTATGGCTTGTTTTACACAAAACTATAAAAGCTTGAGTTAAAATCGTAAATTGCAGCATGATCAGTAAGGTCTGCAAGTCTCTTTGTTGGTTTAAAATCTTTAGTTAAATTGATATACCATAAAAAATTCTCTCACTTTTCTTTCTATATTCAAAGGATTTAGTTGTACTAGTATCTATAACTACTCCTTGATCAAATCACAAAATAAGAATCTGACTGGTGAAGCATTAAAGCACAGAAATAACAAAAGTATAAGACCTGTTTCTCCATTAAAACCTTAATTACAACACATGCTTCAGCAGTTAAAACAAGACAGAGTATCATTGTGTTACTGCTTTGAACATTGGTTACTACAAACAGTTCAAAGGTTCTTTTTACCACCTGATTTTCTGTGATGATGGTCTTTTTCTGCCTTATTTATCAGAACACAGTTTATCTATAAAATTGTTAATTGATATTTTCTTGACTAATTAACTCAACCATCAATTTGTGATCACAAACACAGACTTATGTAAGAGTGATTATACATTAAGTAGAATACCATAATGTATGGTTACATAAGCTTGGTATAATTAGGGTACCAGTCCAAGGTGATAATAAGCAGTTCCCTGTTTTATTTATAAAATACAAAGGTCTTATTGTAAATCTTCTTCTTTTTTTAAGATGATTTTTGCTTTGTCATTATGTTTTTAAATCTTCTATTATCTATATACAATATATGCATGTCACAGAACTAAACATTAGGTATATAATTCACGACTCTGTGTATTTTGGACTTATTTGATTATATTATTTAAAAGTCTGAATAAAACATAACACAATCTTGTACATTACTTAAGTATACATGTAATAACTTTGACATTGTTTCCTACACATTTCTCTATTAAGTCTTCCACGGTGATTTTATAAGCACTTTTTGTCTTTCACAACTGTACTCCTACAATTAATAAATCATGTGAATATTTCAAGATCAAAACAATAGCCCAGTCTAAGTATCCTTGACTGTTGATAATTAATTTCCTCAATAATACGGAAATGTAAACCTAAAGTAGAAACAGTTTAATTCTTTTGCCATTTCCTTAACAAAAATATTCCTTATATATAAACAGAAATAGCTGAATAAGGAGGAATATTGCTTCTCTGTCTAGTGTGTGGTTTAGCTTTTTCAAAATAAATTAAAACTTAGAATATCATGGTTATGGTCAGTTTTGACATCTGCTGCATAAATAGTAAGTAAATGATATCATACATGTATTAGATTTTGTTTACATATTCCTGAATTTCTACAAACATGCAGAATTTTTAATTAACTTTGTTTATTTTTATGGCACTTGAAGTAAATATTGGAATGCCTCTTGTATAGTCTAAACTGTAGGTGCAAGTGTAAAATTGTTTGAAGTTTTTTATGATCTGATGTTTATATTGCTTTTATGTTTAAAGTGAAATTATTAAGTTTAAACAAATTTTTAAGCCCTGTAAGACATATGTTGAGATTTATTAGAACTTTTATAGACATGATGTGGTAGGTGTTTAAACACAGAATTTAAAATGGTTGATAAATGATTTGGTTGTTTAGTAAACAGCTGTTAACTACATACTAATTATGATTTATTGTATTGGTGAACATATTTAGGCTTTTGAAACTTATTTTCAATTGTTTTCCTGTGCATTTTTTGCATATAATTAGATTGTTCATCAATAAAGAGACAAGGTATATGTATTAAATATTGGAGACATCTTTCACTTCTGTTGGGTCAGGTTGTCAAGCAACACTCTAAATGACTTTCATAAGAATGTGTACCATATATATATAATGCTAACTACTTTATCTTTATTGTTCATTTAAAAAGCAAAACAACCTACAAACATGTGTTATAATCAGAGGCCAATCCAGAAAAGCTTTAGTTCTAATGAGGTTTCCAACTGAAGTTTTGGTTTTTAATTTATAAGGAAATAACCTGGCTTAGTTTTTGTAGTAAAACCCAATGTTCTTTTGATTTGCCATGTCAGTTTGCCCCAGTTTGAAGTGTCAGTTTTTATTTCATATTCTATTTCAAGCTTCTTTGCATCTCTGGTCAATTAATTTATTATGGATGGTATGAGGTGTGTGTTTTGTCTCTCATCTGATGGAAACATGTGAACTCATTCAGTAAATTTTCTTGGGATTTATTTTATCTACTGGAACACTTATCTTGATTTTAGATATTAAATTCTGTAAACCAAATTTACCTGTATTGGAAGACCAGATTTGAATTGTATGTGTTTTGATTTAATATTTGTTCATCATACTGAAGAAGTGGCCCTTTTAGGTCAGGGTCTGCTTGTGTTGGAATTCTTCTTATATTAGAAGGGAATAGTCTTCAGAGACTGTTTGAATTGAAAGACCACTTTTAATATTTAAAGGTTGTCACCATGTACTGAAAGGCATCATTTTATTGTTTGAAGATTATTTTACCATATTCTTATGTTGTTCTCTGCCAACTTTATAAGAATGGGTGTGGACTTTGGCTTTTTAAATCTTCAACTTCTTTAAGCACTATGAAATGGTATTTGGATTTTTTTGCTCAATTCATCGATGCCAGAAAGTATGTATATAAATGAACACTTAACAGCTCAGACTTTTGAATGATTTTTCAATCAGTAGAGATGAAAATTCCTTTCCAGATACTTGATTTTTTTCAAGAACAAACATGATCAAAGGAAAAGTTTATTCTTGGTGGCATTAGACAAGATACTGAAAACAAATAAAAAATAAATCTAATAAATTCAAGATTGAATTGGAACACCCTTTTATAAAAGTGATAGCTGACTATGTATCTTCTTCTGAATAAACTCTAAAGTAATGAAGTTTGATAACTACAGCTTCAAGAAAGAATGGAATACAAGGTCACATAAGTTTGAAAGATTGGTTTTAAATCTAGACCAGTTCCATAAAACTATTTCAACTGGTTTCTGGAAAAAAGGCATATATAGACATATATATTTTACATGTCTGATATGATTCACTTTCTGAAATATCAGTTACAAATTAGAATTCAAGACAAATACCGATTCTACATGTATAATTTTCTACAAGGTTTCCATTGATTTTCAGATTCTAGCAGTAGTTCCAGTTGGTCCCCCCTGTATGGGGGTGGGGCACATCTAGATCAGGAGGCTATACAGTACATCCATAAGTTTTATTGTAAGGACTGTAGGATGGAAGCAGAAAAGGCTAAAGCTGCTGCAGCTGAGGGGGCATCATCTAAGGAGGGAGAGGAGGAGAAACCAACAAGTCCTCAGTCTACTCTGGAGGAAATGTCCTTACAGCAGAGCATGGATAAAAACAAAGAATGTATGTATTGTCACTGTGTCAAAATTTTCAATTTATCCTTGTTTAAGTGGTGGTTGCTCTGAATTGCTTAAATGAACATATATTTTGTATACAACTGTATAATTTCTATATAATGGAACCTCTGTTTTTTTGCTGCAATCTGTATGTTGGTCTTGCGATAGATAAAAAAATTCTACCAGCAATGACATATTAAGTTTTAGAATGTGCCAGCTATTTATTAAAATGCAGTGTTAATAAAAACTGAATCATTCATTAGTTCCTACATTTAATCCCTTTGACAGACAATATTAGGATATGTTTGGTTGTAATGAGATATCCTTACCTTATATTCTTTCCCATGTGCTTGAACGTGAAATCAAAATTTAAGAAGTTTCTTTTATTTACTTTTTACAATTGTAAAAATAACAAAATCTGTGAAATGTTTGTACTGCATAAAAGAGTTTTTATTTTTATATAAATTTCCAGCTTTAAAGAGGAAATTGATGATGAGGAGGTCTGTTAATGAACTGGTTGACCAAGGAATATATCCACGTAAGTATAAAATTTATAGATTGTTTGAATGGTGTTTTAATGCCACTTTCAGCAATTTTTCAGCTATTTCATGGCGTCCAGTTTTTATTGGGGGAGGAAGCCGGAGTACCCGGAGAGAACCCCCGACCTGCGGTAGGGAAACTGGCAATCCTTGTCAATTAAGATTGGAGTCGAGTACACCCTGCCTGCAGTGAGAATCGAACCCACAATCTCAGTGTTGACAGACCACGTGATCAATAGAAGACGAACTACCTTGACCACTCGGCCACCGAGGCCCCTAAAATTTATAGAAGTTGTTAAGTAAATGCATAGCATTCAAGTTGATAAAAGATGTGTACTGATGCAGAATTAAATATTTCTTATGTACAATCTGAAAAATGTGTGCTGTAAGAGTGACATGTTTGCAGTGTATGGATCTTTTAGTTTTGGACTTCATAAGTTTGATTGATTGAATTTATTGGCTTAATGTCCAGCAAGCTGTATTAAGAAATTGGCAGGTTACTGATAAATTATGAAAAAAATTGATGAGATTTTCAATACAGCATTTTTTTTTAAAGACTAACAAACATAGATTAAGAAATGTTTTTTTAAATTTTGTGGGTTTTTTTTAAATATTTTTCTTAGTGAACAAAATTAAAATACTGATAAAACATAATATTTTGTTATTTGAATAAATAATTACAATAAACACACTGAAATCCTGTGACAGTATTTTGCCCTCTTCTTGAAGTGATATATGAATTGGCCCTAACACAAAAGAGAGAAATTATTTTTATGCTGTTGTTTTAGTGTAATTAGCATGAACAAGTTTGTTGTTTCTTTGGAATTGAACATATTATCTTTGATGATATTGAATTTACTTTCTGTTGAATGGTTTCTACAAGAATAACAAGTTAAAATTAAAGTTTCTTGTACATTTATCACCAAATTCATCAAGCACCCCCACATCTTTTTGAAGTGAAATATGATCAACAGAGATCCATTAAAACAAAAAAACCATGAATTTTTGTTGATGCCAAATTGTTCATCAATATGCAAACATTTTTGAGTTTATTAACTGTTTCTTAATGATAAAAAAATTAACTTAATGTGGTAATAATCATGGTGTTTATTTAATGTACTTATATATTTAAAGCTTTGAAAACCCCACCAGCTTTTGCTGAACAAAGAAAGTCATTAGAAAGAGCTAAGGTAAGATTGAAAAAAGTTCTGGTTTCTCTGCTAGAAGAATAAAACACAGCACAACTCCCCATTGACATTTATAGTACAAAACTGATGTTAGATGGCCAGTAGGTATTGTTCTTTTGTTAACATCTGTGTTTAAGAATTTACAACAATGGCACCTGTGTTAAAAGGAGATCTGATTTTCTTTTAAAGAGATCCATATTCTTTTAAGAGTTGGTGGATTCATAGACAGTAGCCCATTTTAAACTTTGCTTATTTGAAGATGACTTGAAAAAGACAATATTGTTTTGGCCTCATGTCTTGCTTCAAAATGTCTCTTTATTAATATAGCAGTTATTTATAAGTGGTGCATGGTAAACCTCTATGTAAAAGGTATATAAATGTAATGTATTGCACATTAAAGACAAACTGTTGGTTTCACAACAGTGCCAAAATTATGCTTTCCAATTTTAAGAATTCTTTTGGCTCTTTTATGTGTCATTTACAGTACAGTTTACAAAAGAAATGATTTAAAACTCTCAGGTGGAAGCAATGAAGACGGCCATTGAACTTTTATTATGTTATAACCAGTTTATCTGATAGATCCTAAAACAATTGACATTACATAATTATGGAACTGATCTATAACACCTGGGATGCATAAATTTATTGTTTAGTTGGGTTTTATCTGTAAGTAGACATACATTGTCATGGATAAAAACACATTTGTCTTATTAAATCCATGTTCAGTAATAAGAATGTTCACCTAATTACTTAAGTACGCAGAAAAATAATAAGAAACAAAAACAACTTGTTGATGGATCTACAAACAAACAAATGTATCATTTTTGAGCAGATGGAACTAATTTGTTGTCTCTCATAATTTTGCTGACAAGGTATTTTTGCACTGTGGTTAGCAAGCAGAAAATACTCTTTGTTGATTCGAAAAACTTTTTTATGAAATGTCAGGATGGTTTGGTGATGTCATTATGTGGTTTACATCACCATGATGTTTACGCTGTCCTTATCATTCTAATCACTCCTACACTATCATGGTAGCATGGTAATTAGACTTGATTATAAATCAACCCATGGAACATTTTTAACTGTTGACATTTTGCTGCAATTTTTGCATTTGTAAATATGTTTTTCTACTTCACTGCAAAGAACCAGTTTTGTTGTTTTATGATTTGTTTGAACAATTAGATAATTCAGTGCCAGCTTTATTAGATACTCATTGTAGTATTTGTTACATACCTAATCCTACGTCCATACTAATTTGGTATTAAAAATGTATTCAAAAAAGAATTTAAAGAAATAACTAGGTATGGCATCTTGTTGAGGAAAACATATATGTAAAATTAGGAACAAAATTGAGGGTAGTCAAGGCAAAGGTGATGGCAATAACATCTTAATGTACCAATAAGATAAGATTAGATTAAAATCCATGAAGAGCATGAACATACAATACAAATTAAAAAAAGGAAAAGATATTGATTTGTAATATGAAATGAAATTATGTAACATAAAAAAAAAAGTAAAAATTGTAATTATACAATCTAACAATTATTTAAATATAAACAGGATGATGGAATTTGTTAGGAAAATTTGAAGTGAACTTGTGCTTTGACTGTAAATATCTTTGCTTTTAACCAGTCTGTTTAAGAGAAATGAGTTTAGTAATATCTATTTTAGATGTAATTAAAGATTAAATTAATATGCCAGTTATTGTGGTCCTCCTTATAAGCATGTCCACCTGCTATTATGGAATTGTTCCAGGAATTTTTTCCTAATTTTCCAGACATGGGAACTTAGTCATTTTTCAGGACATTTGCAGAAGACATTACCTAATTTGTGTGATCAACTCATCCTTTATTTTTTGACTCAGACTGAAAACTTTCTTCCAACAAATAAAAAACCATTCCCTATTTATTAAGGCACTTGGATTTGCAACACGGCCATTTCAGACTTTTGCAATTTTTATTTAAAGACAAACTTGTCTTCAATACATTGATTCTCTTTCTTGTAAGGCCATCCTATTTTTACACAAAAAATCTTTATAAGGGCCCCGTCACTATGGGACAGAAGCCCTATAATAATTACACTGTCTGTCCGTCGGTGCATCTGTCTGAAACTAATGGTGTCTAGGCTATAACTTCTTTATCTTTGATATTTAATATGTGGGTAGATTATGTCAAGAGGATGTATCCAATGCCATGGTTGATGACACGGAGATGGATACCAAGAGGATGTATCCAATGCCATGGTTGATGACACGGAAATGGATACCAAGAGGATGTATCCAATGCCATGGTTGATGACACGGAGATGGATACCAAGAGGATGTATCCAATGCCATGGTTGATGACACGGAAATGGATACCAAGAGGATGTATCCAATGCCATGGTTGATGACACGGAGATGGATACCATCTCACTGATATCTAGTTTGATATAGGATGTATCCAATGCCATGGTTGATGACACGGAGATGGATACCATCTCACTGATATCTAGTTTGTTATTTAATTGTTGCAAGAGGTTTGCACTTCTTTTTCTAGTATGGTGACTGCCCTTTAAATTTCAATTGAAGGTTTACTAGTATATGTCTTACTGTCATGCATCAACTTAAAACATTGTTTTTTTTTGGTTTTTTTTGCGTTCTTTTTTTTTTATCTGTAAAACTTTTTGTGGATGTACATTGCACCAGTATACATAAGCAAATCTGATTTCTTTGAATCTGTAAAAGCCATATCATCTGATAAATGATCATCTCCATGCAACGTGTCCCTTAAAATACATGTGTTATATACTAATTATGAATATTATATCTGCAAAGAACTACAGTGACACCCACTAGAAAAGTTCACTTGTACTTTGAAGTAATCTTCTATCTGTAATTTGTATATAATTAACCATATTGTGTCTGTTACAATTCAGGTTAGTTCAGTGTAATGCTTTTAATCTCACATTTAAAAACATGATGATGTTTACCTGTAAGAAGATGTAATCATGTTAGATTTTTATTCCCCTTCCTGCTTGCCAAAGTGGACTATCTGTCTGTCTGTCAGTCCATCACACATGTTTTCCAGATTTTTCTAAATGATTGCAGTTTGAGCTGCTGTTTATTGAAATTATGGTTGCAGATTTTGGATAATCTAGATTTCTTTTAATATGAACATAAGCACAGCCTAAATGGGAGCACCGAACATTCATGATTCATGACGTTACTTTAATTTGGAGCATCCTTACAGTGCCTCTGATTTTCTGACATCTTTCATTAATGGTGACATATCACATGAATGTCATATGATTGTCCTTTTTTAAATAGACAGTTTCAGAGATCTGTTGTTATTTTCAAACAAAACATTTTTTATTAATGTCAAATCTATTTTTAAGTCTAACTTTTAACAAAATAATTTTAGAGCTTTTCTCCATTCACTTTGTGACAGTTTTTTTACAACATGAACTTCTGGACCAAAAAAATCAATATCAGCATCAGGCAGGTTTTTATACAGAATGCTGCAGAGCTTTTAGGCATTGCGAGCTGTGCTTGCTATAAAAATCTTAAGCATTTGGATAGTCTCAATAAGTGTCCACTAACCACGTAGAAACATTAGTATTTAGATAATCCTTATTGTCAGTTCAAAGTAAGTGTAAGCACATAATGTGAGTGGTTGTTAAAGTGTTAATTAAGGTGAAAATGCCAATGGTTTGTTGTTAAGAGTTATTACCTTGAAGATTACTGAATGGAATTCTCTTGTCTTCAGAAAGATCTAGATTTTTATTGATAAAGTTAAAATAAACTTTGAAATTCTAAAAACACCACATTATTGTCAGATATAGTTCAACTGTTGGGAACCTGTTTTCTGGATATCAGAGAGAGTTCATTTACCTTGTCAATTTATCATCAAGGAAAGTAAGGTATACAAAAAATTGATGAATGTATTAAGAATATTGGATACACCATCAGTATCCTGGTCGGGGGGACTATAGACAAGAAGGCCAGTAAAAATTCCCGTACTGCCCAATTCAAACAACATGTGGATACCCCTAAAATAACAATTAAGATATTTGATTATGAAATTTAGAAAGGTGCTTGTAACCAAAAATTAAGATTTCCCTTATGTTACTGTGGATAATGTTATTATGTGCACTCAGTTGTACTATTCAACAGTTATATAGGAAACGAGTATTTTAACAAAAACTTGATCTTAATGAAACAATACATTATTTGTGTCTATATATCGCTTATAATAGTTTATTATTTACAATACTTATTTGGAGGCTTAATTTTTTTTAAGTGCTACTGGTAAATCCTTTCCGGATTAAACAAAGTGTTTACAAGTGACTTACTACTAGTATTTGGCTTACAAAACTTATGTTTTGTTCACCATTTAAGCAGTAGTTTGGTGAAGCAATTATTGAAAACTCGTGTCCAGTCTTTTATCCTAACAGAAACCAGCATTTATATTAATATTTTGGTCACTGACCTTGCCTTAACAAGGTCATGAAGATTTTTCATATGTAACTAATTATTTTTTCTCCATACCTTGCACAGATCTGTAACAGTCTGTAACTATTTATTATGAAGCATTTCATCAGTGGTTTGGCATACATCCAGAGCTATAGATGATGCATATATGTTACTTTTTCATTTATTTTCTGAAGTTACATTTGCAGAAAATATTATAATCAAAGTCGATGGCTATTCCAGATGACTGTTTCTAGTACATCTTATATCATCATAGATTATTTTATGTTTGAACTCTTTAAATAGCTGATAACAGGGTTCCTTGGCTGCAAATTTCTTTGCATATAGTCTGCTTTTGACATTACATGGGGTTTTGCTTGTATTTGACTTGAAAATATCAAAATAAATCATTTAAAAATAAAAAGTCCAAGGATAACAGAAAATCAAAACTGCTGGTAATTGTTCCTATGCTGTTATGTAATTTAGTAATGACCTGTTGACCTTTCAGTCTGTCCAGAAATTATCATTACATATCATTGAACTTACACCATCATGATGCTGTATGTAGGTTAGGTTGTCTGGGCTTTCAAGAGTTGGCATATACTACTACATTTACAGTTACCTTCTTTCTTTGCTCTTATCTGTCCAGCTGGGCATCCTTGACCTTGAAAAAAGCTACTGTTAATTTCTTATTATTATTTATATTGTCAGTTCAGCCTTTTTTTTAAACATATGCTAAGAATAATTAAATTGTTTGTGTCTCACTGGTTGTTTGTCTATTGTTCTGATAGTCCATGGACTTTAAGTCAAGTCATGGGTCACAGTGATAGTTTCTCTGTAAATAATGTTGTGTTATATGAGAGCAAATTAAACTTTAATTAATTATACTTTAAAATTGGTATTGTTTTTTTACAAAAATATCCCACCTTTGCCTCACTTTTAATATGGCTTTAACTGTAATTCACTAAAAAATCATTTTGGATAAATATTTCTTAATCAAATAAACTGAGTGTTCATTGCTTTATTGTGTGTAGAATGACTAACAATTAACATAGATTTCTATAAATAGCACAGATTTAGGAGACAGTAGACAATTTCTTTGATATCTTTTTCTGCCAATTGATTTAGGTCTTGTCAGAGAATGCAGCATATATACAAGTTGCATCCAATAAATAAAACATTTTACATGTTCCTGTTATGCAAATCTTAATATTTGTGTTAATGCTACTAGTATGCTGCTGTCACTTATTATTGGGTAATAATTTCTATTCTCGTACAAGTATATTAGCATTTATTATTAAGTTGACATTTTTCATAATTCACAATAAAATTGGACACATGGTTCAGAGTCATATTGTCAATGTCACTGTATCATTCAACATTTGTTTTTAGGTTAAGTATTTTTATAGATACATTACACTGCAATATCATTCTATCAGTTTGAGCCGTTCTGTGGGCAGGGTGTGCAGGACTCTAATCTTGATTGACAAGTATGGCCCTTTTTCCAGACATAGGTTGGGGGTTTTCATCAGGTATACAGGCTTCCTTCACCAATAAAAACTGTATACAATGATATAGCTGAAAAAATGCTTCAAGTGGCATTGAACCACAAACAACAAACAGATCTTTCAAATTTTAAGCACTAATTTCCCTTATACAAATTTCTCTCTTGGGATTTAAAAACTTACTATTTCTGAGACTTTCAATTACTGGATTTTGTAATGTTTAGATCTATGTTAGGTGGATTATACCTTTTAGTCGGTCACATTCAGTTGTCTTTGGCAGTGTAACTGAGCATTTGTTAATAACAGTCCAGAAACTTGACATTTATCTATTGTTTGTCAAAATGGTAATCATTCAGACTCCAACAAAATACAATTAGATTATAATAATGTGTGAAGAACAAGATTATTGTTATTTTTCTTCAAAGTAACTTTTTATCTTATGTGTTAGGAAACCTGCTGTTTAATCAATATTACCGAATTCATGTCCTTGAGTTCTAAAGACGAGGAATTTTGGCAGAATTTCTGCAATTGTTTATACATATTGTACACCCACATACAGGTTGCTATCAGACAGTTATGTCTTCAGTGATCTAGATACAAAGGTTTTATGATTGAAGTGACATACTGCTTATATTATAAATTAATTTGTTTATGATGCTAATTTGAACTCTTTTTAAAGTTTAAAATTATCTTTGAAAAATAAAATTTCTGTATAAGATGGTTGAGGGGAAAGACATACAAGAATCCATCTGCCAATTTGTTCTTTATACGTACATAACGTACCAATTTAATGCATGTCTTCTAATTTAAGGTAGAGGTGCTGATGTAACCGTGGATAATTAGATGGTTGTCATTTTTCCACCTATGTTTTTGTGTGTCATTATAAAGTTAAGGACAAAAGTTTATGAAGAGGGGAACAACTAAACACATCACAATTCAATCACACAATTAAGACATAAAAAAACAAAATCTCCAAAAAAAAATTTTTTTTAAAACAGCAAAAGGAAAAATATAAGGGGATAAACTACAGACATGGAATCGTCTCATAATACATTACATGGTTTTATGTGATCACTGACCACCATATTGAAGCCCCAACAATATCGACCAATAGAAAGATTAACCCCTGCTCACATGCGATGGAACAGTAACATACATATGTGGGCAGGATCCCTTATGTCATACCTTCCTCTACAACAATATAAACCTGTAGAAAGACTATCACCTTCTAACATGCAGACAACTACACAGCGTTCGCACAGGTGTTTGAAAACCTGGAAAGTACATGAAATTAAAATTTGAAATTAAGGCCTTAAAAGTACTTAAAATTCAATTTGAGGTCCTTAAAACTCCTTGAAAACCGAGTATTTTGCAGATGAATTTTAGTCACAGTGAGCAATGGAGAAAGTATATTTAAAGAAGTTTGAAATAATGTTGATATGTTGATGACATTCCTAGAAAATTAATTTAACTAAAGAATGTTTGCTCTTCTACAACAATGTACAACAAAGTTCAGAACCAATCATATGCATTTAAATTGTCCATATCAGTTGATTTCTGGTTCTTAAAAATTTGGAAATAGGTCCTTTAAAATCCTTGAAATATCCTTGAATTTTGTGGTAAAAAATGTGTATGAACCCTGTACACAACACAACTTACCTGGTGGAACAGTAACAGGGGTGGAGGGGTGGTGAACAAGTTATATCTTGCTAAACTTTATTATTAGCCCTAACAATACAAGTAGAAAAGCCAACACCTACAAACATACAGACAACTACACAATACAATATGATTTAAATATTCTGTCTTGGAACAGGGACACAAAATTATTTTAAAGGTTTGGCATGATATGTAAATTGTGTAAATCTGCCTTTATGTTGTCTTTGTCTCTTCATAGAGACTTGTTTAATGATAGGTACATGATGTGTGCATAATATGACACATTACAGGTATTGAGGCAGGACTGAGTGAGGTGGCATAATATATGACACAGCAGAGTTGGTCACTCTGGTTCTTTAAGTATATTTGTGCTTTTCTTATACTCTTCCATCAGATTTGTTTAAAGGTATTGTGTTCTTGACAGTTAGCATGGCATAGACAATGCCTACCACAATAAACACAAACTTTCATTGCAAATAAAGCTATTCACCTGCAAATGAAAATAAAATCAGTGTTGAACCCTAAGGTTACAAAATATGTCTTGTCAAGATTTTTTTTTCTTGAAAAAACATTAGCAAGCACTCTTTTATTTACCTGTAGTCGAACATTGTTATTAAAAGCATAGATCAATGCATTCCATTGGAGAACATATTCATGTGATCAGAGACTGTACCATATGTTATAATCATACACAGTCAGTGTAAATTAGTACAGAAAATGCCCATCAATCCTTATCTACTGTTTTCATTACATTATATTTATCAATAATGAGCAAATATTTCACATTTTTTGTAAACCATTTCCATGTCTTTACTAATCATATTAAAGCTGGTCATATATGCTTTGTTTCTAGATTTATGTTAAAATAATAATGTAGAAGCAGAAATACATGTATTTGTCACATATCTTAAAGTTCACAAAAAACCTTTTGTCAAGTTACATAGTAGACATAGAGGATCTCTAAACAGATAAACACAAGATTAATTTGATTAACCAAAAGAGCTCAAATAAGCCGTGGCAATAACATAATAAACAACACTGCTTTATATGAAGGATATTTTAGGAAAAGATTTAAGTTTTCCAAATTTCTATCCTATTGCAAGGTTATTGAACATTTTTGTTGGACTTATTTTTGTTGCATGTTTTTTTTTTTCGTAATGTTTTTTTGTCAAGTTATTATCATTTAATGTAATTACTACAGCAATGTTTGTTTTAAACAATCAATTTGGATGGCCATGATGTGTTGGATATTTTACCAGGAGCAAGAGTTGTATATAATCTTTAAACAGCCACAGAATTTAGTGATTTTTATTTTAAAAAATTATAATCAAATGTAATTAATTGTATTTTAAGCTCAAATTGTTAGAATTTTTGTATTGTGTGTGTCAGTTAATATTTACCAGTGGTTTGATTTCTAGTTTGTTTACAAAGTGAATGACGCTTGTCCTGTTTGAAGTTGAATTAGCTAAATCCCCCATTAAACCAATGATTGTTACGTAAGATAACAGATTAAGAGCATTCTTTTTACATTCATTAAAGCTTGTATCTTTAAAAGTGCAGAAAAAGTAGTGCACATTGATTAATCAGTGCCAAACATGTTTTACAAATAATTAACTCCAATTTTACACCAGCTTTACCTTTGTTAAATGTAACTAATCACAGATTGTTAAGTCTGACCAAACAGTTTATTTTTACATGCTTGTAATTTGGTTTGCAGTGGTATCTTTAAACAGTTGATCGGAACAGGATTTTTAAGAATTTCTCCATGGAGATAATTTGGAACTTTAGACAATAAAATTTGTAATAAGGTTTTAGAAGTTAAGATTCTTTTATTTTATGTCATTAAATTACCTATTTATTGACATTTTTTTAAAAGAAAGCACATAAAACATTAAATACACAGAACAAAAGTATATTTCATGGTGAGGCCTCATTGGCAGAGTGGTTAAGGTACTTCATTTTCCATTTATTCATGTGGTCTGTTAACAGTAAGGTTGCGGGTTAGAGTCTCACTACAGGCAGGGTGTACTTGACTCCAATCTTAATTGACAAGGATTGCCAGTTTTCCTAGGGAAGCTTTAGGTTTTCTTCAGGTTTTCTTTGGGTACTCCGACTTCTTACCCAATTAAAGCTGGATGCCATGATATACATGTAGCTGAAAAGTTGCCGAAAGTGGCATTAAAAACATTCAAAGAAACAAAAACCAATATATTTCATGGTAGCAATATGTCATGCAAGTACCATATGATGTCATAAACCATACAGAGATACTATAAATATGTACTACATGTGAACTTATGTCTGCTCAGGAAATGACTAGGTCCCATCACTAAACAATGGAAAGGAATTGTTTTCCAGCTGTGGATAGACAACAAGTCTCATGTGTTATTGTTTTATAATCATTCACACTTCATTTCCTATTGATATCATGAACAGCAGGGAGTTTCTGTTTATTTTGGTATCTGTACACAATATATGTATTTTATTAAGAGTCAAATCATATCTTATGATCTAAATGCTACCTGTCAGTGTTAAGCCTGTTAAAATTGTACTTTGTAATATCATGCAGTATTGAGTTATATATTTAATTGTTTATTGAGGAACATGTAAAAATTAAGAAATAATTCATGGAGGCTGTGGTAAAACAATGATAAATCACAGCCTCCGTGAATTATTTCTATTCTAATAAGACAATTAGAGTACATTTATAATATTTTCGTACCTATAGAAAACATCATTTCCGCCATAAACCGGCTGTTCCGTCAATGTAACACACAATATATTGCAACGGATAATTATAGCGCGTGTCGCTATTTATACGATTTATACGTCATATGCAATAGCTTTTTGGTGGGAGTTACAGTTTTGTAATTGGAACAGCCATTTAAAACACGCCCTTTTCAGCGCGTGTTGCTCATAGATAAATAATTTTTTTACCACAGTTGTGTCTCAAAGCCTTTAAAGCACGTCATATTAGAATATTCACTACACAACTAATAGACAGTGTTTAATGATAATTATTTATTTTAATATTGACTTTCTCACATGTAATTTTTTAGTTGAAACTAGTGTTTGTAGGAGCATATATACTGCAAGTATGTCTAAATCTCATTACTTGATACACCCCTCCCAACACACACACACACACAAAGGTAGTTAAAAGGGTACTAGCAATATATGCTACATCAGCATGTCTACAATATAATCACTATTGGCATGTTACCTGCAGGTACTTGTCATTACATTGTTAAGTCAACACAAGGAAGCTTTTGTCATTATCATGATCAGCAGAACATGCTATGTCTGTCAGGTGGAGTTACTGTAGTTTTTAATCAGGTGTATATTTTGGTGCTTGTAAAGGTACTAGTTTCTGAAATTAGTTGACAATAAAAGTTTGAAATTTCAGACAGAATTCATTTAAACTTCCAGATCATTGTGCTTAGAAATGTTACCAAATTAAATAAAAGTTCCAGGTTGTCACATATTGAATTAATTAAAAAGTTCAATATTGTCTCATACTAAATTAAATACAAGTTTCAGGTCGTTGGAAGCTTCTGTAATGTGTATTGTATTCCATAGAAATTGAAGAACATATAATGGCCTGTAGGTACATGCATTTGATTCAGACTTGTACAGCTTGAAGCGTTTATCATGCAATCTGCATATAAGAGGTTAATATGTTTCCAACATTGCATTTTCAAGGCATTTATGGGTATGCCCTCCAGTGTTAAGATATAACCCCTTGAGGAGGCAGCTTGGGTTTGATTTTATCTGACATGATAATTGATTGTGTGTTAATTGACATGAATATTTGTGGAATTAACAAATGAAATGTGTTGACAAATAAATTAGTGGAAGAAAACCATATCTGCTTGTTTGATTCATTTATGATTGATATTTGTGTGGTTTCAATATAAAGACAAAAATTACATGAAAATAATGTTTGATAAAGAGTCCACTGTTCTGGGACCCTTGAAGTCTAGCTCTTTTAAAGATAATTTCCAACTTTTCAGATTGTGAAAATCTGATAGGGAAACTAACACCCATTCTGTAAACATAAACAGTTCTGTTGAATTGATATAATTGCAGACTTGTATTTACTATAAATTCACATGTATCAGATAAATAATAAACGTGACACCCAGCTCTGATATTTCAAATTTCATAGATTTTAAGTGCTAACTTATGTTTACTATTAATCAGATTAAAATCAACAATTATTGACAGATATGATGCATTTTGTGTGCATCTGTTTTAACAAATTCCAGGACAGAGATCAGATCTGATTAAAATTTTACCTGTTTTGTTGTATACATCTTTATGGCTTTCCACCCAAGAAAAAAAATCTGCAAAGTTTGGTACATCTGGTTTTAGGTAATAATGAAATCTATTGTAAAATTAGATGCCTGGTTAATCCTTATAAATTATGATAAGTAACATATGGCCTTAGTTACTATCCTTCATATGATGAGAAGATAATATAATTAAGGTATAACTATATGAATTGGGAATCTCCTGTAGGGCTAGCCTTTCTGCCATCAGAACCAACAGTACAATGGTAGGTATAGGGACTGGGGAATCTCCTGTAGGGCTAGCCTTTCTGCCATTAGAACCAACAGTACAATGGTAGGTATAGGGACTGGGGAATCTCCTGTAGGGCTTGCCTTTCTGCCATTAGAACCAACAGTAAAATGGTAGGTATAGGGACCAGGGAATCTCCTTTTAGGGCTAGCCTTTCTGCCATCAGAAACACAGTACAATGGTATGTATAGGGACTGGGGAATCTCATGTAGGGCTAGCCTTTCTGCCATCAGAAACACAGTACAATGGTAGTTATAGAGACCAGGGAATCTCCTGTAGGGCTAGCCTTTCTGCCATTAGAACCAACAGTACAATGGTAGGTATAGGGACTAAGGAATCTCCTGTAGGGCTAGCCTTTCTGCCATCAGAACCACAGTAAAATGTTAGGTATAGGGACCAGGGAATCTCCTGTAGGGCTAGCCTTTCTGCCAATAGAACCAACAGTACAATGGTAGGTATAGGGACAAGGGAATCTCCTGTAGTGCTAGCCTTTCTGCCATCAGAACCACAGTACAATGGTAGGTATAGGGACCAGGGAATCTCCTGTAGGGCTAGCCTTTCTGCCAATAGAACCAACAGTACAATGGTAGGTATAGGGACTGGGGAATCTCGTGTAGGGGTAGCCTTTCTGCCATTAGAACCAACAGTACAATGGTAGGTATCGTGACTGGGGAATCTCCTGTAGGGATAGCCTTTCTGCCATTAGAACCAACAGTACAATGGTAGGTATAGGGACCAGGGAATCTCCTGTAGGGCTAGCCTTTCTGCCATTAGAACCAACAGTACAATGGTAGGTATAGGGACCAGGGAATCTCCTGTAGGGCTAGCCTTTCTGCCATCAGAACCACAGTACAATGGTAGGTATAGGGACTAAGGAATCTCCTGTAGGGCTAGCCTTTCTGCCATCAGAACCACAGTACAATGGTAGGTATAGGGACCAGGGAATCTCCTGTAGGGCTAGCCTTTCTGCCATCAGAACCACAGTACAATGGTAGGTATAGGGACTAAGGAATCTCCTGTAGGGCTAGCCTTTCTGCCATTAGAACCAACAGTACAATGGTAGGTATAGGGACTGGGGAATCTCCTGTAGGGCTAGCCTTTCTGCCATTAGAACCAACAGTACAATGGTAGGTATAGGGACTGGGGAATCTCCTGTAGGGCTTGCCTTTCTGCCATCAGAACCACAGTACAATGGTAGGTATAGGGACCAGGGAATCCCCTGTAGGGCTAGCCTTTCTGCCATTAGAACCAACAGTAAAATGGTAGGTATAGGGACAAGGGAATCTCCTGTAGTGCTAGCCTTTCTGCCATCTGAAACACAGTACAATGGTAGGTATAGGGACCAGGGAATCTCCTGTAGGGCTAGCCTTTCTGCCATCAGAACCACAGTACAATGGTAGGTATAGGGACTGGGGAATCTCCTGTAGGGCTAGCCTTTCTGCCATCAGAACCACAGTACAATGGTAGGTATAGGGACCAGGGAATCTCCTGTAGGGCTAGCCTTTCTGCCATCAGAACCACAGTACAATGGTAGGTATAGGGACCAGGGAATCTCCTGTAGGGCTAGCCTTTCTGCCATCAGAACCACAGTACAATGGTAGGTATAGGGACTGGGGAATCTCCTGTAGGGATAGCCTTTCTGCCATTAGAACCAACAGTACAATGGTAGGTATAGGGACTGGGGAATCTCCTGTAGGGCTAGCCTTTCTGCCATCAGAACCACAGTAAAATGTTAGGTATAGGGACTGGGGAATCTCCTGTAGAACTAGCCTTTCTGCCATCAGAACCACAGTACAATGGTAGGTATAGGGACCAGGGAATCTCCTGTAGGGCTAGCCTTTCTGCCAATAGAACCAACAGTACAATGGTAGGTATAGGGACTGGGGAATCTCCTGTAGGGCTAGCCTTTCTGCCATTAGAACCAACAGTACAATGGTAGGTATAGGGACTGGGGAATCTCCTGTAGAAGTAGCCTTTCTGCCATCAGAACCACAGTACAATGGTAGGTATAGGGACCAGGGAATCTCCTGTAGGGCTAGCCTTTCTGCCAATAGAACCAACAGTACAATGGTAGGTATAGGGACTGGGGAATCTCCTGTAGGGCTAGCCTTTCTGCCAATAGAACCAACAGTACAATGGTAGGTATAGGGACTGGGGAATCTCCTGTAGGGCTTGCCTTTCTGCCATCAGAACCACAGTACAATGGTAGGTATAGGGACCAGGGAATCCCCTGTAGGGCTAGCCTTTCTGCCATTAGAACCAACAGTAAAATGGTAGGTATAGGGACAAGGGAATCTCCTGTAGTGCTAGCCTTTCTGCCATCAGAAACACAGTACAATGGTAGGTATAGGGACCAGGGAATCTCCTGTAGGGCTAGCCTTTCTGCCAATAGAACCAACAGTACAATGGTAGGTATAGGGACTGGGGAATCTCCTGTAGGGCTAGCCTTTCTGCCAATAGAACCAACAGTACAATGGTAATGGTAGGTATAGGGACTGGGGAATCTCCTGTAGGGCTAGCCTTTCTGCCATTAGAACCAACAGTACAATGGTAGGTATAGGGACTGGGGAATCTCCTGTAGGGCTAGCCTTTCTGCCATCAGAAACACAGTACAATGGTATGTATAGGGACTGGGGAATCTCATGTAGGGCTAGCCTTTCTGCCATCAGAACCAACAGTACAATGGTAGGTATAGGGACCAGGGAATCTCATGTAGGGCTAGCCTTTCTGCCATTAGAACCAACAGTACAATGGTAGGTATAGGGACTGGGGAATCCCCTGTAGGGCTAGCCTTTCTGCCATCAGAACCACAGTAAAATGGTAGGTATAGGGACCAGGGAATCTCCTGTAGGGCTAGCCTTTCTGCCATCAATATTGTAATCCCCCTGGCTGTTTAATATTAACATGCTATGCTATTCTATGAAATGCAGTGCTATGAAATATTGGCCTACAGCAATCCTTTGTGCTGTTGAAATAATACATCTTTTAGCAGTCCAAAGTGCAAAAAAATATTGACTCCACAGTGTAAGATAGACAAAGTAATTGTAGCAGTGCTAAATAAGTAGATTTATTACTAGACACTATAAAACTGCAGTACTGTTATTTTTCCAGTTTGTTTGTTCAAAAGATGGGTATTAGGTATTAGATGCCTTCCGTTTTTAACCTGTTTTTTTTTCTATTTTCAGACAGGGGATTTACTGAGGTATAAAATCTCACACAGACCAGACAGAGAACAACTTGTACAACAGCACATTCTAGAAGGTAGATTGCTGTGGTTCCCTCAATACCTGTATACTCATAAAATACACATTTTATTTGACATTACTCACAGTGTCATAAGACATCTTGTTAAGTAAAACAGATTGCCTTCTAAATTCCTGCATGCTAATAATTATAGTACTTAAAAGATCCAGCAATTAAACTAAGTTGACAAAATTTTCCACCAATCAAAGGGTGGGGTTTTGGTGTTTTTTTTAATACAGACCTTTTTTATGTAAAAATTAATGCTAGAAACAAATGTATTGTTACATGTTAACACTTAGAGCCAGCCTCTAAATGAGTAAATCTGTTACATGTTAACACTTAGAGCCAGCCTCTAAACGAGTAAATCTGTTACATGTTAACACTTAGAGCCAGCCTCTAAACGAGTAGATCTGTTACATGTTAACACTTAGAGCCAGCCTCTTAATGAGTAAATCTGTTACATGTTAACACTTAGGGCCAGCCTCTAACGAGTAAATCTACCATAACACTTATAGAGCCAGCCTCTTAAGGAGTAAATCTGTTACATGTTAACACTTAGAGCCAGCCTCTAAACGAGTAAATCTGTTACATGTTTACACTTAGGACCAGCCTCTAAATGAGTAAATCTGTAAAATGTTAACATTTATAGAGACAGCCTCTAAACCAGTAAATCTGTTACATGTTAACACTTAGGGCCAGCCTCTAACAAGTAAATCTACCATAACACTTATTGAGCCAGCCTCTTAAGGAGTAAATCTGTAACATGTTAACGCTTAGAGCCAGCCTCTAAATGAATAATCTGTAAAATGTTAACACTTAGAGCCAGCCTCTAAATGAGAACATCTGTTACATGTTAACACTTAGGGCCAGCCTTTAAACAAGTAAATCTGTAAGGTATTTATGCCAAAGAAAAAACTATCTAAAATAACATTGCTTTAAAATTACTGCAAATAAGTTTGAAATCTTGATGAAATCATGAAAATATTATTGTACCATTCTATCCTCATTATATTCCCACATGTTTGGGAATGTCATGAATTATCGTTCCAAATTAAAATTTAGATAACCATGGTCATTGTTAAATTTGACGCAATAGATGGAAATGTAACTTTTACATTTAAGATGTAGAAAAAGACTAAAAAACAACATTTCATCAGTAAAATGTGATAAACTTGATAACAGTAATACAGTTATACACATTTTGGGTAATTTTTTTGACAGTTGCCTTGAATTATTGATCAAAGGACAGACAATACATGTACATGTATCAGATAATACTTTTATATCAGATTTTACCTTGACCTTAAGGAAATACTCTTAAACTTTTTGCCCCTGTAATGAAAGGTGCAAATCAGATTGTAAAAATAGGCAGAAGAAATATTTGTGTTGATAGCTATTAACTTGTATATGTCATTGTAAATTCTGAGATAATGTATGAATATCTCCATTGGACAATGCCAAAGAATATAATTTGCCAAAGTTTGGAACACAACCAAAAACCTTGAGTACTTGATTAAGATCAGACATATTTCCATTCTTATTTATCAGTTGATGGAACTCTATTAATTAAAGAAAACTTAAACTCGTATTATCATAACTTTTTATTCAGCTCTAACAATCTACCATTTTTAAGATATTCGAATGGTATATAGAAAAGATTCTTTTTGTATGTGCTGTTATTAAATGTGCTGATATGTTATCAGAAAAAAATGTGGGAGGAAGCTATTTATCAAAAAAGTTAATATTCATTATTTAATCGAAAATATTGATGGCAACACAAACAAGTATGTATGATTAACTTGAAAGGTGTACATCAGAAGGTACCTATAATAAACTCAGCATCTTTCTAAGGTTCTTAGTTTTAACCAAAAATCAATCATCTTAGAACACAAATTGTTTCAACCAGGGACAAAAAAATAACTATATTATGAAATTAAACATTTTGTAAAATGAATGAATAAAATGGAGTTGTTGAAGATGTTTTTGTTGAGATTCATCAGAATGTCAACAGCGCCCCGTCTGTCTATGGGACAGCACTCAGTTTGCAAACACTTTTAAAAAAATCCAAACCAGCATTCTGATCATGTAAACATAACATGCAAGTCTTGTTTTTGGTATAAAAATGCTGACTTGGTATCAAATAACAAAATGTTACTACAAAGACAGTACTTTGATATCAAATATTCTAAAACAATAACTTTAAAGAAGTTGAACTTTCGTCTGCCCTTTTTGCACTGGCAAGCTATGCAATGGTTGGTTGCTTGTGAATTCAGATAGGAATGAGGCCACATACATCATACATGGTTTAATTGTATGTCAGAGCATCATCAGGATTAAGACCTATGATTAATTAAAAAAATTAATAACAAATCTCTATACATCAACATCTACTGCCAGTAACAATAAGACATTGTACAGATTAATGGAATTCAGAGTTTTACCTTTTTGTACTTATTGACTGTCCCTGTACCAATCATTTACTTAAATCAGGCTGGTTGCATGTCCTTGTCCACTCATTTACTGAAATAAAAATAAAGCTATTGACTGGTTGCCTGTCCTTGTTCCACTCATTTACTGAAATCAAATTAAAGCTATTAGCTGGTTGCCTGTCCTTGCTCCACTTATTTAATTGAATCAAATTACCGGTAAAGCTTCTGACTGGTTGCCTGTCTTTGTCCCACTCATTTACTGAAATCAAATTAAAGCTATTAGCTGGTTGCCTGTCCTTGTTCCACTCATTTACTTGAATCAAATTAAAGCTTCTGACTGGTTGCCTGTCTTTGTCCCACTCATTTACTGAAATCAAATTAAAGCTATTAGCTGGTTGCCTGTCCTTGTTCCACTCATTTACTGAAATCAAATTAAAGCTATTAGCTGGTTGCCTGTCCTTGCTCCACTTATTTAATTGAATCAAATTACCGGTAAAGCTTCTGACTGGTTGCCTGTCTTTGTCCCACTCATTTACTGAAATCAAATTAAAGCTATTAGCTGGTTGCCTGTCCTTGTTCCACTCATTTACTTGAATCAAATTAAAGCTTCTGACTGGTTGCCTGTCCTTGTCCCACTCATTTACTGAAATCAAATCACTACCACTTGTTCTACTCATTGCTTCTAAAACATTATACATGTATTAAGACAATTTAGTCAAGAAATTCTAAAGTGACTTCTGTTTCCTACCACTTTCTGTGTTTCATACAGGACATGGCAAATTAGCTGAAATTTCACAGTAGGTACTCCCAAGTAAAAAAATATTGTAAAATGAAGAAAAAATTAGTGGGGGTTTTTTTTGCAAGATTTTTTATGTTTTGACTGGATGCCATGTAAAACTCCTTTCAAGCAAACAAACAGTTTTTTACAGAACGATATGTAATCTTTACATTAAGAACTGCTGGGATTGTAATCTTTACAAATTGCTTGGGAATGTTTAGCCTATTCTACACCATTTAACATATTAACATTGCATGTTCTTTTTGCTGCCTTAATTTTTCATTTACCACTAAAATGCTTTTTTCAATCAGGAATGATTCTGGGTCATCCTGGTGTTTATGCTGATGCCTTTAACACCTTTCTGGCAGAGGTCATCGCACCTTGTGTAGAGGTGAAATATAATGAATGAGCAATATGGAACAGATTCCTAAATCATCAACATACTTTGATGATGACATTCCTTATTGATGCAGTGTAAAACACATTGACAGTTGATCTGGTTTAGACAATAAAATCTGTCATTACTTTTTGCCTTAATTATCTATACACACGTAACTCAGCCAGTTTTAGTAATCTAAAATATTCAGAGGTTATTCAAAGTCATGCTTATGAAGTCTTTCTAGAAGTTTTTGACACCTTTTGGGACCTAGAAGGAGTACATGTAGAAAAACTAAAGCTACCAAAAACTGAGATGCAGCTTTAAAGTTTCTATGCCTGCCAAAAGAAAAAAAAAACAGTAATCTATACAGCATTGTTCAAGATAAAGATATAACCTAACAGTGTAAATGGTTTTTATTTTTTGGTTATTTTTTGTGTAACAACTATTATTGAGTGTTTAATTGTGTTTTATCCCATGTTATTGAAAAGGGTGTCCTTGGAATGCTGGAGATAAACCAAACATTGCATGATTTGATGATCCCTTTTCAGATACCAAAATTGATCCATCTCTGCATGAGAGACAACGTTTGTTGAAGCGTGCTCGACTTGTAGATGATCTCAATGACAAATTAAACCACCGACCAGGACCATTGGATCTTATGAAGGGAAACATATTAAAAACTGAAGATGACAAATTTATGGAAGCTCTTCAAGGTAGCTTTAATACTGTGTTATTGTACACAAAAATCAGTCAGTTTGAAAGCTAATACACATTAGTGGTATCATTTGTTGGAAAATCACATCCAGTCACATTCTTGCTTTGCTATGACTTGGTATCAAATCGAGAACACGACCAGACATGTTTCTGACCAAGTATTGGTATATGGAGTCTATAAATAAACGGTTATTTTCAAATATCAGTTTATTTTTGATCTGCAATTTTTAGATTTAATTGCAGCTTAAATATGCAAAAGTCAATGTATGATTGATGTATGCTGAACATACTAAGTGCAGCAGTAATATTTGATCAACTGCAGATCCACAGTTTACTTCAAAATACTCTGGTTTCTTGAAAATCTAAGAAATAATTTCAAAATGTATCCAAAACTATATCCATTTAGACTAAATTTACATCATCATTACCCATTACCAATTTTTATATGTTATATTTGTCTAACAAGTATCTAATAAAATGATTTTTACTGTTTACAATTCACCTCAGACCAACTTGCAGATTTTATTTGTCCCAAAAGCATTAAACATTATATTTAAAAAGGAGGAAAATTTTACCAAAAATTATTTGGATGTTTATTTAACATTCATTTAAAGTTCATGTTCAGTTGTCATTTTTTGTGAACGGCCATACTGTCTGTACAGAAATGGGGATCCTTTCAAGAACTGTATAAGGCCATACTGTTTGTACAGAAATGGGAATCCTTTCAAGAACTGTATAAGGCCATACTGTTTGTACAGAAATTGGGATCCTTTCAAGAACTGTGCAAGGCTATACTGTCTGTACAGAAATGGGGATCCTGTCAAGAACTGTTTTTGATAGTTCTGGTGTACAACAATCTGTCTACAGAGCTATTATTGAATGTCATACATAAATGTAACACAACATGCATGAGTTTGTCTTTTCAACCTGCATGATTGTGTCATTTGGGTGTTTTGTGAATTAAAAATACATGTAGACTGTAGATTTATCTAATATTTCATATATTTTTCTGTCGAAAGTCAGTGGTTTGGTACTATGACTTCCTCCCAATAACATCTGAACACAATGTTACATTGAAAAAAATGTTGAAAATGGTATCAAATACTATTCAACCAAACAAACAAATATTTTATTTACTGTTTTTACTGTTGCAATCCTTTTTTCCACTAATATTTTAGTAAGCCATAGCTTGTATTTAGTCAAATAGTTATTGAATGCAAATTAAGACTTCTGGTCTTGCATTTAAAGTGTAAAAATCTTTCCTTTTTACCCTTAGTTACTTGCTTTGGATTCATGGTTTCCTAATGGTACCCAGAATTACTCTGCCAGTGAAACAGATTATAGAAATATACCTGAAAAGGGCTTCAGCAGCATTGTCTGAACAATTGCTTCAGTGGCATTAGATGTTCCATTTATTCATTTCCCCACTTCTTAGTTGTATTAGGTGCTAAAGCATTTTGTCTAATATCTGCTTTATAGGAATCAAGTGGTTTCCTGTGGCATTTCATTAAATTTTATTATTTCATGCAGCTAACTACTTTGCTTGCATCATAAAAGACTATTTTAAACATGCTAAGCATAATCGGACAAACATGTCTATAATTTCATAACTGATACCAGGTAAAAACAAGTCTGAAACATTTACTTGGGGATGAATATTCAAAGACTGTAAATGCTTCAGGGTTTTATGTTATGATCAGGTCTGTTGTATAAAGTTAGGTACAACCATGGTAGAGGTATAAATCAGTTGCAGACCGAAAAGTTCAAATAAAAGAAACCATTGTTACTTTGGCTAATTTTATTCCAGCACAATTTTATATTTACATCATTGATTTCATGTCATTGTGAGAACCAGTCAGTTCTAAAACTATTTGTAATTTCAGATGGATCTTTGGCCTTTTTACAAAAAGATGAAGACCATTCCTTTAACTTCAGTGAGGATAGTAACAATAGTGAGGGTGCTCAGTCCCCATCCCAGGGCGACGATTCTTGTATGTCAGATGTCGGTAGTCCACCAATTATACCTCCGGCACCAAGTCCACCAAATCAGAACAAACAACAGAAAATGTTTCAGACCTCAAATTTTCATGCAAACGTGGCTAAGCTTCCTGTAGTTACAACACAGACATTTAGTATTTGTAGCTCTAATTTAATAACAAGTGGTGGTAACTATACATTTGCTCAAGTTAAAAATGGCAACTCAAATGGTCATAATTTTGTGACAAAAGTGCGCCCAAAAAAATCCAACCGACCAAAGACTCAGACAAAGTCTAAAGTGATAAAATTCCATGAATATAAAGGACCTCCAAATGTTGTGAAAAGTTCAAATCCTGCTACAACAGCCGCCACAGCACAACAAGACAAAAATGAAACGCCATATCATATTTTATTGCAACAGCAACAGTTATTTTTACAGTGGCAGTTAGAATTTAATGGTAATGCTATTAATGTTAACAAATTGGACAAATTAGACAAACCAAATGTTGTGATGACATCTACGACGACTTCACCAGTGGCTGTTACATCGCCAACACCTATCAATACTTCTCAAGGACTGTTTCAGACAATTAGCCAACAGGCAATTTCTTCTTCACCTACCTTAAGTGGTCAGCCACAGCTGGCATCACCAGGTAACATGTTATCTACAACAATGTCTCTTACACCACCTATACAGACAAAGTTACCTTCACCAACCATTGTTCAGAATGCAACGTCTCCTATTTCTCAGCCACAAGTTCAGCTGAATACCAGCAAACCTACAGTGTCAAAAGTGATCACACAGAAACCATTAACTAATTTAGAAGATATGAAAGTGGCTGATTTGAAAGCAGAACTTAAAAAACGTAATTTACCAGTATCTGGACCTAAACCACAATTAATTGAAAGACTGAAACCATATGCAGAATCAATCATTTCTAACAATTCAAGTATAATTTCCAAAAATATTGCTGCTTTATCGAAACTTCCTGTACAAGCCATTGTGAATGTGAAAAAATTCCAAGTGGTAAAGTCTGACGATATTTCAATGGGTAATAATTCTCCAACTTCACCACGTAGTTTGGAGGCATTTATGCCATTATCCCCAGAAATTATGGAAATGGTGACATCTCCTCAAGCTAGTAATGTGTCTTTACTACAACAGAACAACAATATCAGTTCCAGTCAGAGTTCTATTCCTATGGCTGTGGACAACTCAAGGCCATCATCAGTAGTGCCAATGGATATGGCTATGGATGTTGATGATTCTACAAACTTGATTCAACAGAGTTTTAATCAGAGGAGTCTTTCACCATCAACATCTACAGTAACACTTGTAACATCTCCAGTTCAACATCAAGTTCAACTAATACAATTAGATCAACAACAACAGTCACCACAGGTACAGATAGTTCAACATTCACAACCAACATCACCAAAGTCTGGTGAAGCATTAACACCTGAGCAGTTGATTCGTGAAGAAATGTTGCAACAACAAAGAAACAAAATTTCTGAACTTCAGAGACAACTGGAGGAGTCCCATCGGAGATTAAAGTTGCAGCAAATGCAACATCAGCATTTACAACAGCAGCAACAACAATTAAATCAACTTCAGCAGCAGACGGCACAATTAAATCAACTTCAGCAGCAGACACAGCTGTTACAACAGCCAACATCACCCCCAATGGCAGTTAGTTCACAGCTGTTACAGCAGCCATTGTCACCGCCTCTTATGGTTAGCTCAAACATGTCTCATCAGACAATCTCTAACCCACTGACTGTGAAGACTAATTTGATAAAAACATCATATCCTCAGAATGTGAATTCTATAACAAGTCCTCAAGCACAAATTCTATCTGTGTCTCAACCAGTGTCATCTGAAGGGACAACAACAACTATATTACAGATTCCATTACAGATACAGAATGCAGCACAGCTAAATACAGGAAATACTATTCAGACAATTAAAACATCTATTCAACCTGGAAGTGCTATGACAAACTCAATCTCTAGTAACCCTAAAGTGTCCATGACAAACTTATTGAGTGGTCAAGTGTTACATCAGAGCCTAAATATGGGAAACTCTAACACAAGTCTAGCATCATTGATAAATATTCAGCCCCTCAGTACAGGATCAGGGAAGAACATTGTTCTGAATGGACTGTCTCAACAACAACAGAGGTAGGAAATATATTTATCTAACAATGGAAGTAGTCTAGATTATTTAAATGAAGTGCCTTACTTTTCTTGTCTCTATATCAGCCCTGAGATGAGATGACAAGAAAATGCATTGAGTTTCAAAAAATGTAAATATGTTATTTGCTATTTTGTAACATAATTATGTCATTTAGTTTGCTTATAGCGTCTTGACATGGAGGTTAGATGGACCCAAGTTCACACTTGCAGAGTGAGATGGAACAATACCACACATAAAGATAAAATAAAATACTGCACAATTGCAATAAATAATCTGATTATAAAATCTATTAGTCTTTGTAGAAGTTGAAGGTTAAAAAGGTCAAGACATTCCTTACCTTTATATTGTAAAAACTCAATGTTATATTGGAATGTTGGCATTGAAATGACTAACTGTCGAACCATAGCTATGAAATGACTAAAATAACATGAATAATTTGAAATTATTGTTTTTAAAAAAGATGACAAAAATCGCTGAATATTTATGAATATTTCAAGCTTAAACTACCATTGATGGAGTATTTATTCATCTTTTATGTATGAATATTTCTTTTCAGAGCTATTTCAGTGCCATCCTCTCCTGTTGAAGGGAAGAACAACATTGCAAGAGCAAAGTCAAATCCCTTCTTTATTCCCTCTAAGGAACCTCCAAAATATGATGAAGCTGTTAAAAACATGCATAACCTGATTCAGGTGAGGGACTTTTTTCTGATCATCTCTAAAATACTTATTTAATGTACAAAAAAATAGGCTTGTCGTGTCTATAGGTAATTGTATGTTTCTGTCATGCCTTTTAATTATAAGAAAATTGTACATTATTCTATAGACATAAACACTATATTTCATTATGTATGTATGGCACTTCAGTCAAAGAACTCATAATTACCATAATCTTGCTAAAAGATCTCTCATAAGAAAAAGTCATAAACTGCTGATTACTTCATACTTTGTGAGCCCTGTTGTAGTTTTACTATGTTTTTTTATCCATGTTCACATACCTGTAAAAAGCAATTAATTTTACAGTAGTTAATTAATGACATAAACCACTGGTAAACAGTTACATTTAATTATTCTTTAACATGTTCTAATGTTGGTGTATTACATTGACATTGAGACTACACTGACCTCTTAAGTTTTTGTTCAGATTAAAAGAATGCTTGGTTTATATAGTTAGAATGTAATGACCGGTTTGTTTGTTTGAAAGGGGCTTAATGCCATTTTCAGCTATATCATGGCATCCAGTTTATATTGGGTAGAAGCGGAATACCAGGAGAAAACCCCTGACCTTCGGTAGGAAAACTGGCAATCCTGGTCAATTTAGATTGGACTCAAGTATTCCCTGCCCACAGTGATACTTGAACCTGCAATCTCAGTGTTGACAGACCACGTGATCAATAGTAGATAAACTACCTTAACCACTCAGCCACCAAGGTCCATTAAAGTGATTGGAATAGCCCTCTTTTACAGGCTGCTATTATGTTTAACTTGAAGTTATCAGTAATCTGTCTAACATGTGTAGTTTAGGTGAATGGCAAAATGTTTGTTTCAAGAGTCGTCCCTGAAAGGGTCAAAAGAAACATGAAAGTTGATACATGTCTCTATTAGTACAAAACAAGAACACTGCATGTAATTAACAGCATAGACAGAATGATATTTTTCCTGGGAGAGGATGACTTGTCTAGTTACTTAAATGATTTTGTTGCTTTAAGTATATATTATGTAAAAGAGCTTTGAAATCATTCAGAAACATTGAATGTTAACTATATTTCAGGGTGGACTAAAATCAGAACCTGGTGTTTTATCTTCACAGTCAATGACAAAGAGTATAAGTACACCCATTATAAAGAGTCAGGCTATGGATGATGTTCTAGAGATTCTTATCAGAAATGGAGGTAAGGAAAAAAAATTACAAACTTTTTTGTGAAATATAATTTTTTGCTTATTTAACAATTTAGCAATTACAGTTAATCTCAGAACTACTTTTGGAACCATTCTGTATGTTAACATACATGTGATATCTCATGGGGTGAGACAAAAACTCACACAAATCTGAAGGTCCCTACGTTCTTTTGGCATGAGACAATGATCTCACACAAAACAAATAATGTGAAGTAAAAGAAAATTGATATTTTTTTCTGCACGAAGCTTCTTGCTATTGCGTAAGCCGCCACCTTTGTTTACAATAGATTTTTCATAGAGTGATAGATAAATCACCAGATTATTGAAATTACACTATTGATTATTTTGGGTGTTACTAAATTAAGGAATATGGTCAAAATTAATTGGAAATAAAGTGACAAAAATTAATTTGAAATAATGTGACAATGTTAAATGCAAGTAAATTGATGAAAAGAATTAGTTTAAAGACAAAAATAATATTTTTAAAGTTTTTTTATTTTGTAAAACAATTTCTACTATTAACTCGGGATAGATTTGTTAGGTCAGCTGTATGGGAGCATTTATGTACATAATGCTATAATTTTTATGGTAATAAATATTACAAAATTCCAGTTTTACAACTTTCAAAGAGCTAAAACTTGAAGAAATACTTTTTATTCATTTCATGAGTGTCGGGTTCAGTCGAAGAAGGGACAAACATATCCAATACAGGCTCGATCCAGAACAACAAAGAAGTATCGAAACCATGGTTAAACAATAGGATGAAACAACAAAACAACAAACAAAATCTAAGAATGAAAGCGCTAATAATGACGCAAAATCAGGGTCAACTAAAAAACTCACACAAAATCATCAAATCTCACACAAAAATTTAGTCCAGTCTCACACATTGGGCTGAAGAGAGATATCACATGTATGTTTGTTAAATATTTACTGTGCAATAACAACACTTTCACATACATAAACCATAGTCATTTGCTTATTTCAAATTATATCTAAATTTCTGCATTTTGTATTCTCATTTAAAATCAGTGCTCCTTTAAATAAAACTGGAGAGACACCATATTGCAAAACTTGTGATCTATTAATTACAACACAAAATGTTCCAATACAACATTTATGATATTGTAGACATCTGGCTTAGATTCTATCCTTTATTTGTATATCTCCAAAGCCCTTAATTATACCCCCTTGTCCATCTGTCTGTCCGTCTGTCTACATTCCTTGTAAGCGCAACTCCTTTTAAACCACCTAATAAAATTTAGTGAAACTTAGCAAAATGGAAGAACTTTATATGTAGATGTGCATAAAGGATTTTTATTGACCTCGGATATCATTAATTGGAGATAATTGGACTTGAAAGCGAGTGGGGGGTTTTCCTTTCTGAGCGTGCTCACAGTCCACACTTGTTGATTTCTCCAAAAAACTCCATTAATGCAGCTAAAATAACAGAAAGCCATTGTTGAGTTTATAAAACGTGTGGTTCATTAACTGCAATTGCCACACATAGGATTCTGGGTATCCTATGTCAACCACACCATTGGTTGACTGCAACAAGATATATGTATAACTCTCACAGTGGATAAGCCTCTTGCTCAAGCCCAGTACCTTTTGTGTATGAATAACCTATACAAAAATAAAATTACATGTATTACATTTACAGGCTGATGAAAACTAGTCCTGCATTAAATGGAGAATGATGCTTGCATACTGGGGAGATCTTTCATATTGTTTTCTTACAGTTACAATTAAACTGTTTCTTTATTGTCTGTTGTTTGTTTTACAGAACTACCTCCTAGTGCAGCACAAGAACCTCCTCCTACGCCAAAAACCACACCACAAAGTGTGTCTACATCCACCATAAGTAGTGCCACAAGTTCTTATGGAGATCTATCATCTAGTGGTATAGGACATTTCCCACAATTTACAATGACTGTTGCTTCCTCAATGCCAACCACTTCAACTACCAGTGTGACTGATGTGGTGTCATCATTACTTAATAGTTCACCATCAGTGTCAATTGTGAAAAATGAACCAATTACTCCACCAGCTTCTGTTGCTATGGCAGTATCAGATACTTATTCATCTGACATTCTAGACATTAATGATATGCTTAATCAGGACTTGAGTTCTATGGATTGGACGTCAGATTCACCCTTTACACAATTAGACTTAAATGAAGGGACATGTTTGACAACAGAATTTGACAAAAATAACCAATCAAAAGATTTCTTACATGTACCTTCAAGTGATATCATAATGAACAAAGGAATAGTTCACGGCTCAGAACCAGACATAGCTGGTCTTGGTATAAATGACTTGGAAAACTCTCATAATATAAACATGCAGATGGACGTATCAGATTGGTTAGATGTGATTATGCCCAGTACTGGGTTAACACCTTTGAGTGCCAATGCACCAGTTGCATTTCCATCAGACCCCATACTTACTCCAAAAACACAACAGGAAGTGTTTGATTTGTTTAATTTTGATGATACAGACCTGAGCCAAAGTGATATGCAGAGTGGTTTAAATTGGGAGAAATTGACTGAAACAAATATAAATTAGAGATTTTGTGGAGAATTTAATCTCTTTGTTTTATAGGTTGCAATTTTTTTATTGTTGCTTTTTGCAGCTTTGGACCAATTAATTCAGTGCAATGGGAGACACAGTCACATGAATATTTCCTAAGCTATCCTTGCAGTGCTATGTTTTGTTGTTGAAATTTTTATTGTATTCATTGTTCAAATTTTATATTTATTCAAATACAGTTGTAAGTTCTCATTTAAACCAAAGTATGTTGGATCACCCTTTTTTTGTTCTTAGTTTTTCTTGAAGCTTGTAATTATAAATAAACAGAAAGACTTTATTTTATGTAGAGAAGATATATTAAAACATTATTTTTTTCAGTCATAGAAAAATAAATGATCATAGAAATTTATTGCCCGTTACCCTGTAAATTATCATCTCATCCTTAGTTCGCACCCAGCTACCAAAACCAACTCACAATTTAATTTGAACCTGTCTTTGATAAGTTAAATACCGGTAGTACCCTACAGGTAACTTGATAAAATGAAAAAGTGCTAATGACACATTTAATTAATTTCATCCCTCTGTAGCTTTTCTGAAACACTTTTACTTTTTTTTCCCCATATTTTGATTTAATTGGAGAACGTTTTCACTGTAATGTGTGTGGTCCAATTTGTATATAATATCTTCAATATTTATGAGTGGATGTGTCCCCCACGACATTTGCTAATATGCTGACAACAGTTTTGTTATGTGTTTTGGGTCCATTCTTAACGGATTGTTCATATTGTTGCATTTTTGATTTTTACTTTGTAACAAAACTATTGTCATCTACAAGCTTTTTCCCTTACCATTAATTTATTCATTGTATTCATTGTCTTGGTGTTTTTCTATGAGCATTCCATCAGAATTAAAATGACCTTTTTTTCTTTTTCGGGTTATGGTAACTTTCCATATGCAAGGTGGCCATACCAGATTTATGAATTAAGTGGGGACCATATAAATGATGTAAAACGTACCAAAGAAACAATTGTGTTGGTCAAGGATTGTTTGACCACATGTTGAGGGCACATAACAATGACCATTCTATAAAATTCTACAGTTTAGACTAGAAAAAAGTATATGTGTGGGAATGTGACGGTAGACCTTATTACTTAGATATCTGTGATTGTTTGCGTTTTTTTAGTTATTCTTTTATTGAATTCAATTGGTCAATCTGGTAATTGAAATACTGTTTAGAAGTCTATCATTTTTATTAAACAAAAAAAATCTTTTTGTGTGATAATTTATTTTTTGTGACAAAATAAGGATCAAATTTGCTTAATAGGAAATTAGACAGGTTTTTTGGAAGAACAAAAATAATACAAGCCTATATTAGAATTAAGAAAAAGTAAATGTCCAAACAATTTACAGATAACTATGTTAGATTAGATTAGTATATTGTGTGAGTGGTTGTCAGGAATTTAATGCTCAGTATCACTACTAAACATTCCCCAAAACTGGTATCACCACTTTGCCATCACTCATACAGTCATGGCAATCTGTATTTAGTTGTGGTAATCCATATTTTTACTTCCTGGTGTAGTTTCATTCCATGTGATATTTTATTTCTATTAATTTCTGCACAAATAGATAGTTGAAAAGCACTTGTATTTGAACTGCAGTTAGTGACCTTAATTAAGACTTTACATACAAATTGCTTTTGTTTAATACTTAAGAGTTTTACCACTTCCAGTATCTAATGTTTCATTTATTGGTTTATTTTTTATCTTTAAGATTTTTTTGTTTTGGGGTTTTTTTTTGGTTTTTGCTGGGAATTTTTTAGCGCTCGTCACTTTCGTCGTTGACGAAATCATTTGAAAATTGACGATAGATTTCTAAATCAATTTCGTCACCTGATTTCCAACAAGTATAAAATTTTTCATTATAAATTCATTCTACCAAGTGAAAAACGACATATTTATGAGCCCAATGACAAATAACAGGAAATTTAATTATAACACCTCGATAGTTTTAAACAGCAGGTGTCAATCGTCGAATCGATGTTTTTACAGGTAATCCGATTAACATGATTAAGTGGTGCTCCTGGTCAATATACGCAAACAAAAGTGTCGTAGATCGTACTGATGCGCACAGACTTCCACCTTTTAATTAAATAGGTAATGCAAATAAAAATTGCAAAGATTTTGCGTATTTAACTAATTTAACGTATGTTTTGCTGGTTTCAAATGGATTACGCGCCATTCGTGTACATCCGAGATACGTCTAATTACCGATGGCTACCACTTAGAAAACGAAGAGTACAAGGGCCTTAATGAAAAATTGTAACCGTTTGATATACAAACGCTTTTTTAATAAGTTTTAAAATTAAAATTCTTTGAAAATTTATGAACATTTTGTTATAATCATTTTTTAAAAACTAATTTGTACACTGCAATTGAAAGAATATAGTTTTTTATACTATGATATTTCACCAGCACAATTAATGCATGCTTCTGAGCAGATGCTTATACGACTCATCCGATAAAGTGACTAAAGCCCTCAAAATCCTAAAAAATTCCCTGGTTTTTGGTGTTTGTTTGTTTTTGTTTTTATGCCCCCGCGACGACATGTCGGGGGGCATTAAGTTTTACTCATGTCCGTCCGTCCGTACGTACGTACGTCCGAACAAATTTCCGTCAAGCTTTTCTCAGAAACCGTACATGAGAACAATTTTAAATTTGGCAGAGTGGTTCAGTATCATAAGTTGTATGTCCTAAGCGAATTTCAGACCTGTCGGACAACTACTTCCTGTTTGGGACTTCATTTGTACGTAAATACGTCCGTCTGTATGTACAAATTTCCGTCAAGCTTTTCTCAGAAACCGTACATGAGAACAATTTGAAATTTGGCAGAGTGGTTCAGTATCACAAGTTGTATGTCCTAAGCGAATTTCAGACCTGTCGGACAACTACTTCCTGTTTGGGACTTCATTTGTACGTAAATACGTCCGTCTGTATGTACAAATTTCCGTCAAGCTTTTCTCAGAAAGCGTACATGAGAACAATTTGAAATTTGGCAGGGTTGTTCAGTATCACAAGTTGTATGTCCTAAGCGACTTTCAGACCTGTCGGACAACTACTTCCTGTTTGGGACTGGGCCGATATGAAAATGTGTTAACACAAGTATGAAAATTTCCGTCAAGCTTTTCTCAGTAACCGTACATGAGAACAATTTGAAATTTGGGAGGGTGGTTCAGTATCACAAGTTGTATGTCCTAAGCGACTTTCAGACCTGTCGGACAACTACTTCCTGTTTGCGACTGGGCTGATATGAAAATGTGTTAACATGAGTATGAAAATTTCCGTCAAGCTTTTCTCAGAAACCGTACATTACAACAATTTGAAATTTGGCAGGGTGGTTCAGTATCACAAGTTGTACGTCCTAAGCGACTGTCAAATATCACATCAGGTAAACGAAGTAAGATTAGCTTTTGCTTACATTGAACAAATCTGATGTTAAATCAAGGGCATTTGAATCAAAGTCTTTCCAGACACCTTTTTTTTTTCTTTCACATATAGTATTTATTTGGGTTTTTTTTTACTTCCAGTCTTTTTTTTTTTTTGGATTGTGAGAAAAAAATAATGTATTGTTATAAACAGTTGCCATTATAGTTTTTTCAGAACCAAAAGTAGAATGTTTTGTAATTTTTTGCATTTATGAAATACTTCAAGAAAATAATTATGTTATGTATTTGTACATAAATTTGCATGATTGTATGTTAGAATTTGGTTATGGTTCAATATATTGGCAAACCTAGTGAATTGTTAGAAGTTACGGAGCAAACACAACATCATTATTGTCACAGCATGTTGACAGTATGGTGTTATGATGTAATTGGCTTGGATTCATTTGGAAGAAAACTTAACATTATTGTTGAAGAATATGATACATCAAGAAAATGGGTGAACAAAGAAATAAATCAACGATGAAATCATGTTTTAAAATTGACATTTTGGAGCTTGAATCAGTGTTAAGTTTAATATTAAAAATGTGCCATATTATTTGATAGTTTAAACCATACAAATCAAATGACAGCAATGCTAACGATTACGAATTATAAAAATTATGTACAGATAAAAACCATATCCAGTAAACATTACTTTATTAAGTTCATACTATTGATTTTTTGAGTGCTTTTCTGTGATATATAAAAACTGTTTGGACCAGAAAAATAGCTTAATATAAAAATTGCATGGTTGTATAAATTTAGGACTAGGTACACTAACCATTGATATTTACTAACTCTCTATCTAGTCACAGACTTTGCTCAGATCCCAGTGCACGGTGTGCCTTAATTGTTGTCGTCACGTAAGTGTATTGTCACTTCTTTGTTTTGTCTTATTGTGCTAATGAAATATCTACTATTTTTAAGGAGACAACATTTGCCAGCACCAATCATTGATTTGACAGTTTCAAATTTACTGCCATAGTGTATACTGGACTGTGAAACATTGATTGATGTCAGCATTTATTAAAATACAATATTCAAATAGTTTATAAATTTAGGATTTTTGTTAACTCTATATTCTGTCTGCTGCTATGTAATTGCCCAATGCCAACAACACTGAATTTAATGCTATCAAAATATTTTAATATCACAAAATTTTCGTTATTAGAAATATTGCATAAGATTTACAGATCACAGTCTTGGAGGAATGTGAATTATCACAGTCATGGAGGAATGTGAATTGGTAGCTTTTCTACAGTATAAATATCTGTGATCTTAATTTTTATTTTCATATACAATCAGTTTGCTTCTCATCTTTTTTAAATAAGTAGAATTTTAGCTTTATTAACATTGTACATGTTGATTATCAGTAAACACATAACTTTGCTCAGAGTATCTTTGGTTCATTCCTTTGGAGGTCACTATAGTTAAAGCATACTTCATATAAGCAAGTTTCCATAAAAAGCTGAAACAGGTTTGCACATCAGCACAGCATGAAACATTGATTTTAGTAATGAAGTGAGACTTCTTTCAAATAATTCTACATTATTCACATTCTTGATCGCTCTTGCCATGTTATTTGTCACAATTAATCTTCCATTTGTTTCCTATTGGTTTTTTTCATGATTTTTATACTGCTTATTAAATGTTCACAAGAGACAAAACTTTGAAATGCTTTAAGATGTGATTGCTTTGGGATATGTCGTTTTTTCAGTACCCATTTTAGTAAAGCATGCCAAAGTTAGAGTGTTTAAATTTGTTAAAGGATTGTGTATTCAAAGACCATTATACTGACATTTAACAATCTTGTTGTCAAAATGGTCAACTTTTTTTCAGATATTTAATTTCCCATATTGAAACAATGGATAACAAAAGTTGATAATTTGATAAAATGTAATATTGTCAGTAATTTATGTTTTGTTGTGCCCTCATATGTTGTATGTATATTACAGATTGATTGGATATATTTTCTTACAAAGTAATATATTAATTGTTAAGTTAGTTATGTGTATGTTATTATGACATGGACAGTGGTTTTCTTTAGATGTGTTGCAGAGTTTAACAAATAGAAATTTAGCTTACATAGCAAGGTTACAGAAAACAAAATAATTGCCAGTCATTCAACCTTGATCAAAGGTATATCATTTTATTTTCATTAAAGTATGCTTAAGATAAACAGCTAAAACTTTCATTTGGAAATAAAATGTTTCCATCAAATCAGTAGTTAAGTTTTACAAAACAGACCAGAATTGACATCCTGCATATAATATAATTTATCCTGCAGTCATGACACTTGTTGTGTAAAGAAGGTACATGTAGGTGAATGAATTTTTGCTTTATTCCATTAGTGACTGAATAAAATCTTCTGGTACCCTTGTCCTCAATTCCAACAGTGTTCAGTATTCTGTTCTGGTTTATGACATAACTTTTTTTTAGTTTTATCGTATCACTTGAATATGGGCCAAAATTCTACCGCCAGAAATTGGATAGAAACACACATTTTTCATCCTTTACTGTACAAAAATGAATTATATGAATTGTATCGTTACAGTATAAAACAATATTTGTACATCTTTCACAAATATATAGTTGGTTTGTACATACTCTGCCTGTTTCTAAGGCTCATACAAATATGTCATGTTTTCTAACAATGTATGAATACTGTATACATAACAGTATTTATTAAATTGAAATTAATGAAATTGTCTTCAAAGGTATACCGTTGAGCTGGGACAAGCACTGTACAGTGTTTTTTTTGTTTTTTTTTTAATTTACAAATTTTCTTACAGAGTGGTTAAACAGTTTTGATACTGCAACAATATTGGAGGATATTAGTTATTCAAACGGCCAGTATGGCCTTATTATTCTAAACATTTTTTTATCATAATAACAAGGACATATGGTTTTCATGCCCGTTTTATTTAATACCTTAATTTCATAATAATGTTTTTACAGTATACTGTTTGATCTAATATTGTATGTATCCACTATTTATTTATTATTCTCTGAACCATGAAAGAACTAACTTTTGAAATTTAAATGTCATATGAAACAAATTTGGTTGATTTAGATAAAAATATAAATATTAAGTTGCAAATTAATCGTTACAACATCTCTATTACACATTTTTCTTTTGTCTTCGAGACTTAACAGAATGTTGGTAACTTCACAGACTTAAATAAAACACAATTTTTGCATTCCACATCAAGTTTAATGTAAAACTTATTTATCTGTTAGTTTCCCCAATACTGCCTATTTATTTTGATTCTTTATAATGCCCATAGTATACATTATTACCATAATTACTGAAACATGTCATAGATTTTCATATATGATTGAACAGATTTTATAAAAAAAATATAGTAAAATTTATCATATTTTGATGTACCTAAGTCAGTATTGAATAAACACAATGCCATGTGACACACACACACACACACAACTTTTCAGAATCAGTGTAACAAATTTAACCTTAGATGAAATTGCTTGCACATGTATTATCAGTCTGGGATTTTAAAAGCTGTTTAATAAACAAAACATAAATATTAATTCATGAAATTATTTTGGTGAATTGACTTGTCACATATGTCAGTGTTGAGTTATTCATGAACAGCAAGTACTTCTGTTGTTAACATGCAAGTCTGCTGTATTTATAAATTAAAGTTTGTCTATCATTCAAAATGTGTAGATAGACACTGGATTTTGTAATTGACCTGTCACATGGTAATGTGTTGATTAATATTTGTTACAACTGTTACATTTGTTATAATTATGTACATACATCAGTCTTGTAAAGACCCACATAGGTGTATATACCTGGCTCTTTGTAAATGCATTTCACCATGTCATTACTTAGATCCAAATAAAAACAGCTTTGATGTTGATTGTTGTTTTCTTCAATGTTTTCCCCCTTGAGCTGACCCAGAGGTATGGAAAAATGACATATTCCCCAGCTTTAAAAAGAACCAAAGCATTTGCAATAGTTTGGGGGTTTACCCTCCGTTGCTCTTGCAATCGATATTTCCGCTCATTGATCTATCAATCTTCCGTTTGAAACCTTCCTATAGTGTATGGTTAGCTTGTTTTCGTATATTATTAATGATTCCTTTGTTTTATTAGTTTTTTTTGCTCAAGAAAGAACGTCTAACAGTATCGACAATTCGTTTTTACATTTTATACCTAATGTGTAATATCAATTATTACTCAAAACAAACGAACTTAAAATCCAGTCTGCGTGTCTCCTATAATTAATAGACAGAACATGGACCCTTTTTCATTATAGCAATTTTACATCCCCATACTTGCCGACTCGTTAGGGACAGACCATTTAACTTGAAGGGGGGGGCCTTGGTTTTTTGTTTTGGTCAGAAAATTTTAAAATATTTATTTTTTGAAGGCGTCGCGACTGAATATTTGTTTTTCATTATTAGCATTATTTTATATAGCAGAAATCCTTCTTCAGAATATTTTTTTTCTTACCCTCTGCTTCCAAAATATTTTTTTCATCAAAAATCATTTTCAAAATATTTTTTTAGGAAAAGACCAAGGCCCCCCCCCTGCAAGTTAAATGGTCGGTCCCTTACTGTGTTCAGACAAGAAAAAGTGTATACTCGAGCTCAGAACAAAGACCAAATAATGGCACAATCGTTTAATTGCAGCTTTTGACATGTAGAAAATGCGGAACAATTCAGATTTTTTGGTGTTCCTTTAATTCATTTTTGCCAATAAGCTTCAGATTAAGACAGCTTTTAGGTCAGCCTCTTACTTCGGTCTATATTATAATTGATAACAAAACCGCTTTAAATGTAAATTATATGATAATAGACACGGCTTCATTAGGACCCGACACTTTGTGGCGGACGCCCTATAGTGATCGTACTATTCCTTTTTTATCTTTTGAAGTAGGCTTTTGATATTTGGTATGTGGTAGATAATATCAAGGCAGTGTGTCGCATACCAGTGTTGATTACCTTTGACTTTATGTCCTGATTCGTCAAACTCAAACGAACATAAAATATTTATCAAATAAACAACAACTCTCATATTGGAGGTGCCACTTGCGGACATCAAGTGCAAAGGCTACATTGTCAAAAAAAAAACAACAAACAAATTGTTCAGATCTACGTACTCCCCCGCAATGACGAACCAAGAAAAACATTTAGTTTGATGTGCGTTTTTCTGCTTCTCTTGGCTTTAGTAATCTACAAAACAAAAAATTAAAAATGTACATTTTTCTTTCTTCTCTTTTTTTTAGCTCACCTGACCATTGTTATCACTTTGCGTCCGTCGGCGTCGTCGTCGTCGTCGGCGTCTGTAAACTTTTTACATTTTAATCTTCTTCTCTGAAACCACTTGGCCAATTGAAACCAAACTTGGCCATAATGTTCATTGGATGGACCTTTACAAAGTTTGTGTTTTTTATTTTTTGATTGGTAAACCAATATGGCCGCCACCTCAAGACTTAGTTTAACATAGGACCCTATGGGAAAAAAGTTTAAAAGGGCTTCTTCTCTGAAACCGTTTAACCAATCAAAACAAAACTTACTAGCAATATTGTTTGGATGGTCCTCTATAAAGTTAATGTTTTTTATCCCAATCTGATATTCAAAATGGCCGCCACCGCAGGACTTAGTTTAACATTGGACCCTATGGGAAAAAGGTTAAAAAGGGCTTCTTCTCTGAAACCGGTTAACCAATCAAAACAAAACTTACTAGCAATATTGTTTGGATGGTCCTTTATAAAGTTTATGATTTTTATGCCAACTGGAAATTCAAAATGGCCGCTACCGCAGGACTTAGTTTAACATAGGACCCTATGGGAAAAAGTTTTAAAAGGCTTCTTCTCTGAAACAGGTTAATCAATGGAAACAAAAACTTACTAGCAATATTGTTTGGATGGTCCTCTATAAAGTTTATGTTTTTTATGGCAATTGGAAATTCAAAATGGCCGCTACCGCAGGACTTAGTTTAACATACGACCCTATGGGAAAAAAGTTTGAAAGGCTTCTTTTCTGAAACCGGTCAACCAATGGAAACAAAACTTACTAGCAATATTGTTTGGATGGTCCTCTATAAAGTTAATGTTTTTTATCCCAATCTGATATTCAAAATGGCCGCCACCGCAGGACTTAGTTTAACATTGGACCCTATAGGAAAAAGGTTAAAAAGGGCTTCTTCTCTGAAACCGGCTAACCAATCAAAACAAAACTTACTAGCAATATTGTTTGGATGGTCCTTTATAAAGTTTATGTTTTTTATGTCAACTGGAAATTCAAAATGGCCGCTACCGCAGGACTTAGTTTAACATAGGACCCTATGGGAAAAAGTTTTAAAAGGCTTCTTCTCTGAAACCGGTTAATCAATGGAAACAAAAACTTACTAGCAATATTGTTTGGATGGTCCTTTATAAAGTTTATGTTTTTTATTGCAATTGGAAATTCAAAATGGCCACCTCCCCGCAGGACTTAGTTTAACATAGGACCCTATGGGCAAATAAAAAAAATCTTCTCTATACAACTGGTTAACCAATGAAACAAAGCTTTCTAGTAATATTGTTTGGATGGTCCTATTTAAAGTTTATTGAAAATTACAGGAATTACTTTAACATCAGGGAAATGCCTTCTTCATTGCCTATAAAATCAGGTGAGCGATACAGGCTCTTAAGAGCCTCTGGTTTAAATAAAATAAAAAAGCCTGTGTACACTTGAGTCGCAATGGCTCAAATGACTAAATTCAGGCACCCGTTTAAAACTTTCAAGTCGAACAAACCCCAAATACCCGTGCAAGCTTTTAACCAATGAAAACTAGTATCTATAAATATTTATACACATGCTACTGTTTGTTTACAAACAATATTCGATTATGTATACCTTTGATAAATATATTTATGTCCTAATTCGTCAAACTCAAACGAACATAAAATATTTATCAAATAAACAACAACTCTCATATTGGAGGTGCCACTTGCGGACATCAAGTGCAAAACGTTTCGAAAACAAAGAAAGGGAAACAGAAATGAAAATACTTTTATTATTATAAACCCAAATTCAAAGAAACAGACAACTGAGATTTTAAAGTCCTCTCTGACGTAGCCATCTTTCGCTTTGTTGGTTTTCATCTGCCATGTTTTTATACCCCCGCTCGACAGAGTCGGGGGTATATAGTGGTCCTCATGTCCGTCCGTCCGTCCGTCCGTTCGTCCGTTTGAATGAAACTTTGGGATATTGTTATATATCAGGTTGGTAATAAGCCTATCGATTTTGGGGGAAACCCATCAAATTTCAAGGTCACAGTCCACGAAAAACGTTAGAAATTTTAACATAAAAGTTGTTTCCGGACAATAACTCAAAAAGTTTGCATCCGATTTGAATGAAACTTTGGGATATTGTTATATATCAGGTTGGTAAAAAGCCTTTTGATTTTGGGGGAAATCCATCAAATTTCAAGGTCGCAGTCCACGAAAAACGTTAGAAATTTTTACAAAAAAGTTGTTTCCGGATGATAACTCAAAAAGTTTGCATGTGATTTGAATGACACTTTGGGATATTGTTATATATCAGGTTGGTAAGAAGCCTATCGATTTTGGGGGAAATCTGTCAAATTTCAAGGTCACAGTCCACGAAAAATGTTAGAAATTTTTACAAAAAGTTGTTTCCGGAAAATAACTCAAAAAGTTTTCATCCGATTTTAATGAAACTGTAAAATATTCTTATATATTTTGTTGGTAAGAAGCCTATTGATTTTGGTGGAAATCCATCCAATTTCAAGGTCACAATCCACGAAAAACGTTAGAAATTTTCACAATTTTTAAGCGGGGGTATCAGCGATCGCTAGATCGACTTTGTCTAGTTAAGAATTACAAGGATTAGCGAATCCGGCTATCTCATGAGCCCAACCAATAGAATATACAGCAGCTTCTACTTTAGATATTGAACACGATGTTTGCATCAAGTAAACAATGCATGCTCACATGATAATCACTAGCTGAAATTACTTCGATTGAAATGAACATTTTACACCAACTGCACCAAGCTTTAAATCCGTAATTATAGTTTTTCAACGTATTTTCGGCCTTGGAATTGTAAATTGCGTTTGGTAATTTAGCACTTAACTCCTTCAATCGGGCATCATTTTCAAAATTAATATCCTCCCATCTACCAATTTTGAATACACTTGAAATATGTAAAATTAAAAACAAAATTAATTAACTACCCGTTTGAAAAAGTTAAGTAAACATGCGTATTTTTGTATATATATATTGTGTACAGGATAAAACACTCGACACTGTTCATCTTAAGCCAAGTGGCAATTGCTATTTCAAGCCCAAATGGACCGTCCATATAATCAGAACAACCAACCTAACTGGGCGTATTAATAATAAATATACTTGCCAAATGGGCATAATAATTCTAATAAACCAATTAAATAGACTATATATGTATAAATACGTGTATACATGTGTACCCAAGTGGGTACATTTTCTCAATCCAATATACGTTTTATCAAGCATCACTGATTTCCTCTGCTTACTAGAGATTTCATATTAGTGCTTCATAGATTGTGCAAGAATGTTTATCACAACAATCCCTTTGAACAGTTAAAACAAATTCATGATCAAAAAGAAAAAGTTTATTTTAAACGCAATATATACTATAATAATGAAGGTACTATACGTACAACTAAAATGCTACCTTTAAAGCGTTCTGATCCAAACAATGAATTTTTATTAGATCCCTGAATGTAAATGTCCGTGGAATCTTTAAATTCCAATACATCTGATATATATGACATACAAAGCTGCTATGAAAAATTAATGGCCAAAAGGGAGCAGATTCCCACTTAGGAACAACTAATGTGCCAACAGCCTTACGTGCTAAACAATGCTTAATGACTCTGTTCACTAAATTAATAGGCGGCACAAGCCAATTATTATCCGCTGACCAGTTGAATGCAAAAGCATCTACACCATTTGAGCCCGGATTACTAAACCTCGAATTAAATTTCTCAACTGTTTTATTTTTTGAGTCCGCAAAACGATCGAGTGTATGTAGATCAAACATACCGTCAATACAGGTAAAAAATTGTGTTGACACACCCCAATCGTCAAAGTCAACAATTTTACTAATTGCATCTGATTTTGCATTCAACTAAGCACAACTCGACTGCAAGAAGTTCTCTCCATGTAGAACTCTGCAACCTTTCAGAATCAGTCCACATTTTATGAAATATACTGTTGTCGAGTTGACAGGAAAATGCTCCGCAAGCAAAGTTACTTGCATCTGAATAAACAACAGTAGAAAGCACCTTATAATCTGAAAAGGGTTTTACATATAACCTATGCACGTTTGTTTTCCAGAAATGTAATTCATTTATAACATTTTTGTCGTATAATCTAAATACACTATCCCAAGATGCACTCGACTCTATCAATCTATATAAATGTCTGGTCATAAATCTAGTAACATTACCAACGACTGGCGAGAGCGATATTATGCGACCTGTAATCTTTGCTAAAATTCGAGCACTAACAAATGGTAATTCAGAAAAAATGTGATCAATATAAAGTACTAAATCACTTAATCTCTCATGTGGTATTTATAACGAATGATTTACAGAATTCCACAATAATCCAAGTGAAATTATAGACCTACATGGATACCAAACAGACGTAGACTTATTTACAAGTAATCCTGCTATCGTTAAAGATTCTAGAACGAAACTCGAATCGGCAGAACAACTTTGAAAATCTGAATTCGTACCCCATCCGTCATCTAAGTATAACACAATAGTTTACCATTTTTGCGCCAATATTTAACGACAGGTCTTAATGTTTTTGTAAAAATGTACGGTGCTGAAGTCAGGCCAAAAGGTAAAACTGTAATGACATAATACTTTTCTCTCCAACAAAATCCTAGATAGGTTTTGAATTTGCTATTTGTATCTAAATGATGATACCCAGACTTTAAATCAAATTTGTATAAATAACTGTTTTTATCAAAATATTCGAGAGCAATTCTCCAATCTTCAAATTTGATTTTTGTTTTATATACATGTTTATTTACCTCTCTCAAATCTAAAATTAATCTTTTCTTGTCTAATTTTTGAACTAATACCGTTAACGAATTTACAACAGTAGGCTTACTTGTAACCTCTTCAATACAATAGTTCAATAAGAGATCTGAAACAGCTTCAGAAACAAATTCAGAATTTTCTATTGCAGACCGGTTATTTTTTCTAAACATAGAACAAAGTGTAGTAACAAAAGGGATGTAATATCCATTTTCTATTATATCTAAGATAAAATCATTACAGCCAATGTCTTTTCAAAACAAAACACAATTTTTAAGTCTACTCTTCACACTTGTAGATTTCCCTGACTGTTCATATTCAAAATTTTCATTATGAAACAAAACATGTTCGTAATTGTCATAGTTAGGTAAATAAAAGTCAGATGAATACTTATCATTTGTCTTTATTATTACTGTCTGGTTTAGCAATCCTGGGGCAGTTTCTTCTCCAGTGTCCCTGCTCGTTACAACCAAAACAGATGTCAGTTGGGCTCGGTCTTGTTTGAAATCTGTTGACGTCACGAAAACTACGCTCAGGACCAGTAACAGTAGCAGAAGGAGTACCACGGGGAACAACAGCCTGTTTGTTAGTACAGTTGTTGTCCTGTCTCCTCACTTGCATTTTCCTGTTTGCGTTGTTTCTGGCGCGGATGGCTCTATTTTCTGCGTGTCTAATCCGTTTTTCGTCATCTGAGTCTGAGGCGAGTTCATAAGATAAATACTCCTTAACAGCTACGTGGCTGTCAGCAGATAAAACGTCTTCGATTAAGGCATTGGCGGTAGAGAATTGGTTCGCTTAAAATTCATAGTTAAAATTAGCACTTGCTTTTGGGCGTGTTCTGACGGTTTTTGGACATGTTCTGGCCCCAGAGTTCGTTGACATTTCCACATGCTGTTCTTATTAGACCAGAGGCTTCTGTTGACTTGAGTTGCTGTAGCTCGCTTCTCTCGCTTATTTATAGAGAAATCGTGTGGGAAAGGTTAGAAGTCAGGCGAAAACGAAGACAATTGTTATGGTGACAATTTAATTGTCCCTTAGGGACAGACCATTTAACTTGAAGGGGGGGCCTTGGTTTTTTGTTTTGGTCAGAAAATATTTATTTTTTGAAGGCGTCGCGACAGAATTTTTTTCATTATTAGCATTATTTTATATAGCAGAAATCCTTCTTCAGAATATTTTTTTTCTTACCCTCTGCTTCCAAAATATTTTTTTCATCAAAAATCATTTTCAAAATATTTTTAGGAAAAAACAAAGACCCCCCCTGCAAGTTAAATGGTCGGTCCTTTATTGTAGATTGTCCTCAACCAAAGAATCGTTTTAACCATCGTTCAGTGGAACAGTATGGACGTGTCAGTCCGGAACAGAAATAAGAATTATGGCTTTAAAAGTAAATTACAAGATGATAAAACTAAGACATTTTTCTACCTTTTCTTAATAAAGATCCATTGAAAATTAATATAATTCAAAATGCATCTTGATGAGATTAAAAATTATATTGCCAGCTGATGTGTGCGAGTGTGGGGGGGGGGGGGGGGGGGGGCACAAAAGCCTTCTAAATGAACATATTTAAACTCTATGCTTCAAAGTGAATGTTTTATAAGGCATGCTTTATTTCAGTGCTATATATGCTTTTAAATTGCGCTCAGTTTTCTTAATCAAACTATTTAAAATATATGTTTTAAATTGCATGTATTTTATGCTGCTCATTTGTAATGATTATCCTGCTTTTATATACTTACTTTTGGTGCTCAGCCTTAATAAATTAATCTTTATAAATATATGCTTTAAAGTGCATGTATTTCATGCTACCTGCTTTAAGCTAAGTGCACTGTATGCTTTATAATTTGTGTTTGGTTCTATGCTCAGCTTTTTTAAATGAATATATTCAAAGCTTATATTGCTTTTATATACTTTGTTTGAATGTACCTGAAGATTTATGTTAAATTTGTGTATGCTGTTATCTGTAATCATGCTCATCTTGCTCCATACACTTTGTTTGAATGTACCTGAAGATTTAAGATTCATTTGTGCTGTTGTGTTAATAGTTTTGTGGATTTGTTCTGTTTGGTAAAATATGAAGCACGTTTAAGAGCTCATGTTATATGTTTGTTACTGTATATATATCTGACTCTAAATAAAAGTTACTTACTTTTTGACTGACTAGTTTCAATTTTCCTAAGTCTTTCTCCAGAAGAAGGTCTAGATAAAAGGTCGACCCAAGAGTATTGGTGGTGTCAAATGCAAATAGTCACTGTTCAGTAAAATACATTATCTATATAGTGAAATGTAAATTTGAAGGCCTGGGCTTATCTATATAGTGAAAAGTAAAATTAATGGCCTGTGCTAGTGTCTTTTCTTTCTTCAAAAGGCCTTTAAGAAACATCTCATAAAGGAAAGAAAGTTGGTACACTGGAATTCCATGTCTGTAGAAAAAAACCATCTTTTAAACATGACAAATCTGTTGTCAATTAATAAGTTTAAATTCCAAACAAATTTCTTTTTCACAGTATTAATTTGTAATAAACAAGCTTTGATAGTGAAGTAATTATCTGGTATATATAATATAATATAATTACATTTTTCTTGAAAAATCAAAGACTGCAAGATTTCTCCAGATCTTTGAAACTGAATCAAGTTATGTTCCATGGATACTACATTCATATGATCATTTATACCTGTCTCTGACAAGTTTCTCGGAGATCAAAACAACTGGAAAAATTAAACAGATATCAACTGCAATCTTTTCAGAAACAGTTTGACAAATTATTCATGATCATATCATGGTCCTCTACCTATTGTTTTGCTAGTAGTTAGAAGTTCAAGATATCCCTTACTGAAATGCATGCCAATAAAAATGTTAAAGAAATCTTTGAAAGATTCCATCAATGTAATTTTCAGATGATGGTCTCTAGGAAAATTTTTAAATGTAAGACCATAATATATTAAATCTATCTGCCTGGAACAAAGCACAATTTCTGGTAATAAGTTTAGTAAAAAAAACAATCAAGCTAGGTGGTTACAAACTCCTGGAGCTCCTTGTTTACAAACTCCTGGAACTCCTTGTTTACAAACTCCTGGAACTCCTTGTTAACAAACTCCTGGAGCTCCTTGTTTACAAACTCCTGGAGCTCCTTGTTTACAAACTCCTGGAGCTGCTTGTTTACAAACTCCTGGAGCTCCTTGTTTACAAACTCCTGGAACTCCTTGTTTACAAACTCCTGGAGCTCCTTGTTTACAAACTCCTGGAGCTCCTTGTTTACAAACTCCTGGAACTCCTTGTTAACAAACTCCTGGAACTCCTTGTTTACAAACTCCTGGAACTCCTTGTTTACAAACTCCTGGAACTCCTTGTTTACAAACTCCTGGAGCTCCTTGTTTACAAACTCCTGGAGCTCCTTGTTTACAAACTCCTGGAACTCCTTGTTTACAAACTCCTGGAGCTCCTTGTTTACAAACTCCTGGAGCTCCTTGTTAACAATATGCAAATGTTGGCTTGTTAATGTATTTTGATAATTGTGTTTACATGTGAAATAACATTAGTTTGAAATCATTGCATCTGCTGTTCAATGAAGATACATGTAGCTGAATAAATGTTTGCTTTATTCACAGTTTTCTGGTACCCTTTACAATGTTTGTTTGAGACAACATTCTATCATAAGAATTTTTCATTAGTGTAAAATGTATTTTAGGGTTGCAGGATAAAAACAATATGTGTACATTGCAGAAACATGCTATCATTAGAATATGTGCCAAATGTTTCAAGTCAGAAGTCAGCTAGAAGTGCACTTTTTCATGTTTTTCATTAGTGTAAAATGTATTTTAGGGTTGCAGGATGAAACCAATATTCGTACATTGTCAGAAAAAATAAAGTTTTTGTGTAGTCTTTGCAAATCAGGTGAAAAATGGTTGTCAGAGTCACATACTAGCAGTTTCTAAGCTTGTACAAACACATTATATTAAGTATATTTTCTGACAGTGTGCTTATATTGTATACATACTTGAAGAGTAAAACAACCAAAACTCTTCATCAACACTAGTTGTATTTTGTCATGATTTTAATATAAAATCAGTAATAAAATAATACAAACCCAACTGCCCTATAGAAGATTGAGTTATCTACCTTAAAGATAACATAAATTAGTGGAAACATTGGGGGAGGCAAAACCTTATTATATAGGTAAAACACAAGGAACCTATTGGGAAAAGCAAAACCTTATTATATAGGTAAAACACAAGGAACCTATTGGGAAAAGCAAAACCTTATTATATAGGTAAAACACAAGGAACCTATTGGGAAAAGCAAAACCTTATTATATAGGTAAAACACAAGGAACCTATTGGGAAAAGCAAAACCTTATTATTGTTAAAACCCAATAAATGTAATGAAAAGAAATAAATTTAAAGAAAAGATATTTAAAACAAGATATCAGTGAGATGGTATCCATCTCTGTGGGCCCCCTGATCATGACAGATTAAAGGTCATCAACCACGGTATGCGACACATTGCCTTGATATTATCTACCTTCATGCCAAATATCAAAAGCCTACCTCAAGGGATAAATAAAAGTTACAGTCCAGATATGAATTTTTCATTCAGAAAGCAATATAATGTGACCTTGAGGTCAAAGTTCAAGGTCAAAGGTCATCAACCACTGTATGTGACACATCACTTTGATATTATCTCCCAACATACCAAATATCATAAGATACCTCATAAGATAAAAAAGTTACAGCTCAGACACGATTAGCTTCGGACGAATACACGGACCAAAGGACAGACTGATCACTATAGGACATCTGCCACAAAGTGGCTGGCCCTAATTAAAAAACAAAGATTTATGCGGAGTCAGCAGAAGTGTGTTTATCTGCAATAGCATTATACATAGGATATTTGAATGTCAACTGGCCTGGATTTCTCAAAGCAACATCAAAATTCAAAATTTTCGGTACAGGGATTTAATCAAACTGAACTTGGATTTTTTTTCACAATTTTTTTAGAAATCTGGGCCAGATGCTGCTTGCCTCAATGCACAATATGCTAAATCATGTATATTACATATTTGTGTTGACAGGTTTAGCTGTCAACAATAATTTCAGTAAAAAAAATCAAAACATACAAGAAAGTATAGCAAATTCTTATTTTAGCCATGACATGACCTTAAAATTGCTCACTTTGTCACACAACACCTACATCAGTATTAAAAAAGGATAAAATAATGTGCTCACTAAATTTATAATGATATGATAATTTTATGTGACACGATGATGTACTTCCAATTACAAAATAACGAGCAAAAATGCATGACAGTAAAAAATTTAATAAATACAGAATATTTACACATATACATTGTGTTTCGAGACATTATGTTTTTTTTGTTCCAACTCTCTATGAAGATTTTGCCTTTGGTAATTTCAGCAGCTCACTTGAATTGTATGCTCTGTCTAACAGGAAATCTATAATGCACTCTGGCAAGAAGCTCGAAAGACGAATGAATAGCTGGAAAGAAATACTTTTTATATTTGTTGCACACATAAAAAAAGAATTTTGTGTGAAATATTTATGTATTTAGTTTACTTGCTGTAAAAATATTTATGTTTCATACATCTATGTTTGTGACACTGCAATTTGCCATACAATATACATGTAGAGGAATCATTCATATTACTTTCACCTTAACAACTGGGGCAATGTTGACTAGTATCTCTAAGGTACAGGTCTACTACCATTAACACTTGCCACAATTGTCACTATGTCACTACTGTCTCTCATGTTAATGTTCACTACCATTTAAACTGGAGCAAATCTGAGGCTAGTGTTCACTTAATAAAATTTATGAACTATGGCTAATCTCTAAGCCTAAAGCTTACATTCACAACAATAAAAACCAGGGTCAACTGGTGCTAATATTATTCACTATCAGTAAAAGTGCAAAATTGAGACTACTCCCTCTCAGGCTCATGTTGATAATCAGTAAAACTGGAGAAAATTGTGGCTGTCCCCCTTAGACTAATTTTCAATATCAGTAAAACCAAGAACAATCATCACTAATGTCCCTTTGGCCCATGTTTTTACTATCATTACCTACCAACCTATATTATATTTGACATTTATTTATTTTTCTTTAATGAAAAATCCAGAATAATCCTGTTATTGTTCTATCAAATTAAAGAAATAAACTTACATTATCCTGATCAACCAGGCTGCTACTCCCGTCAACAAGGTAACGTTGTTTTGGGTTTTTGGATATGACAGTTAATTCTATAGTATCTACAATAGGTGCTATAGTGTTACTGGACTTAGATAATAAGTCTGCTATAGATTTGACCATTCCATCTACATATGGTCTGCCATATGTCTCTTTTATAGAGTCTGGGCTCTCCTGCCAAATTTTCTCCAACTCGGTCTCATAGACTGCTAACTGTAAATACATATTTTAAAATTCTTGAAAAGTCAACGATAAGTACATAGTTACATTTTCGATAGTAGAAATTTTCCAAATACATGTTATGTTAAAATAAATTATTTTAGTGATTTGGTTACAAGTCCTACACAGAATATAATAAATTTCAGAAGTTGTGTTGCAATATGGAACTTATGGCTGGATTACACAGAGATCACTCTCATTTATCCAACATTAATTTTTAAATAGTTTCTTATTTAATTACCTGTTTATTTTTATTCAGCATGGCACAGTATTGCATAATTATTTCCTGACTTAGCTTAGCAGCAAAATTATTCCAGGAATTAACAGTATTTTGTTTTCTATGTACAAATTTTTGTGATAATATATCTTGCATGGCAGCAACTTTAATATAGTTTCCAGGTTTGCCTTATTGTATAGTTTGGTATTAGCACTAATATTTTTATATAGTTACTAAGTAATGACCCAATCTATAGCTGCTAAAAATACATGCAAGTTTTCTGAATTATAATTTCTTAAGCTTCAAAAGCAAATCTAGAACTACTTTCCACCACCGTCATCAGGCTGTCATATAATTATAACTCTTTGAGTTTTATCTTACTTGTAAAGGATTATGGCAGACGTCATAGCCAATAAAATCGTCCAACCTAGTCAAAAGCACAGATCCAGTCAATTGTTCCATAAAGGTTCCAGGTTTTTACATGCGCTTTATTGTAGTAATTATGACATTTCCACCCAAGTAGTTTTTGGCCCTCATGTCACAGAAAGTTGTATGATTTATTAAAGATCAGTTGTCATGAGACTTTTTATGAAACAAGTGTCATATTTCAACTTAATTTTACTTATCAAACTATAGATTCATGGTTTTTACCTTATGCTTGGGACTCAGTATAGTTTCCAGGTTTTTACCTTATTTTTACTCAGCATGCCAGTGGCACTTGTAAAATTCCCAGGTTCTACGGTGATGACTTTGACACCAAATTTCTTCATCTCCATCCTAAGTACATCAGTAAACCCTTCCTGTCCATACTTTGTCATACAGAATGCCGAGTTACTAGGAATACCTATTTTACCTTTACTGCTGGTCACATTTACTATTCTACCTGTAAAACAGAACAGAATATATGGCGGTGTTTAATTTTGATTATATTGTGTTCATGATAGTAGTTTGCATGCTGATACCCTCAACTGAATTGCAATAGATAGAATATAAATTTAATAAACCTTATTTCCCTTCACCATAATCATCATTTTGACCGAATTTAGCAGTACCTATACAAACTGGGGAATGGATAAATCTTTTTGTCTATTGTCATAAGACATTTTAATGTGGATTCCAAATTATTTCAGATTGCTGTATGGACCTTTTTTGCAAAAATAACTGTGTTAGTGACTCATGCTAATAGTTAATTAAATTACTCGTGGTCTCATGAAGCATCAGAAGCTGAATGTATAAGGTATTTAGTAATCTTTTATTGATCGTGTGCCTGTCATCACTCAAGTTGCAGGTAAGAGTCTCTCTGAGGGCAGGGTGTGCAAAACTGGAATTTTAAATTATCAGGTGCACATTGGCTGTATTTGACCAAGATATTGTGAGTGTTTAATAAAATTCCATGCAGTGCTGTAGGAGGAGTTGCTGGAACCCCCAGGTTAAATGGAAAGACACCCCCATCACTTTATACCACCTCTTTTAATGGGGAGTATAATATGGGGAGCAAAATTCAGTTTCAATCACATGATCTAAATAATGGCTATTCCAAACTGGAGTCAAAAAATAAAGAAATTTAAAAATAAGTCACTATTACAAGTTACCTAAAGGAGCCTCTAAGATGTAAGATAGCACCATCGCGCAACGTCCAGTTATCACTTGATTGCAGGTCGTCGGTGTATTCGCACGTAAGATGAATTTGATTAAATTACTAAAACGTTACCGGGAGGACAAAGATCCAGACCTGAAAGATTTCGACGGGAAACCCTTGAGTACTTTGAGTAAAGATGATCTTCTGGAGGTTGCCAAAAAGTACAAGATACCACTTGATGACATTTTCCTAATGCTAAATGAGGAGGATAATCGTGAAAACCTTTGTAAAGTAATTAGTTTCGGGTTGGAGCAAGTCGAAGGGGAAGAGGTAGCTCAAACCCCGGGTAATACCGGCAAAGAGGAACCTCCGAAGAAAAAGCAGAAAATTGAGGAAAAGCAATCTGCTGTAAGTTGATGTTATTTGTACTTTATTTATCTAAAGGTTTATTTGTTAAACGACGGCGGTTTCATTTTAGAAAGCATTACTTTATGTTAAAACGGCAGATAACTAAAAAATCATGAAACGTACTCTCCAGCAAGAGTGGGAGGTGTTGTCATATATAGCATATATTAGAGTTTTGATTGAACAAAATCAGGTAGCATATATTTATTCATCATATAGTTACAGTGTCGTATCCGAGCCCTTTGTTCATAGAAATAGTTTTGTGTGCGACGCACTTGAAAGCTCTTTTAGTAATTGTTTGTGGCTAGAGAGAGAGAAAAGAATTATTATTCAATAATAATAAAGATCATAATTTATATAAAATGAATCGATCAATTTAATGAAGGAAATAATTTTCAATACATATAATTCATCTTGTGCATCGCACGTGTATTTTTATATTCTGTCTCTTCAAATGCTGTACGATGCACGTGATAGGAAGGTTCAAGGAAAAGGGGGAGTGATAGAGGAACATAGTTACTGGGGCTTATCATGCATACAAATTGTATTCTCTAACTTAGGTGCAACGCACGTGTATTTATGATATGCTTCGTAAAAAAAAACAATGTTGGGAATATATTTTATTTTAGATGAGAGGGCTGACATAATATTGTGTCCACAATTTTGGTTCTGTAGTGCAAAGCACGTGTTTATATGTCATGTACTTCAACCTACGTGCGCCGAAAATTGAAAATAAAATAAATTAAAAAAAAAATTAAAAAAAAATAAAAAAAAATAAAAATAAAAAGGGAAAAAGGAAGTCACTTAATTATTCTTACCATATAAACAAATTGGTATTCCCTTACCTATGTGATGTGCAACGCGCGTGTTTTTATGATATGCTTTTAACCTGTGTGAGTTGTCGAATGTCGCTTCTACCCCTCCCCCTAATTACCCCAACACGTGCATTGCACGCGCGACGCACAGAGGTTGAAGAGGAGAGCATATAAACACGTGCATCGCACTATAGTAACGAAGGGTTTGGATAAGGTGTTGTGCCCACGCTCTATATCTAACATAAAATGCATTACCAACATTTTATGTTTTTATTTATTATTTTCTACTATACCCATAAGCATTGAAATATAAAAGCGTATCAAATGCTGTACGATGCACGTGATAGGAAGGTTCAAGGAAAAGGGGGAGTGATAGAGGAACATAGTTACTGGGGCTTATCATGCATACAAATTGTATTCTCTAACTTAGGTGCAACGCACGTGTATTTATGATATGCTTCGTAAAAAAAAACAATGTTGGGAATATATTTTATTTTAGATGAGAGGGCTGACATAATATTGTGTCCACAATTTTGGTTCTGTATCACACTAACGGTTAATCCTGGGTCACCAGACGTCATTAATAAATTTCATGGTTTAAATGACCTTTTTCAGACGCATCATTGACTTCTTAATCTTCAAAATGAGATAATCATGTTTATGTACACCACCTGGTCATGTTGCATGGATCCCTTTAATCTGTTGCAATAAATTATGTCCCGCTTAGTTTTTTGTGTCGTGGAAAGTTGACTTGGCTCGACATGTGAGAAATTAATGAGCGATTTATCTTTCTTTTTGAAAAACAAAAAAAAATAATTGCAAGTCATTAGGTTGATAGCGTGGGACGTGGAATATTTCCCCACTAGTCATTAAACATTATACGTAATAGAGTAAGAGAAACTGGCGAATAATTCGAGTCGAATAATTCATGTTTATCAAAGCTAAAGTCTACATCAAAGCTGGTTGTTGGTGCTGTAATACAAAGCCGTGTTTATATGATTTGTTATATGACCTCCGTGCGCCGCTCGTTCAATGCACTTAGTTTTCTTAGTCCCTTATAAATCGATCCCACTAGGCCATATTGATTCCACTAAGCCAAACATAGTTAAGCCAAAACGAATTAATAAGACATTAAATTCAAAATTCATTCATTTTAACTCGGTTAACGTCATGTATTTTAACACCAATTCTCCATAAGGATCAAAGGATTTCCATATGGGGTGAGACATGACATGTCTCAGATTTAGCTGATTTTCATTTTATAAGTTGAAATTGACCATTGGACCACAAAATAATTATTGTTTGTTATGATTTGACTTCGGTTGCCATGGTAACGGTGGCGGCCATTTTGGGCCTATAAAAATACAGTGAAAAGGGCAATATTCAAATCCCAATTTTTCTGGGGAAAATCGATTCATATTCAATAGAATTTCTTTATTTGCTTAATTCAATATCTCATTGACAATATTCAAAACAGTAACAACACTTTAAGTATATGTGTGATCAGACTGAGACTATTGAACATGTAAAGAAATAGTGCATTATTCTCTATAATTTTTCGTTAATAAATATTACCATTTTTGACACTTTTCTGACTCCATTTTCGGAAAATGCACCAATCACAAATAATCATCATGAATATAATTACATAGATTGATGATTAATATTCAAAAATTTTAAAAATCTCAATGGGGTAAGAAAAAATGTCTTTAAAAAACACTGTTAAATTTGGTTACCATGGTAATAAAACAAAAACGGCAATTTTTCTATATTTAAATACATGTATGACCATACTTCTAATATGAGCCAAGATAACAATTGTTGTCATCATATGTACCTAAAAGGTTCTTTTCAACATAGTATGACCTTAGAAAACTTTCAAGGTCACTTGTGTTGTTCTCAAGGTCACTTAAAATTGATTTTGCTTTGAGATTTTCATATTTGAAAGTTCAATTTTTAGTTGACCTTGACCTTGAGACACTGTATCCTGAAATGATTTCAATGTCATTTTAAGTTTATAGTATGTCTGTTAAAAATAATAATTAAAGATGATTTAATTTATTCCCAAGAGAAACAGTAGTTTCATGGAAATATTGAACAACACAAAAATGGCTTTTTTTCACAAGTTGCCATGGTAACCATCTTTGACAGTGTTTTCTATAGACATCTTTTGTTACCCCATTGAGATTTTTATAAGTTTTGAATATTAATCATCAATTTATGTAATTATATTCATGATGAGTATTTGTGATTGGTGCATTTTCTGAAAATGGAGTCAGTAAAGTGGCAAAAATGGTAATTTTTTAGTAGAAAAATTCCAGAAAAAATGCATGATTTCTTGACATATTGGATAGCCTCGTTCTGACTACACATTTATGTTTAGTCTTGAAACTGTTTTGAATATTGTCAATGAGGTATTGAATTAAGCAAATAAAACATTATGTTGAATATGCATTGATTTTTGAATAACAAATTGGGAATTGAATATAGGCTATTTCGCAGTATAAGAAATGATAAAAAATGACCGCCTCAGTTACCATGGCAACCGTGGTCAGGGCTTTCAACAAATTTTAGAGTAGGTGTCTCCAAAAGAAAAAGTAGGCAACCACACAAGACGGCCGGCAACGCCGGCCGTTGCGCAGAGCTTGCTCAAGGCCCCCAGAAGCTTTGGGGTTAATAACGCAAAATCCTGCATTCTGGCAGTCTCCTGGAACTAAACTTTAATTTTTCAAATGACCCTTTTTACTTAAATTTTTTAACTTTTTGCCTATCTTCTTAGAAATTTGTATGTCTCATATCAAAAATGAGATGCCAAGTTTAGGCTGTATTTTCAATTTATTATGATTTCAAATTTTGACATGTTCATTGTTGCTTTTTCTTTCAGTGCTTGATGTTTTTGAGACAAGTAGACAACATTTTGAGAATAAAGTTGTATTAAAGTGTATTAATTCAAAATTGTTTGGTTTCTTTTCTTTATCATGTTTATCAAAACATTTTTTTTTCATGTTCTGTTCTATTGACATGATTGTGATGTTATTGACATGTATTAGCATTTATGAAATAAAAGTTGACTGTCAGCAGTTTTCACGTTTTTGCAATAGAGCAAAGCAGCAAATTCAATGCAAATTATTATTTTTTTTTTTTCAATTTGGGCAGATACAGTGTACCAAATAGATATATTTTGGGGGTGCATCCCCCTTTTCAACCAAGTTGACATGAAAGACAAGTCCTTCAGATGGACATCTTTTTCTCACATTTTACACAATACAGAGAGCTTCATATTTTTACTTTGTTGTACATTTTCTGTCTCGCTGAAATTATATTTTGGGCCATGTGGGTCGGGCTTTATAAAAAAGACAACAAGTAAGAAGTGTCAACTGTTCTTCTATTTAATTTATTACATCATATTTCCGTTTGTTACTTGGAGATTTTCTTAAGTGCACATAATAGTCGACGCAAGTCAGCTTATATTACTTTTAGTCTACTGAGGATTTTATAAGGATTAGGACCGACACATCCGTTGTGGAAGTGGTTCGCCTGATAAAGGCGGTTTTTACAGATTTGGTAACTGGTAACATAAAAATAAACTTCATATTCAATGTTTCTGTTGCTTTGAAACATACCCGTGTGATCTCTTCGGGTTTTCTTAAAACCAAAACCAAACAGGGTAAAATTTGATCGTTTCATGACAACATCTCGTGTTTTATTAATTTTTCGGAACATCTCAAGGTCTTTTCGTTTTATAAACGTCCATATCTGATGAAACCTTCCGAGTAATCAACCCTAATTATAGACGACCAATCAGCGACCGGTAAATCTCTCATCTAAATTTAGCGTAAATAAACATCATGTTTTACTTCCTCAATGCTAATGATATTTACCGGCATCGATAAATTAAGAAAAGGAGAATTACGACACATATTTTTTTTGTAACTTTTATTACTTTTCTGGACATTAAAGTAGCCGGCGCTTTTGGTGAGAATTCCGCCGCCTACCGCCTACTTTTGAAAGCCCTGCGTGGTCAATCATAGCAAACAGTCATCATTTTTATGATCCAATGGTCAATTGCAACTTATAAAATTAAAATCAGCAAAATCTGAGACATGTCATGTCCCAGTTATTTTGGTGCTTAGGGATAATTGGTCTTAATTGTTGGACAGTAATTGACGTTGTGCATGTGTGTATATCACAGCGTCCGTTTAGCGTGTCTCGTTTTGATCCCATAAGTAATAATACTAAACGTTAAATGACACACCACATACATTTATGTGCGTGTTCTCTTGACAGCAATTGCCAAATTCTAAAATGGCACTAAGAAAATTTGTTAACATTTATTTTACATGTCAGTGTTATATCAATAATATAAATAGCTTAATTAGCTGAATTAAAAAAAAAAAAAAAAAAAAAAAAAAAAAAAAAAAAATTAGCTTTGCACATTTGGGCACGTGCATTAGGATTAGATAGTTTTAAGTTCAGTATAACTTCTGATGTTAGTCTGTACTTCGTAACTATTAATATTATGTTTAGCACTTATTTTGAAAGCTTTTCCTACTTTTTCGATAATGTTATATTTTGTGAAGCACGTGTCTTTTGATAGCGTATACACACTTTAGGTTGTTTAACGTGTATTTACTTGGGCGGATTTTTGCTCTGTGGCACGTTTTTAAAAGCTGGTACTATTTCGTATGGATTAGAGTTTTAGCTAACGCATTTATGAATATTAAGTAGCTAGTCCTGCTAAATTTAGTTATGAAAGTTAAAACAGACTGAAATCGAGACCACGTGAGAGTTCTCTTCTGTTCGGCATAAATTCTTACTATTTATTTCAAACTTATTTATGTTTTTGCGTGTAGCTGTATTGATCAATCGTTGCTATATATAATATCAACATTTGGAGTCTATTTATTGACAGTATGCCTGTGTACTTATGTTTTACAGGCTTTATTATTTATTGTTGAAGTAAATAGTTTTATCATAATTGCAGTAATAGGTATTTACTAGGATGCTGCTCTACCCAGTTAAAATGTAACTGTGGTAGGAGTTGCTACATTTTTGTACTGCTGATTTTTATGGTGAAATTCTATGATGTAATAAGTGTTTATTGTAGTGGTCTGTGTTCGGTTAAAACTTTTGTCGTTAACATCTGGAAAGTCTAAGAATAACTCATTTCTTATGAATCATTTATTTTACTAGTAAAACTGTTAAAAGGGCTTTTCTACTTGAATAGGGAAAATCACAGGTATATACGAGTCCATTAATGCCACCTGATTAATTAAACCATTAATGAATGTTATAACCCTAGATCTATGTAGAGTGCACTATTACATGTACATCTGATATTTATTTGCTACATCTTAGCTAGCGAAGATGTATGTGCCGAGGCGTGGCAGAAATGTATTTTAAAGCGGCGCTTTGATTAAAAAAAAAAAAAAAAAAAAAATATGTGTGGCCACCCGGCACACAATACCAGCCCATGGTGCTGAATAATTTTGCTGCTCTTGTTTGTTTATGCTACCCAAATTGATATGAAGGGTATTTTATGTTTTGAGTTGCATAGATACAGGTAACACAGTTTGTATATACAGTCCAACGTTTGTATGCTTCATATATATGGTTCTGTATCTTTTGATTCAAGCGGTACTCAGAAAAATGCAAATGGTACATGTATGTTTGTTATACTAAGCAGATATGCTTCTGAAATAAATTGTTATGTCGCTGAGCAGTGCATGGAAGTTAAATATTTTAAATAGTGTTGGACAGTTTTTAGTGGAAAAGTGGAAAATATGCCCTATATCAATTAATATTTTACCAGGATATGCCGGTATGTAATGTTTTTTATGTCTTCTGTAATGTAAGCACGTGTACTGTAATGCATCTATCAATCAATCAACTCTTTCCTGAAATGTATATTGTGTGTTATATTTAGTTTGCCTTTTACAGGCTCATTATTGGTTATCAAGAATTTACGGATTTAATTCTGATTCTCCGTAGTTCGAATCAGGATGTTCACTTGTACAGATAACTCTTATTGCATTTACGGCAAATGAATGTTATGCTTGGCATATATGGTGCCGAATAGTAAGGTTCGTGTTAAGGCTAAAGTTAGCAGATTCTGTTATGTAATTGTTTTGGGTCACTATACTGTATAAATCAATTAAATTGTTTAAGTGACCTGTGTCAGACACATCATTAGATTGTAGCGTGCAAATATTCCAAACTAATTAAAAGGGGGAAAAAGCACATTAAGTTCAAGGGCGAGAAAATACGTTAATTTAATGTTACATAAAGCATGTAACGAGATAACAACATCAAGACAATTCGGTTTATGTCCACCAAATGTTCTTTTGTATGGTCAATATAAATAATGTTATGCCTTATCTTTTGGGCCTTAACTTTTACTTGCGTTTTAAGCTGAGATAAGTCATGTTGATTTAATGAAAGGGAATGGACGGTGTCTAATTATTTTGTATATATTAACATGTACATATAGGAATATTAGTACATGTATTGATAAATGAAGAAACCAGTAGCTACCTTGAGACAAACACATCTACATTTAACCCTAGATCGGTACCTACAGTGTACTCGTTTTACATGGTTCTTAATTTTATTCTGATCGTGTACTTGTACTATAGAGGTCTAATTTATTATGCTCTGCTCATACTTATTTTGCATAGCACGTATGTACTGGTGCTGTTTTTTCTGTGCCTTTACTTGTGGCATACATGTTCCCACTTGTTTGGCTTAGCACAAAAGGTGCCCTCTCCCCTTTCCCGAACTAATGTGTATACTAGTTCATTTTTGTTTTGCTTAGCACAGATGGTGCCGTATCTTTTGTTTTGAACAAGCAATCTACCGCTTCATATTTGTAATGTGTATACTAGTTCATTCTTATTTTGCTTAGCACAGATGGTGCCGTATCTTTTGTCTTGAACAAGCAATCTACAGCTTCACATTTGTTATGCTTAGCACATGGGGGCTGAATATTTTCTGTTCTTGTACTAATGATATACTGGTTCGTATGTGTTATGCTTAGCACAGATTGTGCTGTTTATTTCTGCGTCTCTACTTATAGTATACAGATGCATACTTGTAAGACTTAGCATAGTTGGTGCTGTTTATTTTCTGTTCCTGTTCCAGCGGTCTACAAGTTCATATTTGTTATACTTATATGGTGCAGTACATTCGCTATTATTGTACTTCGTATACTTGTTTTTATTTGGTATGCTTAGCACAGCATAGTATTAAGCTGGTGACTTATGATGTTATTTCTAAGCAGTTATAATTCAATGTCACGATTATCAGCTGCTAGTAACTAAGATATTTTAATCGACAAGTGTGTATTGGAAGATGTACACCTTCGATCCAAGAAGCTAATAAACTACTTAGGAAGAGAAGAGTAAAAGAACAATACAAATGTATTTTTTTTTTTTTTTTTTTTTTTTTTTTTTTTTTTTTTTTTTGGAATATAAGAGCATAAGTTTGATAATTTTGTTTTCAACTGGCAAAAAATTATTGGCTTTGGCGAATTTGTTTTCCGCCTGAGTCTGTTAAGTTGCAAACTCACTAGAAGTAATAGATAGTAATTCTTCTAGATCTGACACGCAAACGCACACGAGTTGTACATAATTTAGATAATGTTTATGACCCGAATCAATCTTCACCACAGCAGGTGTCAAATCGTATTGTTTGCGGCAGTTGATCGCCCGTACTCTCTTTTCAAGTAAAGACTTTGTTTGAACATTATCTGTATTTGCTCATTAAGTTTTCATAGGGAAAAAAAGAGGAACTCCTTGAAAACAGAACAACTAATTTGTTTATTTGGTGTGTTTATTTATATGTAGGCTTTCAGCCTACACGGGGTATAAATGTGTTTAAATTGTTTAAGTACTTTATGCAGTATTTGCTATTATGTTAATAGTTATCTTAAATAGAAAAATGGAATTCCATCCTACATTCTGATTATCAACTGGCTTTTCCAAAGCATGATCAATGATATTATCATAAGAGTGGTTCTGTCATATGTATATATGCATGTAATGTATGTTTTCTTATTGAACATACCCGGTACACGAAGAAAAATAAAGGCTTCTTTCTAATTATGTTGTATTTAAAGTACTGTACAGTAAACTATTTTGTCGTTCAAGGTGTAACTGTACCATTCATGTTTATGTATATTTTTTCCGCAGATGTTAATTTTATTATCCTGCTATTTCAAAAGCATTCAATTTACTGTGTATAGGGGACTCAATGATTAGATTTATGTTATATCTTAAGGATTTCAACAACCCCATGGTGCATGTTTTTTTTCTCATAGTGGGGCACTGGTTAATCAAATTACTAATCAGGTGGAGAGATTGTCTATGGTTTACCCACCCAGAGTTATTTTTATACATGCTGGTGTTAACAATTTAAGACAACCATTTTTACTTGAAAATGAGTATCAAAATGTCGATTGCAATGAGGCAATTGGACAATTTAGGCAGTACACTACGGCGTCTATCTGAAAAATCTTTAGATTTAAGAGTAATAGTGTCCTCTGTGATAAAGACCAGAGATGATTTTATTAATGCTAGATCTGTTTTAAACGATCAAATGAAATTTATGTGTGTAAAAAACAGTTGGTTTTATATGGATAACTCTAACATCGATTTGGGGCACTTAAAGGACAACGTACATTTAAACCAACAAGGACAACAAGCTCTCGTTAAAAAATTTTATTGTAGTTTATGTAGTTTATAAAATTTGGTAGTTGTACGTACCATATAATGTGCTGAAGGACAGACAATTTTCAATACAATTTTGTATTACGTCTTATGTAGTTCATAGATCGTGTAGTATACATTACATAAATAAAAAGTGTTTATGCATTTTTTATTTTATATTTATTTCAGGACTACTTCATGAAAAAAATGTGGTGTTCTCACATTTCTTGTGCAGGTTGCGCAGCACAAAACGATATTGATTTTAAATTCTGTAAAATGTGTGGTGAACCCAGAGAAAATAACAATGGTAGGCATCACGATAGGAAGGAAATCCTTGAGAAAACAGAATAAGCACATTAAACTCTATATTAGATTCCGCAAGTTATTCAAAACAGAAATGTAATTTAAGGTCAGAAATAGGAAAATTTTTCTTTCTTCTCGATGATCGTAAGAATTTATCTAACGCAACTCCAGAAGATATTAGGAAATTTCTTATTTATAAGAAAAAGGAGGAAAGACTCCGTTGCATAGTGGCAATTGTCGCTTTCTTGGGAAGCATGGCCTTCAAGCCTGTAATTGCCCCCGTACACTAGCGTACAAGTCTGTAGACTCCCTACTGGGGAAAATTAGGGCTTTATTTCGGGATGAAGGACGATCAGGGGAATGGAATCAGATGTTGTTGACTGGTAATCCAGCCGCATCGCATTTGTTAAAAAGGCATGTGCAGGCTGTTAGTCAGGAACAGGCGTCCGCTAGTATTTCACCAAAACAAGCACCCCCTTTAATGTTTGATAAGTTGGGAAAATTATGTAGACATTTGTCATATAGGGTGTCGGTTGAGAAAGATTCGACTACAAGATATCTTTATGCTAGGGATCTTGCATACTTTTCATTGGTGCCATTCGGGAAGCAGAGGTGGCGATTTAGGATTGTTAACTGCAAATAAAATGTTTGAATTGCCGGACTCTGAAGGTTTCATGGTGTCACAAACAGTGGGAAAAGTTGCTACAATAGACAACCCCAGAAATTTTATAGTATTGCCCTCTAAGGATAACGACATCTGTCCAATAAAAATTTCAAAGTGTACGTCGGCGTGTCAAAAGATCAAGGTGTAATGTTAAGGGATGGTTATGTTTTTCGCACCAAGGATAAATTATCCAAGGAAATTACTAACCAACCCGTTTCGTCATCAGGTATGACAGAAAGACTTAAGTTACATCTGAAAGCGTTGAGGTTGTATGAAGGCGAGACTTCACACAGTAGCAGGAGAGGGTGTGCCATAACTTTACGGATGTTAGGTGTGGATGATGACGGCATCAATAAGCACATAGGTTGGGGATCCGGTAAAATGGTAGATCACTATGATAGCGTTGGTAAATTATGTAGCCCAAAGGCCGCCGCGACGGTTTTGTCAAATGCGGCGGAAAATTTGGGGAAGGGTGGTTCTTCTTTCGACAAGGTTTCGCAAAAGTATTCAGATTTAAGCAAATTGAAGCCATTTAGCTTTTCTTAAACAGGCATTTAATGGGAGCGTCTAGATATGTTGTGGTAATTTGTGTTTTATGATTTTACACTGCACATGAGCTAAACTCATTTATAAGTATTGGATGTAAGGTTGAAATGTTGGAAAACTGGATCTAATAGACATGTGTTTATAGAATAAATTGTAATGGTATGTTTTTCTTTATTGTTTTATGCTGGGTAATTCATTCATGGAAGATAATGACAGTCTTTGCAGAACAGCGTTGGTTTGTTTTATCCATATCTTACATATGAGAGGATATGAGGGAACTGGTAATATTACACTATTACAAGTTACCTAAAGGAGCCTCTAAGATGTAAGATAGCACCATCGCGCAACGTCCAGTTATCACTTGATTGCAGGTTGTAAGTATGGTAGGAAGTGAAGTTGGTTTGCATAGCTCAGTATTAAATTCGTTAATTAAAAACAAACATGTTAAAAAAAAAAAAAAAAAAAAAAATAATAATAATACTTATAGTAACAATAAATAAATAAATAAAAAATCAAACAGGGCATCAAGTATTTCACATGATTGGAGTTTGTGAAGCAAACTCCGTCTCGAACAAATATTGATTGACTGATTGATTGATGGTTTAAATGCCATTAGAAAGTGGGGAGTATTATGTCGGACATGGAGAGTGGCACTATCCAAACACGTCACCGACCATGATACGCGAATTATAACCTCCCAACCTACACCCCCCCCCCCTGATAGGGTTCTCCCTATCCGCCACCCGGGGACGACGGGGCTCCACTGTGGGTCGTGCAATGAGGCCCTTGTATGGTCCTGTTCGAACACAACAAGACAGGTAGTTGTTGAACGGAATATTCCCTTCATTCAGAATTAAGATCATTGTGGTCCGAGTATTGAATCGAAGTCCAACCCATGTGGGATGTCTGGTGAGTGAGCGGAAAGTAGTAGCAGGCATCCACTGGTATTCCATACTCTCCAACCTTTCAAGTTAGGAGGTTAATGGTATTAAAAAAAAAACAAACAAATAAATAAAAATACTCGTAATAATAATAATAATAATAATACACACACAAACGAACATTACAGGCGAGGCATACCAGTATCCAGCTCATTGCCTTTGCAAACCTCTTTTGGTTTGTTTTATCCATATCTTACATATGAGAGGATACGAGGGAACTGGTAATATTACACAATTAAGAGAAATTGTACAAAATTGAAAATTTTTAATACAGAAACTGAAAAATGTTATAAATATAAAATATAGCGTTATAGTTCAATTCCCCTTTTAAGTACAGTGCAGCTAGTAAAAATTTACATTTCTATACATGTTTTGATAATTTTGACATTTAGTGTTTGGGTTAGTCTAGTAAGAAACAGAACTTATAACAGTGAACTTTTTAGCGCTTGCAACTTTCATAATTGGGGACGCATTTAAAAATTGACTATAGATTCCTAAATCAATTTGGTCACTTGAATTCCAACAAGTATAACAATTTCTACCAAGTTTAAAATGACATATTCATGACCACAAGCAAATTACCAGATTTAATGATTTCACCTTGATCCCGACATCAGCAGGTGTCAATTTTTTTTACATGAAATCCCAGTGTAAGTGGTACTACTGGTCAATCATAATATGCCAACAAAAGTGTCGTATACATGTATATCGTACTCATGCGCACAAACTTCAACCTTTGGATGCTTCTGAGCAGATGCTTATACAATGTAACCGCAAAGTGACTAAAGTCCTCAAAATCCTGAAAATTCCCTGCAAATAACATACATGTACTTTCCCCATAAACAAAGCTGTACACATTATTCTTTGTCTATTTACCAAGCAAAATTCTTTTCTGTTCTAAAAACTCAATAGGGCCACCGGAATTACTTGAAACAAATGTTACCTCACCTTTTGACAATCTGACTAAGGGTATAAATTTCTTTGTAATTCTCACTAAACCAAACAAGTTTACTTCTGCTAAACGTCTGTACTCCTCTAAGGGAGAGAATTCAATATCACCAGCCCCATAGACTGCAGCATTATTGATCAGGGCCCATAACCCTGCAACAAAACAAAGAGGTTAAATTATGGGCTGGATTGTTTTGCAAATGTTAAAACAAAGCCAAAAATAGTTCCTTCCACATTATATTTTCCTTAGGAGTCAAAATTTTTTTTAAGTAAATATTCGTAAAAATATTAATCAAAATAAAGACAATTTAAAAAGACAAAACTTTGTTTAAATCCAAAATAAACTTGAAATAACCTTTGTCTTCAACTGTTTTCTCTATTTCTTTAAATGCAGAGTTAACTGAGTCATCATTTGTGATATCTATCTTAATAATCTGTATATCACTGTATTCTGATTTCAGTTTACTAGCTCCTGGTCCATCTAGATCATAACAGCCAGCAAACACAGAAAAGCCTTCGCCAGACAGACGCCGTGCTACTGCATTGCCAAATCCTACAATAGAGGAAAACAATTGGAAATTTACCTTAATGATTCTCTAAAATACTTGCAAGCCTAGAATATATTTTAAGTGGTATCGTGTACACAAATTTCACTAATTTTATTTTATTCTGCAAAGATAGGTCCTTTTATATGACAACGGCTCTGTAAATGACCTTTGACTGAGGGAGAGGAAATTAGTTCTTATTTTGATATTTGGCTACGCTGAGCTTTAGCATGGACAGTGGATTTATTATTCAATGGAATTTTGATATTAAAGGTGTATTTAACTAGAGTCAGGTGCACAATGGCGCTATATGGTAAAGATTCTGTTTAAGTTTCATCAAATTCCATTCAGTGGTGTAGGAGGAGTTGCACATAAGAGATGGGTATCCCCTAATTATAATGTAAATGACTATGTCCATGTTATTCTATGGAAACCCCAAATATCATTCCGATCAAAATGTTAAATATCTCCTCCATTCAGTGGTGTAGGAGAAGTTGCACATACATGTAAGAGATGGGTATCCCCTTAGGTCAATGACAAAGTCCATGTTTTTCTATGGGAAACCCCAAATATCATTCTGATCAAAATGTTAAATATCTCCTGCACAATGGCACTATGTGTCAAGGATTCTGTGTAAGTTTCATCAAATTCCATTTCATTCAGTGGTGTAGGTGGAGTTGCAAATAAGAGAAAGTGTAACAGACTGACGGATGAACGGACACCCCCATCACTACATACCCACCCCCCTTTTCAAGCGGGGGGGTATAAAAAGCAGTTTCATACAGAATTGATACATAAATTTATTTGTATAATTTTTGAAATGTATTGGTTATTTTTCAGCTGATTGTGCAAAGCCCATTTCTGGACTATTTTATGGGTGTTTGTGAGTGCCCTTGAGTACCTTTGGGGTTTCTAAATTTGCGAAAAATTTCATCTGAATATCTCATTACACAGCAAAACTTGGTGCCTAAGTAAGAGCAAAAAATGTTAATAGTTTCGCCGATACGCAAATAATTAAGAGGCCGTTGTCATATGTTCAGATTTTGAGAGCATATTCTGTGTCTGCTACATTCCTTCTTGGAGAAAATCCTGCCTTAAAAATGTAGTACAGAATAATAATTTAATTGTGTCACAAAAATTAATTGGTTGACATACATTTATTAACATTGTCTGCAAATGAGTATAGATTTTTTAAGGTAAACTGCAATTCAAATGCCTCTGTTTATTGGCTCAGTGAACAAAATTATAAGAAAAATTGTCAACATTTTAACAGTTTATATGAAATAGCCAGGTTTGTGGCTATTATTCTTTTTATTGACAGCTTTGTATAACCTGTTAAAAACTGAAATAATTAATTTATTTCTTAAATAAGTAATTGTTGCATAGAACCATAAAACTATTCCAAGTAAATAACCAAAAAAATTATTACCTGTGTCACAACCAGTTACAAATACAAATTTGTTTTCTGTATCTATCCTTCTAAATGTCAGTTTCTGATAAACAGCTTTTATTATCACCACCAGTGCCACAAATAATATTGTTTTAGCCACCATTGGTTGTACAACAATAAATGGCAGAACAGCCAGTACACCTAAATAGGTCATTTCAAATGCCTGGAGTCCAGCAAACTTGGTCACAGCCATTCCTAGATAACTCCTTAACATTTCCATTTTGTATGTGTTACACACCTATAAAAGAAGCAGGTAATATATTAATGCATTTATGCATCTGCAAATGTGTCTTCCATGGTTTTCAATGAAAGGCATAAATATATACAAGAAATCTATCGTCAATTTTCAAATAATTTCGTCAATAACGAAAGTGATGAGTGCTAAAAAATTCACTGTATTGACATTAACACACATATTTCAAAATGGCATTTTACTATGCTTAAATATCACATATTTTAAATATTAGTACTCGGAGTGTATTTTTATAACTTTATAATTGAGTTAATGGCTATTGCAAAATTTCAGTGCATGTAAATTCAATGTAAAGCAAGTTAACTAATAAATTGATAATAAGATGATGGTGAAAAAATGAGCAAGAGTTTTGCATTGGAACAAGTAGACTAAAATTCATCTACATGTTTGTCATCCAGCCAGATGATTTTTGGTGTTTTATATGACTTTAAACTTACAGTGCTAAAGATTTTATTAAAATTTTTCAAGCCTTGCTTTTTTAGAGTTTATTGCATTGTACTTTACTAGTGCTTTGAACTGGTGCTATACTCAGTAATTTTTATTTATTTTACTTCTATGCATGTTTATAATATTTTGTTTGTAATATGCATTGCTCTTATGATTATGTTTGCTGTGCTCTCAGCTCTAACATTATAACTTTATAAAAAGTATATATGTACCTGTACTACTAACATTCATTTTTTAAAATTATTTAAATATATCAAATCAAAATATCAAATCATCATATTTGTTTGTTAAACATAGACCATTTTTAAACAAATGCTCCAAGTCTCCAAGATGACTGTTGACAATCATATCCCATGGAATGCTAGTCACTTCCATACCTGGTAACCTCAGTACATGAACACTTCAGTACTCAGTACTGGACAGTTCGGTACTAAGCATTGGTCACTTCGGTACCAATTACAATGTAGATATATGGCTTATTTATGTATTATATGGTTTTATTTTCTATTATATTGTCTCAATTTTGTATATTTAATGAAAATAAAATATGACACACAACAAAGATGAGATTGCAGACTCGTTTTTGTAAGATCTTAAATGTGCATCTTCTATTGTCATGTTTTTTTAAATTGTTTTTGAAATAAATTATCAGTTATAAACATGTGCCTAGTTATACCGTAATTTATCTTTTCTCCATCGATCCATACTTATTCTCTTCTTGTCAAGAATGAAACAAGGATTAACCGTTTCAGCTACAGTTAATTGATATCAATGCTTACACCATGTCTACATAGTCAGATCAAGAAATTCCTGTGTCACGGATCCTGTGCTGCCAGTGGGAACACTGGACAGCCGGTTGATTAGGATGGATGTTTTCTTTATACTTTATACAGCTAAACTTATGCTTTTTTAATTAACATTGATGATCTTACAAACAAAACCAATGATTAAAATATATATATAGGATCATTATCAATTACGAATGGTCATAACTGTCAATTTTTCTATAAAAATGAATTAAGTTATTAATATGTCTGTATACACAACTCATCTCCTTGTTTTTATTGACTTAACACAAAGTAACTATCCCTTTTACATTAAAGTATCTAATTAACAGGTATCAAAATGACCAGAATTGAGTACCGAACTGACTTGTACAGAGTACCAAAGTGACAAATTATTTCAGTACACTACCGTGGTGACCAGATACCAACATAACCTGATGCTGTTCCATGTTGGGCAATGTTTCATTACGGGAACTGTCTGGTGAGTCATTGAAAATTGATAATAACCTGTCTCCCACAATAGTATATGTTTTAAGATAAATTATCAGCATTATAAACTAGGATAAACATATACATTGCCTATTTGTTATAACATCTAAATTTTTTATCCAGTGGCATGACTGGTGCATCAATAACTGTGTACCACAAAACGATAGAATAGAATAGAAAATGTTTATTTGTCAATTAAGACGCCCATGAAGAGCTATACAACTTTAAAGTCACAAAATAAAGAATGATTGTTCTAAACAAAATTAATAATTTCAAAGAAAATGTGAAAAAAACAACAAATAACCAACAAAAGGATAGAGTTGTTGAATCTTAATCTAATTTGTTTTCTTAAACTAAAGGAAATATATGTATTTGTACTACTCACAAGAACAAATATTTTGAAAGAATGTAAGTACGGTGGGATTATGGTTCAAAGGTCCGAATACAGCCTTGGCATTAATAATGTTAGTTACAAAGTGAAAGTCGCCGGAAGTGGAAACAACCGCTTCCGGTTGTAAGTGAAAGTGCAATTGGGGAAATGTTTCATAATCTTTGTTGACCAAACAACAATCCATGGCCGTTGCTTTACACATCGATATTTTTTGTCAATTTACGCATGCATAATATTAATGAAGAAGGACAAAACAACTGCACTGCATGTTTAATTTGTGACAAGTTTATAAATTGTTTTTGCGGTCGGAAACAAGATAGTAGTTCTTGTGTGGAATCCTCAGAGAAGTGTGAATTTGTCAATAAAAAAATCGTTACCATGACTATGAAGGGAGGAATAACCCTTCTTAATTTCTTTGTCTTCAATCCTGAGTATGGACCGCGTGAAGGAGAGGTTTGTTGTAACATACATTTGCTATAAACCATTTTCAATTCAAAGGTACCGAGTCAGTTCGCCCTGATACCTTTTTGACTCCCGCCTTTTTGCCTTGAGTCGTTTCGCATTGTGAGGAAACACAGTCTTTTGATGATGTTATGACTTCAGGGTGTGACTATTAACCACACGACACCACATTCTACACCATGCACTGTCAATATACCACAAAATGTGTGTTATAACTTCATTTTTAGTAGCAGAATCAATATTTAATCTGTTTCGTGTACCATTGATAATGAACCACTTAAGATCATAATAAAACAAAAAAAGGAACTTACAAAACTGCATTATATAGGTGTAGGTTCCTGCATAATTACAAGTGATACAAATGCATATTACAAATTATTCCTTATAAAATAACAAATAAATTAATGATAGATAGAAATAATAAAACATAAGCAGTTTTGTAAGTTCCTGTGGTTGTCTTTTCATGATCATGACATAAGTGGCTCAGTATCAAACGAAACAGACTTAATGTTGATTCTACTATTGAAAAAGATGTAACAAAAAAGCACTAAAGGCATTATTTATACTTAAAATAAAGTAAAAAACCTATAAAACTGTAAAGAAAGTGTATATTATGGTATTTTGACGGTGCATGTGGTAGCCTGCATGGTAACATGAATTGTTTTATTTATTCCATATACTATTGAATATTTTATCTTTAAAATTAACAGAAAAAATTTAAATATGCGTGCATTTTTATTTTTTAAAATAGCTTAACAACTTGTAAAATTTGTTTATTATTTTTTTTATAATATGTTTATTATTATGTAATATCGGAGTGAAACTACTCACTGTGATGAAACAACCCAGGGTCAGCAGGTGATCATGGCATAGACACGGAACTCATGTACATGTACAAGTACAAGGCAATTTTTATGTGTAACAGTTGGGCATCATGAAATAAAACTATGTTTTTTTTAACTGAAGATTGAAACCTTTACATGTATCATTAAATTACAAGTGATCCTAACCAATTGAACTTAAGAAGTACTCCATAGCTCAGTCAATATTGTATGTCAGCTACTTGCTAGAATGCAGAGAGACATCGTGTTAGACTCTTTCCTGCTTACAAAGAATGATCATCCTCATGATGATTTACACTGAACCTGACAAATCCTTACATGAGGGTGTATTAGTTGTGTGCTAATATGTATTAGTTGTGTGCTAATATAAGGTAGAGCAAGATATAACAATATTAGTATGTCTCTGCCAGGGATCGAACACAGTATTTCTAGATTCTGTGCCAGCCTTTTAACCAAGTTAGCTAAAGTAATCCGATTGCTAGCTCAGTTGATTTTGACTGGAATTCTCCTACTAGTAGCATGCAGAAAGAACTGATACACATGTATTTTGTGGACAAATAAACATTTATTTATTATGTACATACACACATCACTCATATATTACTACATGTAGTTCCTCTAATTGCATATGTGACTTAAATTTGTGCTACAATTTTCTTTGTTCATCAAATTTAATGTATTGCAGGAAGAAAAACAGATTATGTACTACTACCCAAGGGGTGCAGATATAGATACGAAAATAAAGCAGATTGGTTTGTGTGAGGCAATTTGTAAATTTACAGCGTAAGTTAAAAACCACAAATTATTATATGATGTGCTATTTGACAGTTCTGTGGATTTGATTCATTAGTTTACATTAAGAAATAATATATTTAGGCATTTGTCAAGAAGAAATCAAACTCCATTGAAAGACTGGAAACTCGCAGATACAAGAGTGTAAAATTTCTCTTTTGAACTTGTCCAAGTTGGAGCTGATTATAACAGAAGGCGTCTAAGTATTTCAATAAAAACTGACATTCAGTCATGATTTGATTGGATGATAGTGTTCCACATGGTGACACAAAAAAGTCAGTGAAATTTTACCAGAATTCTCTTTCACTTGTACATTTTTAAAGTGAGGAATTATTGAAAAAAGTCATTGACAAAAATGTTACTTTGTACTGTAACTTCAATGCATCCATTTTTTATTTAAAGCAAAAAAGTGTGGGCAGATTAGATGGGGTTAAATTACTTACATTTTGTATGCATTGTACTTGCTACATGTATGCTAGAATGCAGAACTTTGTTAATTTAATTTTTTAGTAGATTTCATGGAATTTTTATTTAACCTGATGAAAATAGAAAATCTTAAAATTAAGGATTTCAGTTTTTTTCTGCAAACCAACTCAAAATTGAACTGTAGTCTCATGGACATACATTCCTAGATTTTTCTGATTTTTTTTATTTTACTGTAAAATTAGGTTCTCTTGTTAGGATTTTTCTGTCATAAAATAATCAAATCAAATGTTTTCCTCTGAAACCATTGGGCCAATTTGGTATGGATGGTCCTTAAATTCTTATTAAAAGAAGATGTACACATGTATAATATTTGTATATTCTGGTTTTTTTTTACAGAACTTTAACAAATAATGCTGCAGAATATACAGATTAGCAACAGTTAATCCCCTACCAAATTTCAGATAGCCCCACACAAAAAACCAGACACCAACCATTTCTTAAAATGATTCTACATAGTCCAGGTAACTGCTTACAGAGTACAAATCTGGTTTTGATGTGAATATTTATGTTTACAGAACCTTTTCTGACAAACCATGTCAAAGTTTACATACACAGAAGACAAGACAGATATTTTTAGAACCAGAAAAAGACTTTAGGATAGTAATGGTAAATATACAGATATAATGATAGTACATTGTATTATTCTGTGGCCAAGCTTTGCAGTGGTGGATCCAGAGGGGGTAGAGGGGACATTCCCCCCCCAAAAAAAAAGGGGGAAAAGAAAGAGAAAGTGGACAAAAAAAGAGGGAAAGACAGAGGGAGAAAGGAAAGAGCAAGCGAGAGTGTGTTAAAAATGTTAAAATTTGCTCCCCCCCCCTACTTCCCCACCAGGGCTCTGCAGTCTCCAGACCCCTTGCCCGAATTTCTGCATCTGCCCCTGCTTTGTATACTGATTGAAGTTTTCATGTCATAAGTCAACACCTGTGACATATTAATTATCATATCAGTAGGGTGGTTTGAAGGTCATTGTAGAAATTATCATTGGTGTGACATCCTCTGCCTATATTTCTGTAAAATATTTAAAGAAAAACTGTTTAAGGACAATATCATATAAGTTTCACACTAAAATTGATTAAGAAGTGTTATGGAGGTAATGTGGAAATGTATCAATAATAATAACTTTGAAAGTTTCAAGCTTCTAACATTAAGCAGAAATTAGAATTGACCTATTTGGTTTAATTTTTATTATTGACTTTTCTAGTGTTATATATAAGACAGAGTCACATTTAAGAAATAATTATGGTACTTGTATAGTATTTGTCTTATTCAAATAGTAGTATAAATTTGTTTTATTTGTACAGACTGTGAGTGTACCTTACACAGAGAAGTCCAAAGATGGTGCACCTATAATTGAATATCGTGAAGAAGATGTTCAAGATTGTGTGTATGAAGCATTACTTAAACAAGCATATAGAATGTTTCAGGTATTACATTTGACCAATTCATATGCATGACCAAAATGTTAAAATTATGTCCTATACTACACAAACTCTCAATGACCAGAGTGGTTTAGAAAGTGATCAATCTAATAGTATCATTGGCATGTCAACTTAGGGGTGTGTTGCGAGTTCTCAACTTTAGGCAAGGTAATTGAAGGAGTTGCCAGTTTTTGTCTCGCCTGCGACGAAAGTCTGGAGGCGAGACATATGTATGGGAATCCGGCAGCGTCGGCGTAAACACTTGACATCTTGCTTCATATATTTGTAAGCCCAAGCCCTAGGTCCATCAAATTTGGTCCAGAGGTAGCTTATGATGAGTACTTGCCAGTCAGTCACCTGTCACCTGACCTTGACCTCAATTTCACGGTCCAGTGACTACGTTAAAAGTTTTTGGGTTACGACAGTTCCTCTGTAACTACGCATGGTAGGATGACAATATTTGGTGTATAGGTTGCTGATGACTAGTACATGACTGTCTGGTAGGTGTCACCTGACCTTGACCTCAATTTCACTGTCCAGCGACTACGTTAAAGTTTTTGGGTTACGACAGTTCCTCTGTAACTACGCATGGTAGGATGACAATATTTGGTGTATAGGTTGCTGATGACTAGTACATGATTGTCTGGTAGGTGTCACCTGACCTTGACCTCAATTTCACGGTCCAGCGATTACGTTAAAGTTTTTGGGTTACGACAGTTCCTCTGTCACTACGCATGGTAGGATGACAATATTTGGTGTATAGGTTGCTGAAGACTAGTACATGACTGTCTGGTAGGTGTCCCCTGACCTTGACCTCAATTTCACGGTCCAGCGACTACGTTAAAAGTTTTTGGGTTACGGCTGTTCCCCTGTAACTATGCATGGTATGGTAACAATATTTCGTATACAGGTCGCTGCTGATATTTAGATATTTAATGCTATTTACGTAATGCTTATGACGAAATTTATTTTCGTTACTGATGCAGAATGCAGGCGAGACGTTTTTCTGTGTCCACACTTGTCCTGTGTTGTACTCAGGCTTCTGCCCCAATAAAATCTCTATACCATGATATTGGTGTATTTACTGAAAATTGCTTGAAACATGAAAAAAATTAAAACACATATCCAAATTCTTTTGTAAAAACTGTTATTAAAACTGTTATTTTTTATTAAAGAGCTAAGGAGAAACGGTATAAGTGATGTTCTTTAATAGTTGGAACTGATATATTGAGATACTTTCTGTTAGGCCTTGTAGGTCAAAACTCAAGAATTTACAGCTGAAGATATTTTACATACATGTATTACAATCTATTTAAGAAGTGGTTTTTTCTTTCAGTTGTTCAATGGAACATTTTACCATATTTTATCAAAGAATGGTGGTGATGTTCAGAGTCTGAAACAGAGGCTTGAACATTTCTACAGCAGGGTAGGTTAAACTTTCTGTGACTGCTCTGAAAGAAATAGGTATTTTGTTGTCCTCATTTTCAGTAATAAAACACTCAGATTACAGTAGACAGTTAAACTTCTCATCTATACTTTCTTACAGACATCTATTAAGTGGTTGAATTTTCCCTATTATTATACAGCTATAGTCTTGATTAATTATCTCAGCAGGAGATTTTTTGACAATCGTGTTGCTTGAAAATTTGTAATGCTTCAATCCTATTTAGTCCTAATGGTGTGATTAATATATATAATAAGATGACTATATAGTAGGTATAGTTGTTATACCCACGCTTATAATGTGGTGGGGTGTCTGTCCGTACATTACACTTCCGGGGTACCAATATCTTATCTGCGACTCTACCTACACCACTGAAAAGGATTTGATGAAACTTTCACAGAATCTTTATCACATAGTGCCATAGTGCAACATATATTTAACAATTTGATCTGAATGATATATGCCGTTTAATATAGATAAACACGGACATAATTACATTTCTTTGAGGTAATTAAATCCTACAGTCTTTAGCCCATATATCTGAAACTTCACAGAAAGATTGCACTTGTATTGAAATTTTGCACCTGCTATTATGGAAGTGTTCAAGGAATTTTTCCTAATTTTCCAGACTGGGGGAAAAAAGTCATTTTTCAGAACATTAGCAGAAGATGGAACCTATTTGGTGGAATCAACTCCTCCTACAGTTTTCAAACCAGATCTGAAACTTCACACAAGGATTTGACTTGTTGTGAAGATGTGCACCTGCTATTATGGAATATTCCGTGATATTTAACAAACTTCTAGACTTCAGAAGTTCATAGGTTTTTCAGAAAACATTCTGAAGATGGTACCTATTTGTGTACTGCTTATACACACAGTTTTCAACCCAGGTCTGAGAAACATCACAAAAGGATAGCATGCTTTGTATCTGTGCACCTGCTATCATGAAATTTTTCAAGGATATTTTAACCAAATTTCTACACTTAAGAGTTGATAATTTTTGCATAAGACAGAACCTATTTATAAAACCCCCTGCAAACTTGTTTGGGGTGGGGGGTATATAGGAATCTGTCTGTCTGTCTAAACCGCTTGATGAAATTTAATGAAACTTAGCTTAAAGGAAGTACATTTTATGTAGATGTGCATGAAGGATTTTTATATACGTCAGATATCTTTATGGGGAGATAATTGGACTTGAAAGGGAAGCTGGGGGTATTGCTTTGTGAGTGTGATCACATTCGACACTTGTTGTAATCTCCTCTTACATTTTTTCAACCTAGATTAAATGGGGAAGCAGGGGTATCAATAAGTGAGCATTTCTCAGTTTTTCATGTTATTTTTGTACTGCCTTTTCATGGAATTAATAGAAATTTACATCTTACATTTCCAGAGCATTGTACATTTGTATTGAAATTGTTGAGTTATTTCCCCTTTACATAGATTTGTAGGACATTGTGTAGAATTTGTATTTCATGTAAGCATGGTTTATATTAAACACAAATTAAAATATATCTATATTTGTGCATTTTAAATTAAAAATAAAAAATAAATGCACTGTGTATCAGCTATTGAAAGATTCTTTGATGAACCGGGAAAATAGATGACATCATATCATTGAAATGTTTCCTGGTTTCAGATGTCTGATAATTAGAAAAGAATTTTATCAAAACAACACAGATTTTATTCTTATTTTTTAACCTGGATTTATTGATATTTGTTTAAATTAATTTTTCTCAATTATTTCATCTTTTATTTTAGTATTTTTTAAAATTAAGATTTCCTACCAGGTTTTTAGAATATGATTTAAATCCTGTATACATACAGACTACTGTAATATTGTACCTAAAAGCAGTATTGCTTAGAAAAAATCTAATCTCTGCTACAAAACTGTGTTTTCCATTTCAGTACCTGCAGACATTGAAGCCCCAATTATGTGATATATTAGATATGTTTAATGGAATTCATTTTATGCCATTGGACAAGAACACATTCCTTCGTGTACAGTGTTTTATCAATTTGTTAGAATGTACATTTCCAGTTGTAAAATATACTGCATTTTTATACAACGATCAACTAGTCTGGTAAGAGTTATATTTATTAGTATTTGCACCTCATATAAAAATGCTGGCTTACCATTGTTCAATAGACAGTGTATTTTTCACACATTTTCTGATTTCTACTGCTATGAGGGAAATTTGCATCAATTTTGTCATCACCAGCGTATTCGACAAAAAATTACTCTCTGTGCAAAAAAATTAATAATAATCCCACAAAAATTCATTTTAGAGTTTTGACTTTTACTGTAAAGTAAATGTAACATGAGTAATCAATTTTGAAAAACTAAAATGTTACGATAGTAAAGAGTCAATAAACAGCACACAAGTGGTCTAATATCATCTCTCTTTAAAACCATGATATTTGGTGTAATTAAACAGATAAATCAAGTCTGGAAGGGGTATTTGTGAAAAATACTGATTCCAGACATGATATATCTGTTTAAAAGATCATGACAAAATTCATAATCCTATCAGCAAGCAGTTGTTGCTTGTATTAAGACTACTCAGGTCAGCAGTAAGAATCTTTTGCATGAATAAAACACTTATAAAAATGTATTTCCTCATTTAAACTATATCATATAGGGGTTACTTTTAGCAGAATTAGAAAAATGGTGTACAGATTTCAAGTTATAAAATGAGAAAGTTTTAGAATATGTTAATAATGACAAACAAGCAATAGGTTATTTTTATTTTAAAATGTTCTCACAAAAGAATTGTCAAAAGGTACATTGTGTAATATTTTGGGTTGCATTAAATATAAACCAAAAGAACAGTCCACCTGTTGTAGAGCTAACTAAACATGCTTTAATAAGTGGTTAAAGTATTTAGGTCATCTACTTTTGATCAATGGAATTTCAACACTGAGGTACCGGTAAATGCCTTATTTCTGCAAGCAAGCTGTGACTAGAAATGCTGAAGCTTCATTCTCAATAATAATATAGCTGAAAAATTGCTTAAAAGTTATATTAAACCCAATGAAACAAACACTGTTTTTATCATTTCTTGAACTTTTGAATATAAACCTTATGTTGTTTTAGCATGGGTTTATTATTCATGCTATGCAGGTATAACAGTTTCTGTACTGTTTTGTTATTAATGCTTGGCAGCTATAACAGTTTCTGTACTGATTTGTTATTCATGCTAGGCAGCTATAACAGTTTCTGTACTGGTTTGTTATTTATTCTAGGCAGCTATAACAGTTTCTGTGCTGCTTTGTTATCATGTTAGGCAACTATAACATTTTTTGTATTGGTTTGTTATTCATGCTAGGCAGCTATAACAATTTCTAAACTTGTTTGTTATTCATGCTATGCAGCTATAACAGTTTCTATACTGGTTTGTTATTCATGCTAGGTAGCTATAACAGTTTCTATACTGGTTTGTTATTCATGCTAGTTAGCTATAACAGTTTCTGTACTGGTTTGTTATTCATGCTAGGCAGCTATAACAATTTCTAAACTTGTTTGTTATTCATGCTAGGTAGCTATAACAGTTTCTATACTGGTTTCTTATTCATGCTAGGTAGCTATAACAGTTTCTTTACTGGTTTGTTATTTGTGCTAGATAGCTTTAACAGTTTCTATACTGGTTTGTTATTCATGCTAGGTAGCTATAACAGTTTCTATACTGGTTTGTTATTCATGCTAGTTAGCTATAACAGTTTCTGTACTGGTTTGTTATTCATGATAGGCAGCTATAAGTTTCTGTACTGGTTTGTTATTCATGCCATGCAGCTATAACAGTTTCTGTACTGGTTTGTTATTCATGCTATGCAGCTATAATAGTTTCTATACTGATTTGTTATTCATGCTAGGTAGCTATAACAGTTTCTTTACTGGTTTGTTATTCATGCTAGGTAGCTATAGCATTTTTTGTACTGGTTTGTTATTCATGCTAGGCAGCTAAAACAGTTTCTGTACTGGTTTGTTATTCATGCTAGGTAGCTATAACAGTTTCTGTACTTGTTTGTTATTCATGCTAGGCAGCTGTAACAGTTTCTGTACTGGTTTGTTATTCATGCTAGGTAGCTATAACAGTTTCTGTACTGGTTTGTTATTCATGATAGGCAGCTATAAGTTTCTGTACTGGTTTTCATTAATATGTTAAATTTTTAGGAGTGGATTAGAACAAGAAGATATGAGAATTATGTACAAATATCTAACGACCAGCTTGTTCCCTACCTACCTAGAACAAGAACTACAGGGAAGTACCACTACATCCCCAGCCAGGGTACAAGGGAGTGTCCATTATGGAAGGTAAGTTATATCTGGGACATCTTTTTTTTTAACTGAAAACACATTCACAACATAGTTTAGCCTTAAATGACATTGAACTGTGTCAGGGTAAATTACATCTGTAGAAAAAATGTAAATATTTTATTTTCATGACAAAACGAGTGAAAAGTTGGAATGATTTTAGTTTTCTAAAAATGACTGTACCTGTAATTTGACTATACCTATATATTGTATACATGTATTATATATTATTATAATCTTGATAGACTTTGTCACTGTCAATTGTCCAATGTTAGGAGTTATCTTCATGAGCAAGGGAAATTTATATTTTAAAGTTTTGGTTTCCTATTATAATACTCTACAAAATACATCTCCAGATGACTTAACACAATTATGTGTAACATACAAGTGAGGTTCCAACCATCCCAAAACACCACTCTCTTTAAATACTACATCATGAACTGGTTTTCAAAATATACTGTCATGTATCTGGTACATTGCAGGCATGTTTTTGATGACACTATTTTTGTCACAAAGGGTGTTACTTTAGAAAAGGTCTGTCATTGTCTTCTATAAATGCTTTTTGTCATGTCTTTAATACCAGGTTTAACTGGAGTTTTTGACAGAAATGGTGGTTTTTATGAACAGGTTAAACTGTTTTGGCAGAAAGTATGAGAGCATATTGCATGTACATGTATAAATGTATTTTAAAATCATTGGTTCTGAATTCTTTTAAATATATACATTATTAACTGTCTATTATGTTTACAAAGGTTTATTACTGGCCCACCAGACATAAAGAATGAACAAAATCTTGGTAAAATCCCTCGAGTTTATATAAACACAGATGAAGACAATGAGGAATGTTATTTACTGGTATATAGGGCACACAATGCCAGTGTGTGCATGTTGGTAAATGGTATGTAATACATGCATAACGATATAAAAATGTTACCTCTAGTTCCATTAAAAATACTAAGCCAAAGTAAATAAAAACTGTGGTTTCAGAGCTCGACCAATTCTAAAGATTGCAACTTACATATTAGATAAAAAAGTAATTATCCTATTTATGCTTCCCAAAGGGTGAACCATATAGTCGTAGCTTTGTTTGCCTGTCTGTCCTTCTATCCAATATAGATTTATCATGCAATCATTACATTTGCTGTACAGTAAAGGTAGCTGCAAAAAGTCTCCTGGTACCCTTGTCCTCACGTTTAACACTAGTTAGTATTTTGTTTTAGTTTGTAACTTGTTGAGTATGATATTTGTTTGTGACGTCAAGCTATCACTAGAATATGCACCCACAAATGGGAAATTGGCTCAAAGTGCACTTTTGTCTTGTTCTTTATTTAAGGGTTGGAGGATAAAAACAATATTTGTACATTGTCAGAAAATATGATGTTTATTTGTACTTAGCGTAAAACAGGTGAGACATGCTTGGTTGGCAGAGCCTAGCATTTCTTCCTGTTTCTAAAAGAAATGTGATATTTTCTGACAATGTACGAATATTGTATATTTATTCGGTGTGTATCTCCAAAACAGTTTGACATATTGCCTTCAACCTTGGAGGCTAGAATGATTGTGACAAGTATGAGTGCAGTGCACAATAACTGCATTGTTGAGTTATCTCCCTTTATGTTTCTTGTCCACACTTGTTCCACTAAGTACTTGGAAACCTAATTACTTTTCTTCTAATTGTTGAACAAATGTTCTTATAGGAAAAACAGTTTAAAAAATATATTCTTATTAAAATACACATATTATTTAATAAATAATGCAAAATATACAACAAAAAATCAGCAGCAGTAAGAAATGAAAAGGGGGATAAGTAATCCTGTAAACAGAAAACAATGGGGTGTTAAGCTAGAGATGTAGAAGGAACTGCAATTCTTAGCAAGTTACTGGTATTATATCCTGTTGCATGTTGAATGTACCACTTTTATGTAATCTCGACGACATGTCGGGGGGCATTAAAGTTTTACTCATGTCCGTCCGTCTGTATGTGCGTCCTTCCGTCCGTATGTCCGAATGAATTTCTGTCAAGCTTTTCTCAGAAACTGTACATGAGAACAATTTGAAATTTCACAAGTATCACAAGTTGTACGTCCTAAGCGACTTTCAGACCTGTCAGACAACTACTTCCTGTTTAGGACTTCATTTGTATGTAAATATGTCCGTCCGTATGTACGAATTTCCGTCAAGCTTTTCTCAGAAACCGTACACGAGAAGAATTTAAAATTTGGCAGGGTGGTTCAGTATCACAAGTTGTATGTCCTTAGCAACTTTCAGACCTGTCAGACAACTACTTCCTGTTTGGGACTTCATTTAGTGGGGGCATCTGTGTCCCATGGACACATTCTTCGATTTTTTACTGGAATAGACCAACTATCAATCAACTCCATTACTTAAACCCTTGATGAGACTGACAAGCTTGGTTTACTTAGTTACTGGTACCATGGAATTGACCAACTAACTAGTCAACTTACTATTACTGGGACCCTGGATGATACTAACAAACTGGATTTAATCATGTACTGGTACCCTGGATAAGACCAGCTACATGTATATGGTGTACTCCCTTACTGGGACCCTATATGAGACCACTTCATTGCTAAAAACAGTTAACATATCCGGCTAAAAATACGGCAGATGTTTGTAATGAAAATGTATAACTTTATGTTATATTTACAGTACGAGTCATTTACTGTATCTGATTTACAGCGATGGGGCATGTATCGAGTCTGATAGGACGAGATACCGCCCCTTCCCTTTCAATCAGATACAGTAAATGACAAGTATTGTAAATGATTTGTGGAATGGTCCAATGAAATTTTTCTACGTCGAATTTATTACCACATGGTTTATAAGTTACAGTGCTGCAACATTTTAAAACTGCAACGATATCAGATTTCAAGGACATTACAGAAGAATAAGAAATGGGACTTTTTCATCATGTTCGTCAGTGGGAGCAATCTTATGATTTTGAAGTAATGTATGGCCGCAAGATCATGATAGTTCAGGTTTGGACGACATTACGTTGTCACAAATAGCCGAACACATGGAAAATGAAAATTATGTTTTTACATAAATGGGAGAAAAGTCAAACTGTCCAACAATATTTTCCACATGGAGATTTCAACTTGGATTTTTCAATATCAGACAGTGAACTAACTTCTAGCAAAGTTGAACCCGGTTCATATGTTTATTCGGCCAGTTGCATGAAACCTTTTTCTGAAGAGGAGCTTAGATGATGAATTGAAAAATAGCATTTTGTCATCTCATAAGAATGTGAATGTATTTAACAAACAACGGAGTCTGAAAATTAAATCAATTGAAGCCGAAATTGCTTTCTGTAAAATTGTTACAGAGATTCGTTTTGAGGTTAGGAAATAAGATTGAACTTAATATACCCCTAAAAATTTGTACTTATTGCATGATAATAAGTTCCAATGATGCAAGGGGTGGAGCAATAGTGATGTCATACACGCTCCACCCCTTGCATTATCTAAATTAATGTACACATAACTTCAAAGAAAACTAAGACAAACCATTCCACAAGTTATTTTTATTATTTAATCAAAATTTCTTAATAATTGTGCATTGGCAAATAAATCATTTAAGGATTAACTACAAAAAATATTTTCTCCATCGAGGGATAACAAAATTTCCGTTTTGCACATTGTATAATCCGCGTAGCGGATTATATTAAATGTGCACAACGGAAATTTTGTTATCCCTCGATGGAGAAAATATTTTTTGTAGTTAATACTTATAAATAAATTCAAACAATAGAATAAACTCAACAATTTTATTTTTGTAACTGGATATTGTTGAAAAAAGAGATCAACACAAAAACTGTTAGTTTCCCGTGGAGTAATATATGACGTCAAACGGCGCGTGTCTCCATGACGATCAAATTTGTTTTCCATCCTCTGATAGAAAATATTTTCCAGCCAATCAAAAGTCAGTATTCTCGCAAAATTTATTTATTGAATGATAATTTTAATTTATTTGTATTTCTAGTTTCATCAACATTGAACTTTGAACTTTGTCAAAGGATTGATGGATTTCTGGGACCACAGTTAACACAACTTGCATCAGATATAGCTGAGCAGTATTCTAAACGACTATCAGTCAGGTAGACTTCATTAATAAAATGATACTGATTCAAAGTAACCTTATAAAATTAACTGTCATGGTTAAAAGTCATTTGAACCAAACTTGTTTACATAATCCTGTTGAATGACATATTATAAATAGTTTTGACATACAACATTACCAATAATACACAGTCAACTGTTTTTTAACTGAGTATTAAACAATAGTGTTCAATGATCAGTTAATAATTGCCCAATGCGTTATTGGATAAAGACCTTTTTTAATGAGCTCTTCTAGATGTGGTTTATTTCCTCTCTCATGCCATTGATCCATAAAGTTCAGAAATGAAAATTGGCACAAGTATTCAGCTACTATTAAGTGTTGCATACTAGGTAGGAAACCCTACACATAAAGTCCAGGTGTAAAACTTAGCACAAGAGAGCCACCCCTGTTCTTATGTAAAAAAAAGTCATTTCAATTTTCCTATTGTAAACCACTACTAGAAGCTGTGTCTTGATTTTCATGGTAAAAATATTTTAACAACCACTTTTATGCCTGGATATTGTTTAACTGTATAAAACAATACTATATTAAAACCCAGTATCATTAATATTAGTGGTGGATCATCAGTTATATACATCCAATAAATTATAACCCTGATTACTTCTCAGATTTCTTCACATGTACTTGTTTACAGTTGGACCCTCTTTTTTCTTCAAGCACATCAATAAATTATACTGGGAACATACTGGGAGGGTTCCTGTTGCTCAGCCCACAGAGCTGCCAAGCGTGTCCCCATTGGTGGATTGGTGAGGCCCTCTCATTGGGGGCTTGTCAGGTTATAATACAAAAAACCTGACCGCAGACCACAGTGGGTAACATGTTTGGAGAATGCCATGCTTCTTACACAATGGAGACCCATTTTTTATATTTTTCAAAAAACGAGTAGGCATATTTTAGCCACAACAAAGTGCTAAATTTTCTGCCCCTACCCATTATCCCTTACTTTTCTCAGTGTCAGTCAAAACTCATCCAGTTATTCTGCCCAATTTTTAGTTTGATTTATTGTTTGTTAATTTGTTCTTGTCTTGAATATAGCTTAAAGCAAATGTAAAGCATAAAATCAAATCAATCAATCCATCTATCACTCAGTTAAACAATTATAAATAGGAAGCAAAACAACCCTCTTTGTCAATGTATATTTGATCTTTACATTTCATTGTTACTTTACTTATATATGGAATAATGGCTTGATGTTATTGACCTTAAGTTTATTATCCAATATGTTGATAGCAATCTTATATAAACATTAATGATTGACAATGTAAACCAACATATGGGTTGGATGAAAAAAAAATGCATGTGCAGAAACCAGTTTTCCTCTATTATCAAAAGAATCCATAATTTCAACAATTCCACAATAAATAATTAAAATTAAATGATACAATTGAATTATCATTAAAGTTCAAAAAAAGTATTTAATTCACATATGATAATACTCTCATTTTCTAAACTATTCACTTTGTAAAAAACTACACATTTTGTAAAAAATACAAGGTTTTGTATCACCTATGTTGTATCAGTAACTAATTTTTTAGCTTTAGACTAGACAAAATACATACTAAATTTGTGATATAGATAATTATTGTCAGTTTCTTAGGAATTACGTAAATAATGTGACCATACAATGTTTTTTTTATTTGTTGTCTATTTCTTTATATGTTAGGAAGTAACTGATTTTTCGCACAATATTTATTTTTCAGTAGTGACCCTCCATACAGATATATCTACTTTAATCATATGAACCTAGCTGAGAAAACAACTGTTCATACAGATAATAAAAAAGTGCCAATTGTCAATATACCTCAGGATACCTTACGCCTTATCAGTGACATCAGCTCTGATATCGCCAGGTAAGGAGTCAATATACCTCAGGATACCTTACGCCTTATCAGTGGCATCAGCTCTGATATCGCCAGGTAAGGAGTCAATATACCTCAGGATACCTTATGCCTTATCAGTGACATCAGCTCTGATATCCCCAGGTAAGGAGTCAATATACCTCAGGATACCTTACGCCTTATCAGTGACATCAGCTCCGATATCGCCAGGTAAGGAGTCAATATACCTCAGGATACCTTTCGCCTTATCAGTGACATCAGCTCTGATATCGCCACTTAAGGAGTCAATATACCTCAGAATACCTTACGCCTTATCAGTGACATCAGCTTCGATATGGCCAGATAAGGGTCATATACCTCGGGATACCTTACGCCTTAACAGTGACATCAGCTCTGATATTGCAAGGTAAGGGTCATATATACCTCAGGATACCTTATGCCTTATCAGTGACATCAGCTCCGATATTGCCAGGTAAGGGTCATATATACCTCAGGATACCTTACGCCTTATCAGTGACATCAGCTCTGATATCGTCAGGTAAGGAGTCAATATACCTCAGGATACCTTACGCCTTATCAGTGACATCAGCTCTGATATCGCCAGGTAAGGAGTCAATATACCTCAGGATACCTTATGCCTTATCAGTGACATCAGCTCTGATATCGCCAGGTAAGGAGTCAATATACCTCAGGATACCTTTCGCCTTATCAGTGACATCAGCTCTGATATCGCCACTTAAGGAGTCAATATACCTCAGGATACCTTACGCCTTATCAGTGACATCAGCTTCGATATGGCCAGATAAGGGTCATATACCTCAGGATACCTTACACCTTAACAGTGACATCAGCTCTGATATTGCCAGGTAAGGGTCATATATACCTCAGGATACCTTATGCCTTATCAGTGACATCAGCTCCGATATTGCCAGGTAAGGGTCATATATACCTCAGGATACCTTACGCCTTATCAGTGACATCAGCTCTGACATCGCCATGTTAGGGGTCAATATACCTCAAGATACCTTACACCTTATCAGTGACATCAGCTCCCATATGGCCAGATAAGGGTCATATATACCTCAGGATACCTTACGCCTTATCAGTGACAACAGCTCCAATATCGCCAGGTAAGGGTTATATATACCTCAGGATGCCTTATGCCTTATCAGTTACATCAGCTCCGATATCGCCAGGTAAGTGTCATATATAACTCAGGATACCTTATGCCTTATCAGTGATATCAGCTCTGATATCACCAGGTAAGTGTCATGTATACCTCAGGATACCTTACATAACAGATAAAATAGGTAGTTATCCTCTTTTCAACACAAAAAAAAACCCATTTTTTCTGAACAAATCACCATACTAAGTAATTACGTATTGTATTTCGTGTTTCAGATAATGGTACTTTGTAAGGTTTTGCAGAGATGACAAAAAATGGAACATGTTTAAATGACAAAAAAACCCAAGAATTTTCCAATGTGTGACATACAAATTTCTGGATTTTGTTAGAAACATTTTTCAGCAAAATGTACTGCTGCTAACCATGGTTAATAGATAAGAGAAAGTAGAATTAGTTTCCAAACAATTGTAAGTCAGTAGTGGTACTCAGTAGTGGTACAGACTAATCTTTGAGTAGACTTTATTTCTGTATGAGATCTTTTGACCTTTAATGTAACCTTTACCTTTACAGGAATGGAGAGGATGGTGAAACAATTGTAAAGACAGCATCCGATAATTGGGTTGTAGGTAAAAGGTCAGACAAACGAGAATTCTACGTTGTCATTAATCAGAAAAATGCAAACTTAATAGAAATAAATGGTATGTAAACATTATTTAATTACACTGTATTTTGTAGGTGCCAACAATATTTCAAGTCAACTAAAAATTGTGATAAATTTGTATACAAATTAAATGACCTTCAAGTTTATTATAATACAGCCAGAAGACAGTTTGATTTTCAAGGTTTTCATATTTTACAAATATACATGTAGCACCTAGGCCAAAATACATTTTCTGATTTGAAATAAGTACATGTATCATGGAACCTTTATTTTGGAATTTTAGATTTATTTTCATCAGATTCAGTTGCAGTTTTAACCATCTAGATCTTTTTTACTTTCAATAGTATGCCATAAATAATTTCTCTATATTTTTTTCATTTTTAGCAGGATTTCACAGAGTGAAAATCCGGGTTATAGTATGGTGAATGTTGGGCGGGTGGGTGGGGGGGGGGGAATTTTCTTAACAGTTTTCTCAGCAACCATAATCACATTCTCTTGAAATTTGGTATCAACATGGCCTCCTATAACCTGGGATTCGATTTCAGGTCTGTCGCTCACCTACTTCCTGTTTAACGAAATCCAGCTATTTCTGTCTTTGATCGATTTTTATTTTTAAAGCTATGTTATTTCCGACCATATTTATGCATGGGTATTGTTTTTAATTGGAAGGAAAGGGTTGGTTACCAGCAAAACCATTCAATCTAAAGAATAATGTTTGTTGATATATACATACTCTATTATAACCTGTGTATAACACATCTGAGCAGTTACAACTCAGACTTTTGGTGAAAATTTCCAATAAGGTTATTTCTGTATGTTTTAGTTGTCTTGAAAAAAGCCAAAATTGTAAGTTATAAGCAACAATTAACTGTACAGGGTAGATGTCAAACAACCTATATTCCACTAAGGGCTTCTGTGTAAATTGAATGTAACATGTATTCAAATTGGGGTACATTTTAAATTTTGAGATAAAATCAGCAAGTTATATAACTGGTAAAATGATTTTGTTGTTTCATTTTTTAATTATTTTTTTTTTTGTAATCTTATGTGACCTAAGTTATCGTTATTATTTTGTATTTCAGAGGAAGTAAAGAGACTATGTGCCAGTCATTTTAACAGTATATTTTTCTTGGACTGATCCTAAAAATGGCATTTACACAAACAATATTTATTTCTTATTTAGAAGTCATGTGCAATAAATAGTTTTAACACAATAATAAAGACTTTATTTATATTTAAATGTGTAACACTTGTAAAATGGTCCATCAAAATTAAACACTTATTATAAAGTTGTAATATACCTAAACTGTTGTATGGACTACCTGTATAAAATACAATGTACAGATACCCAAGTTGTCTTTAAAGACTGGTCTGCATACAATACCACAAAGTTCTCAGATACCTAAACTGTTAGGTGACTACCTGTATAAACTACTACAAAGTTTTCAGATACCCTACCTTCTATGTGGACTACCTGTATAAAATACCACAAAGTTCTCAGATACCTAAACTGTCTTATGGGCTACCTGTATAAAATACCAGTAATTCTCAGATACCTAAACTGTCTTTTGGACTATCTGTATAAAATAGCACTATTAAAGTTCTTAAATACCTAGTTTGTTAATGGATGACTCTGCATAAAACACCAAAAGTTTCTAAGATACCTTACCTTCTGAGTGGAATCCCTGTACAAAATACTACAAAGTTCTTCCATACCCTACCTATTAAAGAGACTACCCGTGTAAAATACCCCAAAGTTCTTACAAAATGGACCTTCTGAGTGGACTACCTGTATACAATACCAAAAAGTTCTTTGTTACACCTACATGTATACTGTCTTTTGGACTACATATGTTAAATACCAAAAAGTTATTTCAAAATGGACCTTTTCAGTGGACTACTTGTATTAAATATTACAGTTCTTTTTATGAGGACTACCTTCATAAACTACCATGAAGTTCTCAGATACCTTAATATTCTGTATGAAATACCATAAAGTTCTCAGATACCTTAATTATCTTAGGAGATTACCATTATAAAACACAAAGTTTACAAATATTTAAATATTTCGAAGGGACTACATTTCATGTTGGAGTTTTGAAGTTGGAGTCTCACCTTCCCAAGTAAAGGGTTTCTGATCATGAATATGTAAGACTTTCCACAACATTTTTCACATAACATTTTTACAGCTATGATACAAACTGCACCATCCAGTTTAGTTTTAACAAAATGTCAAAGGTGATTTTCAATTAGGAAATATAAATATAATTTATTTCCTATGGAGGCAGACAGGGTTAAATATTGTCATCCACATTATATAAAGTTATTGATGAATAATTTCATTGAAAACAAAAATTGGGTCCATTGATGGAGAAACAAATGTGTAGACCACTTGTTTTCTATTTCTCACAGCTTATAGGAACTTTAGAAAATGCTTATTGTACAGAAACAGCCTGCCAGAGAGAAAAATATGTAATTTCTTGAAGCAAAAGTTAAAATAAAGCCGTTCAATGAAGTATTATTGATATTAATGATAAACAGCAATTAAGTTGAAAATTTACTCAAAATATTTAACTGTCCGAAACTCAACACGATGAAATAGCTATAAAGAATCCGCAAAATTTTATCTTATTACTTAGTTAATGTTGAATCAATCTCTGTTCTCGAAACATTATATTATTTCATTTTTTCTTGGAAACCCTGAATTTATTGTTGCTTTTTTAAAAATATATATAAACATTAAATATTATTGCAAAATATCACAATTTTAAGGGCATATAATACAATTGTTTATTATTGATGTTCGAGATGGCCCATTTCAAGTCTGTTTTGAAACAATTCTAAGTTTTAACTGTCTGAAGATTAGATTACAGCTACAACTTTATATCTGAAAGGGTTTCCATCGCTCGACCCGCAAAGCTGCCCTGAGCGTCACTAGATGACGGGTTGTCTGATCATTATACGGAAAGCCTGTCCGCGGACCATGGTGGTAGCGTTTTTGGAGAATGCCACGCTTTGTGCACGTTAGACCCCTTTTGTGGATTTCGAAAAAAAGTAGGCTCATTTAAGCCGCCATAAAGACTAAATCTGCGTCACCACCCAATGCTATCTTTTCCAGTGGCAGTCAAAATTTGTTTCTTTTGGTCCATCCTTTTCCGCTATGATTGCTTGCTAACTTGTTCTCGTCCATAACATAGCTGAAATATTGCTTGATGAACGTAATCAAACATTCAATCAACCAATCAATCAATCAATTAATCAAATTATAACTGTTGTTTTGGTTATAAATGTAAATATTTCATAACAATGCCGTGACACAGTTATTGCAATCGAAGTATCCAGACAAGATTCTTTACGTATACATATATGTTTTGACAAAATTCTGTTTTTGAGTGTGGATATACTGACAGCCTTTACACTTTAAAGATTTTTTTAGTGAAACAAAATATACAACTTAAAAATAGATAGTGGAAAAAGCAGAGAGCGAAGCTGAACGAAGTTTTTTTCAGTCGAGCGGTGTTAACTAGTTATCCGGCGGAAAATGTAGTTTTTGAGTAAGACTAATTAAAACATGTGTCACAAATTGGCAGTTTTCAAAAGATTACTTGAACAAATTTTTATTTTGTCCACAGTTAATTGGCGATTTAGAAATGATAATTTGAAAAACGTCAAAAGATTATGTTAAAACTTGGCTCAGCTGTTAAATACTATCAAATGAAGATTAAGTTGGCATTTCAACTCATCCCATTTGTAGTTTTTTTAGTTACGCCAGTTTAAAATTATTTTGTTATGTCCATGGTCAAGGTAAAAATTCTCTTCCGAAATTGACACTGTTATCATTCTCAGCTGTTCCTATAGAATGATTTGTAATTCAGTAAAAAAAGTTAACAATGCAACGTGACGGGTTATCATTTAATGTCCCATTGATGCCATATTTTTAAGTGCGTGTTGACATTGTACGTCGGTCAGATACTGTCAGGAAAACTAGTTTTAAAAGAAAGGTTTCGTAAACCCTTTTTTTTCGCCGAAGAACTTTATAAAACTTTATGAAACAAACACCAGTCCTATTCTTTTCTGTATGAGACGTTAGCTAAAAAATGCCCAAGGCAAACGAACGTCGACAAAACATTTCGGAATTATTTCGTACCAATTTGCAACGTGATTTTTATTTGAGTTAGCGTCATGATAATTTTAAAATATCCGTTATCTAGAATCGCGTGTAACATTTCATTAAGTTTGCATGGAACTTAAAATTACCATCTTCTTACAATATCTCATTAGGCTTTATTGCAAAGAAAATTGATCTTCAGTTGAATTTAAATAAAAACTAAAGCACAAACGCAGGAAATGGTCCAGATTCATATAGCTTTAATTTGGATACAGCTTGAATAATTAATTGATTAGCAATGTACGAAAGCAATGGAAAGAGGATACATCATATTGTATTTCCAGAATATTCTGTGCATATATTAGAAACTTAGCACTTGGAATAATAATTTCTATTCTTAAATTAAGTGGTGTCTTAGTAGAAGGACGTTTTCCGAATATTCAACGTGAGCGTTGAATTATGACGTGATATACAAACTTGGCAACCAGTTTAGGAAACTTTACGTCTAGTTACGGACACGTTAATAAAAAATGGTGACCTGAGTGTGCAGAACAAATATTATGTCAGCGAGGGATTCTACAACCGCCCGCGAATTCCTGCGGTTGGCTGATGCTTTGCTTGATAAAGGATATCGACTTGGACCGAAAATTGGTGAAGGAACGTATGCAAAGGTACGAATTTGTGAAAGAAACAATGACGGTAAAATCATGGCGGTGAAAATCGTCAATTTCGAAAAGGCGTCAAAGGATTATCTGTTGAAATTTATGCCAAGAGAACTAGGCATCATTAAAAGAATTAATCATAAGAACATTATAACCACTCACGAAGTTATTGAAAATAACGGCATGATATTCATGATAATAGATTATGCTGAGCGTGGGGATCTTCTTTGTCACATCAGAGAACACGGGGCCCTCCCAGACAAGGAGGCAAAGAGGATTTTTAAGCAAATTTTGAGCGCAGTTGAGTATTTACATTCTTTAAATATAGCTCATCGAGATTTAAAATGTGAAAATATCCTCATAATGAGAGACAGATCTGTCGCTGTAAGTGATTTTGGATTTGCTAGACCTATGGACCTTGGGTCTCCCCCGAAAGAGAAATTTCTGACCAGTACATTTTGTGGGAGTCCGTCGTATGCTCCACCGGAAGTGTTATGCGGCATTCCATATGATCCTAAACTGAGCGATGTCTGGAGTTTGGGTGTGCTGTTATACATTATGGTGTGTGGAACGATGCCATTTGATGACACAAATGTGAGAAAGATGGTAAACAAGCAACTTCATCATGAAATGGTGTTTCCTGCTAAAATAGCACACCAACTTAATTCCGACTGTAAACAATTAATTGAACAAATGTTGCAGCCCCAGCTTGATAGAAGGTTGACGATTGAAGAGATATTAACGTCAACATGGCTGTCCACTGGCGATGACTCTTGAATATGTTATACGTACATAACATTACATGTATATGAATATTAAACCTTTTTTAAATCACTAACTTTGGTCTGGTCTGTTATTCATTAAAACAAACATTTAAAATTAAATCTTTTCTTTCTTAAATTAAAAAAAACCTTCATTTTGATATGTAAAATACCAGTGAATTCTAGGTTGTAGGAAAGAAAGTCACAGGAAAAAAGTCACGGATAAAAAGTCACAGGGAAAAAAGTCACAGGAAAAAAGTCACAAATAATAGTTGTATTGGTATTGAGTGTGTTCCTTATGTTTTGTCTTTTTTGTTTATTTAACTTTGTTGATTATGCAGCTCATTAAATGTGGGCAAACCAGGACTAATAGACCAAATAGTTTAATTTTTATCAATTAACTTATTGCATTAGGTACATACAATAACAAAACAAGTGCAAAAGTGCGACAAAATACACCCGTCGAAAATTTTGGTAGATGGGGGAAAAGTTTGACAGAGAGGTGTGTACATGTATAAAGTTGCAGGAATCCTTATAACCCAAATGAATTTGGTAACCAGCCAATTTAATGCCAAAGAATTATGTGATATTTGCAGAGGTGTCAATTATGTCCCAGGAACCATATATTACTATAATGGATTTGATAACTAGCCACGTCAACAGTAAGTTACGGGGCATTTAAACCAGGACACGGGAACCCTTATTAACACGATGAATTTGATAACCAGCCAGTTTAATACCTTATACACCAACGATTCCACAAACACTCGCGAAGATCAACGAACAACTATTCACCATAAGAGCAGAGACCAATTTAAATTTTTTGGTAAAAATTGAGCGCCACAACTCTGGAATGTTCGATTTGGCTGGTTATCGAAGTTGGTCGAGATATTTTGCCCATAAACATTTCCCCAGGTTTTATAAAGATCGAACAACAACTGTATGAGATAGAGAGCGGACAAGACGAATTTGCCATTTTGTTATAAATAAATGACCATAATTCTGAAACGATTTGGCTGGTTATCGAACTTGGATGAGATATTATTCCCATAAACATTTTCCTTAAGTTTCACGAAGATCGGACAACAACCGTTTACGATGGAGAGAGACAAGGCGAATTTGCCTTTTTTTCAAATAAATCAAGTGCCATAACTCTGAAGTGGATGAAGCAATTTGACTGCTTATCCATCGTGGTCGAGATATTACGCCCATAAACATTTTCCCTAAGTTTCATGAAGATCGGACAACAACTGTTTAAGTTCTAGGGCGGACATGGCGATTTTGCTATTTTTGGTATAAATTAAAGGCCATTACTCTGAAGTGGCTGAACTGATATGGCTGGTTATCGAACTTGGTCCAGATCATTTTCACACGTTTCACGAAGATCGAACAACAACAACTGTTCGAGTTAAAGAGGGGATATCGCCACCTGCTGGCCATGGGTGTTCCAATAATACGACCCGCCTTCGACGGGCGTATAATAATTCGTTCAAACTGAGTTATTTCCAAAGTTTAGGTTTTCACCAAGTTTATATTGATCCCTTATTGTACCGTAAACATTTGATTGAACATTGTGTAAAAAGTTTACAAGAAATAACCGTACTTGATGTTTTCGATAACTAATATGATGAAATAGTACACAATAAATTGAGGATCTATACCGGTATGTCGAATTACATCATTTATTCAAAACTGAGAGAAAGATCTGCATTTAATTTAATTGACCTTTTTATTAGCAGGTAACAAATCATACAATTCGGAGCTTTGACCATTTGAGTTAGAAAAATGTAAAAAGATGAAGATAATTGAAAAAAGATGTTATTGTCTTTCAAATATATATAAAATATTTGTACATTTTCAGAAAATATACAGTTTATTTGTACGAGCCTTTGAAACAGGTAGAAATGCGAGGCTCTGCCGAGCATTCTCACCTGTTTTGCGGAGAGTACAAATAAACGTTAAATTTTCTGTCAATGTACGAATATTATTTTTATTCTGCAACCCGAAATACATTTAATACTAATGGAAAATATTTTAAAAGTGCACTTTTTGCCGATTTTTTTCTTGCAATTTTTGTCGCGTATTCGAGTGATAGCCTGACGTCACTATAGGACGTATACTATACGTAGGGTCGTATTTATATAGTTGAAGCAGTAGTAGAATAAATATACAATATTAGTACATTAGTACATATTAGTACATTGTCAGAAAATATATAGTTTATTTGTACGAGCCTTAGAAACAGGTAGAAATGCGAGGCTCTGCCGAACATTTCTCACCTGTTTTGCGACGAGTACAAATAAACGTTATACTAGTACAATCGAATTTAGGCGATGAAAGTGTGTCTGTTTAACGGACATTAATTTCGTTGAAACGGACTATATTTATTATTTAGAAGTCATTTGGTTAGAGCAATAAATGCACGATATTTTGAAAGTAATGTAGCCCTGGGTTCATTGTCTACATTGCTGAATGAAGGGAAATCGCCGAAATTCGAGTATGACCGAAATTCGAGTGTGTGACCATATATTTTCTGGCAATGTACGAATATTGTTTTTATTCTGCAACCAGAAAATACATTTAATACTAATGGAAAACATGAAAAAGTGCACTTCTACCGATTTTTTACTTGAAATTTTCGGCGAGTATTCAAGAGATAGCCCAACGTCACAAACAAATATCGTATTCGACAACATGCCGTAAACCAGAGCAGAATACTAAATATCGTTAGAAGTAAGGACAGGGTTACCAGGAATGACGTCATTATTTACAAATAAAGCTTTGATTATTCGTAGAGTCGTATTTGTATAGTTGAAGCGGTAGTTGCAGAATAAATGTTGTTAACCATGTAGATTACACAAAAATTCTATTTAGAGCCTCTTAAATTGAGATAAGTTAATGGCCATAACTTCTATATTGACTTTTTTACAATAAAAATACCGCCCTTCGAATTCCAAACTGTAAATCTTACTTCACGTAATGAAGCTAAGCAAAACATTGCACATGGCTACTGAGAAGTGCAGACGACAAAGCATTTTACGTCTAACGGATAGAGAAGTTAAATTCGAGCTTGAATGTACCCTCATTTTTAAATATCACTCAAATCAATCCGTTACATTTTTCGCCTCACATTTATCCGTTTCACTAACCAATGCATCATATTGCGATGACTGTCTTCCGTCCTTTGAATTTTTTTTCTTAAGTAAGTTTTATCCCTACTTCAACAGTTTTTAAGTCCTCATTATACCCCCGCTTGAGGACACTTGGGGACACCCATCTATTATCCGAAACTCCTAAACCACTGCATGGAATTTTATTACACTTTCAGAAAATCTTTGTCGCATTGTACTATTGTGCACCTGATATTTACATTTTGATCTGAAAGATATCTGCATGGGGTTTTTCATAGCGAAACATGGATATTGCCACTTCAAAGAGACCAATCTCTTATCCGCATTGTCTACAACAGCGCTGCTTGGAATTTATTAAAACTTTCACAGAAGCATTATCACATAGTGTCATTATTTACATTTTGATAGGAGTTTTCTATTGCAAAACATGGACTTTGACAATTGGATTCGAGTAAGCATAGCTCACAATTTTCTACTTTTGTCTTCTGCTGAGTCTATTCATTTCAAAGATCAATGAAAATGTTGCGACATAATTTTTGTTGTGAAAAACACACACAAATATTTGTTAACACCATATTCATCTTTCTGTTTATTTATAATCTTAATCAGCGATTAAAAAAATAAACGAATTAAAAAAAAAAATAACCCGATTAGTCTTTACCCTTGATATTGTGTGTCGATGAGTAAATCGACCTTAATTCACTTCAATTCTCATTGTTACAAATCTACATCGTTGTTTCCGAATCTTAATCGATTTTTTGTTTTATCATAAAGCCAACAGTACATTGGTACAGAGAAAAACAAAAACAAACAACACAAAAAAACAACAAAATTACATATAAGTGAAACTAAGCTGAAGTGCGTGTGTTACTTTAAATATTTAGCAAACTAAATGTGTCAGTACCTAACTGTAGCCATCTTCCCAAGTCATGGGTTCTGAGTCCGCGTTCGCTCCATCATCGATGATGGAGCGAACGCGGACTCAGAACCCATGACTTGGGAAGATGAACTGTGGCACAAATTAAAACCATAAAATTGGTTTCGAAGCACATGTCGTTTATATTATCCTGCAATCGGTACATTTACTGTCCAATAAAGGTAGCCGAATAAATTTTTGCTTTATTCGGCAGTGCCGAATAAAATCTCCTGGTAACCTTGACCTCACTTCTTACGACATTTAGTACTCAGTTCTGGTTTACGACGTTTGTGACGTCAGTATCACTAGAATTCGCGCCGAAATTTTTAACTGAGAAATCGGCTAAAAGTGAACGTTTTTTTAGGATTATAAAATGTTTTTTGGGGTTGCAGGATAAAAACAATATTCGTACAGTGTCAGAAATCTAAAGTTTATTTGTACTCGCCGCGAAACAGGTGAGAAATGCTCGGCAGAGCCTCGCATTTCTACCCGTTTCTAAGGCTCGTACAAATAAATTTTATATTTTCTGACACTGTACGAATATTGTATATTTATTCCCAAAGGCGCTCGAGATTCTGCCAAATAAATAGCTTGTAGACCTAAAATATCATTTGGTGAATATAACTACTGTTTAACACAAAACTGTAGGCTGTTTAAGGCACGAGTCAAACATAACGGTAAAACCAAAATCAAGAATAATATATGCAAAGTTTCTGCATACTAATATAAAGCTTATGAGTTAAAGCAGAGTTTTCAAGTAGAGGAGCGTAGATGATTTTATGACTTAATAGTGGTACCCATATTTGAGATATTCGTTTACATTCATCATGCATTCCTTTACGGAATGACCTTATGCTAATCAAGGGACAGATGATATTACATTATAAACGAAGAAGAGACAGGTAAATATTTTAAAAACTTGGCATTAATATAGTAAGTTATGTGAACTGATTTTGTGAGTAGTATATCCGCGTAAAGTTTCAACGAAATTGTCCGGACCTGTCCTCCGTCCATAAATTGAAAATTTGCTATACGTCTTTTAGCGATAGTATTAGATATTCAGGACGAGGACAAGTTAACAAACAAAGTATCAACGGGGTAAATGGATTGTCTTAATAAAACAATATTTTGATCGGCTCCGAAAAGTATGGAGTATTGGGTAGTGGCGGAGAAGTATTTACATATGCGACCATTACAACATTTTATAGAATACAGAATTTACCTTAAGTTCACTATTAGTGACAATCTTTTTTCCTCAAAATACCATGTCTTCGATAAAAAAATATCTGACCGGCGCACCAAGTTTATAGTTTTTAGTCAAGTTTACAAAACGACGTCAAAAATAAAGATAGTTTCAGTTGTCAGATGGATAGAAATATATGCCAGTCTGTTTGATTGAAATCGATAAATTAGGATTCATTTCACTTCTAATATTTGTGCATCATATAAACTTAATTTTAAACAGGTTTATTTAGAATTTAGAAATTAGAACTACTGAGGTTCTTTTAAGCACGGCATCAACTTATTTGCTAAATAAACAAAATGCACCTTTATCGTGCAGGGAGCGTGACACCCTCTAAACACGTTACCAATATGGTCCCAGTCAGACATTACTTATTATAACAGGACAACTCGCCATCAAGAAGACCTCCTCTATCCTCCATCTGTAAACGCCCATGGCAGCTCTGCGTGTTGAAGACAGGGAACCCTGTCAGTAAGCTTCAAAGCGTCAACTAATCTAAATAAATTTAAATATAGAAACCTCTTTAATAACTGAATCAATATAGTACACCACAGATGGTGATTGCATGGTCTTCTTTTAAAATTAGACCAAAAACCGAAACTGCACTAGTCAAATCAAACATGTCTTTTTAAAGCCGATATTCTATCAGTTTAACAAGACCGACTCAAATTTATTAAACCAATAATAGCCATTCGTTTAAATAATTGGTCTTCTTATTGAAACATATTTCCAGTTTAGATAATTATATAAGGGTCATTATCAAAATACGTCAATATTTAATTTCTATTTTCTTGGAAAATGAAGTAATTCATTTGTGTTCAAATGTTATTTAAATGAAACATTCTGATAGTCAAATGTTTGAAACAAATACTAAACATTAACTTTGAACTCTGAAATTTTCAAAAAATAAGAAAATATACCCCTTGCTAGCTTGCAGTGTCCTTTGTGTTACTAAAACATTTTTAGTAATTAACTATACACCGTTGTTAAAGAAAACCTTTGTAAAAGCTTTTTTTCAAAGAATAGCAAAATGTTACTCTGATAAACAAAGTTATATGTCTCATCCAGTCGATTTTATAAATTTTGTATCCCAATATGAATGTAACCATACAAAAAGGTCATTTCTAACTTTCTTTAATTTAGAATTAAAACAGGACAACTTACTGACTTTCAAGATTTTATAACGTAATTGAAATGTATTACCAAATAAAATATTGTAAAACAAATGGTCAAATATATAGTTTAGGAAATAATTTTTGTTTGCAAATTTAAGAGCAGTAACACAAAGGACAATATGGTAACACAAAAACGCATAAAGTAACATTAATGACATTAACAGTTAAAAATATGAAAATTCTGCTTTCATCAAACTTTAACACTTTGTACATATATATATATTCCACACAAATTTATCTTAATTTCAATCTTCATGATAAATTTTAGTTTATCTAAACATCACAAAATGAAAAATTAAGAGTTAGTAACACAAATGACAAAACGAAGTAACAAAAAGGACAATTTTTACTCTGTCGTTCTTACAATAGTATTAATTAGATTTTTTTATGTTTAAACTAAACTTAATTTTAATTCCTTTTGATATTCCCATGTTTGGGTTCAATATATTCTAAATTATTTTAAATTATGAAATATAAAGTGTAACAACAATGACTTTTTGTAACACAAGTGACAAAATGTCTTATTTCTGTCAGTTTAGTTTGTCCATAGCTAGTTGCCAACTTTCGCTTTCAACCTGATACTTTTGTCCGACAAGTTTTGGTTTAAAAAATAGTTTATATGACTTTCTCCTTGTCATACCAACACTAATCTCTAACTGCAAAAGGACAATGAAATGTGTTATGTAGACCCTTTCAAAAACAGATATAGTTATGCGTTGTATGAAAATAGAGAAAACCGAACAAACAACAATTAATTAAGAGACGAAGTTCGAGGGACAATTACAAATCCAGTTTAACACAGAAAGAGAGTAACCCGAACCCAATAAAAACCATGTGCTCCTGACGAGTAACTAAGTAGTGTCTGCCTCTAATTAGACACCCGCCGTCCGTTCGTATTTGAGCGATTGATTTCCCATAACGATCATTCAGTCATGGTGACGACCATAGAACTTCTGGACAGATAACATCAACCTAGGTACAACAAATCCTTGTTCGAGTAGTTTAGTAGTCAACAGCAGTGAGCGGTCTAGAAAATCGGAATACCGATCGCAGGATCTAGAAAAACGTATAAGTTTTGAAATGTACACAAACAAGTATTTCTAAGTAAGAGGCTGACCTTAACGTATAGGTGGTGTCTTGAATGTCGAGTGCGCGCGCGTATATTAACACTTAACGATAGTTTGAAGAACGCTAGATAGAACATTGAATTATCACGAACGTATATCTTGCATTGCAAACTAGGGCAATACATTTTATTTTAATAAGTTTTATTAGCAAAGTTTACCTATAGTTAATTTGTCCTCCGACAGCTAAAAAAATAATTAAAAAACCAGAACTTAACACAAAAAGTATAACCAATATAAAATAATAAATCATTTGTCCGCTAAATTTACTAAAATGTGTAATCTTTATATAACAGTTTCTTTCATATGTGATTTTCATTCAAACAATTACTTAAAAAAAGTTTGGAGTATACAAATCAAAAACTAGTTTTGATTAAAAATGTCACTTGGGTTACTGATGTTGTCGCATAAGATACACATTCAAATTAGATTTATTTATTCATGTTTATATATGTTCAATTAAACATATTAATACTGTTTTAAATGTTTGACGTTTTATATGTTTCCGGTTAATAAATGGCATTCCTGTATGGATAATTCAATTTACATACAAGCATTTTTTTGTCCACTTTGTTACTTCATATGTCACTTTTGTTACATTTTCTCTAAAGGTAAAGGTCATGTTTTTTCCCCTTTAAAATTCGTCTTTTGGTATTCATTATGTTCATAAACGATATTTTATTTATTATGATAGTGATTGAAAATCATTTATATCTCTAAAAAAAGGAGAAAAGTATAAATTTGTCCCTTGTGTTACAAAATAGGTCACTTGTGTTACATTTTTCTTGATAACAAAAGGGACAGTAACACAAGGGACATATTCATTGGTATTTCTAATTTTTTTTTAATGGATTCTCCCTGGTCCAATGGATCAGCCTGGTATACCAATTATATTACTAGATGAAATAGGGGTCACAAGCTTGATTCTACATTTTTATGATTAGAGCTTAAAAAGGCAGTAACTTTAAGGACAGAAATAAAAATTATGCTATCGCGTTAGATACCTTTGATGACAAATTTGATGGAAAGATATCATCATGTTGTCTGCTTAAATATCCATAATTCCTGAGAGGAATGAGTACTTCAGGGGGAAACTATTAGTTAGGATAAGCAATGGGGGAGACAACAATTACTTACTTGTTGATAAACTCAGTAACGAAAGGGACGCGGCGAAAAGCACATTGGTTTTCACCAAATATTTTCCCAGAATCTGTAAATTTTCGATCAAAATGTGTTCTTATTTCAACAGAACACTTGTGATAGAAAAAAAATATGCAACAAACAGAATTAGAAAATATGTTTTCTAAAAAGATAATTAGATAAATCTTTAATACAACGGCCAAGTCACATGTAGTTTTTACTGAATGTGACCTTTTCAGTGCCAAATGAACTCAAGGTATAATCGAAAAAAGTATCATTTTTTGTTAGAAATCTATTTTCTACAATACCAAAGTACAAAACGAAAACCTTTAATTTATTGACAAGTCTAAATAGAAAGAGAGTTTGTACTATCACACAAATATCTACAAATTTTGATAATGACCCATAAAAGCCAGGATGTTAGTTCAGGAGAATTAATTAAAGTATATTTCCAATATTCATGGTTATTTTTGATTGGCCTCGTTATCGTTTATTTTAAGTTTATGAATAACTGTTGAAATAAAATAATGCATTCATTGAAATAAACGAAATGCTTGAAAATAAAACATTCTTAAAAGAATGCATTAATGAATAAAAGCTGTTTTTTTTTCTCATCGGTGTATGAACTTGCCAACGCACTCACAAAATTATTATGAAGCCCTTCGGTCTTCATTTAGCTGGGATATATTGGATCTTGTTCATACACCTATAGATTCCGCCAAACAGCTTTTATTGTTATAATTAAAACAGACAGTGACTGTCGGAATATAAAATTATCTTTAATGATCCATTTAAATTATACCGTTACAATATTTTTTATTCAAATAAATTTGTTCTTTCGGCCATTTAAGAAATTAAAATAAAATCATAAAAGCACAGTATTTTTTTAATGTGTCTCTTTAAGACGAAAAGCTTTTCATTTGTGTGCAAATTTCTGTCTGAAACATCTTTATCAAAAATATTTTTCTGCTGTATCCAAATGGACGATGTACATGTTACCGAGGGCTCTTCTTTCCCACGTCATATAATTCACAATAAGTGCAGATAAGTCAATCATTGTATTATTTGACTTGATCAACTTTTTTTATATTTTTATAAGCCCCTGAGTTTTTTTTTATAATCCGTAAGCTCGAACGTCATGCAATATCTCACACCTTAATGGAATGCCGCCTAAGTATCTCTTTGTACATTCAAATCAGGTACTGTTAGGAAGGTTTAACTTATCATCTTGAAAAAGTAAACATGTAAACAAAGGTGTCAAACGCCGCATGATTTACACATATTCCCTAACCATCTGACAAGAATAAATCCTATAATGTCACATGAATAGTTAAAAATTAGTATACAATTTTGTATTATTCATGTGTAAATCTCCCTCAATAAATGGATTAAAGATTTATGGCTAAAGCTTAATGCTTTATGTAATTTTCCTTTGTTGTCAAATGTGCATACGAAAATAAAGGAAGATGAAGTTGAAGGAAATTAATGATTTTTCATTAGTGTTCAAGGTAATTGTTATACATTATTTTTATCACCAATTTACATTTATTATTTATCCTCGTGAAGTGTATATTTGCATTAATTCAATCTCGAGAGGAACATGTTTTAATAAATATCGAAATTTAAAAAAAAAAACAAAATAACGAACTTCATAGTAGACTGAATTCTTCTGTCTCTATGGCGTAAATATTTTAAAATTCCCGTGCTCATCCTACTTTGACTACTTTTTGCTGTCTATTGGGCAGCAAATAGTTCAAAACAGAAAAGAGCCTCGATGGCCGAAAAGATATGGTAGTTCGTCTACTATTGATTACGTGGTCTGTCAACACTGAGGTTGTGTGTTCGATTCTCACTGCGGGCAGGGTGTACTCGACTTGAATCTTAATTGACAACGGTTGCCAGTTTTTCTACCAAAGGTCGGGTACTCCGGCTTCCTGCCACATTAAAAACTGGACGCCATGAAATATCTGAAAAATTGTTGAACGTGGCGTGAAACACCATTCAAACAAACAAACAAAAAAACAGAAAATGAAAACGAGAATTGTGAAATATTTACACCATAGAGACGGAGGTATTCAGTCTAACTACATATAGCACTTCTGAATGTAAATATACATAAACTTATATACATTTTATATAATTAATTACAAATACACATGTATATTTAATTGCACAAAGGAAAATATGTACAGCTTACGTTGTATGTTTCATGTAGAATCAAGAGCCCTCATTTTTGTCTGATAACCAAGACAAAAAAACAGACAAGGATGAAAAGGACCTCGGTTTCATGTCTGCTAGGTCGGTAAGTGTTTTGTGCTCTATTGCGAACAAAGAAGAATACAACTCAGCAACCAGAAACTGTCACTTTGATAATAAAGTGTCACACTGTCGTATAATAATTTAATTTATTAGCACATTTTTACCCCAAGGGGTTGATGGCAATACAATTGCACAATTAAACACACACAATAAACAGGTATACAATTTCACTAGACATTATTAACTAAAATAATATCCAAATCATGCAGTAACAGAGTCAACTTTCCTCAGTACTAACGATTTTTTTTTATAAATAGTGCAACATACTGCCAATGACTTAAAGAGGACATTAATTTTACGTATGTTTCATTTTCATGCGTCCGATGTGAAATGTCACTGCCTTAATCGTTTACCATGTAATCAAGCTTAATCTTATAAAACCAGATTTCACATATAATCCATTAAGACCCGTCAAATTTAGATCCGTACATCATATTACAATTTACAGAAATAGTTGACCCATTGAACCAACACTGAACGGGCTTGTGATTGCATTACATTTTGTTTAACCAGCTCATGTTGCTCGTGAAATACACGTTAATTGATTGATGGATGGATGGATGGATGGATGGATGGATGGATGGATTCATTCATTCATTCATTCATTCATTCATTCATTCATTCATTCATTCATTCATTCATTCATTCATTCATTCATTCATTCATGTTTAACACCAAGCAAGAAATATTTCAGCTATATTCAAGAGGCCATGTGAATAGAATTTAATTGCAAGAAATATTACAATCTAGTTTTGATTAAAAAGACAATTATCAACCCATTAATGTTGTTAAATAACCAGTATAAGTGGCACATGTGAAATACGTGCTATATTGTTTTTTTTTTTCGTTTTTTTTTCTGTTTTTTAATAGTGGTGACGAATAGTCATTCAGTTGAACTTCAGTTAAAATTTTACTGTAATTTATATACCAAAAAATGACTTGTTGATGATTTATCTCACATATTCGGAAAACGCGGCAACCTATATAATTAACTTAAAAATTTTGATCCAGATTTGACTATAATAAATATTATAAAAAATAATAAATTGTATTAAAGTGTGTTGCGCTGTTGCTACAGTTCGACGTTTGCGATTTAATTACAATTTAGAATTTGATACACAAATAATTAACTTATTTCATAATGCTTATGAAGAAACCATACTGACATACTGACATCTCTTCCTTTGTTTAAGTTTTGCGTAGTGTATAGCGCAGTCAGTTATTTTATAAGTCTGATGACGTTTTCAATAGAAAGTACATTCGAGGTCCTACTTAATAATTTAATTTGAATCAATTTGCAATTTGGAATTAACGAGCTGTAAAATAATTTGAAACTATGCATCGATTTCTTCTTTGCAACGATTGAATCAAATATGCTTTATCATGCACATAACAGTGGCCATTTTGTATATTTTAAAGTTGAGGTTGTTGTATTGAAACATAGAAATATTATGTTAGTAAAAAAAAACAATACAAAAGACTGTACGCGAGCAGTGGCTAGCTACCATTTACGCAACGACGCACCTGCGTTAACAAACGGCATTTTTTAAAGAGAGGACAAGGGAAGATGAAAAGGTATACTCATTCTATATGTTCTGGGTAGTTTTAAGTCCAAAAATTCTCCATCCATACTCATTCTATTTGTCTGGGTAGTATTCTGTCCGGACATTCTCCTACCTTTGATTTGGCGCTAAATTTAAAGGCTATATCCGCGGAGCTTTCGAGGGGCTTCGCCCCAGGACTCCTTGCCGTAAGTTTTGCGTGCACTGCAATCAAAACATAGCTACGCCGAGCAATTGTTTGGTGGCAATTTGTATTTGATATATGTTGTAGGCAGTATTGTTTTGTCAAAAAGGTTAAATGCAGTGATGCTTTTTATTTCCGCGCGCAGGGACTTGTACAAATCGATTTACATGAGCTTTTGAATGATACTGGTTGTACAAAATCAACTTAGTATCACTCGAAGGCGCATGTAAATCGATTTGTGCAAGTCCCTGCATGTGTTTCCGCAGAACCATGACGCCAACACAGTCGGCGATATTATTTGTAACATGCAGACATTTCACAATGTCAGAATATTTGCTTATCAAAATATGTGCCAAAAAAATAAATATTTTTTCTTCTAAAACCATCCACCTAAACGTGGTAATGATGACCCTAAGAAGGTCCCCTACCAAAATAATATACAATCAAACAAGCCCTTACTAAAATAGAAATGAGTTTTAAAAATGCCGGATTTTGCTACATTTTAAAGCTAACCAGGTTCAATCTGACCTCGTGACGAGAAATAGTCTAACACATTTTCCGGTTTTTTTGCAGATTAATATATTTCTCTGGTTGTGCCAAAATGCAAATTGGGCACAATTTGACAGAAAATAAATCTCCTTTAAAACCATTTTAAGAAATGATGATTGGGAAGGTCCACCGTATCAAAATTATATCCTACAGCGTCAAACCAAGATGCCACCGTTTCTAAACGACAAGTCTCGTGGAGTACACAAATTTAAAGAAAATCGGTATAGCATATCATTTAAGATACAAACGGATACCCGAATACCCAACACCACCATTAAACTTAGATGATTGCAATTAATAAAATAAACACTGCATAGTGTAAGTCAGATATAGGACAGGTGAGCGATGGCGAGCTTCATGGAACATCTGGCTTTAAGTAAGGGAATTTCAGTGTGAATTCTTTTTCAATACTGTCGTTGCCTTTCTCACAATGCGGCCAATAATCTCTTGACTTGATTCAAAAATATTTAAATTATTATATATCGTTCGAAGATACGTATCAACAGCTCGTCATATAAATGTTTTAAATTGTGAAGTTGTCTAATTTGAATGAGTTACAACAGAGAATGAAATAGTTATAATTAGTTACGCTACATCTTTAGAAATGGGGTTACAATTAAATATATCACCAACGTGAATCTAAAGGAGGTATGCTTGATATCTTAATGTCACATACTATGGGTTTGTTTTTTTATTGAGAACTATTAAATGTTCTAATTGGTCGTGAACCGCTTGTTTTAGGAAAAAATATTGGCTGTTTCTCATTTACAGCTATTTCAGGACTTTTTTTAGGAAATAAATATAGAAGTATTTCTCACTTAAAAGTGCAGTTGTTTCTACTTATGATCTTCTCTTTTTGTGCGTTTCTTTCTCAACCTTTCACTTTAATCAGATTTCTGTTTTTATTTAAGTGTTATAATTACATTAAAAGCTTATTCCTGAAAAAGGTTGGGGTTCTCTCCGGGTACTCCGGCTTCCTCCCTCCCCCCCCCCCGAAAAAAACTGTACGCCGTGATAAAGCTGAAAAATTGCTGAAAGTGCCCACCGTTAAATATTGTTCAAACAAACAAACAAAAAATATTCCTTAAAGTGTCAGTTCAGTAATACTCTAATATATAAAAACAGATGTGTTTAACTGAAATGACGTAATGTCTTTTCCAAATACACGTGTATTGCACATTTCCTACCAAAAAAGGCTGACTGCTATTATAATGTGGTTTATGGAAGTACTAATGTCTATCCAGAGAACAGGTGGTGGACATATGCAATTTAGGTACAAATGATGGCAGACATATTTAATCTTTAGCTAATTGACGGTGAATATTAGTGGTATATGTATTGTTTGTGGCCATATGGCCCTTTACTTTAATTGAAGGTGGACTAATTATGGTTGGCGGGAATCTTGAGGACATATGAGTCATACCGGATGTGTTGTGTTCTTTGTGATTGTTGGCGGACATATGGCTCTTTAGTTCAATCGACGGTGTATGTATCGTGTTCTTTGTGACTGACTGTTTTCAATTGACAGTTGATGCATTGTCTTCTTTGTGATTATCGGCTCTTTAGTTCAATTGCTGTGTACTAGCATGTAGTATGTTCTTTGTGATAACTGGTGAACATAGTTCCTATGACTTAAGATGCATGTAGTCTGTCCCCTTTTATTTATTTGTGGACATGAAGCTTTTTTGCCTATATAGTTGCTGTTGATGTGTTGTGTTCTTTGTGATGATTCGCCAACATATAACCTCTTCAGTTGAATCGACGGTGGAGGTATTGTATTCTTTGTGATTGTTGGCGGGCATATGACTGTTTAGTTCAATCAACACTGTATGTATTGTGTGTTCTTTATGATTATTGGCGGATTATGCTCTTTATTTCAAACGACGGTAGATGCATATTATGTTTTTTTGTAATTTTGGCGGACACGAGGCTTGTTAGCTCAATTGTTGTGAATGTATCCTGTGTGTGTATGTTTTGTGTTCTTTGTGATTATTGGAGGACATGGATCTTCAGTACAATTGCTGTGGATGTTTTGTTATTTTGTGATTATTGGAAGACATGGATTTAGTACAATTGCTGTGGATGTTTTATGTTCTTTGTGATTATTAGCGGACATGGATCTTTAGTACAATTGGATGTTATGAGATTTTGTTATTATTGGGACATATATCTTTAGTACAATTGCTGTCGATGTTTTGTTATTTTGTGATTATTGGAGGACATGTATCTTTAGTACAGTTGTTGTTGATGTTTTGTTATTTTGCGTTTTTGAACGGACATGTGGATCTTATAGTGCACTTGCTGTGGATGTATTGGGCTTTTTGTGATTATTGTTGATTGTTGGGGTTGTGACAAATATATTATAAATAGCCATGTTATCGATGATCTTTATTGGTACAATAGTTTTAAATATAATTATTTCAACTAAAGCACATTGGTGATATTTACACAACTCGTGTCAATGTTAACATATGTTCTTAACTTAAAATTAAGTACGTAATATATATATTTTATCTCTCCAATCTTTCCTTTAACTAACATTAAATAAATACGGTAGCTCTGGAGTAGTAAATATTTAATTTTCTTAAATGTTTTCTTCGTAGCAAACGCCCCAGGACACTTTATATGGTTTAATCAATCTAGACGTAAAAGACACCGAGCTCGACCAATGGAATTAAAATCCAACGGTGTGATAGAATAGTTCTCTGATATAATTGATTTCGGATATTTTGTATAAAAAGACACTTTAATGGGGTTGACTGAAAAAACTTGTCGATATCATTTCTATAGAATTCTGTGTACAATAAACACGAACGTCATCACCTTCGTTAATTGCATGATGGATTGATTAATTTGATTAACTTTGTAAATTTTGATAAGTTGGAATACATAACAGAAAACATGAATCTCAAGGTAAGTTCTCGAATTAAAATGGTCGATTAATATGCATTTGGCATATTTATGTCATAGATATTACGTAAAATTAAAAAACGGCTTTAATTTTTCATAATACTTGGCAACATTTTTCTTTTTCTTCTTTTATTATCAATTTTTTTATTCAATATAAGATTTCAAGTAATATAAACAACAGTATGTAACTTAAAATCAAACTTAAGACGATTCATTTGTTAAGGCAGTATTCGCTTTAGTTTGGAAGATCAGATTCAATCCAGCAGTCAGATCTAGTCCCAGTAATATGTTCGAGAGAGGTGACTTCATTGTCCTTTTGTTATAATATAATCCAAAACCAAAGAGCACGAAAACCACCAAAGTTCTCTTTCGAGTAAAATGCATATATGACTGAAAAATCACTTATAAGCCGTTCTGATTTAAAAGGAAAATAAATCCTCCAAAATAATAGGAAATGTCAAATAGGAGACTTTATTTAAACATTTATGCCTTGTTTATTATATGGTGTTGTATGTACATTTGTACAAATACTTCGAAAAATACTGTTGCTTCTATTTCTATGCAAATATATTACTATCATTATTACAAATTTAGTTTTTTAAGTTGGACGCGTTATTCAATTGACTTTTCTCGATATCATTTGTGTATTGCTTCGTGTATGTTGTTTCAGATGACTTAAACAGTTTCATCATACAATCTTCTCACAATTTTACTGTTACGGATATATTGGGGAAAATAAGAATATAGCGTATAATACTGTAATATGCGTTTTACTTTCCTAATATATAGTTCTATGTGCGTCTGCCACTGCATGCATACAAAAAGAGAAAGCGCGAGAGAACTAACTACATATATATGTAACAATACGTAACAAGATATCTATATGAACTATATTACAAATCAAGCAGGAATCACCCCGGTGTTTCCGGATTGCCATTATACTGTTCTGCGTTTCTAACAACCATAATACCGACCACATAACATCCCCCCGCCAAAATTTAAGAAATATTTTTGTGAGAAAATAAATTTCGTAATGGTTGTTCGAAACGCAGTACAGAGATAAAAAAAAGTATTTAATAACAAAATAATATCTGTACATAAACAGAAACAAAGTGCGGCTATCATACACTCTTTTGCTTCATTGTCCTTGCAATGTGTAGCTCTCTATAGTCCTGGTATACAATACAAGACAAAGTGTTCGTGTACTACATGGTCAAGCATTATTTGATTTATCTAGCAGAGACCCGAAACTCTTCAAATTTCAAATAACAAAATCATATTATTGAAAAACCTATCACACACGGGTTCGTTTCACTGACACTCACTTTTGCGCTACTATACGATATTATTATGAGAAAGAACAGGTTTTATTTCTAGAACGAATCCACAACCTCGTACCGAACTGAACATAACATTGCATCAGGAATCAAGATTACAATATAACAACATTGAAAGGTAGCAGGCGCACGCATTACATGTAAAGTACAAAATATAAAAAAAATATATATATAGGAAACCCACACAAATAAAAAAAAATCTACAAAATGTACATAAAATATGTCAGAAGTCTGTGAATCATGAAGCAAGTTCACGAGATGTAACATCATCAAACCATACACATTCCACAATACGAACGAGAAACGCCAAATATCTGCTCGTCCACAAGTAATTAAATCACTGATGGCGATGCAATCATCACCGACGATAATACATTATGTACATTCCCGTTAAGGTTCAAATTGAACTTAATCAGTAAATTAATAATCTATAAAGTGTCCTAGTCTATCAACGGAGGTGGTCTTGATAACAAAAGATCCTGAGCCTTTGCTGGTAATTCGGATGCTGGTAACCAAACAGCATTTTGGGAAGGCTCTCCAATCATTTGCACAAGGTATAAAAACGAATTCTTGTCACGCTTTTTCGCCAAGATACGTTTTACTTTGCGATTTTCTGCTCCTGAAATATTTGGTATATCCTCTAATTCAACTGAATCGGGATCCATGAATTCGGCATCACGAAATCGTGCAGGTTTCTTGGTAGTTCGAGAAGATCGACGTTGAGGTTTACATTGAGGAATTGTATCAATGTCACTTCCTGTACTGTTAGATTCGTGATCAGTTGTGTTTTTGTCGATCCTGTCACTTTCAGAGCTTGACCCTGTTTTAGAGTCACAATCAAAGTAATGTTTCGGATTCGGAAGTCGAATATGAGCGAATTTTAATCTATTGATATGGATCGGTGTTTTGAGTGATCTCTTTCCTTCGGGATCTCTGAGATAGACCATATGATCACTTCCTAACTTGTTTACTACAAACGGTCCTTGGTAGGTGGGTTGAAATTTTCGCCCTTGACCCGTTGGTTGATCATGGAGGTAAACATAATCTCCAACAGAAAGTTTTAATTCGACAATCTTTTTGTTCTCCCGGTCTACCATATTGTCCTTTGAATACTCTACGTTTTCCTTTACAGAATTACGAATGCAATTCAATCGTCCGACAAATTCTCCAAGATACGAATGCAAAGACGTTGGCACTCCTTTAAAATGAGTAGTTGCGATCATATTGCTTAGCGGAAAATTTGGTCGTCGTCCATAAACGATTTCGTACGGTGAATATTGTGAACTATTATTGACTGTAGAATTGATAGAAAATGTGATTGCCGGTAAAATGTCCTCCCATTGTTTATTCTTATCAACGAAAGGTGTGATACGTTCAGCTAATGTCCTATGCGTTCGTTCGCAAGCACCTAAACAATGATGCATAAAGCTTGGAGTAAAATCCTGTTTCACTCCCAGTAACTCACAAACTTTCTTTGTACATTTCCCTATGAATTCCTTGCCTTGATCAGAAACAAGTGTTTGGCAAACACCGTAATTAGAAAATAAACAAAATATAGCATTTGAGATAGTCAAAACATCTTTATTGCGAATAGGCAATGCGAATAAATATTTGCTGAACATGTCCACTGCAGTGAATATATAAATATTTCCATTTGGCGACGGCGGAAGCGGTCCGAATAAGTCCATTTGCCATACTTGAAACGGCGCTGATGGTGTCGGGTAGGCAACAATCTTGGCCTTGATATGTAAATTAGTAACCTTACGGACTTGACATTCGTGGCATGTTTGCACGTAATCAGTTATAATTTTACCCATTCTTTGAAAGTAAAAATATTCCTTGATCCTGTCAATTGTAGTGTGAATTCCACCATGCCCTCCCATTGGAGAGTCATGAGCAATTTCTAAAATTGTAGATATAAGAGTCTGAGGAATAACAAGCTGATACGGATTCATCAGTTTGTTCCGTTTGGATTTCGCAACCCTTGAGTGATATAAAACATTGTCAATTATTACATAATCCGAAATCTCAAGCAGTAAACGTCTGGCATCCTTTAGTAATTTAGGTAGTTTGTTTTCATTTAAATACTCAATATATCTCCGAAGATGTGGATCAGAAAGCTGTTTTTCTTTAATTGTTTTTAGATCTAGTCCAATTTTACGAAAAATGTCATTTTCTTCTAATCTATTTAACGGATTTCGGGCAACATTGTTTGCTTTGTTATGTTTTTGTTTAAATTCGTTTTCGGCGGGTTCCGTTTCGTCAGTGTCCGCATCATACGGGTCCTGTTCCACATCAACTGGCGACATTGCCTGAACTAGAGGTTTAGTAATTTCCTTGCTTGGGGTTTGTACGAGTTTGTCATTTAAACTTGAACCATCCGGTAGTTTGATTGTTCCCACATTGTCTTCCATATAAGGGAAGAAAGGGTCCTCCTCGACTGGACTTTCGTCTAGAATTGGGGCAACTTCCGGACATCGCGAAAGTGCGTCGGCTAATTGCATCTCTTCAGCAGGCTTGTATTGAATGTCAAAAGTAAATTGTTGCAATAACGACAACCATCGTTCATAAATGGCCCCTTTGAATTGTTTTTGAAACAAAGGTTGGAGAGCCTGGTGGTCGCATTCAACTATAAAATGTGTACCGCGTAAGTAGTCTGAACACTCGAGTATACTAACTACCATTCCAAGAAGTTCTAGCTTAGTGGGACCATACGATTGTTGCCATGTATTCAGAGCTTTTGATCCATAACGTATTATGTGTGGTTTTGGGTCCGACTCTTTTGTATCCAGCTGATACAACATGTATCCTATGCCACGCGATGACGTATCTACAGCAAGCCTAAACGGTACGTCATATCGAGGAAAACTAAGAAAAGGTGCCGATGTGAGACGATTTTTTAATTCAGCAAATGACAATTGTTGTTCTACTGACCAAATATACTTCTGTCCCTTTTTTAGTAAGCGTGTCAACGGACTTATAACGGAACTAAAATTTGGTATAAATTTCCTGAACCAATTGAACATACCAATGATTCGGCGGAGCTCTTTTACATTTTTAGGTGGTGGCAAATTACGAACTGCATCAACGCGATCTGGTGGTGGTCGTATTCCATGTTTCGAGATCTCATGTCCCAAAAATATACAAGATTCTGCAGCAAATGAACATTTCCCCGGGCCCAACTTTAATCCGGCGTCTCTAAATCTACCAAATATTTCGTTCAAATCATTTAAGTGTTTTTCAAAAGTTTCGGAACAAATAAGGACATCATCCAAGTAGCACAAACACGTTTTGAACTGCAGTCCATGTAAAACTTTATCCATAAGTAACTGAAAAGTATTTGGACTTGTCTTAAGACCCATTGGTAACCGTTGAAATTGGTAAGTTCCAAAACAAGTATTAAAAGCCGTATATCGAGCGGAATCGGCATCCAATCCCATTTGGAAAAATCCAGAGGTTAAGTCAATAGAGGATAAATAATTTGGTGTTATCTCAGAAAATGATTCAGTGAGTTCTTGTAAATTCGGTATGTTGTATTTAAAATCTTGCGTTTGAGAGTTTAGATGCCGAAAATCACAACAAAAACGAAAGTTCTGTGGAACATTTTTGTCTTTAGCATCACCCCTTTTCATTACAAGAACTATTGGGCTAGTTATCGGCAAATCGTCTGTCTCTTTGACAGGTGCAATTATCCCCTGTTGTAACAGATTGTCCAAATGATATCTTAGTATATCACGTTTATGTGGAGGCAGTCGATAAGGTTTTTGTTGTTTACCAACGAAATTAGGTTTTAAAAGAATTTTGTGTTCCACTACTGTTGTAAACCCCATATTTGGATTATCATCGGTTACGAAAATATCTCTATTCGTGTAAATGCATTCAGCTAACTGTTTTCGTTGTCCACTTGACAGATGATCGGATATATTAAATTGTTTGTAGACTTTTGCTAGTTCTGGGTCCGAAATGCCCTGTCTATCTGAGAAATTATTTTCTAATTGCATGTTTTGAACCACAGGTAGCGAAGTGTTGCATGGGACATAACTATAGTCTGATGTAAGTGTACAAAAATCAGCAATGTTTTTCCCTTTAGGAATAGTAACTGGATTTGCACTTGCATTCAAAATTTTAATTGGTACTTTATGATTACTCGCCACCGTAACTAGTGTTTTTGCTACCATTAGGCCCTTATCTAAAACATATTTAGTATTCGAACAAACACCATTTAATCCAAAGGGTATATACTCGGGAATCTTTCCCCAAACAATCATTTCAGTGTTCGGCTCTACTGTAAATCTACGACAAGATTGAACTTTGGCCGATTTTATATTATATGTACAGTTACTGAAATCTAAAACAATATTATTCTTCCTCAAATATTCAGTTCCTAGAATCAAAGGGTGTGAAGTAGAAAGTAATATATATACATCAATAACATGTTCCCCATCCGGAACACCTATCTTGATCCGAGCCATTCCTTGTACTTTAACAGTGCTATTGTTTGCCAAACGGATATTGGTAGTCAACTGTCGAAACGAAAGTTTAAAGTACTCGGGCAAGGAACGAAAAAGGTCACTTGAAATTACATTTATTGAGCTACCAGTATCAACTAATCCCGCAACATGTAAATCACCGAAACAAATTGGTAAATACACAAAAGAAGATTTAGTATTCATGTTATTGTTATCGAAATCTAGATTGGCACTTAGTTTGAATGACCCGTTGGAATGTGCCTGTCCCCCGGGCTCATCCGGTTTCCCTGCCGTGGGGAACCCTGCATAAACAATTTGCATGCCTGTGCAATATGCCCATTCTGCATACACAGCTGACAGATGTCTGTTGGATTTTGTCTCCCAGATCCAGTCCAATTACAGTCACGTTGGATATGACCGTTACCACGACAACCATAACATTCTATGCTAGTTCTCCTCGAGATGTTTTGTTGTTGTCTTGGGAACGACTTACGCGTGTTGTTGTATGGTCGCCTGAGCGAATTTGTGGGATAATGATCGTTCTCATTTTGTGTTGGACGTCCAAGTTTAAGATCGGACACCATTGCCGTTAAAGTTTTAACTTGGTCCTTCAACTCTTGAATATCAGACTGAGTTGACGATTCCGCGAAAGAGGTTTTCCTTTCACTCTTAATGGCATTAATTGCTTCGCTCTCCTTGCGATAGCCACAGGCCTCGGCCATTTTCGCGGATGTTAATGCGTGTTGCAGGTCAGTTGGTTGGCCTGCTCTAACAAAGAAAGACATTTTATCCGGAAGTCCGCTAATAAATTTAGACAGTATCTCATGGTCCGGTTTCTGTAAGATTTGACCCTTTTCCACAAGATTACAATAAAAATCCTCTATAGACTGACCAGGAGCTAAATGTAAATTTTGAAAAATTTCATTGGTCATCATTATGGTGGAGCTTTGCCAATTAAAGTTTACATATTTTTCTTTAAAAAGAATAACTATGGTAGACCAGGTAGATTTTGCCTCGGCGCTGAGCGAATTAAACCATGTAAGGGCTGGACCTTTTAAGTGAAGATGAAACGCTGCAATACGGCGCTTATCTGATGAGTTTAAGTCATACAAAGTGACATAAGATTCAAATTCGGACATAAATTTAGATGCATTTTCCTGTGGATATCCCGAAAATTCCCGACATTTCAAAATTTTCTCCATAGTGATCGGTCTTGAAGGAGTTGATATGGATGAATGTTTTGGAGTAGACACTATTTTAGTTGATTGCGGGGCGTTGAAAGCATCAGAAAACAGGTTACTAGGGTCCGGCAGTAGCAAAAATTCTTCGTCACTTATATCGTTCTCTATGTTAAGAAAACTGTCACTTAAAATTTTATCACTGTCAGAAAGTTGTCCCTTTACTTGCATTAGCTCTACGGAATCGTTATTTAATGGCACAAAAAAACTTATAGATTTTTGGGTCATAATCGGAGAGTTCTAGTAAACATGTACAAATGGCGAAATAATTTTCAATGACATTTATAGTTATAAAGGTGTCCTGAAGAATCATCCATGAACGGCTTTGAACAGGGAATATTATTCCTTATATGAAAATTAAGTAATAAAATCGCAGGTTGGTTATTCAATAAGAAAACGGAAATGTATGTTCAAAGGGAAAAAACTCATTGTTTACATCGCACACTATACGGAAAGTATTAAATATCCTCCTCCTGTACACGTGTACAAATCACATAATCGCAGGCATCTGAAGTTTCATTTTAGCGTGTGCAGCTGAATATATATTAAATATGAATTAAAATATTGAATTTAGGTTCTCCACCATGTTACGGATATATTGGGGAAAATAAGAATATAGCGTATAATACTGTAATATGCGTTTTACTTTCCTAATATATAGTTCTATGTGCGTCTGCCACTGCATGCATACAAAAAGAGAAAGCGCGAGAGAACTAACTACATATATATGTAACAATACGTAACAAGATATCTATATGAACTATATTACAAATCAAGCAGGAATCACCCCGGTGTTTCCGGATTGCCATTATACTGTTCTGCGTTTCTAACAACCATAATACCGACCACATAACATTACCAACATGTATCCCATTTTGGTGGAATTATGTTCGCCCCTTCCGCCACGGATATTCAGTTCCATAGAACAACACCTTCTGCATTAAAGACATGCAAAAAGTTCTGAACAGAAATTTCAGTGTTTTAATTTTCTTTCTTGATATTTTCTATACAAAAAATTTAAGAAAATTGTAATTGTTATTTTTGACATTCATAGCTTCAGTAATTCCAATTTAAATTAATTTAAGCTAATCAGTTGGCCACTACTTAGGAAGTTATCATTTCGTTAAAAGGAATGCTTAAAATAGTTTCGTTTCCAGACTTAAAGGTAACATGTATTACCATGTATACAGTCGCCTTGCAATACCCCCCCCCCCCCACTCCCCTTCAAAACGGAGTCGGGCTGCCTCTAGTCGTTGGTATTCAAAATAAAATCGTTTCTAACTGTACTGACACATACATTATGTGCTTTTTCTGGTTCATGACCTGTTTACTATAACGAGTACTACAAAAATAACATTTAGTTTACATTCAAATCAAACCAAACTTTTTATCAAAACTATTTTAATTGAACTTTACATGTGAAATGAACAGCTTGTTTTGTGTCCTTTGATTACAAGTATTTACTTCCGGTATCATTTCCTAGCAACCATTATCTGCAGCAGCAGAATGAAATTAAATCCAGAAAAAATCATTAAAACATGACAACAAAGTAAATGATAATACGTTTAATCAATGATTTAAAACTTTGTATTGTCCATATTATAAATTAGTTAATTGGCTGAATCTATTACGTCAAACTGCATGGAGATTTTTAATTCAGTAATTTCATTTCATTAACTAAATGATAATTAAGGGTAAATTTGGTATTGGTGGTAATAAAAACTAGAAGTACGTTTTTTTCTGAAGTATCACAAGAAAAGCAATTTTATAGGCGACTACAGCATCCTCTGGCAGTAAAACTTGTGTTGGTGTAATATAATACATCATTTCAATCTTTCAATATGGTTTAGTAAAAGCTGTATGACATCACTACACTCAAAATTGATTGATTGTTGTTTTACGTCCATCAAGCAATATGTCAGCTATATTCTGGACGTGAACGTTACACTCAAAATTAATCGAGGATGTTAAGTATATAATTCTGAATAGTTAAAACAAACTTAATAAAAGTAATACATTTGACGTAACATTTTAACTGTTTGGAGTTAGAAAACGACATGAGTGTGTGACTGTGAGGGTATTTTTTCATAAATTAATGAATTGGTGCGCTATTTACATATTCGTTTTTGTAATTGAAGCTGCTCAGTGCATTTTAAACTGTCAGAATGTCTAGAAAGTGTTGCTCTCATCATCTAAACTTGTTCGATAAAACCTCCAAATAAAGGTGCCGTGTGATGGGCTCTGGACCAAAAGCACTGTTCCTATTTCAACGAAAACTGCAAGAAAACGGTGTAAATATGTTATGGTAAGGAACAAAGGAGCGTCGGTCTGTCGCAGGATAGAGAGTTCAACATTCTTTCATTAGTAGGTCAATTTACGAGGCCTTGATTTAATATTCAATTAAACTCGAGTACACATTATTAAACACGACTGCTTCAGTAAAACGTTAAATTTAATTGCCAATCTTCTGTTCAAATAGATATAAATATACGTGTTGCTATAGAATTTAAATATCTAAAACTTAACTGTCATTGTATATTTTTAAATATTTATTTTTTTACTTTAACTTACAGAGTATTTTACATATACTTCACTAACAACACCAGTAAATTGTAGATTGTCATGAGTATAGGTTTACACCAACTAGATATATATAATGTTAAGTAAACATTCAATTCGTCTGAAGAAGTGCTATTGAATTCATGGCCCCTAAGACTAACACTCAAATCTGCTTACGTTACTGTGTCTATGATTCAATATTGTGACGGTTTATAATACTGCAATGTATAAAAACAATTATTATAGAAAAAACTTTAAAATCAAGTATGATTTATGTCATGTTACTCGATTCAAGCAAACATTCTCTTACCCACTAAAGTTGATAATTTGTAAACTATAGTGTTACGAGTAGAGCGCGAGTGTTAAGTAACTATAGATGAATGTATATATAAGAATATTCATATAAATGCATGTATTCATTATTTCATTTTGTTTGTTTGAACGAGGTTTTACTCCTTTTCATCATTTTAGCTAAAACATGGCGCCCAGTTTAAACAGGTGTGTGAGAACACCGACCTGGCTATCGTCTGTTAAGGTTGAATCTTGGACAGCTTGTCCGAAGTCAGGATCAAATACACAACTCCGGTATTGACAGAGCTGTGATAAACTATTACCTATACCACTCGGCCACCGAGTCCCCTTGAAGTGTTGTAATAAACCTTCCAACAATCGATTATAGTATCTCAATACTTAAAGCCTGTAATACCCATTGCTTACTTCTTATAGATAAATATGACATTATCAAATTATCAAAAGATTAATTGGTTAACTGGATGTCACTTGTTCAACTTATATTTATTTAACTTTTAATAAATTGAAACCGTTTATTTTATCATTTTGTTTATTGGCAAGTTTCTTTTATTTATTTAAATGGAATCTAACAATTTTAATCTGATTAGTATTCTTTATAAAGAAAATACAGGACAATATTCATCAAAGAATTATTTAGCATTTTATCCATAACAAGATAATATTCCCTATAATTGTTCCTATCGTGAACGTATGAATCCATTTATTGACCTGTTTTAAGGTGAAAACAAGTAAGAATTTTAATTAGCAATATAGTTTGAGATCATTGATGTTTTATAATGATACAATGCAATATTTATTATAATTGTATGTACCTCCATGTTTTTTAATATCGGACCGTAGTTAGACCATCCTTGAATGTTATGGATAGTAGATAATAAGTTTTATTATTCTAATTGTGTAAAAATAAATTAATGTTTTATCTTTTCATGTAATTGAATAATTCTATTTGATTGGTTTTTTTTAGCTTCGACCAATTTTGGATTGTCGTATGCCAACTTTGGCAACCAAGGCAGCATTTCTGCTTCCTCTTGATGATATGTCAAAACTCCAAGAGAAACAGAAGGGAATTCAAAAATTAGAAACTAATCCTCCGCGAAATCTTTCACAGCTTCGCAATACAATTTTATCAGAGATTAAAGTACTTTCAAAGAAGTTGTCACGTTTAGAAAGGAACTATTATGGCGTTGGACGTAGTCTTCAACACGATGTAGAGAAATATGTTTTAAGATTGAAAGGTGTCATGAGAATGTTGAACATCAATGAGTTTTCATCAAAAGCTTCGTTAGAGAAAGCAATAAAGGACGGTTCTGACACTGAAAAATACAAAGGTGACCCGAATAACATTCTCTTAATAAAGGAACTATATGGCAAAATTCAAACCTTTATGCCTTCTAAGTTTACAGAATTAATTGAAAGCTGTACCCGTATTAAAACATTGCTAGAAAAATATTGTGTTAGTTTTTATGATCCCGACAATGATTATTATCTGGAAACAGCCGCGCATTACCAAGCACAAACGCAAATGTGGATTGAAACCATTAACAAGAGTATTAGTCAAATCAGAAAGCAACAAAAGAATTTTCAAGAAATTATGCTTCACCATTCACAATTTACTCCTCCAGTTTTGGCGTTTTGTCAAAAGAACGAATGTGAGGGGGTTCCGCTTGTTCTTCTGTTTGCAGATGGGTGTACAAACTTAAGAGCAGTTATGTCTGTAGCAAACAACTGGATTCAGGGGGATCAAAACTATCATGTATTCCTACGCAATGACATTGATGACCTCGAACGTCAAAGGGAAGAAAAAGTTCGTTTGTTACGGGATGCTAAAACAAGGTATCACACTGTGACTTACAAAATGAGCCAAACTGAAATTGAATACGATAAAGCATTAACAGAAATGGAAACGTGGAAAGACAAGCAAGAAACGATGAGGGAAGAGGCTGACCACCTCAAAACAATCATGGCCGAACTTCAGATGGAACTGGAATTTAAAGAGTATAGAAAGAAGGAACTAAAAAAGCTAGAACACGAATATTCAGCGGAAACGTTCAATGAAACATATGAAATGTTGACAAATGAAATTCATTACGTCAGAGAAAAGATCCCACCCCTAAAGAGGCAAATTGCTGCAGTACTATATAAGTTAGAATGGATTACACAGAAACAAGCTCATGTGAATAAAATAAAAAAAGAAATTACAGATCTAAAAAAGGAATTACTGGATATAAAAGTGGAAAGAGAGGCGAGAGAAGAAGAGTTTAATCAGTTAGAGAAGGCGCTAGAGACGGCCAGACGCATACATAGATACAAAACTAGTACCGATGTCACGGAGAAAATATTTTTCAGTCTTCCAATAGGCAATAAAAATAAAGGACAAAGTAAGTGTATTTACTAAAGACAAGTACATTATGGGTGACAATATATTTTAGAATGCCACTTTCTCATCTATATGCAGCCTCCATGTGACGCTTGGGCACCTAGTGTTTGCTTGTAAATAACATGATTTTTATCTTCACACATGTTCTAAGTTTAACATTCAACAATTAGACACAAATTGTAAACAATCAGCATGATAAAATTATTAACATATCACTGAGATGATATCAAATTGTTACCCTTCCAAAAAAAAATAAAAATAAATAAAAATAAAAAACAAAAAACAACAAAAAACATCACCCTCGACGTCGTGTCAGTTGATCTGTTATAGCCATTTTCCTTTTAACATTTGCCGCGTTGGTAAAATGAAAATCTAATAACAAAACGACTAAGTGTATATAAATCTGGTATAATGATTGCTTGTTTTATTGGTGTTTTATGCCACTTCCAGTAAATTTTCAGCAAAACTCATTGCGTCTAGTTTCGGTCGTCCTCCTGATCTATGATAATTCAGCTGTAAACACAAATAGACTCATATTTTTAGGTATTTCTTAAGAAAAAGGAGTTAAAAAAAGAAATATTTCCAAAACGCAGTAAGATATAGATATAATATTAAAATGTTGGTCACATTTAACTACATGTGTAATGACATTTACAATGAAAAGAACATGAGTTTGTCAAGATCGAACCAATGTTTTACTAAAGCTATTGTTGAATATGTAATCACCTGTCAGACCATGGCCTTTCATATCACAATCTCTAACTACCTAACATTTTAATCTTAGATTACAAATTATGTCACTATTAAACAAACATTTAATTAACAAACAACACAATATTAACTGATTATCGTTACGAATAAACGAATAGTTGGTAATAATCCATATATAAATCACATTGCGTCATTAGAATATGATGAAGGCAAGATAACATGTGATAATAGGACACCAATATTGACGGTTTAGGACGATGGATTACTACATAAGACCCGAGAAGCAATGGAGCATAGAGATCATTTATCGTCCGTAAATGGATGATTTCTGATACATATGACCAAGTAAAGATGAGATTACGTGCACTTACTGTACTCGTGGCGTCATCCAATCAAAAAGCTCGAAACAAGAACGTTTTTGTCTAGCGTTCTTTTTCTTTGATTATATGTCAGATATTTTTAAACAATGGAAAGTCTTTAGGAAATCGCGATCTGAAAGCTGATGGCTTACGAAAAATATGAAATTTCATGTGCATTTGGGAAAGCCCGTTTGATCTTTCACTCATGACAGAAATTTCTTATGACTTATTGACGTTTATCTGCGATCAATTAGCAAAGACATAAAAAAATGTGTCACTCGTAGAAGATCACCCGGTTTTCCCCCCAAAACATATGTATGAACCTATTATTCTGTTATCAAACTAATACATGTAGTTAACAATATCATTACAATAAACATTAAATTGTATAGTAGGCTTTAGAAAAGTTTTTGTTTGCTTGAACGGCGTTTAACGTCACAGAAATTTTCCAATTTGGGGGTGGGGGTGGGGGTGGGGGTGGACAGATAAGTAAGTACCAGGTAAAAACCACCTTTGGTAGGAAACTGGAAAACTGGTGACATTTATAGTCAGCAAGGAACAATATCCTTGCAATAACCTGTCCATTGTACAGTAGGTCTTCAAAATGATTACATCGGTAATGAATTTAATTTTTAATTTATTATATATAATGAATCAAAATAAAAATTAAAAAATGAATGAAATTGCCATTTTATAGCTATTGTTTTGGTTTGTAACTAAAATAGTTGGAGGATACTATTTTCAACTTATCTTCATAATAATCAAACATTTATCCTTATTAACAATACCAATTTATATTATTTCCTTGAATGATACAATGATTATATCATTGATAGTTGTTATGATTAGGACACATAATTACATATTTCAATTTCCATATTATTTTATGAATCGCACGATTCACAAATTAGAGTAATTTAAACTTAAAATATTTTTTTTAATTCATACCACCTTTTTTTGCTTACATTTCCCATGCTTTGGTTTTGTTTCGGTTTTTAAAGCTTGTTTTACCGAATCTTTTATGAATTTTACATCTATATCATGTCGTCCAGTTTTTATTTGAAAGGAAGCCAGAGTAACCGGTGAAAACCCAAGAGTTTTGGCAGGAAAACTGGTACACCTTGTAAAGTAAGATTGTGGTCGAGCACATCATTCCGCTGTAAGGCTCGAACCCTCAACCTCAGTGTTCACGGGCACGTGATCAATAGTAGATGACAGACTACCTATACCACACAGCCGCCACAATTTGTCGTCTACTGTTTCAAATACAGTATTTTCTAATTCTAGCATTCAAAACGATTAATACTGTCTCCAAAGTATTAGCTTATGTTTGAACTACATGTATAACATTTTTAAAACACAATTTCAGTGGTAAAAGGGCCGCCATGACAATGATCGACAATGATAAAGAATATACAAATTTGACTTTTTTTAACTTATCAGTAATATATCAGTTGATTTTATTAAATGAGTATTAATTTATAAAATTAAATGGTAATTTCAGACAAATTAGACAGAGCATGCGAAGTTGTCAGTGAGTTCATTGACCAAGACTGGATGTTATTATATAGACACTTACCATTTTACCCAAAACGAGGTTCTCATACAATTGAAAAGGACATTAGCGACCTTAGTATAGAAGGAGCACGTGGTCCATTAGAAAATAAAGCTCTAGCTGCTATGAAGCGATGGAGACGACATCATACAAGAGCCAGGGTTGATGATGTTGTTGACGCCTTAAAGAAAATCAGGAGACACGACGTTGTGAATCGCATTCTAGATTTAGAAAAGGAAACTGTTTAGAATGTGCAATTACAATTATAAATCTGGCCGGGTAAACTTTATTATTGTTAAGCCATTTGCATTTAAGAGCCTAGGAGTTTGTCACGTTTGATCAATTTGCACATCTATCGGATATAAAGTGAATCCGAATGTCTGTTCATTTAACTACGATGTAGTAAACTACACCCATGCATTTTTTTATTGTATTTTAATGTTTATAGTTGCACACAACAATGTACTCGTCGAAGTTCTTTAGTTCATTATATGTAACTCTATGACACATATCCCGGGTATCCGAGTGCACTAGAAATAGCAAACACTTACGATAGTGTATGAATCAATTTCAAGAGCTGCATTTGACGTGCAGTCTTTTGTGAAACCATTTTTAAGTGATTATCTGGGACCGGAAGTTACTTTCGAGTACTACTGCCGGCAGTTCCGTTCGAGTACTCCTCTCCTATTGTAACCTAACAGTCTTACAACAAATGGCCTTTAGTTTACAAAGATGATTTTATTTAAATATAAACAGACTATAAAATTATGAATACATCTTACAACACTTTAGCAGAAGCAATGTTACTGTCGAATGTTAATTCAGTATTAGATATTAATTACTGTACATTTCTTGCTATGCACCTTACGATATTGTATGACCTTTTTGTAATCAAATAATTTTGATATATTATTAATAAAATTTAATAAAACATTTTATTTTAGTTAAATTAATAAGTAAAGAAAGTATACGATGAATCCACTATATGGAAACACAAACGCGTAGTGAAAAGCAGAAAAATATTTACGACAGTCGTCGAGAACAAAAACAAAATAAGGGAATAACATAAACAAAAGGTAAAAACCGGGGACGAACTACTCAGGTGTCATGAAGATTACTATTATCTTGTTCCTCCTTCGCGTGTTTTAAACGTCCTGCATCGAAGTAGCTTATACTGAGGCAACCAAGGCAGTTTCTAATTTACTCATGCTCTACAAATTTAATTATTGACACAGAGTGAATGAGAAAGTTAATTTTTTTTTATTTTTACGGGATGTCTGATAAACTATATGCGATGTCCCGTATATTGTAGCATTATAAGTTGAAAGATATCCTAAATGCAAATTATTTTGGTCGTCTTGTAAGAAAAAGTATTTGATGATACGGAGGATTATTCAATGGACAATAAGTCAGGAATAGACCAAACCATGGTAAAACAAATAAGCGATAAGTTAGCAAGACCTGAAGCACAGTTGGTGCTATTGAAAGGCCAGTGGTCTGTTGAAAAACACGTCCACCAAACTGACAAATATTTTACCAATCAGAAAGTCTAGCATTCTGAGGATTTTTAGACAGAGAACTTTTTTCTTCGAACTATAGGGTGGGTCTTTACAAATATATGATTTGTAACGACTTTAAACCAGTTATTTGTAACAAAGTTTGTTTGCCATTCGTTTTGTAAAAAAAGTTGAATCTATTCTTTTAATTTTTCTTTTAGCTTATGGAATAATAGTATAAACAGTTGAAAGTCAAACGTTTTAAAGCATATGAAAAGAGTGACATAGACTGCAGGTTCGCTAACAGATCTGTATTTTTTCAGTATCCACATCTAATTCACGCCACCTTTAGATTAGTTTGTTTTACAGAATCTACTGAAGCCGGATTTTAACACCTAACAAAATATTTATTAAAAGTTTTGAAATAGGTTTAGTTGAGCAATTAGCAGACACAGCAATATAACGTTGTTTATAAGGACAGATGTGCAACACAAATCGTCAGCTGCATTGTCAATATCTAATTCATTTATATAGCGGTTAATGTAATGCCTTTTTCATACACATAATATCAGCCGACATTTTCTAATAAAGGTTTAAACAGTACTCTACAACATCAGGGTCTTTGTGTGCTCATAGACCCCATGAGTTTTTTTTATTATTCCTTGTATTGACGACCTCACCACTTTTACCAACTCGGAAAGAGTATACGTCCTCTTCACTGCATCTTGCCCATTTTTTGGCATAATCCTTGACTAAGTAATTAAGATTTCTGTTTCCAGTTTATAGATCTGGACTCTCAGTATTTTTGGTCCTTAAGCTAAAACATTTCTAAAAAGAGTGTTATCTTAGGTCACCAGTAATAATTCTTAGGTTACCAGTGATAACGTGGTCATCAGGATTATAGTTGAATATGGAATTAGCACAACTGCATTCGGAATGTTCATACTTTAAAATAAATAAAATAAAATATCCTATTAACTTTTTTTCTGTTTTATAATGCTGAAATGTGGCGGGTAGGAAAACGATGCCGAACTACTGTTTTGTTATCAGTTGCAAATAGGATATCATGGATGTTAGAAACATTTGTTTTGTGATGAAGATAACTCCACCAAAAAGTATTTGAGGATTAAGGCAATAGTTTTTGATGACATATTCCATCATCAAACGGATCTCATTTAGAAAAAGGAAATAAGGTTTCGTAACGCACTTTCTAACGCTTTCGCTGAGTTAGATGGAATCTGTGGTAACTAAGCCTATTTGGTGTTTGACTTTTGTGTTGTTGTGGAAAGTGTTTTTGTTACCGTTTTGTCCGAAACGTGTACTGTCCTGATTTATGAGTATAAAGATGAAGTTCTAGCAATACCCAAATACGTCAAAGGCCTAGAAGTGATTGATGAGTATAAGATGAAGTTCTAGCAATACCCAAAAATGTCAATGGCATAGAAGTGATTTATGAGTATAAAGATGAAGTTCTAGCAATACCAAAAGACGTCAAAGGCCTAGAAGTGGCCTCCCAATTTGAGAGAAGGTGGAACATGTTACATACTTGTGCCTTCCATGGCAAAATGGCGGCAATTAAGAGGAGCCACTGGGTCCGAGGTTTGCATCGCATTTACAATGGCTACTGTAGCTTAGTCTTAGTCTTGTCGATGCAAAATGTCAGTTTATATTATAGGACCGAAGGGTATGGGCTTGAAGTATGACTGCCAGATCGGTAATGATTCTGGGTTGAAGTAGTGCTGGGATGATGCTTTTTGTGGTTTCAAATCTCCATAGACAATCAATAATGATGACAGTTAAATGCCCTAGACGACGACACCTTTCATGCGGACCGTCCTTATAAACCATACACGCGCACAGAATAGGCAGAAGATCTGTAACAACATACCCTTTAATACGTTGCTCATTCTTAGCTTGGGGAAGCAGATGGTTTATGCCTTCATCCTTAATTTAATGTTAAAAGTCTTGCACACTCAATCTATTTTAAGTCAGCTGGTAGCCCTTGCTATAACTTTTATTCACCTTAAAAAATGACGAAGTTGTCGCTGTGGAAAACTATTGAAAAATTGACGGCATTGCTTCTTCTTTCTGTCCTTACATGATTTCCATTTAGCTTTTCCATGTATACGCGACAAAGAACGTTTTAACTTTATTGATTCAGCTTTATTCATGGACCGCTCGGAATGGTTAAGAGATTATGAAGCCATACAGCCTTTTGACGGTCAGCTGGTAGCCCTTGCTATAACTGCATAATTCACATAAAAATGTTCAAGTTGTCAATGTAGAACACTATTGACAAATTGACAGAGTCGCTTCTGCCCTCTGTCTATTTCGATTACATAATTTCCATAGCTTATCCATGTATACGCGACACAGAACTCTTCAACTTCATTGATTCAACTTTCTCCATAGGATTGCTCGGGATGGTTAAGAGATTACTAAGCCTTACAAACAGCTTTTCGAGGATGCCGAGTTTATAGCGATGTGTTCCTGACAATCCTGAATGGTTGTCGACGATTTGTCGAATATCTCGAAGCCGTCTTGAATAAAACTTCGTTGTTATAATTTAACACTTTTAAAATTTTGATGCTGATTTTGTTAATCTCGATTCTGAGGTATCTGCTACCGTCCCACAGACCCGAAAAGGGGAATTTTTCACATTCGGATCTAAATGTGGAAATAACTTACCATTCCCGAGGCATAGTGAGACCGCTTTTAGGGTTCCCATGATCCGCCAGCATGTCAAATAAATTACGGAAAGATCTTGCGAATGTAGATTTTCGCGTCGAATTAATCTATCGATTTGGCCCCTGGGAAGCTATCGCGATGGCATCGTTTAAAGTTGTGTCATCCTCGTTTTTACTTATATGATAATATATGCCACTGGGTATTTTTTACCCCACGAAGACAATTCGTCCGATTTTGTAAGGATGCAATACGACACATGAAACACTCGTAGTGCTATAGTGTATACATCTGTTATAGTACGATCGACTACGGTGCCGGCGGGGACAACCGAATTTGAGTAGTTCAAACTTTTTCCTTGCGATATGGCAGCCGTGGAGCATTTCTAAGTTATTATTGAGATATTCTAAAGAGTAGAGGCTTACATATTCCAAATTCATTCATTCAGTCTCATACTTGAACAAATGGAGACATATTGTTATTTTCTGACAATTTGTCTCCTAACAATTTTATTATTTTTTTTTGCCTTTGAAATTATCAATGAAGAAAGTGTATCGCATATAATAATGACCTATATATGACCTTGACATTTTGCCTCGAAATATATGACGGTACTTATTTTGGGAAATCTTAAGCTAGTTTAACATTAAATTACTGACTAATGGTATATGATACAGATCCATTTTAATCAACTAACCAACTCACATTCTAAAGTAATGGAAGCGGGAAGTTAAGCATGCCATAAAATCTGGCCTTGGTTACTAAATTTTTAGTTGTTGGTTCTCTAGTTTGCCGTTTTCTGGACTTTGATTTGTGGATTGTCTTTTTTGACAGTTTCCTCGGTTTTGGTATTTTGATATTAGCTTCATTTGAACTGCAGCGGAGTTTATTCGCGCTTGTACAGTATAGAACAAATCGGCGGTATCTAATTCGTATTTGGAAGTCTCGTATGGTAATCTTAACAATCCATCAGCTATTTGATAAAGTTTAGTGTTTTTATGTTCAATGTCAGAATCATATACAGTCAAGTACAATGTCTTGCAGCGGTAGTTGCATAAATGCCCTTTTTAGATTTGGACACCTACGTCATATGGTCCGCCATCAATGTAAAATGTCTGCCAAACAAGTAAGCATTACATTTCTGAATTCAAATATGATGGCGGTAGTTCCTTATCAATTTGCGATCGATTTCTGCTCTGATTTCGTAAGAGTTCGAGATGCATATACTATCGGTTTCTCGGTTCCGGCGTCCATGATGCGTGATATTATGGTTTCGACAACTAATGGCAAAGCATCGCAAGTAAGGCTGATCGGTTTGATCGGATCATGATAACAGAACTAAAACTGATGTTACAAGTTGTTTTGCCTCTTTAAAAGCGGACTCTCACTGATTGTTCCAGCTCTATTTTCTATTTGCTTAAGCAGATGCGTTAACGGTTTAACAAATGTCGATATATTCGACAAGAAATCGATGGTAAGAACTTATCATTCCAAGAAAAGCTCTCACCTGTGTCGTGTTTACTGGTGTAGGAGTATTTCGTACTGATTCAACTTTATATGACATTTTACGTAATCCTTTGGAATCTATGATACAATATTTGACACTATCTTTCAAGAAATGACATTTATCTGTATTAGCTTTATATTCACTTAATCTCTTCAAAAAAGTTTCTAATTGGGTAAGATGCTGCTCTTCCGTTTCACCTGTGACAATTATGTCATCAAGAATACATTGAACCCCACTTAATCCACTAGAATCTGATCGATAGTGCGTTGTCATATAGCTGGTGCACTTGACACTCCAAAGCACATGCGCGTAAAACGAAACTAAGCTAAAATTGTGTTGATTGTAAGGTATTCTTGATGCTTTTCCTCAATTTCTAATTGGAGGTATGCGTTTCTTAAGTCTTTTTTTTAATTTCTTTCCTCCTGCTAATGAGGCGAATTTATCCTCAATCCTAGGTAAGGGATACTGATCCACTAAATTGTGACTTTAAAATCACCTCAAATACGAACACTTTCTCAACCTTTCTTAATAACGGGAACAATGGGTGTTGCCCCTTTACTATCATCAACCGGTTTAATAATTTCCTTTTCCTGAAGATTTTGCAACTCTTGCTTAATTTTCGACTGGTCGGACCTTACAGAACTCTGGCCTTAATTCCTGCTTAAAATTGAATCTTTGTATAACGCCTACATTGAACACTATAAGATACATTTTCAACATTTGCTCCAACGATGTGGGCGGTGAAGATTTATCCATTTTGTTTAACAATTTGATTTATTTCCAATCCAATTGAAACGTTTGAAGCCATTCATGACCAAGTAGCGGGTGACATTCTGCTTTAATGCATACAGTTTAAGTGTAAACTTCTGTTCCTTGAACTAGCACTGAAACAGTAGCGTATCCAAACGGTCTTACAATTTCTCCAGAATACGTCTTTAATGTCGCTGGAGTAGTTTCCATCTGCAATGTATTTCCATAGATCTGTCTAAAATCTCGTTCTGTAATTGCAGACAAAGTATCTAGTTCCATTTTAATCAGTTTTCTATTAACAACAGGTTCAACCCATATAGGATTTAGATTTCCATTTTTACAGTATTCATTCGAAGACTGCCAAGTTCTTCACATCTTTGCTAATCCCGCGGACAGGTTTCCCTCCTTGTCGAAAGGGTCTTGGTCACCCGGTAGACCTGCATGCTTTTTGCATATGTCCTTTATTTTTCCACTTAAAGTAAGTATCATCCTTTATTGACAATCATTTGCTTGATGATAAAATGCACTAAAACGATAGCATGTTGGTCCGGATTGTCGCTCAACCTTTTGTTTAACTTGCGAATTGCGTTTCAACTTGTTTAGTCTGAATGTTTTTTTTCGTAGTTTATCGGCATCTTTGACGGCTGTTATCAATTTCTGTAGCTTTCTGTATAGTCAATTGAGCTTCGGATGAAAACCTCTTTTTAATTTGCTGATTCCTTAATCCACATACTAACTGATCCCTTAACATGTTATTAAGATTCTGAAAACTGCAATGTTAGGTCAATTTCCTTAGTTCGGCTACATTTGCATCCTCTTGTTGTCTAAATCTGTGTCTCTTTACAATTTGCAGTGGCTGCTGGTGACAAGTGTTCTTTCAAAATTTCAACAATTTCGTCGACTTTTTAACTGCTGGTTTATCCGGAGTTGTCAAATTTCTTAATAAAGTAAATATTTTTCTCCTATAAGACTGTTCAATTCTGCCACTTTATCGTTATCGTCAATTTCGTTGACGTCACTTTAAAATACTGTTCAACTTTTTATACATATGATTCCCATGATTCCAGGCTATCATTAAAAGTTTAGAGTTTCCTATGTAACAAGCTATATTAAAGTTCAAGTGGACCACAAAAATCTTGCAGAAATATTCTTCGAAGTTTGCTGAATTCATGAACATATAACTTTAAGTCTATTCGCCAGAAATTGTGATATATTTGGGTTAATAGAACAACACAACTTATTGGTTAAATGGCTAATATCAAACTAATCTCTTATAGCAACATTCACATAATTTAGCAAAAGAGACAGGACATAAAGTGACCTTAAATTTAACCCTAATAATAATTAACTGATAAACCTCGATTGATAAACCCTAGACATGTAAATTGTAACTCACTTTAAAATTCCAGTACCGAATTATAAGAGAAGAATGATGCAGAAAGATGAACAATAACACATAAGACAATGAATAATGTTAGTAACTTCGTATGTCCTGCGGTTCCATGTAATCATCGTGTTTTGCATCGGCTGCGGATTGACTTGTGAACGCGTCTGGGGCCATTTTCGCGCGAAATTCAAAATTTTATTTTCGTATGATCATCTGGTGTCGATTTCGGTACATAATGACGATATCATTCCCCAGCGTTATATATGAAAGGACACAGAAAGGTTCTAGATCATCGTTAAGACGTATTAAAACATCCCGCTTTTGCAAATTCCGCTTTAGGGAAGCCTTCGGGATCCCAGCGTACGACATATTTTAGCTTGTTTTAAAACTTTCATAACTTCTACAATTAAAAAGGTATAATGAGATTTGCTTAGCGAACGCATTTCTTTTCTGAGTCATTTAAGTGAGTTATTCCATAATACCGTTTTATTTTCATAGTTCACATCGTAAAATCGCCTGTTATACAAGCGCAAATAACCGTTACTTAAGAAATAATTCACGCAGGCTGTGGTTTAACATTGTTTTACAACAAGTTGACCATTTATGTCGTATTATTTTATCCCGACAGCGACAGCGACAGCGAGGGATAAAATAAAGACATAAATGGGGACCCCGTTGTAAAACAATGATAAATCTCAGCTTCCGTGAGTTTTTTTCTATTCTAATAAGACAATTTCGATACATTTATAATATTTCCGTACCTATAGAAACATCATTTCCGTCAATGTAACACACAATATATTGCAACGTATAATCATAGCGGGTGTCGCTATTTATAAGATGAATACGTCATACGCAATAGTTTTCCGGTGGGAGTTACAGTTTTGTAATCGGAACAGCCATCTGAAATACGCCCTCCTCAGCGCGTGTTGCTCATACATAAATCATTTTTTACCACAGTTGTGGTCTCAAAGCCTTTAAAGCACGTAATGTTAGAATTATTCTTGACCATTCTTATCGACTAATGTTCTTTTTGTAGTAATATGCAATAGTAAATGTTCTTTATGTAGCTACTCACGAAAAACTACATTTTTATACCTACAATTAATAACCTTTTACTTTGTACTTTCAAGTGATGTGGATCTGTGAAATTATGCGCATTTAGAACACTCGAATGTGTGAAGGCTTGCAAGCATTCGTCATATCGAGTATAAAAGTGTTCTGATGCATCCTGTTCATATAGAAAATTTAATGAGGAAAAACAACAACTAAAACAAACAACAATAAAGACACCACCTTAAAAAAATTAATGTTTGTTTGAAAGGTGTTTAACGCCACTGTTATTAATTTTGCAGCTTTATTGTGTCTACTCTTTACTGAAAAAGAAAGCCGACGTATCCAGTAAACACCATTTTACGTGGGTGCAATACTTTTAATAAATATAAATGTTACTTGGTTGCAGATGCTCTCAGAATGTCGACACATTTTTTTTAACTTTTAACCACAAACTTTTTATAGGTCTTCGAATTATTGTGTTAACATACCAACCTATATTTGGGGTGGAGGTTGGAATGTACCTCCTCAGAAAAAGAATAGGATAAATGATAAAGTAACTTAATCAGTCTTAAACCCGTGATCCTACAGACCACGCGAAAAAAGCACCACTGAGAGTGTACCACAACATACAAAGAGGGTGACAATCTCCAAATTAAGATCTCAAGTCAGTATCCACATCTGAAGAACGCTGGCTGCTTATGTGTAAATCTTTCTCATGCAAACGTACGTCCCTTCGGACATAGATGCATCTGAACGGAATAATAAACGCAATGCTCTATCGTAACACAAAAAATAGAATTAGAACTCAAGCGGAAATATGACACAGACAAAACAGGAAATAATGTGTTGAATACATAAAGGCAGCTCTCTTCGGGTAGTATGTTGAATAAAAGTAGTTAAATTTTTTCAGCTGTAGGGAAGATAAATCTTATATTTTCAATCAAGACGTTCCTGTTGACTATATTGAAAAGTGATTTAAACTTTGTTTGTAAAATGATAGAAAATATGTGGACAAGGATAAGTTATTCGGAAAAATTATAGGTTTTTAACTTGCAAAATCAACTTGTTCTAAAAAAAAACCTTTTTAATCATCCGTCCTTAATAAAGTAATCAATTTGCGTCATGGCTTGATTCAGAGACTTAAAATGGTTACATAAAAAACTAAAAACATCTTATGAAAACTCTAATAAAATGTAAAAAATGATACCAATAATTAAAAAATAATCTACGCCAGATGCGCGGTTCTTCTACTATTTAGTCAAAATTATAAAAATGGTGTGTTAACTACACTAAAATTATCTACACCTTGCGAAAATATTGAGAGAAACTAACTTATTCCACTTTTTAAATATAATATTTAACATCCAGATACCTTTAGGGATTAATTGATATTGAACAAGAATTAATTTGAATTCATTGTTACTAAATACTAAGCTTAGACGTAAATATGTTCTGTATGCCATATAATAATAATTAAGAGGTCTTCAATGAAACAAGAGCAATCACTGTCAACCGAGAAATCACTTCTGAATAAAATGTTGCATAACCCTTTTATTACGTAAATAAAATGTCATTTGTTTTGTTTTCCGTAACTTCGACTTCATTAGTATAATACATATTTCAGGTTCAGAAAACAACTTGTTAGGATGATATTATCACCGGTGACAATATATGCAAATGTATTTGTTTGCATAAATTGTCGTCGACGACAAGACAATTTGTGCCGCAAGTTGGGGTCACTTTTTTCGTTGTTCGGCGACAATATATATACTTTGAAAAAAATTGACGTCATAAATTGTCGCCAGTAAATAGTTTTACTGTCGGCTTTAATAAAATTATCTAAATAATAAAATAAGCTATTTGCTGTTGGAATTCCGTGAAATTTCTTATCAAATAAATTCCAATTTTGAATCTGGCAAACAATGGAGACGGACACCTATACCTCTTTAACCTTGGAGCTATTACATTTCATTCATCATTATGAATAAATCTTTTCTAAAACATGTCAAACATTTCCATCGTATTATGACTTAAAATGATTTGGAGGAAAGTGTTTTAAGTCCTGTAAGGGCAGTTCCAATTGTTAAACTTGTATCAAAAGTTTTCCAGAGAAATAACCAAATCGTTTCTTTTGGGGGATATTGTGTAACGGTTTTTTGTATTTTTTAAAGATAACTCTGTAAGAAAAAAAAAAGAATCGGAGATATTTAATAGACAATAAGTCTGTGACAGACAAAACCACGGTTAAACAAAATAAGGGACAACAAACCACCGCAAAAACCAAAAATGTAGTGACACGTACCCCACTGAAAACCGGGGGTAAGTCCAGTTGTTCTAAAAGAGTAAGTAACTCTTATTCAACGCGTGGCAACCGTCGTATCTGTCAGATTAAAATCCGGTAATTTGTCATGTACCGGTAGTCATAATACAGTACGAAGTTGGTAAAGTTACGACAAACGTAAAAAATCAATGTTCATGTGTGATTGTAAATTTTTGTAAGTGATGACTTCATTTTTACAACCGTGAACATGGTTAAGCAGCTTTTCTGTCAGCAGACAGCCTATATTCAGGAATTCGGTATAGGAAGTACCTGATTAATGGAGAGATTTATATGCATTTGCTGGTAAAATGATGAAACGCACAAAATTCAGAAATCACAATAGGAAAATTCAAATCGTATCTTTTGTCGTAAATGTTTTTTCTCAACCGATCTTTATTGTCGAGGTGCCGCGGTGGCCGAGTGGTTAAGGTAGTTAAAAAAAAGGTAGTTCGTCTACTATTTATCACGTGATCTGTCAACACTGAGGTTGAGGGTTCGAGTCTCACTGAGGGCACGGTGTACTCGACTCCAATCTTAATTGATAAGGATTACTATTTTTCCTACCGAAGGTCTGGGTTTTCTCCGGTTACTGCGGCTTCCTCCCCAATAAAAACTGGACGCCATGAAAAATAGATGAAAAATTGTTGAAAGTGGCGTTAAACATCATTCAAATCAAAATTTATTGTCGATTTCTTAGTGTAGGTCAAGGTATAAGGCAGACCTAGCTGTCTCTGTGGTGTCCTTAATTTCAAGTTTAGTGGGGAAGATGCTATTAACGGGGTCACACATTTTGGACTTCTCAATAAAAAGCACGTTATATATACAGATGAAAGTAAAATTTAATGAAGGGCTAACATTTCGTCCTTGTTTTTAATAAACACTTTTATAAATGTACAGAGGAACAAGTCAGCAAGAAAGGGAGCTCAGTTAGTAACCATTGGACTGCCGATGGTCTGTTGAAAAAAAAGTCCACCAAACATGACAAACATGTTATAAATCAGAATGTCATGGATTCTGTAAGGAAAATGTATTCGTTGTAGAGAATTCAAGGGGCAATAGAGACTATGACCCCAGATCATAATCCAAAGTTTCGAAATGATATGTCGCAAACTCTCAGAGTAATGGGCTTTTGAAGAAGTGGGGGAGAAAAAAGAAAAATGGTAAGAAGAAATCCAAGAAGGTCGTTACATTGGTAATGGAAAAGACCTTAATAATAAAAATAATAATAATGGTCATAATAATTATTAAACATTAATATGATCTATGGATCATGAATGGCTCCCAAACGACCCCTGTGCACACTCGAGTTCAGATATGTATATACAGCTTCCATTTCTAAATAGAAGCCATTATTGCATTCAAATTTGTATAATAAACATCATTCACGGCATCTTAATCTAACAAAAAAAAATAAAGTTTCGTGAAAATCGAAGCATTTTGCCATTTTTTGCGACAATATGTGCCTTAAGAAACCTCGTATAGACATCTGATTCCGTGAAAATGATGATTTTTAGATTTAGATTTTATTAATACACTCAGGCAGCTTACGCTTCAACAAGAGGACAATGTGAAAATAACATATATACAAATGGCAAAGAAAGACAGGACGGCAAAGATCGAATCAGTAATGTGCATTAAATGTAGAGCAGTAACACCGACTACGTGAAATTCAGGGTCATTTAAAAGACTAATGATCGTATCACATGATAATCGTGATAATCAATGCAAGTACATAGTATTTTGACCACGTGCTTAAAATTAAATGTGTTGCATTATATATATAAATCTTCTTGTAAGTAATTTATAACTCATAGTATACTAGATAATTTTTGAATGAATATAGCCAAATTGTTCAAAACTGGTATGTTACACAATGAGAGGAGACCAATAATCTTATCATCGCGTGGTGATCTAAGATAATAATTAGGGATGTATTTCAGTCGAAGTTGGTGTATCTGTTCATTTTGACAAAAAAAAAGATAACGGGATTCATTACCAATTGATCTCAAGTTGCAATGTTTACAATAACGCTCATTTTTTGGAATTTTTCGCCAGCGTCCTGTTTCAATGGGAAACTTGACGTTGGAGCATCGGAGTTTAGTTATAGAAATTCTACTATTTTTCTTCAAGGAAGTCAGATATTTTTCCAATCCAAAATTTGTTTTAGCTTGGAATATAACAGACCCCTAGAAGATTTGTCCATTTCACTAGACCACTTTTGAATAAACTGATCTAATAAGATTTGTTTTATATAAACTTTAATATCATTTTTACCTAGCACACACTGACTGTCCCATACATAGTTATAGCCTGTCTCGTAAAGTATAGACTTTATGTATGAGATAAAGCCAGAATTACATAATCCTGTCTCATGTGTATGTAAAAGCAAGCAATACATCTTCCCAGATAGCTTGTCGCTTCCTGCTAACAGCTTACTCCAAAAATTTAACATGCGAGATTTAATACGAATCTCTATCGGAGATTTGCCCGTCTCTCCGTAGACCATGAAATTTGGTGTGCTTTTTCTCAATGAAAGGGTATTTTTCAGAAATCTGAGTTGAATCTTCTCAATGACCTGAGAGTTTTCAAATCCCCAGACTTCACGCGCATACAATAAAATCGGTTCAATGAGCGATTCAAATAATTTCAATTGGAGATCAATCGGTATATTTAAGTTTTTAATTTTACCATATAAAGCATAAAGTGCTTTTTGAGCTTGTTCACAAAGTTTTTTCTTTGCTTGTGTAAACTTCCCATTACAGTTAAAAATAAGTCTTAGGTACGAAAAATTGACAACAATTTCTATAGTTTGGTCACATAACCTAAATTCAAAATTACTTGTACATTTTCTCATCGAAAAAATAACAGCTTTTGTTTTATCTACATTAATAAACAGTTTCCATGTTTTACAATAATTTTCAAATGCAGTAAGAGTGTCTTGTAAACCTTGAGCACTCTCAGCGAGTAAAATAGTGTCATCAGCATATAATAAGACAAATAACAATAAGTAGGTTCTCAAATCATTGTTCATTATATTTGAAACACTTGTCAAACCAACAATGTTGTTAGTATTGAAATGGTCTTCTAGATCTGATAAAAAAATAGAAAACAGAAAAGGAGAGAGATTTTCGCCTTGTCTAACACCTATATCGCAAGAGAAAAATCCAGATATTTGATCCCCTTGCTTAACACATGATTTTATATTATCATACATGTTATAAATGACTCTTAAAATTTTCCCAGATAGTTTATTTTTTATCATCTTTTGCCATAGCCCAACCCTCCAAACTGTGTCAAACGCTTTTTTAAAGTCCACAAAAGTGCAAAATAATTTTTTACCCATAGACAAATAAATCGCAATTAATACATGTAGACAGAAAATATTATCCACAGTAGAGTATCCCTTTCGAAAACCAGCCTGTGCATCTGGAATTATATTCAATAGATCTGAAAATTGTGTTAACCTATTGTTCAATATTGAGGTAAATAGTTTACCTAATGTAGAAACTAAAGTGATTCCTCTATAAGAATCAGGGCTCGAGGGATCACCCTTGTTTTTGTATATAGGCAAAATAATTCCCTCTGTCCATATATCAGGTATAACACCAGTATCTAGAATTTTGTTAAACAAAGACACATATAATGGTACAAGTATATGTATTGTGGATTTAATATATTCATTTATGATTTTATCACATCCAGGAGCTTTACTATTTTTCAGCATCGTTGCAGCAGAAATGATTTCTTCCTCAGTGATTTTGCTATTTAAAATTTCGTTTGTCAAAGTTTCATCTAAAGTGATATCAAATTCAATATTTATATCATTTTGAATGTCATCCGATGTGTTCAATTTTTTGAAATATTCATATAAACTATCGATAGTCAATTTCGACTCATGGCAAGAATTTATTCTACCAAAATTGTTCAAAATTTTCCACAGTTCTCGAGGATCACGAGCCGATTGTTTTCGAATTTCATTTTCCATCTTAAATTGATAATTTTGGAAGCTCTTATTCATTTCAGCCTTATAATTTTTACAAGCTTGTTTTAAAGATATTCTATTTACATCCGATAAAATGATAATATATCAAAACATCTAATAAATAGCACGTTAACTCGTGGATTAAACCCTGGCAAGCAAGGATACAACTCAATTCGTACCGAGTCCAATTCATCTCATATTAATGTTTACCTGCTTTTTAACGTTTTTTTTTAACTTTCTTAAAATGCAATAATGATTTTGTAAAAAAAATATATAGTGGGAGACATTTATTAGGCATGCAAATAAATAAAACAAAAACTAGATATTTTTAGATTTTGTGAAAACTATGGAGTAAAATATTTATTTCAGTATTTGTGTAACCGATACTAAAAAAATGTATAAGCGCCCTCGGTGGCCGATTGGTTAAGGTAGTTTGTATACTATTGATCACGTTGTACGGTCTGTCATCACTGAGTTTGCGAGTTCGAGTTTCGCTGCGGGATGGGTGAAATCTCTTCAATTTTAATCGGACAAAGATAGCCAATAAAATCTGGACCGGCCATGATATAGCTGAAAAATGCTGAAAACTCAAACTGAAAGATATAGGTGCAATACATGTTTAACAATTTTGCTGATGGTATAATAAAAGAATATATTTATATTTATGGCAAGGAATTTCTTGGTATTACCATCTGCATAGCACTATAAATATAAGAAACCCCAAACAAAAAAACCCATAAAAATCCTGAGTAAAACAAGGTGGTCGTAAAACAAAACAACCATTTGAAACCCATATATTTTGACACTGACCAGCTAAAATCCTTAAACACCATGACCCGTGTCAAACACAGCCACCTAGCAGGCTCAGTAAAAAGGTCAAATCCTGATATAAATCCATAATAAGTATCTACATTATAAGGAAAAATATCAAACCATATCATGTTTATTCCTCGTAGAAATAATTTAGCGTTTAATAATTGTGCAGGATTTATTCAGAAGAAACTGAAGTATCAAAAGACTGTATACACGACCATAAACATTTTTATAGATTTTTTTTGTAGATTTTCGCTACTGAACCCTGCATAAAGTATTTTCATAACTCAAATCATTGCATTGTATCACACGTGGGGTTATAACTAATTTCAGGTACGGTTTACTGAGCTATTGCGCGATAATATATAGTTCGATGTTTGCATTTACCGAAGTAAGTACTTTCTATCTGTAATATTATTTTGATTATTTTTCAGGTGAAAAACAGTATGTTTTGTATTGCGATGCCGAAATGTAATAATTTTGTTCTTTGCATTTGAATAAAAATATAATTCTGTTCATATATTCTTACGCGATCAAGCTGGCTAGGTGAACGATCATATTGTTGTATTCATTACATTATGTGCACGTGATTATGTGTCATAACCATTTATTGTAAATGTGTTGAACAAATAAACATTTCGTACTATTTCGTACTATTATCATAAAGGCACATTAAATCTGCTCTCATCTGAATTTAATTATATAATTAACGCTTTGTAAATATGTCCAATATTATATCATAAATGCACATTCAATCTGCTTTCATTTGAATTGTTAATTGTATAATTAACGCATTGTAAGTATGTCCAACAATAATGAACTTCTTGCCATTGTTTTAATGGTGTATTAAACAATTTTCGTGATGTAAACAGTTAATATTCCATGGCTGCCTGTGCTGCTGCAGCTGATATTCATGATGTCCTAACAGTAAACACGATTTACACATGTACATCTTTGCAAAATAAAATAATACATAAATCAATGTATTCAGAATTTCGAATATTTTTAAAACAAACGAAAACCAGTCCTTTATCCCAATTCGGATTGCAGATTTAACAAACGGTACAAATGTAAATAATTTGGGACAAAGATGGCGTTGATGAGGTCTCATTCCATCGTAAATGTTGCATTTTAAAGAAAAACATGTCGTCAAACTTTCAAGTCGAATATTTATTCAGTGAACACTGAAAGTCTCAATAAATTATTTCTTGTACAGAAAATGTATCAATGTCGATGTTTTGGAGACGGAAGGTTCACCCAATCTTGACATTTGAGTTTTGACCTTGCATACATTACTTGTAATAGTTGTGTACAGTACTGCTCAAATTTACCATGTCGCTTTCTTGCATCAAGTACTTTTGAGTTTATAAATAATCATTAAACACACCCGGAAAATATTCTTTTGATGGTTTTTCTTATTAATAAATTGTTGTATTGTATGAAGACAGAAATATAGTCTCGATAAAAGTTGTTATTTGTTACAAAATATGTGGCCTTGATTGCATGTCGCCAAAAACCTATTAATGTATGAAACAAAACTCCTGAACATAACTGAAATACTGCTCGCTGGACATAAAGCAAACATCCATCCAAACAATCAATCTATTTTCTCTATAAAGCATGATCAATACACGTTTATTGACGTTCTTTTATTGGTTTTAGATCAAGTTGAATCCAATTATCATCATAACAAATGCTTATCTATGTTTCATTTAAATTGTTGTCAGCAACGAATAAAACAGCGAAATTTATTGTGTCACGTTTAAGAAATTAAGGTCCGTAACACCGTCTGTGAGCGCTGAAACACTAAAGACATTTAAATAATGTGTCATAACTGCTAAAATACAAGCACTTCAGAACATCCTTAATATATTACTTATATTTAGCACCTAAAGGCAAAATAATTTAAAATGCAGTGTCTTTATTGTACGTAACATATAATGTACGTTATGTTAATTTTATGTAACGGTAATTTACGTTACATTACATGTGATGTTATATATTATTTTCCATTACACTATTTATTGTAGATGCGTTTGAGCCAATAAAATTATTTATATTTGTATTTGTTTTGTATTTATCTCTCATATTACAATACAAAATGGGTTCCTGTTTTAATCCTTCATTTACTTTAATTGAGTTTCCCCGATATGGTTCAACCATATCTTCTCTTTTTTATAAATATAACTCCAAAAGTTTTTCTTTTTCTGTAGTAAACATCGTAGAAATCAGGGACAGTCTCACGTGGACTGTAGTATATACATTCTCGTAGTTTTAAAAACCTGACTATTATATAGACTGTCCCTGGTGAAATAAAATAAAAACAGCCGGGTAAATTATATAGCCCTATAATAAAAACTAGTTCCAAAATTGAAACCATTTTTGTTCTTAGCATATTTATAACGTGACTTTTCAAAGATAATTTGTGAATTTATTATATAGCTTATCTCGTGATACATATGTAAGTGTATTAATATATATATATATATATATATAGAGAGAGAGAGAGAGAGAGAGAGAGAAGAAATAAATATTAAACTATTCTGTATTTTAGACTAAACATATAAGACACCAATGTGAAACATACACCAACGCTTGTGTTATTGAAAAACAAGATTGGTTTGCAATCTCAATTATAAACCAGGAAGTAGTGTCCCCTGATTTGACGTGGCTATGGTAGTCGCCATTTTAGCCGATAAGAAGTCGACGTCGGCTTAAAATCGTAGTATATCTGTGTAAATAACTATCATCGTGACATAAAATCAGATTCATTATGTCACCCAGAATCTGTTTGACGATATTCGTAGTTCTTTCTTGTTCCAGTGGTATTTTAGGGGACGAACACAACCATTTGGTAAGGCAGCCCTAAGATGTCAAAACAAGACTGTTTACATTGGTCACTATTGTATAATTTATTGTTTAAAACTGTATTAAGAAGTATTTTATGAAAATAATCTTAAATTATACCGGTTTTTAAAACTACGAGAAAGCATGCCAAACAAGTCGAAATTCAAAACGTCGTTACTTAAATAGCAGCACAGTTGACAATTTTATTTTTGTTTGACAGCTACTAGTACGTAGCTATAGAGTGACAATCAGTTGTGTACAATCGATTCCAGCCAGTTATCAGATCGCTTTGCGAAAATATTAGACCAAATATTATATTCAAACAGTTGATTAACAACATAGTCTTCTCTAACGAATGTGTATTCTCTAAAAAAAAAAAAGCCACACTCCCTGTGTATCCTGTTTTTAGCTTCCCACACCTGGCGAAATAGCTTTACATTCTGACCACCATCCTTACAAGTCAGGGTTTATGTGTCCACGAAACCCTGACAAACTTAGCCAGGAAATTCTCGGGCTAGAAGTCACTATTTTGATTGGCTACATCATACCTTAATGTAGCCAATCAAAAGCTTGATTTCTTTCACGACTTGGTAAGGCGATATCCTGATGTCAAGTGTAAATAAACCAAATGGATGTGTTGCATAGACCATGTGAAAATCAGTGTATTTTGTACAGTAGTGGTAATAGTTTGTTATTACCGTGTTATTTATTAGTTGCATTACGTTGTCTTCAAACTGAAGAATGAGTAAGAATTACTACTGCCAAACACTTGCTTCTTTCAGCAATTTTATTAGTTGATATTTTGAAGAATTGACGTCATACAAAAATCTTCTAGCCCTGGAATTTCCTAGCTAAGTTTGTCAGGGTTATGTGGACACAAACCCTGACTTGTGAGGATGTCTGACCACAGGAATTGAATCGCATATCATTTTGGGGGAAATATGGCCAGCACTAGAAAAGAAATGGTCAGGAACAAAGTGAGACAAGGGCATGGAATATGCTAGTTACATTAATAAAACCTCTCATTTTATGTTTATTTTCAACATGTTTTTATCAGATATTGATATTTTATGTTTTTAGTCACATGCAAGGTTCCATCTACAAACACATTTTTCTGTGCACAAATTCCACAAGAAAATCGTGCGGAATGTTTCAGTTAAGTTTCAAGTTTGTACACTCATGCCAACTACTCTAAACTTAAAGAAAAATTTCTAATTTTTTTCTAAAAATTGTCTTACCTTAGTTTATTGTATTAGTAGTTTTATAACATAAAACCTCCCATTTCACATTTATATTTTTCAGGAGCAGGACAACTGCCCCCCCCCCCCCCCCCCCCTGCTGGAAACAATGATGCCACCCTGCAGGGCTTTTCCTCCCTCTAAATTTGCTCTTAAAAGTAATTAATTTCAAATAAAATTTAATTCAAGGTAATCAAAATGTGTTGATTATAAAGTCCAGGGCTCACCACACTGGGCGAAGTGGGCGACAAAGTCGCCCTACTAGGACCTGAAGTCGCCCTAAGGCGCCTCAAAAGCGAAGTCGAAGTCGCCCTGTCATTTCCCTCAAGTCGCCCGATGGTTCACATAAGATATTTGTAAATCTGGTCCAAATACTTTTCCCTGACTACCAATTTATCAGTAAATGTGTAATTCCAAAAAAAAACCTGCAAACAATACGGTATTTAACATATTTTCAAACGATTTACGTCTTTCAAATGTATTACGCGCCATTTGTTTATTTACCGGATGTGACTAATTACCGGAAGTGAACAACGAAGAAAAGTAATGTACAACGGCCCATAATGAAAAATCGTAATATTTTTGATAAACAAACACTTTAAATTGGTTTCAAACTTCAGTTCTTTCAAAGAGTATTGTACTTTAATAATTTTCTTTGATAAGTATTTGAGCTTCACTTGAAAGAATAAAGATGTATAGTAATTATTGACATCATAAGTTCTGTAGATGGGTGTCCCATGAAGCAATATGGATCAGTACAACTTTGATTAATGATAAAGGTTATGTGCTGTTTGATCAGTCTTCCCGAAATGTGCCGGTCCGCCGGACCCGACCAGCAAAAAACAGCCAAATTTAACTCCGGTCCGGCAAATTTGTTAAATTTACAACAAAAATGTTAAATTGGTCCGGCAGTATTTGTGTTTAGGTCCGACAACCCAAGAACTAATTTCGCGAAGACTGTTTGATATTGAATACCATGAATAATAATGAAAAAGAAAGAAAAAAACTGAATCTAAGTGTGTTATGGTTTTAAAACACAAGAGAAATAATCCTGGAAATTGATGTAAATAATGAAAAATGTATGTAACTACTGCGAATATAATTATTTGTACGGCCCCCCTGACTTCTCCCTAGTGTCTCCTGAAGTCTCCCTATCAGGGCCTGACTTCTCCCTGTTTGGCTGCCAGGGAGAAGTCACTTCTCCCTACTTTTTTAGAGTGTGGTGACCCCTGATAAGTCTAGAGAATTATGCAACGATACAAATTTAAAGATGTTATTCTAAAAAATGATTCAATTAATAAATATGACAAAATTTTCGACCAACTGATGGCCTTCTTCAGTGTCAATATCAGTCTATTATAAACGATAAAATTTGGATACTGGTACAACAGCATCCGGTAGTGATGTGATCGGATCTGATTTTATTGATCTTGAACTTTCTCGAATCACATCTATCAGTCATTACATAAGGGAGTACTGTACAGTTATATAAACCATCATATCTTTAACTTCTTGATATTCATGAATTTATTGTTTATATTTTGAATGATATTTATTGTTTTTTGTTTATTCCATTGGGGTGTACAGAGCAGAGCTCTTTGATCCAGAATTTCTCTCGGGCCTCCCGTTCAGAGTCTCGCCACTTGCAGTTCTGCTCGATAATTAGGATTTTTATGTGATCAAAATCCTTTGGAGTGTGGTCGGGCAGTCTGAAGTGTTGGCTTACGGGCAGAAACTGTTTCTTAGTAAGGTCACTTCTGTGACCATTCAGTCGTTTGTGGAATGGCTGTTTGAACTCGCCGACATATTGTAAGCCACAGATGGGGCACTCAAGAATGTAAATGACATTCGAGCTTTTGCAGTTAACAGTAGTATATATTTTGTACTGTTTACCTGTGACTTTGCTGTTAAATGTAGACGAGAGTTCCATATGTTTGCAACATTTGCAGCGTTTGTCACCACAAGACTGACTTCTGCCAGCGTCAGTGCTGGGCTTTGCAATCTCTGCTCGTACCAATAAGTTGCGGAGACTTATGGTCATTTTTTATAATGTCATATGAAGAATACTTCAAACATCTGAGAGTACTTAAACAAAAACAAGTGAAAACTCAACATCACCTATCTAATATCAATAACTATATAGTACGAGGTGTTATACCTAAGGGTTTACAGATCAAACTCTTACCTCAAACACCTGGCAGTGATTCTAACACCTTTTATAGAAAATGGGATCAGACTCTGTTTCACTGTTCAAAACGCCTGCTGATCCTTATGAAAAATCACTGCGAAGAACATCTAATAAAACTATCGTCTGATCTTGAAAACCTCATGATAATATGTAAGAAAAAATTACAGATAAGAGAATATGAAAACATTCTTAAGCGTCTAAATGACATCGCCACCATCCAAAGTTGCACCCTCTCTAAACGTCAACGGCGGAAATTTAATCGCGACGGTATTCCTAACCAACAGAATACCACATTACCATCACAGATAAAGAGACGCAATAGACACTTCAAACGGAAATCCCTTTCAACCAACAACGATTCCAACACTGTTGTTAACCTCTCTAGTCACAATCTTACAGAGAGTGAAACATCTCTACTAGCAAAGGGTTTAAATTTCTGTCCAGTTCCTGGTCCTATCAACAGCACTAAACTATCACAGGAATTGGATTATTTTGCCAGAAGCTTAAGAATTAAAGAATATTTTGCTTCGAAGAAAGAGGAAGATTATGAGGTGAACTCCAGTAGTGACATAGAAGGAGATACCAAATATAGATTTGTCAAAAAAAGTGAATGGGTCCCAAAACCTAGTAAGAATACAACTTTAGAGTCATTTATAGACAACGTCAAAACAGAAATAATTAGCACAGTTGAATCTTATACAAACAATTTTGACAATCTCTCTCCTGACGAACGAACTGCCTTAAGAAACTTAAGATCAAATGTAGAAATAGTCATCAAACCAGCAGACAAGGGTAGTGCGGTTGTGGTTATGGACAAATCTGCTTATATTCGAGAGGCTGAACGTCAACTGAATGATGACCGGTTTTATATGAAATTAGAAGAGGACCCCACAGAGAAATTCAGTGATGAAATAACTAAGGAATTAACCAAAATGAACAATCTAGGCTATATTGATGATAAAACTCTCGAATACCTAACACCAGACAATCCAAAAGCCGGCAGATTCTACCTTCTACCTAAAATTCACAAACCTAACAACCCCGGTAGACCTATCGTATCAGCTAACGGCCACCCTACAGAAAAAATATCTGAATTTGTAGATTACCATCTTCAACCACATGTTGAATCACTCCCATCATTTGTGAAGGACACCACCGACTATCTACAAAAGATGGCAGCCATGAATCCCCTTCCACCGGGTACCACTCTGGTCACTATGGATGTCACCTCTCTCTATACCAACATTCCTCATGCTGATGGCATAGAAGCATGCAGAGAGGTCTGGGAAAGTCGTTCAGTCAAAGATCCTCCGACTGAATGTTTAGTCGCAATGCTGACATTGGTGCTAAAAAAGAACAACTTCACCTTTAATGGAGACCATTTCTTGCAAATAAATGGAACAGCTATGGGAACTAAAATGGCTCCATCATATGCCAACATATTTATGGGTAAATTAGAAAAAGAACTTCTCCAATCATCTATTGAAAAACCACTATCTTGGTACAGGTTTATTGATGATGTTGATATGAAGTGGATACATACTGATGAGGGATTACAAAACTTTATCACACGTGCCAATAACATCCATCTCTCTATCAAATTTACTTATGAAATCTCAAAATCTAGTATATCTTTCCTCGATACTTCCAGCTCCTTATCCGCAAATGGTGAGTTGTCCACTGACCTGTATTCCAAACCAACAGACACCAACCAATACCTTTTACCTAGTAGCTGTCATCCTCCTCATGTGACAAAGAGCATTCCTTATAGTCAAGCTCTTAGACTCCGACGAATCTGTTCCACCGACGATTCGTTTAAAAGGAGACTAGTGAAATTAAAAGGACACCTTAGAAGAAGGGGGTACAAGAATAATAACATCAAAAAGAATTTTCAAAAAGCACAGCAGACATCGAGGAGTACCCTTCTTCAATATAAAGAAAAAACGAAATGCAATAGAGTTCCCTGCGTACTAACTTACCACCCTTGTTTGAAAAACACAATTAGCACCATTCGTGAACATTGGAAATCGATTGAAAAAAATCCCAGATTGTCAAGAATCTTTCCAGAGCCCCCCATGGTTGCGTTTAAACAACCCAACAGTCTCCGCAACTTATTGGTACGAGCAGAGATTGCAAAGCCCAGCACTGACGCTGGCAGAAGTCAGTCTTGTGGTGACAAACGCGGCAAATGTTGCAAACATATGGAACTCTCGTCTACATTTAACAGCAAAGTCACAGGTAAACAGTACAAAATATATACTACTGTTAACTGCAAAAGCTTGAATGTCATTTACATTCTTGAGTGCCCCATCTGTGGCTTACAATATGTCGGCGAGTCCAAACAGCCATTCCACAAACGACTGAATGGTCACAGAAGTGACCTTACTAAGAAACAGTTTCTGCCCGTAAGCCAACACTTCAGACTGCCCGACCACACTCCAAAGGATTTTGATCACATAAAAATCCTAATTATCGAGCAGAACTGCAAGTGGCGAGACTCTGAACGGGAGGCCCGAGAGAAATTCTGGATCAAAGAGCTCTGCTCTGTACACCCCAATGGAATAAACAAAAAACAATAAATATCATTCAAAATATAAACAATAAATTCATGAATATCAAGAAGTTAAAGATATGATGATTTATATAACTGTAACGTACTCCCTTATGTAATGACTGATAGATGTGATTCGAGGAAGTTCAAGATCAATAAAATCAGATCCGATCACATCACTACCGGATGCTGTTGTACCAGTATCCAAATTTTATCGTTTATAATAGACTGATATTGACACTGAAGAAGGCCATCAGTTGGTCGAAAATTTTGTCATATTTATTAATTGAATCATTTTTGTCTCGCCTGCGACGAAAGTCGCTGGAGGCGAGACATATGTATGGGAATCCGGCGGCGGCGGCGGCGGCGTAAACACTTGATATCTTGCTTCATATCTTTGTAAGCCCAAGCCCTAGGTCCATCAAATTTGGTCCAGAGGTAGCTTATGATGAGTACGTGCCAGTCAGTCACCTGTCACCTGACCTTGACCTCAATTTCACGGTCCAGCGACTACGTTAAAGTTTTAGGGTTACGACAGTTCCTCTGTAACTACGCATGGTAGGATGACAATATTTGGTGTATAGGTTGCTGATGATTAGTACATGACTGTCTGGTAGGTGTCACCTGACCTTGACCTCAATTTCACGGTCCAGTGACTACGTTAAAGTTTTTGGGTTATGACAGTTCCTCTGTAACTACGCATGGTAGGATGACAATATTTGGTGTATAGGTTGCTGATGACTAGTACATGACTGTCTGGTAGGTGTCACCTGACCTTGACCTCAATTTCACGGTCCAGCGACTACGTTAAAGTTTTTGGGTTACAACAGTTCCTCTGTAACTACTCATGGTAGGATGACAATATTTGGTGTATAGGTTGCTGATGACTAGTACATGACTGTCTGGTAGGTGTCACCTGACCTTGACCTCAATTTCACGGTCCAGCGACTACGTTAAAGTTTTTGGGTTATGACAGTTCCTCTGTAACTACTCATGGTAGGATGAAAATATTTGGTGTATAGTTTGCTGATGACTAGTACATGACTGTCTGGTAGGTGTCACCTGACCTTGACCTCAATTTCACGGTCCAGCGACTACGTTAAAGTTTTTGGGTTACGATAGTTCCTCTGTAACTACGCATGGTAGGATGACAATATTTGGTATATAGGTTGCTGATGACTAGTACATGACTGTCTGGTAGGTTTCACCTGACCTTGACCTCAATTTCACGGTCCAGTGACTACGTTTAAGTTTTTGGGTTACGGCTGTTCCCCTGTAACTATGCAGGGTATGGTGACAATATTTTGTATACAGGCCGCTGCTGATATTAAATGCTATTTACGTAATGCTTATGACGAAATTTATTTTCGTTACTGATGCGGAATACAGGCGAGACGTTTTTCTGTGTCCACACTTGTTTAGAATAACATCTTTAAATTTGTATCGTTGCATAATTCTCTAGACTTATATATTATTTTTTTGTTTATGCTGTAGCGTCATATTGGCGATCCGATACTTAGTAAGTGTATTGGTTGGTAGCTTCTTTAGACTTTATATATATATATATATATATATATAATTCGTCTAAAGAAATAGTCAACAATTGTTCGTACGGGATGTTGGATCGTTACGGTAGATAACGATGCTGTACAGACTAAAATAATAATATATTCGTTTAAAAATATGTACAACAACATCTAGATACATAATTAAAGCGAAAACAAAGTTTTACACTTTAAAAAAATGCACAAATGCACTGTGCATTTTTTTAAAGTGTAAAACTTTGTTTTCGCTTTAATTATGTATCTAGATGTTGTTGTACATATTTTTAAACGAATATATATATATATATATATATATATATATATATATATATATATATATAATTGTTTTTATTTAAAATTATCTGAAGAAAATTCCATATTCCTAATTTACTATTATTTTTTAAATTAACAGTTGAGGGGGGTGGGGGTAGTTGTCCTAGACCCATATTTATCATTGTCATATGTCTTTTACATTTTTTATTATTACTTGAAATGTGAGGTTTTTTTTAGTACCTCAAAGATTGCAATCAGAACATTGATCTTCAACAACTTGAGGTTGCAGAATGATGCCATTTGCATTTTACATAACACAGATTAAACATCAGCTATTTTCCTATCTGTTTTAATTTTTATTGTCTAATTAATTTAATTAATATCCTATGAGTAAAAAAAAATATCCTTACAAAGTATACACGTTGAATTAAAAAAGAATCATGTTATAATAATATGAAAATGCAGCATATAATACCAGTGGCAATAAACAGTAAAAAAACTCTACACAGTCTTAATTAGTACGCCCTATAGTGATCAGTCTGTCCGTCTGTTGATTCGTCGTCCAAACTAATCGTGTCCGGGCTGAAACTTTTTTTATCTTTTGAGGTAGGCTTTTGATATTTGGAATGTAGGTTAGATAATATCAAGGTGATGTGTTGCATACCGTGGTTGATAACCATTGACCATCCTCATATGTCAGGGTTTCTGTGTCCACATGTGTCCACGAACCCCTGACAAACTTAGCTAGGAAATTCCCGGGCTAGAAATCACTATTTTGATTGGCTACATCATACCTTAATGTAGCCAATCAAATGCTCGCTTTCATTCACGACTTGGTTAGGGGATATCCTGATGTCGATTGTAAATAAACCAAACGGATGTGTTGCGTAAACCATGTGAAAATCAGTGTATTTTGTACATTAGTGTTAATAGTTTGTTATTAACGCGTTATTATTTAGTTGCGTTACGTTTTCTTCACACTCCATAATGAGTAAGAATGACTACTGCCAAACACTTGCTTCTTTCAAGCAATTTCATTAGTTGATATTTTAAAGGATTGACGTCATATGAAAATCTTCTAGCCCGGGAATTTCCTAGCTAAGTTTGTCAGGGGTTCGTGGACACATGTGGACACAGAAACCCCGACTTGTGAGGATGACCTTTGACCTTAAGGTCCCGTTATTGCTTTCTGTATGACAATTCATGTCTGGGCTGTAACTTTTTTATCTTTTGAGATAGGCTTTTCATATTTGGAACGTAGGTAGATAATATCAAGGCAATGTGTCGCATTTGTTGGTTGATAAACTTTGACCTTGAACTTTGACCTTAAGGTCACATTATTGCTTTCTGAATAACAAATTCATGTCTGAGTTGTAACTTTTGTATCTTTTGAGGTAGGCTTTTGATATTTGGAATATGACCTTTGACCTTGACCTCAAGGTCGGCGGGGCCCACAGAGATGGGTACCATCTCACTGATATCTAGTTTATGTATAATCCACACCTTTCAAATTCCTTTCCAACTAAGATAAAAAGACAGCGGACAATACATGCTTTTTTTACAGTATATAAGTTTCTGAATTTTCATGTTGGTACTGCTTATCTTCACCTTTCACAAATTCAAATGTCCTGTTGCTTTATATTTATAATTTAACTACCAATGTTCCATATGATATTAAGAAGACAAAACACTCAACCATTAGAATTAAATGTTGGAATCATCATAACATTGTGAATCTGTGAACAAAATGTATTACTATACAATTCTTTTGATTTATTTATAGTATGAAGATAGTGAAGAAGTTGTGTTATGGATGAACACAGTAGGTCCATATCATAACAGACAAGAAACCTATTCTTATTTTTCTCTGCCATTTTGTTGTGGCCCAAAAGAAAGTATTGGTCATTACCATGAAACTTTAGGTGAAGCTTTACAGGGAACAGAGCTCGAGTTCAGTGGTTTAGATTTTGACTTCAAAGGTAATGATAATAAAATGATTCAATGTTTTAAATGGTTTGAATAATAAAATCATTCAGTGATACAATATGTATGGTACACATTTTTATATTAAAGTATTTGGAAAATTATTCAGTAGATTTTTTGTGATTGGCAGTGACTGATTATTGTACTAAATGTTTTCAATCTGATTGCCACAATCTTGTTGTTTGAAATTAAAAACTGGGAAAATGCATTTAAAGCTTTTCCAGGTTTCAAAGCCTCATGATATTGTTTTTATGACAGGTCAATAAACTGGTATATAATATATACATATTCCCAGGGAATTTTTTAGGACTTTGAGGGCTTTAGTCACTTTAGCGGATGAGCCGTATACTAGTAAGCATCTGCTCAGAAGCAGGCATTCATTGTACTGGTGAAATATATCATAGTAAAAAAACTGTATTCTTTCAATTGCAGTGTATAAATTGTTTAAAAAAATGATTATAACAAAATGTTTATAAATTTTTAAAGAATTTTAATTTTAAAACTTATTTAAAAAATGTTTGTATATCAATCGGTTACAATTTTTCATTAAGGGCCGTTGTACTCTTTTCTAAGTGGTAGCCAACGGTAATTAGACGTATCTCGGATGTACACAAATGGCGCGTAATCCATTTGAAACCAGCAAAACATACGAAAAATGAGTGAAATACACAAAATCTTTGCAATTTTTATTTGCATTACATATTTAATCAAAAGGTGGAAATCTGTGCGCATCAGTACGATCTACGACACTTTTGTTTGCGTATATTGACCAGGAGCACCACTTTATCATGTTAATCAGATTACCTGTAAAAACATCGATTCGGCGATTGACACTTGCTGTTAAAAACTATAGAGGTGAAATAATTAAATTTCCTGTTAATTGGCTTCGGGGTCATAAATATGTCGTTTTACAATTGGTAGAATGAATTTGTAACGAAAAATTTTAGTACTTGCTGGAAATCAGGTGACAAAATTGATTTAGAAATTTATCGTCAATTTTCAAATGATTTCGTCAATGACGAAAGTGGCGAGCGCTAAAAAATTCCCTGTATTCCACTATTTATAAAACATATGCAAGTTTTTATAGTGGGTGTTGTAAGTGGCGAGTATTTACTTGAAGCAATAAACAGCTTCTGATAATTTAAAAATAGAGCATTATTGTAAAACAGTTGGACCTTTGTTTTCAGGTGACCTGGCAAAGACTGAATACTGTTCTGTTACATTGTCTGAGGAGAAATATCAGGCATTTGTTTATGCTGTCAAGAACCATTACTGGTATCAGATGTATATTGATGATTTACCGATATGGGGTAGGTACAAAAATTATTGCTTGTCCTGTTTATTAGGGATAAATAAGGAATAAAGAAAAAGCTTCCTACATCAACTAAAGTATACCTACTAGTATATTTGAATGTATGAAAGGACATTTTAATAGGATGAAAGTAATATGTTTATTCTTATATCTCATTCATATTTATAGTCTTTTGTACATCACCAAGACATTTGTCTGAAAAAAACTTGGGACACCATTAGTTGTTGCAAGAAATTTTATTTCATCATTATTAAATATTAAATAATTAATGATACACATGTAGTTTAAAAGAGTGTACTTTTGTATAGTTTACTGTATGAAATAGGAAAATAAGGAAATGTAAGTACAACCTACTCTTTTTGGACATTTAAAACCTAAATGAATTCTTTACAGTTCATTTGGAATGCAATACTGTCAGCAGTGTTTTTAAAATGCAAGTTTTTATGGCATGTGGAGGGGGGGGGGCATCAAGTTTTACTCATATCTGTCCCTCCGTAAGAATTTCCTTTAAGCTTTTCTCAGAAACGGTACATGAGAACAATTTGAAATTTAGCAGGGTGGTTCATTATCACAAGTTGTACGTCCTTAGTGACTTTCAGACCTGTCGGACAACTACTTCCTGTTTGGGACTACATTTAGCTTGGGCTTCTGTGTCCCGTGGACACATTCTTCGATTTTTCTTTACAATTATGCATCTTTTAAAATTGACAGGAATTGTTGGTGAAATAGATGATAAAGGAGATGGCTTTTATATATGGACACACAAGAAGTTTGACATTGGTTATAATGAAAAACAGATTGTAGATGTTAATTTGACAAGTGAAAATAAAGTCAAACTGGAGCCAGGAGCTAAGCTGGCATTTAGCTATGAGGTATGATTAAGAAAAAAATGGGGCTAATTATGACAATTTGTCATTTATTTACAAGTAACATTTTTTGTCATTTGAAGAATCTTAATTTTTGGTGTGTAATAAACTAAAAAGTAGTTTTTTTTTTTTGGTTTTATAAAAAAAACTCAAAAACCATGCAAAATATCAGTTGACCCAATAAGTATTTTTTATACTATCCACTTTAAAGAAGAGGGGTATGCTGTTTTACCCTTCCCCATCCATTTGTTCGTTCGTCTCTTCACCTTAACGAAAAATTCTGTCAGTTTTCTAAGCAACTATAGGATGGAGAAGTCTGATATTTTGCATATTGCTTTATCCTATAGTACCATATGGTGTAATGAGATTTTATGCTCCTTGGTCATCTAGTTCATGTTTACTGAATACTTCGTGTGAAGGTTGGGGTATCACTAGCTCACAGATTTACGTTGTGTTTACAGATAACACTTGAATGTTGAAGACACTATAATTCTTTTTCAGATGATGCTTTATGCTTTAAAATGTTAAATCTTAATGTCAAGTTTCAATACAAGACCTTAAATAGTTGTAGGGTTACTTGTTGCTTCTGTGGCTTTACTGAAGTGGGAATAATTTGTTTGTTTGTTTAATGGCTTGTCCAAAAATGTTGCGCAACATTTATGTCCTAAAGGTTTCTGGTGCAAAAATACTGACACTTGAGTAGTGCATCTGTCATTGTTTCATTAAAGCATACAAAAAGGATGCACTTTCAAAATTTAATTGTGCAAAGTGTCCCATATCTTTATGTACTTTATTTTGCAAATGATTTTTAATCCTAGCTGAAATACTGCTTGCTGGATGTTAAGAAACCATTAAATAATCAATTAAATATTTTTCCTTTTTTGATGCTGAACTATAGGTGTATTGAAAGTAATTTTGTTGTGCCTGAAATATTTAATGTGTCTATAGAACATACATGTACCACCAAAAATGACTGCTTTAAATTTTGTATTTTATAGCTGAAATGGTTACCTTCAAGTATAAAATTTGAAAAAAGATTTGACAAATACTTGGATCCAAACTTTTTTCAACACAGGGTAAGTCTGTTAAATAGGCTAAATTGTACTGCTGTAATCTGATTTTAGTTTATTAACAGAAGAATTTAGTCCCATTACTAGTAATATAGAATTAAAAATTCCAACTTGGAACTACTTATACAAAATTCAAGCATGATATTCATCTTTTTTTTATGTAAGTAAAGCTTCAGACATTAAGAAATGTCCTAAAACAATCTGTATAGAAGTAATTATGGAATTGTTCCAGGATTTTTTCCTAATTTTCCAGACATGGGAACTTAGTCATTTTTCAGCACATTTGCAGAAGACGCTACCTATATTGAGTAGTCTACTTTTTCTACAGTTTTCAACCCAAACCCCTGAAACTTCACAGAAAGATTGCACATGTATTGAAGTTGTGCACCTGCTATTATGGAATTGTTGCAGGATTTTTTTTAATTTTCCAGACATGGAAACTTAGTCATTTTTCTGGACATTTGCAGAAGATGGTACCTATTTTGTGTAATTATACCCCAGGCAACGAAGTTTCTGAGGGTATAATGTTTTTGACTGGTCTGTCAGTACGTCCGTCTGTCTGTGATAAAAGTTTGTGGACACAACTCCTCTGAAACCACTCAACAGAATTTAACTATGCAAGAAGTTCACCATATGTAGTTGTGCATATTACAAGGAATTTTTTATCCAAAATTTTTTGTGGGAGTTATGGCTTTTTGGAATAAGAAATTGGCTGAAAATTCTGATTCATCAGCTTGTGGACGCAACCCTCTGAATCCATTCAACAGAATTTAACGAAACTTGGTATGCAAGAAGTACACCATATGTAGTCTTGCATATTACCAGGAATTGTTTATCTTCAAGAATTTGCAGAAAATCCTGATTTTTTTCATTAATATACCCCACACAACGAGGTTGTGGAGCGTACAATGTTTTTGACTGGTCAGTCAGTCTGTTCGTCAGTCCTATTCTTGTAAGCGCAACTCCTCTGTAACTACTGATCAGAATTTTATTAAACTTGGTTGGAATGAAGGACACCATTTGTAGTTTGTAGTGCATATCAACGGGAAATTATGATACTAAATTTTTGGTAGCAGTTATTCCTCTTTTAAACTTAGAAAATTTTCGTAATATATGTTTGAAACAACTCGTATGTGCTTATACTCGGAAACTACTGATCACAATTTTATGGATAGGTATGTGGGGGTGTGGGGTACGTGAGAGGTCTCACTAAGGTTCTTTAATTAAATACATTTTAGAAACTTTTCAGGACATTTGCAGAAGATGGTACCTATTTTGTGTAATTAACTCCTACATTTTTTTAACCGACTCAAATCTTCTAACAAATTGTAAACCATTCCCTATTTACTAAGGCACTTTGCAACCTGGCTATTTCAGACTTTTGTGATTTTTTAAAGTTGAGAATTAAACAACTTTTGTTTATAATAAATCTAATTATGGACTTATCAAAAGGGAACCATTTCCTCCAGTGTTGTGTAGTGTGATAGGTGTCTGAATTGAATTTACATGTATTGTAATTATGGTAATTTTATTCTTTTCAGATCCATTGGTTTAGTATTTTTAACTCTTTTATGATGGTTATTTTCCTGGTTGGTCTGGTTAGCATGATCCTGATGAGGACTCTGAGAAAAGATTATGCTAGATACAGTAAAGAAGATGACCTTGATGATATGGTAAGATTTGCGTTCATGGTAATTTTTATCCATTATGCTGTAAAAGAATTTAATTAGAGAAAAACTGTGTGAGCTTATACTGCTTATGCATTAAATTCATTTGTTCCTTGGAATAAAACTGGAGTTTCACCTGAAATAAATAAATATTTAGAACATTTTGAAACTTATTTTGGTTTAGATTAAGTTGTGCTAACTGCACAGACCTGAAGAGTGCTCTAACAATCTTATACATGTACTAAGGCCATGTAAAAAAAATCATTAGCTTCTCAGGCCACTTTTTAAATTTTTTGATGAGGCAGGGAGGAGTCTTTTTTTTTTCCTTGTTTTTTCTTAAAAAAATTGTTGCTTCTCAGGCCTTTTTTCATATTTTTTAATGAGGCAGGGCGGCTCTTTTTTTTTTCTGGCATGTACTTGTGGAAACTTTCATCATGTCTGAATTATTAAAATATAGCATCTGTTCTTATACACTGGTATATAAAACAAGAAATTGAAGAATTCTGTTTTAATGGGAAATTAAAACCAACTTTTTGTATACATATTTGTTGTCTTCTTTTTTTATATATGTACTGTAATTGGTAACCGAACAACTTGGAACGCAGACAACTTGGACTGTAGTAAGGACAGCTCGGCCCGTAAAAATTAGGACAACTCTGACCGCATTTATTTCTTATACTGTCATTAAAATATTAAAATACGATAGTCCTGTTTATAATATTTATCCATATTACATTATAAATTTTTTCTATTAAATTGAAATAATTCTACTTCGATTTAATTATATAAAAGTTAAATGTTAAGATGAGAAATGCGACACAAATAACATTAAATTTTAAGAATTCAGAAAACACTCACAATTATCTATAATAATTGTGGCTTCAATGAATGTGATCGGTAATCATGTTGTTTCTATTTTAAGATCTGAAAGAATTTGAGCTTGTTTGTTTTCAAATAAGTGAATTTAGTGAAACTTAATTAGATAGAAACTTCTGTGATTCCAAATGAGTAGCTTGGTCAAGATGTGAAAAAATGGTGATGACATGATACCATACTCTGATATCACAATTCCCTTATTTTAAAATAAATATATGTTGAAGTTTTTTTTTTTTGTTTTGTTTTTTTTTTCTGATACATAGTAAATTTTACGTTAAACAACAAATTTCAGTCTGGTCAACTGCTGTACAGTTAATAAAATAAACGTCTGCAGTTAACAAACAAAAACTTTATTTTTACATGACAATATAGATTTCTTGGAACATAAATTATAGGACAACTCGGACCGTATATGAATAACACGGTCCGACTTGTCCTATTACGGTCCTAGTTGTCTAGCATTCCTGCAATGGTATAATGGACCTTGCAATGAAGGCATCGGCTGTGTAGCCTTCAAATTTGACAATGGCTGCTGCAGCGTTGGCTTTAATTGATTCTAACAAGTCCCCAAGCGTACTCTGTCATATAATCGCAATAAATTGTCCACGGTATTATCGTTTTTCCTCCCGAGAGGACTTGGCATGACACCAAAGACGATGCCATGCTGACGGAAGTTAATCAAACGATGTATATTTAAATCGCCACACCACGTGATAAAGCGTGTTAAAGAAAACGTTTCAATGAATGTTAAAATCATAAATTTTACCAGTAACGGAAACAGACGCGAAAATTTTCCGGGGGGTTCGCGGAACTGCCGATTTTTAATTTTTTTTGGAATGATAAAAAACGACGAATGCGGCGGGTAAATGGGACACGCGGCGGGGCCTGAGAAGCTAATAATATTTTTTTTTTGGCCTAAACTTTTATTAAAGAATTCTTTCAATTTTAGGAGAAAGACTTAGGAGACGAGTATGGATGGAAACAGGTACATGGTGATGTTTTTAGACCTACGTCCAGAGCTATGCTGTTTTCAGCACTGATTGGATCAGGCTATCATGTTGCAGTTGTGTCCCTTTGTGTTATAATCTTTGCTATACTTGGAGATTTATATACAGAGTAAGTTCTTTTAAGCATTTATTTTATTATTATTCCTTTCAAAGTGTTTTCACACACTTGTGAGCAATCTATATTTAAATTCACATGAAAAAAAGTATTTTAAATGGCCACTTTTTACCTTGAGATTAAAATTCTAATTTAGTACTTGAAGGAATTTTATGCTAACCTTGTCGTAAAATTATTGAATTTGTTTTACAACTATTATGTTTAATGAGGCCTTATCATGCAAACATGGTGGAAAAAATTTGTGAGTTCTTAGATTCTTAGAAACTAACTCAAATGATTAGAATCGATTAGTTAATTTGGTGACTGTTACAATTATAGGAGAGGTTCATTGTTGAGTACTGCTATCTTTGTGTATGCTGCTACCTCACCTGTGAATGGATACTTTGGGGGCAGTCTGTATGCCAAGATGGGAGGTAAGTCTTTATTCAATTTTGAAAAAATTAAATTTAGATATTGTTGAGGAAAATAAACGTATAAAATTTCATTTAAAGTCAATTGTGAAATAAATACCTAACTATATTAGAATATAGCATGTCATCAAATTTTGAGCTCACCTGGGTGAGCTCAAACTTGGCATCCGTCGTCTGTCATCCGTCATAAACTTTTTCAAAAATCTTCTCTGAAACCACTGGGCCAATTTTTTTCAAACTTGGCCACAATCATCCTTAGGGTTCCTAGTTTAAAGTTTGTACCCAGGGTGTTGATCAACGGACAAATATGGCAGCTGTTACTAAAAATAGAACATGGGGGTCAACACAGGTTTTTGATCATTATCTGAAAAATTATAATAGCTATAGAGAAAACCATTACTTCAAATTGATCAGCACATTAAGGTCTACAATAGTTAAGCATATAGCGCATGCCCAGCCAGATCGGACTTCCTGATTTTGGATCTGAAATTTTTCACGAAATTATCTTATTCTAAATCACTTAAACTAACTAAATTTGGTAATACTACATTCAAACAATGTTTTGAAACCTGTACATTTCAATTTTGACACAAAACCCCTAACCGAACCCAAACGGTCATTCTCGAAAATACATCATCCGACAAAATATCAGTTACATCAGGAGTACCCCAAGGAACAGTCCTGGGGCCTACACTCTTCTTAATATATATTAACGATCTGCCAGAATACATCAAACACAGCAAAATCAGGCTATTTGCAGATGACACCATTATATACCGACCTATAACATCAAAATTAGACTGTCTAAAATTGCAGGAAGATCTAGAAGCAGCAGCTAGGTGGGAGCAAGATTGGCTCATGGCTTTCCACCCTGATAAATGTAACATCCTCAGAATAAGTACAAAACGCAAACCTGAACATTTCTATTACAATTTACACGGCCACATCTTAGAATCAGTACAATCAGCAAAGTATCTTGGTGTTACCATCTCATCTGACCTAAAATGGAACAATCATATCACACAGACAGCTGCCAATGCAAATAAAACACTATCCTTTGTAAGACGTAACATCAAAGTAAATTCAAAAAGTATCAAAGACCGTGCATACCAATCACTAGTCAGACCAAAATTAGAATATTGCAGCTCAGTTTGGGATCCCTTCACAAAAGAAAATGAAAACAAGCTTGAAAAAATTCAAAGGAGAGCTGCAAGATACACATGCAACAGATATCACAACACCAGCAGTGTATCTGACATGTTACAAGAATTAAAATGGCCAACTTTAAAGGAACGACGTCTCAAAACCAGACTAACCATGTTTTACAAAGTAATAAACAACCTCATCGCAATTCCTCATACAGACATCCTAACACCAAACCAATCATCTACCAGGGCAACTCATTCACATACCTACCGACAACTCCAGTGCAACAAAAATAGCCTTAAATATTCTTTCTTTAACAGAACCATTAAAGATTGGAATGTACTGCCTGAACATATTGCATCATCCAACAATATTGAACAGTTCAAAGAGAAACTCACTCATGAGTTCCTCTGTAATATCTACAGCATCTAATCTATATATGCTTTGTTTTTATCTTAAAATTTAAAATAATTAAAAAAAAAAAAACAGTAAAAAAAAAAAAAAAATAATATATTTGATACTAAAAAAAACCTGAAAAATTAAACAAAATAATATAATAAAAAGAGAAAGTAACATTTTTTTTAATAGTGGCTAAGGGCATGCGCCGGAAAGTAATATTCAACATGTTGAATGTTTTCCGTATAGAGAGAAGAAGAAGAGTTGCTATTAGTGTGAAGTTGTGTATTGGCTTCTTGTAGGAGTTATTGCCCTTTATTGACGATTTTTGACCAAATTTTTTGGTATTTACAATATAACCTGAAAACTATACTAGGTAGAGTGAAACTGTAAATGGCAAAAATGATCAGCAATAAAAGCCCTACAATTCACTTGATTGGTCTGCAATAGTCAAATGACTCCTTTTATGAGTTATTGCCCTTAAATGGCAATTTTTTATAAAATTTTCCGTTTTTGTCTTGTAACTCTAAAACTATAACAGCTAGAATAAAACAGTAAATAGCAAAAATGATCAGCAATTCAAGCCCTACAATTCACTGTATTAGTCTGAAATTGTCAGATGACTCCTTATAGGTGTTGTTGCCCTTAAATGGCAATTTTCTATGAAATTTTCCATTTTTGTCCTGTAACTTGACAACTATAGCAGCTAAATTGAAACTGTAAATTGTACAAATGATATTGGTCTGAAATTGTCAGATGACTCCTTATAGGAGTTATTGCCCATAAATGACAATTTTTAATGAAATTTTTACGTTTTTGTCCTGTTACTTAAAAACTGTAACAGATAGAGTGAAACTGTTAATAGCAAAAATGCTCAGCAATACAAGTCCTACAAATTACTAAATAAGTCTGAAATTGTCAGATGACTCCTTATAGGAGTTTTTGCCCTTAAGTTACAATTTTTTATGAAATTTTCCTTTTTTGTCCTGTAACTTAAAGACCATAACAGCTAGAATGAAATTATAAATTGCGAAAATGATCAGCATTATAAGCCCTACAATTCACTTAATTGTTCTGAAATTGTCAGATGACTACTTAAAGGGGTTATTGCCCGTAAATGACAATTTTGTTATGAAATTTTCCTTTTTTGTCCTGTAACTTGAAAACTATAGCAGCTAGATTGAAACTGTAAATTGCATAAATGATCAGCAATAGAAGCCCTACAAATGATTTCTTAGTCTAAAATTGCAAGAATACTCTTTGTAGGAGTTATTGCCCTTTCATTATGAATTTGGACAAATGAACAGTTTTTGAATTATAAATTAGTCTATAACACACCTACTAGTAGAGTAAAACTGTAAATTTCTAAAGCACCCTAAAGGACAATGCCTACAAACCATTTAATTTTCAGAAATTGTCTGATGGCACCTTATAAGAGTTATTGTATTTAACTAAAATTTTTGAAGAAATGTTAATGTTTTGTACAGTAACTTCAAAGCTATAACAACTAGACTGAAACTGTTAATTTCAAAATTTCAATTTGGCTTATTTTTGACAAAAAGTAAAGAACAAACTTTCCTCTAAAATCATTAATATAGTTGAAGTCATTTGGATTCCAGGTGTGCAATTACAGGCTCCTGGGAACCTCTAGTTCATTGTTGGTAACCATAGCCTCGTTAGCTGAGAGGTCAAGTTATTAAGGCCTCGTATCATTGAAGTCAGTTCCAGGCTTAATTGCTGGCAGGGTGTGCTTGACGCCAAACTTAATTGATAAGGGTTGCTAGTGTTCCTGCTTAAGGTCAGGAGTTTTCACTGGGTACTCGAGCTTTCTGTCCCAATGGAACTGACTGAAAAATTTCTGAAGGTGGCATTCAACGAAAAACAGAACAAAATTTGTACCCCAAGGCTGATGTCGTTATCTTCTTCACACCCGTGGTTGCATTCGTTTAAAATACTGAAAATAAAACATATTTTAAACAAGCAGAACTGTACTTGTGTCACCAGTTTGTCAACTAAATTTATTTTTAAAAATTTTGTTGATTAGGATCTATCTGCAAGATTTGCCTCAATTGGTTGGGTGATCAGACTTTTGTGAGATCAACCGATCTGTTGAAGATTTGTGACAAAAGTATGGGTGATGAATGAAGTAGGTTGTTCTGTTTTTTCTACTAAATAATTCTACTAAATAGTAATGTTTGTAAAGGTAAAAAAAGAAACACAAAAATTGCATTTACAAGTTTGGTATTAAATAACATGTCTAGATGTAAATACCTAGAAGATTGTATTTTTGTCTTATAGGTAAGGTGTGGATTAGACAGATGCTGATGAGTGCCTTTTTGATTCCATCATGTGTATGTGGAACAGCATTCTTTATCAATTTTATTGCCATTTATTACCACGCATCCAGAGCCATACCTTTTGGTACAATGGTATGTACTTATTTTGTTATCTTTAACATATACCTATTTACTACTGACATTTTTATAAGATTATATAGATAAATGTTGGATTTATTTCCAAGGTAGGAATTATCCATTGTACTACTTGCACCAAGATGGATGAGATTGAGGAAATAAAACAAACAGTATTCTTTTTTTTAGCTCACCTGGACCGAATTTCTGTGTGAGCTTTTTCTATCACTTGAAGTCCATCGTCCGTTGTAAACTTTAAAAAAAGTCTCCTCTGAAACCACTGGACTAATTTTTTTCAAACTTGGCCACAATCATCTTTGGGGTTCCTAGTTTCAAATTTGTACCCAGGGTGTTGATCAACAGACAAAGATGGTCGCTGTTACTAAATATAGAACATGGGGGTAAACACAGGTTTTTGATCATTATCTCATTGGCAAAAAAAAATCAAGAAATTTTACCCGGGATACATACGCGAAAGTCTGTGATACCGGGCCTTAAAACTGTTTAATTTCTAAATTACCCTTACAAGGCCTAAAACCCATTTAATTATCAGAAATTGTCTGATGGCACCTTATAGGAGTTATTGTACTTAACTAAAATTTTTGAAGAAATGTTGAGTTTTTGCACAGTAACTTAAAAGCTATAACAACTAGACTGAAACTGTAAATTTCAAAAATTTAAATATAGTTGAAGTCATTTGGGTTCCAGGTGTGCGATTACAGGCTCCTGGGAGCCTCTAGTTACTGTTTTGTAGCATTGTGATGTCATGTTAAAACTGATGATAGCAGAGTGAGCTTTCAAGATCAAAGAAATATTGAACAAAATTGTGAATTTTCTAAGAATTTGCTAGCTTTAATAAAAGAGACATTGTTTTGAAATCTTATTTTTTGTATACATTCATATCAGCACCAGATTATTAGCTCACCTGACCCAAAGGGTCAGTGTGAGCTATTCTCATCACTTTGCATCCGTCTTCGTTGTCGTCGGCCGTAAACTTTTCACATTTCAATCTTCTTCTCCAAAACCCCTTGGCCAATTGGAACCAAACTTGGCAGGAATGTTTAATGGGTGGTTCTTTACAAAGTTTGAGTTTTGGTGCTGATCAAATATTAAACATGGCTGTGCATGCTAGGGCCATTAATGCATTCTGATTGGCTGTATTTCAAAAATCTTCTTCTCATAAACTGCTTTGCAGATTGATTTGAAATTTTGCAGAAATGTACCTTAGATGGTCCTCTACAAAGTTTGAGTTTTTTGTGCCGATCCAAAATCCAAGATGACTGCCATCGCAGGACATAGTTTAACATAGGACCCTATGGGAAAAAAATAGAAACAACATCTTTTTTGAAAACTGTTCCACACAATGAAGCTAAATTATGAAGGAAATTAAGGCTGGATAATTATCTTATTGTTTTGGGTTTTTCGAGCCAATTGCAAATTCAACATGGCTTCCTGGGCCATTAATGCATTCTGATTTGCTGAAATTCAAAAATCTTCTCATAAACTGATTGGCAGATTGATTTGAAATATTGCAGAAATGTACCTTAGGTGGTCCTTTACAAAGTTTGAGTTTTTTGTGCCGATCCAAAATCCAAGATGGTGACAATCGCAGTACTTAGTTTAACATAGGACCCTATGGTAAAAACATACAAACAACTTCTTCTCTGAAACTGTTCCACACACTGAAGCCAAATTATGAAGAAATGATTAATGGATATTTATCTTATTATTTTGAGTTTTTTGAGCCAATTGCAAATTGAACATGTCTTCCAGGGCAACTAATGGGTTCTGATTTGTTGAAATTTCAAAAATCTTCTTTTTTCAAACCACTGAGCTGATTGACCTGAAATATTGCACAAATGTACCTTAGATGGTCCTCTACAAAATTTGAGTTTTTTGGGGCGATCCAAATTCCAAGATGGCCACCACTGTGGAATACAGCTTAACATAGGTCTCGATGGAAAAACCATACAAACAGCTTTTTCTCTGAAACGACAGTTCCACACAATTTAACCAAATAATGCAGAAAAGAATCTTAGATATTAATCTTATTATTTTAAGTATGTTTCAACCCGATAGGAAATTTAACATGGCTGCCAGAGCTGGAAATGCGTTCTGACTGGCTGAGATTTCAAAATTCGTTTTCTTACAAAACGCTTGGCAGATTTTAGGATATGTGATATTGTATGGTCCTCTACCAATTTTGAGTTTTTTGTTTCGATCCAAAATACAAGATTGCTGCCACCATTGAACATCACTTAACATACTAACCTATGAAAAAACATAAAAACTGCTTCTTCTCAGAAACTCTCCTACTGCTGATTGTAAATTCAACATGGCAACATTCATAGAAACAGCATCTTCACATTAACTCTTTAGCATTTAATATCAAAATTTGCAAGAAAAGTCTTATCTTTAAAAGTTTTTTTGTAAGTCAGGTGAGCGATACAGGCTCTTAAGAGCCTCTAGTGTTTATTTACTTCTAATGACTGGTATGACCCTTCAACATCAAGATCTAATTGTGGTTTTGTGCATGTAAAGACATATTATCTATTCACATGTACTTTTAATATTTGTCATGTGTTGTTAAACAGAACTACCTTTAGGGGAGACATGTTGGTGTACTTAAACTGATATGCACACACTTAGTTTCTGAGGTCCATACAGGGCCTTGTCTATAGAGATGATAGGTAATAGATGCAAGATAAGGGGAAATATTCTGCAGTTAAGGTTGTTGATTGTTGTTGTTAGACAATTTCTTAAAATGATTTACACAATTTTATTTTTTTGGTTTTATTTGTCTTGAATGCCCTGCAATCTACATTAAAAAAATCTAAAACACTTTAAAAAGGAAGTCTGTTCATGTTCATTGCAGGTTGCTGTGACATGTATTTGTATATTTGTGATCCTGCCACTGACATTGGTGGGGACAGTTTTAGGGAGAAATTTGGCAGGCCAGCCTAACTATCCATGTAGAATAAATGCTGTTCCTAGACCAATTCCTGAGAAGAAATGGTATGTTTTAGTATCTGAAAACAATTTTTGAGGCAAAATTGCTGTTGACAGTTGTGAAATAGGAAGAATTTGCTGAGTGAACTATTACATGTACATTTTTATGACCAATTATGTTCTCACTGTTACATAATATTTTGCACATCCTAAATATAGCTTAAATATTGCTTGCTGGGCATAAAACTACAATCAATCAATCATAAAGGTTTGCAACTGTACATCAATATCAAAAAATATACTGTGTATCAATAAAGGCAATTCCATATATGCATGTTCAGTGGTGTTCATATGTAAATGTTAGAAATTGTATGACCAACTTATTTACATGAATGGATATAAAGATCTGTTATGTATATGCCTTAGAATTGTGTATAATAAGCATTCTGTGTATAAATTTGTATTTCTAATTATTTCTAATATTATTTTATTTTATGGTAGACCTAAAACTTTTAATAACAATAATTTCAAACAAAACTCCATAAATCTTCAGTGTTCAATCTAGAGCGCGCCATTGCGCCATTTCCGCATTTTTTGTTGAATTGACGCACTTAAAAAACTCCTGGGTCATTACTGGCGCAACTTAATTTTTCATTGCTTTGAGAAATTCCCCATAGTCAACAGCTTTGAGAAAGTCCCTTTAAACTATACCGGAAATTTAACTGTATTCTCGGTCCTAAGTACGCTTTTTATCATGTACAATTACAATTTAGCAAGCGTCTAAATCACGCAGACAATATATTATCGATTTTTTTAATACATTGTTGTTTATGCTTCAAGATGAAGCGTATTTATTAATATTTTACTCCCATTGGAGATAAACGCGCAAAAACGTATGAAAATCAAAACGAAGCGGGTACCACGTCGACAGAGAATGCGAACAAAGAAGCTGAAACAGAACAATCGGCGCCGCGGACTCCATCAAGCTCTCAGTTAGTCCGAGAATCCTCTGCCGTCCAACGCTTTTTTTTCTTTTTTTTTCGTGGGACGTCAGAGAGCTCTCCATAAGCAAAACAGCTGATTTTGCGACACCGGTTTGGGTCGGCACATTTCATCGTGTCAGATTTAATAAAACATTTTCATCCAGTTAATCTATATATAATTCGCTTCTTTAGATATTTTTCTCTAGGAATATATTCATCATACATTCAATCAAGCTAATTTAAGCACTGGATTTAAGTCACATTGTTGTCACGTGACTTTGTGTTCAAAATGAAAGTGAAATGTAGGAATGTAAGGGTATCGATGGAAATGAGCTTAGAAATGGACTTAAATCATCTTGATTGAAGGTAAGATGATTATATTCCTAGAGAAAAATATCTAAAGAAGCGAATTATTTATAGATTAACTGGATGAAAATGTTTTATTAAATCTGACACGATGAAATGTGCCGACCCAGACCGGTGTTGCAAAATCCGCTGTTTTGCTTATGGAGAGCTCTCTGACGTCCCACGCAAATAAAAAAATTTAAAAAGCGTTGGACGGCAGAGGATTCTCGGACTAGCTCTCAGTCAACATCGAATCCTTTCAGTTTCAGTGTCACGCAAAAATTTCAGGATGGATGGTTATCTGATATTAAGTATAAAGATTGGCTTAATTTTGATAAAGATAAACAACACATGACATGTTCCATCTGCATAAAAACTAATAAAAGAAATCCCTTCACTACCGGTTGCTGTAATTTTAGAACGTCCACTTTAACGAGGCATATTAACACTCGTTGAAGTGGACGTTCTAAAATTACAGCAACCGGTAGTGAAGGGATTTTGTTTTTCTCAAACTGAATCATAAGCCTTCACTTTTTGTCCCGTTGTCATGTCTCTATATTGGTTTTATTGACCCCTAGTTATAAATTCTGGCCCCCTGTGGTAAGTTATTAGGGTCGTAATGACCCCCTTAGGCCAAATTCTAGATTGAACACTGAATCTTATAATACTGACACAACACTGTGTACCCTGATAATTATAATTATTTACTTTGTAGGTTTATGGAGCCCACTGTGATCACTGTATTAGGAGGGATATTACCATTTGGTTCAATTTTCATTGAAATGTAGGTTTTAAGTTGGATGTTCATTGAATGAATGATGAAAAACATGCACAGTACAATTAAACAGACAAGCCAACAAATATTTTCATCAGTACAGTTTATACATGCAGTTTTATTATATAGTGATTGCCTCTGTAGAAAATAGTGAAATCATGTATCAAAGTATATTACCTATATGAGATGCAATACACAATACATTTTACCAAGGAACAACTGTGTTTTAAATAAATGTTACTTTAAATAATGCAAACTAGATGTGTGTCTCTGTTGTTGAATATTATCCCCATGCGAAAAGTTTTGACAAGCTTATATAGAAAATAACCATGTTTACAGTACATGTTAAGATTGTTCAATTGTGCAGTGTTAAAAAAAAATTGTAAATGTACACCAACAATTTTAAGGTGACTTCCCTGGGATCTTTATGTGTATATTATAAAATCACAAACATAACATGAATAATATTTTTTAAAGTATAGATAACTTATGTCTTCACAAGTTGATCTGTTTACATAATACATGTAGTTGATACTATTTTGAGGTTCATTTTTTATGTTTGTTTTTTCATATTAATTTAAGAACCACCATATACATATATGATGTGTTTGTTTTAGGTATTTTATTTTTACATCGTTTTGGGCTTACAAGATATACTATGTGTATGGGTTTATGTTGCTGGTGTTCCTCATCCTCATGGTAGTAACTGTCTGTGTTACCATTGTTTGTACATATTTCTTACTGAATGCTGAAGACTACAGATGGTGAGTGTTATATTCTATCTTAATATCATGTATTGTACTTTCAAATTGTAACTGGTTTTATCTATGCAGAAGTCAAGAGATTTTTTAAGTACTCCATGTTTGTATGCTAAATCAAATGTTATGGAAATCTACTGAATAACAGTTAAGATTGAAAAAATATAAAAGAATGCTACTTGATATAGCTCAATAAATGGTTGAAAAGTCGTTTTCAAATTTCACAGATGATTTTAAACCAGTATTATGTTCATTTGACTATATATGTATATGAATAAATATTATATTTCAGGCAGTGGACAAGTTTTCTGGCTGCAGCATCCACAGCTGGATATGTGTATCTCTATTCATTTTATTACTTTTTCTTCAAAACAAAGTAAGTCCAGAGTCATTAATTTTCCTTGGCAACTGCAAACTGAAATTTTCTTTAATCTTCTAAACAAAGGTCAATGATGCTTGGCTAAGATGTCTAAGAAAAATACAAAATAACAAGAACAACTATAACAATAAAAAACACATAAATTGACATGAGAAAATGGATTATATAATAGTGTAAATTGTAGAGAGGTGTGAGGGGTCAGGTTAAAGTGGGATATCATGTCAGAGTTGTCTCATTTCAGGAGTCATATCTATTTCTGTTCTTTATTGTATGCATTATGTGATAATTAGTCTTCTCTTTCTTAAAATTGTTTTTTTTTTTTTCCATATTTTTCATTCCTGTGATTTTTTGCCTATTTTGAAATAGACAAAGAAGAGGGGTTTGGATCGATCTATTTTTTAACACCAACTTTCCATACCATTACAATTTTGTGGATGGCCCTCTTTAATTTGAAAATTTAAATTTAAATTTACCCACTGAAACTGACATTCTTTTATTAATTTTTTGTCTAGATATTGTTGAATCTAAATTATTAGTTAATCAAGTAATTTGTTACATACATGTATCTTCCTTATTTTACGTTTATTTATGTGGGTAATATAATCATACTGCCCTTGAACAAGAGTGTTGGGGTAGATTTTCACAGGAAGAACAATTTATCACCCGTGATAAAGTAGAGGTTGATAATTTTTTCTTCATTTGATAATCTGCTCTAACACCTGTGTAAGGGCAGTCTGATTTTTATACCCCCGCTCGACAGAGTCGGGGGTATATAGTGGTCCGTCCGTCCGTCCACATTTGGTTTCCGGATGATAATTCAAAAAGTTTACATCCGATTTGAATGAAACTTTGGGATATTGTTATATATCAGGTTGGTAAGAAGCCTATCGATTTTGGGGGAAATCCGTCAAATTTCAAGGTCACAGTCCACGAAAAACGTTAGAAATTTTAACAAAAAAGTTGTTTCCGGACAATAACTCAAAAAGTTTACATCCGATTTGAATGAAACTTTGGGATATTGTCATATATCAGGTTGGTAAGAAGCCTATCGATTTTGGGGGAAATCCGTCATTTCAAGGTCACAGTCCACGAAAAACGTTAGAAATTTTAACAAAAAAGTTGTTTCCGGACAATAACTCAAAAAGTTTACATCCGATTTGAATGAAACTTTGGGATATTGTCATATATCAGGTTGATAAGAAGCCTATCGATTTTGGGGGAAATCTGTCAAATTCCAAGGTCACAGTCCACGAAAAACGTTAGAAATTTTAACATAAAAGTTGTTTCCGGACAATAACTCAAAAAGTTTGCATCCGATTTGAATGAAACTTTGGGATATTGTTATATATCAGGTTGGTAAAAAGCCTTTTAATTTTGGGGGAAATCCATCAAATTTCAAGGTCGCAGTCCACAAAAAACCTTAGAAATTTTTACAAAAAAGTTGTTTCCGGATGATAACTCAAAAAGTTTGCATGTGATTTGAATGAAACTTTGGGATATTCTTATATATTTTGTTGGTAAGAAGCCTATTGATTTTGGTGGAAATCCATCCAATTTCAAGGTCACAATCCACGAAAAACGTTAGAAATTTTCACAAAAGCGGGGGTATCAGCGATCACTAGATCGACTTTGTCTAGTTATTATACTGGATCCTTTTATTTGAAAAGAAACATAAACAAACATATAGATCATGCACTGGAGTATGTTTAGTGGGAAATGCTTGATTGTCTGCTAGTTGTTTTTCTAAATAATAATTGAACATTTTCATCTATTTGTTGTTCCAATATGTTTTGTGCAGAAAAACAAATGACATTTAAACTGAAGCTTATGACAATTTTCCAGATCTGTATTTTCAGTTTGAGTGGGTAATAATTTTTTTCTATCGCATTTTAACTTCGGCTGGAGTAGGAGATAATTTTCCAGTTCAGCAAGCTCTTGATTTGAGTGGGGGTTAATTTTGTTTATATGACCTGTTGAGAGGACAGCAAGAGGAATTGACACCCGTTGCCATAATTGGCAGGGCTAAAATTGAAATCAATAGAAATTAACACATTGGTCACTGTCCAATAATAAGACACATTGTTGCATGAAGTATAAAAATACATTTATCAACTTTAGTATAACAGTATTGTAAGTACTTGATCTTAAAATTAGTCTTAGGTATTTTATTAATTGTCACATTATGTTAAGAGGTTGAGGGGTTATATAATTGGTATGTTAATATAATGTTTATATTTCAGAATGTATGGACTTTTCCAGACATCGTTTTATTTTGGCTACATGGCACTGTTTAGTATGGCATTAGGTATAATGTGTGGTAAGTATTTCATTGTTTATGTCAGCAAGAAGCATGCTCAGGTTAGCATTAAAATTTTATCTTTTAAACTCGATAAAATTTGAACTACATTAATTTTAATTGTAATTACAACACACAGAATGGTACATTTATCATTGGTAGTTTTTGTCTTCTCTAATGTCTGCCACCTCCTCAGTGTGGAGACCTTTAAAATCAAGATTTTTCTGTTATTTGTAGCTTGTTTTCCTACCGAAGGTCAGGGGTTTTTCTTTAGGTACTTTGGCTTCCTCTCCTGATAAAAACTGGATGCAACAATATGTATGAAAAATTAACAAAATATGCAAACAAACCAAATGTATCTGCCAAAGCTTGGGGGCGGGTGTTTTAACAAGGTATTTTTGCATCCTTGGAAAAAACTGGATGCTATAATATAACTGGAAATGGGGGTAGGCAGGGTAAAAGTTAAAGAAACAAACATCTGCATGACTCGCAGATCAGCCAGATGTCTTTGCATGTGTATCATACATTTTATTAAATGTATTAACTGATATTTAATTTCTTTAAAAATTGTAAATTTATATGCTATAAAGCATCTTACATTGATTTTTTCTACTTTTAGGTACTTTTGGGTATTTAGGTACAAGTGTATTTGTACGAAAAATATATTCAACTGTTAAAATAGACTAAGGAATGAATTTAAAACTACAAACAGCTGACAGGGGGTAGGCAACATGGCTGTGATGTGTGGGATGATCTTTATATTTTATATGGTTGATGTATCAGAGGAGCTATTCCAGCATATATGTAATGAATGTTTTGAAGAACTGTATAAAAGCACCAATAATGCAAAAATGAAGTGTATAAGGAAAAAAACAACCTCAACACTTAGATCACAAACCTTATTCATTTCTTCATAATATACAACACATCACAATGTGAAGATCTGAATTTCCAGTACTTGGCTCATTCTGCTAAGCCTTGTTTGGCTAGCATAAAAAGGAGTGTTTTATCACACATACAAAGATGGCCCTGTCTGACTTGGGTGCACTTAAAACATTATAGTTCTGTGATTCCAATGATTCTTTTATAATTATAATGTGCTACTTTTGTATAACATTTTAAATATTTATCAATTAACTTGAACACACATTTATTATGTTTTAACCAGAAATGTCACTTTTAAGTTGAATGTGGTTTCAGCTTTTAAACTTCAGATTTTTGTGATGACACTGGGCTTGGTGGGAAAATTGCATAGTTTGTTGGGAAATTTTCTACTGTTATTTTCTCTTTGGACAGGCTTTCATTACACATACCACACATAATAGTCACTGTATATTTTTCATTATTTTTTTGGCTTATTTTATGCCAAACAAGACATCATTACTGTTCTAACAGTATATTCTCAAACATGCATATTACCTGGTTCTGAATGGTAAAGCTCATTGCAAAACTGAGATATTTTTCAGTTTTTAAATGAATAGATTTATACAAGAATTTAAGCTTTTGATTGCCTAATTGCTGTTAAATGATTAAACCTCATAAAATACAAGTGATAAAAGTATATATTGGTATGAGATGTGTTTGAGTGTGCAAGGTATTGTAAGGTGTTTAATAGAGGTCATTAGTAATATTATTTTGTTGCATATTTTTTGGCTTGCAAACGAATTGATGATAGCCTTTTGTGTGTGATTTAATTAGGTCATTCATGCAGTTATTCTACATGTATGTTAAGTTCAATTTATTGTATTAAAATTAATATCTGTGCCACATGTTGAAGTCATTCAATACAGATATCAGCATTTGTGTCCATAGTAAAGACTGTTAATGTGTTTGAGAAACCCTCATTTTTATACAGTTGTTTCTTGGAGCAAATGTTGCTCAAAGTTCACTGTTGGAACATTGTTATTGAGTAGTTGCAGAAGACATTCCAGTGGTCTTGACATATTCATGGTTTATGTTTTCTGTTTAATTATTTTTAATGTAATTTATTATCTATAATTGTTGCACTATTTTCTGCTGTGGGTAAAAATTGTCTTGTTGGAATGTAGTAGTTTGTGGTTATGTGATGTCTAAAAGTTGTTAAAAATAACTGATTTATTGCATAGCCATAGTATTTTTCAAGGTTTTTATGTGATAAGTTTAATCTAATTCAATCTTCAGTTAATATTGTTAATAACCTATCGTTGATACACTGTACTGAACTATTCATGCTTCAAAAGGTTAAAGTTTATTAACCTTTTTTTTATTCAGTATACCAAGTACTCAATTTTTAATCAAGAGCACAGAAATTTGGCTTTAATTCACGAAGTAGTTCAATGAGAAACGATGATTTAGCTTCAAATTCGACGTAACTTATTGTCTATATATTTAGGTGATTTTATCAATTTGAACCTTGTAGCGATTTGAAATCCAAAGATTTGAAATGTTTAAGAATGAATTCGTTCCTGAAGTTTTATTCCATTTTGGGAATAATCAGGGATGAATTCAAAAGTATATAATGAATGAAAAGTTATAATTGTCAGAAAATTCAAGAGTTCTTCATTCTTGAAATTAAAGTATACATGAATGAAGAACACTAAAACTTTCAGCAAATTCATAAAAGATAATTTTTACAATTGCTTCAAAGTTATCTATTTGTTACCTAAAAGTCAATTACATAATCTCTTTTTCGTCATGGATTTTCATTATACATGTATATAAATACTGTAATGATAAATTGGTGCAGGCATAAAATTAGTGACAAACCTTGGCAGTCCTGACAACAAAATGTTATTTGATCACAAGTACAATAACATACAATTGTGCAGTCATTGTATTAAATGTATAAAAGTTTGTTGCTTGGTGTAATATAGTGTACATAAAAATAAATAAAATATTTAATTACAAGATGTTTCAATGTGTATTTGTTTACCATAATATAAATCTTGTTCTTTCAGTATCTGATTAAGGTTTTGGTGATTATTTCCTTTATCCGTAATTTGTTACAATTTATTTTGATCTTTACTACCAATAAAATTAGTATCAACACTCAGTAGAACACCAACATCAGCTGTTGGACATAAGTCATGTGCGAACACACTGCAAAAGAATCTGCCTAGCTTTTTGACCAATTGCACATCACTGACCAAAGCTAATAAATATTAAGTGAAAAAAACATCACGATAAAAACAATACATCTATGCTGCAATTAATACAAAAGTCTGTGAGAGACTTTCACGGTGGGCAAGGACGTAAAAAACCCCCATCAGTAAGTGCAATTAATCAGACCTGTCCGGACCCTAAGAAGTGTTACAAAATATAAAAGGAAACACACAATCATTTTTTATTAGTCTCCTGAAATAAGAATAACGATACCAGGGGTATGTGACGGTAGTTGATAGGCTATAGCTCTTTAGACAACTTATTACTTAGTGTTATACAGGGCGAAATTTTCATTAAATATGTACGGGGTAACGCACAGATTCTTACAGTAAAAACGGCACTATTATTTCCCTCGACAGGGATTATCAGGTCCATATCAGATTCGCTGTACGAGCTCCTCTGATTTGTACCTGATAATCCGTTTGTCGCGAAAAAATACTAATATGTACGTCAAATGAATGGTTTTGTAAACTTGATAATCGGTACAACTGTAAAGCTGGTTTAATGTTGTGAATCTGTTTGGTAAAGAAGATGTAGATTAAAATATGACAATTAAGGGCAAGAAGGACAGTATGTACAGATTGTCAGTTTGTTTCAAAATGGATGTATAAATGATCTAATGCGCGTTTTCAAGTGGTTTACTGATTGTAAGGAATAAAATATGTTTGGTCAAAAGAGTTTCGAACAAAATACCTTTAGATTAAAATCGTGTGTACATGGTTATATATATATAAATATGTCCACACGAAAGTTTAAGGAAATGTAGATTTTCTGTATGTTGGTTCGTTCGTCCGTCTGTCCCACCTCATGTTTACCTCGAATACAAGTCAAATCGCCCCACGGAAAAATCGCCCCCGTCAAAAACGCCCTAAATGTAAAATCGCCCCTTGTAAAAACGTCCCCACCTTTCACAAAATCGCCCCCACATTGAACAAATTCGCCCCATTTACAAAAATCGCTAATTACAGTAGTATACAATTATTTATTTTTTACCTTTGATTCAATGTTAAGGTAAATCATAAATATGTGCTCTTTGTTCGGTCTTATTAGAATATAATATGTTCAAAGTTTTAAACTACTTTTTATAGGAAAACATGAAGGCACGACAATAACAATTTAATCTTTTTTATTAAAGCAGAAACCAAGATAACAAACAATGGGTACAAACAATACATTATACACTTTATATTCTTTTGATGATTTTATTTTAAATAACAAATCTTTGATTATTTAATCATAATTATATAAGAATTATATAGTTTTACCGAAAATCTTCAAGGATACTTGTAATAATTAAAGCAAAATAACGACATAATCGATTATTATTAACAAAACATTTCTAACTTTTAATCAGTGACAATATAATCCTAAAAGGAGTAAATATTTGTACAACTTAACAATTTTATACTGTATATTATTTTTTGTAAGTGGGGCGATTGTGATGAAGGTGGTGGCGTTTTTGATAAGTGGGGCGATTTTGCTAAAAGTGGGGGCGATTTGACCAGCTACCTTTACCTTTGCATTGAAACATTTTTTGTCATGATGACTTATCCATATGAAACTTGTTACACAGTTACAACTTGAAATATCACTGTCAAAATTGTGTAGCTCAATACTTCACGCTTAAGTTAACTTTGAAAAAGGGTGTGCTAAGAGTGACATCAGTGCTGCCGAGACCCATTTTCTTATGTACTATGAAACTAAAAAATATATAATTCATATGTTTATTTCATGTACAATGACTAAACTGATGAACCGATCTGTCGTTTGAAGTTGTCAAAATTGTTGACTTGCCAGCATCACATTTTGCTGTATTTGAATGAAGATTGACAACACAAAAATGTTGAACTATCTATCGCATAGCAAGTAACTCATTTTTGTTCCTTCACGGAAACGCTGGTGCTAGACCTCATTGGCATTTATAATGTAATGAATATCATCCCGCGATTTAGGGTACACACATGCCTCAACTGAAATATTAGTTTTTACTAAATTGAAAACAAATTTTTTGACCAGCACACCATAGGTTGGTTGCACTTTATAAGTTGAGATTTCTTAAAACCGGAAATGCAAATAGTTATAACATCGTTTAGTTAAGACTTACAAATTGTCACTGATACAATTATAGATTGAACGGGTTGCACGTGAGCAAACCTAGGTTATAGATTGTGATAATGTAATTAGAGTGTTTCTTTCACTTGCTCCCATCTTTTTCTTTTTGGTCGCTGCCTTATACCACGCATCGACCGTAGCAAACAGAGTTAAGCAAGTAAGATTTAATTTTAATTAGACTGAGATGGTGAAGTCTGGCTGGGACAATGGGATATTTATTTTGTTGTATTAACTCTTCCTACAGTTTTCAATCCCGATCTCTGATATTAAAAGGAGAGGTTGTACGTGAATCGAAGTTGTGCATCTGCAATTATGGAATTTTTCGAGGGATGTTTCCTTATTGTCCTGCCTCAGAAACTGAGTCATTTTTCAGGATGAACTCGAAACAATCTCCCACTGAGAATTGTAATGAGCCATTCAAAAACAGCTGCGTCAGATATTAATCATAATTAACATGAATATAGTTTTAGTTTAAAATTTAAAAAATAATAATTGTTATTAAATTTGTTTTTGTGCCTATCATGCAATACAAATATTCGCAGAATCTTCAACGTATTGAAGGCGGCGTATTACGGAACAGAAACATCTCATATCCATCTCATATTCGCAAACTCCACCTACACCACTGAATGGAACTTAACATAATCTTTGTCATTGTGCATCTTATATTTAACGTTTTGGTTAGATTGTTATTTGGGGTGGAACGCAGCGAGTATCCATTAGTAAGCATTGTTCAGACTTTTTCTAGTATGACTTCTGCAGTTTTCAAAGCAGATATCTCTAGCTTCATATATTGCACACATATTAAAGTTGTGAACCTGCTATTATGTAATTTTAAACATTTTTTCAGCAATTTCTACTTTAGATTTTAAATAATCGTCTTGTACATCTTTCCACACAGACCTTTAACTTTCTACTAACTAAATTTTTATCATTCTCGTTTGTGAAGACACGTCTTATTTTTAAGGCATGTGTTTAACCCGAAAATTTATAAATTATGCCAGCAGATTTTCAAACCAAATATTATTTGAAGAACTTAAGACCATAATAACACTTCAAATTTGTTGATAACTATTATGATAGTAGAAAACTATTATGATTGTAGAAAACAATTAGAATCTAACAAAAGTTGCAGTCATCACTTTTGTACCAGAAGTAGTGTATTGATGGTGTTTTTTATTTTAAGCTCGCTAGGGTAGATTTAATGCAAATAGTCACCAAATTTAGCATTGTTGAGGGACAAAACATCAATATAGCGGAATTTGAAGTTAAAAGTCTGGGTCAGTGTCTTTTATTTCATTTTCAACAGGCCTTCTAGTAACTCAGCCATTTAAGAGTACAAATACAGGTCAGAGGTCTGCGAGGAGAGGAGCACAGTTATTACTCATTGGAATAACAGTCTGTTGAAAAACATGTCCTCCAAACATGACAAATATGTTGTCAATCAGAAAATCTTACATTTGACAGATTTGGTCTTCAGTATATTTATTACTTGATTTAGAGTCATTGATGACGAAGTAGGTTCTGTCATTGATAAGTACCAAGAAATTTGTATCGCCTTATTCAATTTTCCTTAAAAGAATCGTTTAATAAGATCTTTAAGTATCATATGAGGAATGGTCGTGTAGAGTGTCGAACAATTATAGGTTTTAATGCTGTTACATTGGGATGCAGTCCTCAAGGTATCTATCAAAGCTTATTTATTTTTATCTGTTTAGTTTTATTTAAGAAAACTACTCAAGGTCTGTAGAGAGTAGAGTTATTGAAGTTGCGGATTCGAGTCTCAATCCTCTTAATTAACAAAGATTCCCAGTATTCCTACGGGAGGTCGATGGTTTTCTCCGGGTATTCGGCTTCTTCCCCAATAAAAACTGGACGACATGATATAGGCGGGAAAATTGCTGTAAAACAATCCTCTGAAAGCGTAGTGGATGTGTAAGGAGGATTATCAAATGAACTCTCCATCCTTAATTCATTTATTAAACACAATATATAAATTTGTTGCAGATAAAATAATGCTGTGACGAGCCTTATCTGCTGGCACAACAACATATTTGTCATAAATGTCATCAGCATCAAGATTTAAACGTTTTAATGTTTAAAGCCGTTTTTCCAAATATGTTATTGCAGATAAAATTTGCTGTATTTTGGCATATCTTGGAACTTGGGAAAAAAGCTGGACAGTTTACCTCAGGGGTTGTAAATGTTAAAACCTTAGTATTTTTTTTTAATTTACCTATATAGAAATGGAGTGCGTGCTTGAAAATGGACAGCTTTGTTAGAATGCTAGCAATGAGAATTTAATCTAGCATGTTGGTCCACTATAAATCAAACATATGAGGAAAAAAGATTAATACTAAGTCTTGTATCATTAAAGATATAACAAAAAATTGTACACTTTTCAGAACACAACACTCTGTGGTATTTTTGTTGTTGTGCGAGAAAAAAGGCTCAAATTTCATAGACTAAATTTTAGTGTACTTTATAAATGGACTCATTTGTTATTATTACATGTATATATATATATACAACAGGAAATAATTAACAAATAACAACATATTACTTAACAAATATGAGACAAATCATCTTTGTTTTGTCATGCACTGAGACAACATTTACTCCACAAAAATGGAGAAACACAAATCTACAGATTTATCCTAATTCACCTGATTAATGAAAAAAAACGTAATATCAAAATTGTGTTGTTTACATCTAGTCGCACATTTGTATAAGTGTAAGATACAGCCATAGTATAAACAAACAACTTCTTTAATGTTTCTTGTGCCTAAACTTTAGTCCAATTTCCAAACCGAAATATTCAATCTTCTATTCACATAGGAACATAAAAATATTTCTATCCTGCATATCTACAAAAAGGTTTATGACAATGGCAATTCTTTGGTTCCCCCTTCTAAATCGTCAAAATCTGAATCAGTTTCCACATATATAGCAGAAAATCCTTTCCAATTAATTGTATCGTCTGAGCGGAATCGAACCAACAAGTCTTCTCCTGATGATATCACCTCATCTGGTATCTAAAAAAGTTTAATGACATGTAATTGTTTAAAAAAATCCTCCCTTCTTTATGACTACGTGACAAACTCGTTTGGTTACTCTCTTTATAAACAACTAAAACATAAATGATTTAAAACTTTTGCCACTTGTATTATCATCGAAAACAATAGTTGTATTAAAAAACTTCCGGCAATTCGATCAATATTAATAAAACAAATTGTTTATATGAAATGTTTCCACATTATTTTTATATCATGTTTCAGCAACGATGTTAATTATTTATCATATCTTTAGAAACTTTAATTTGACGTTTCTTTGTCTGATTGGTGTTAAACGCTACTTCCAGCATTTTGTTAGCTATATCATGGCGTAAACGATTTTATTGGGGGAGGAAGCCGGAGTACCCTTAGAAAACTCCCAAACTGCGGTTGGAAAACTGGCAATCCTTGTCAATTACTATTTCATTCCAGCGCACGCTGTCCGCTACATGCAACATCAGTGTTGACAGACCGCGTGGTAACTTGAATTTCCTTACTGATTAGATATCGATATGATTCACGATAAATATACAAGTTCTCGTAATATGACGTCATGAAGACAGTCTGGCAACACAAACTTATTTAAATATGCCCAGCATGCGTATTACGCCAATGTATTTTTGTCTTACTAAATTTCATAACAAAACACACCAGAACGGCAATATTTTTTGTCAGTTGCGACTTGCAAATATATTGCCATTTTCAACAGCAGGGTTGTTCGTGTGTGTAACCCGATATTTTCGACCTACATTTTGACCTTCCGTCGCAATTTTCTTGCGTCCATAATATCATTTTTTATCATTTACAACTTGGTCTTTGTGTTATTTCGTTTCTCATATGCACTTTTATTTTGTTTGTATCACCAACTTAAGACAGTATCTAAGTATCAAAATAACATTTGGTGGATCGTCTTATTTTACCACTGAAGCCTCGAAATTCTCACATTAGAAATCAAATAGTTCACGCATACAATTCAAACAAACACCTAATCATGCCAGTGTGACGTAAATACACATCGGAACTTGTTATTTTTTTGGGAGATAATGTTTCAAGTACTTTTATATCATAACTAAAATAAAATACTTGTTTTCTTGGTCAAGGTAATTTAGAAAAAAACAATGCAGACGTTTGTAATCATAAAGTAATCTAGACATAACATTAATAAATGTAGACAGGGTGTGAAAAAAATTCATTCATTAAGGATTAACTACAAAAAATATTTTCTCCATCGAGGGATAACAAAATTTCCGTTTTGCACATTGTATAATCCGCGTAGCGGATTATATTTAAATGTGCACAACGGAAATTTTGTTATCCCTCGATGGAGAAAATATTTTTTGTAGTTAATACTTATAAATAAATTCAAACAATAGAATAAACTCAACAATTTTATTTTTGTAACCGGACATTTTTGAAAAAAGAGATCAACACAAAAACTGTTATTTTCCCGTGGAGTAATATATGACGTCAAATGGCGCGTGTCTCCATGACGATCAAATTTGTTTTCCATCCTCTGATAGAAAATATTTTCCAGCCAATCAAAAGTAAGTTTTCTCGCAAAATTTATTTATTTTTTTATAATCTGACTAAGTTTTATAATAAAAATCATATTTAAAACATGAGGCATGTTGCATTTGAAAGCAGTAGGAATCGCACTGAGTCATCACTAACGTAATCCAGTAATGATAATTTAATGTAACAGTAGAATGAATGAATGAATTTGTCTTTATAGATATACATAGATATAGGAAAGTTGAATAACTTGAAAATTAAAGTTAATTAGCTCAGTGAACAGTGAAGCTTAAAGGTATACGCATCAGAAGTATATTGCATATTATAGTCATATTCTCAGCAGGTCATCTACTTGCCTTTCATTACAGATCAGATGAAAATTTGTCAAACTAACTAACCTTGGTAAACCATACTCTAGGATCGTTGTTATTTCGTTGTGTAACGATGCATTAATACTAGTTTTCCATGTAGCAAAAACATTTTCTCTTCATTGTATATCTTTACTGTATAGTTTCACAATATAATAATACATATCTGCAACCGTATTGCTTATTTATCAAGTCATAATTTAACCCGCAGTTTCAGAGTATTCACTCTCGTTTTATTATTTATAGCCATTTTTGCCGAAGTCTTGTATTGTGCCAAAAAGTAATAAAACGCACGTTTACTATTGTTTGTCTGTTTTTAAGATAATCTGGTAAACACGTTTTAATCATTAATAACTATGGACTGCCTAAAGCAAAATTAACATGCGACTCTTACAGTATCCAAGATATTTTACATAAAAATATTATGTATCGATATTGTTAACTTACCTTACTTCCACACTTTTTAGAAATTGGTCGATCTCTATCATATGCACCATCAAATATTTGAACATTATCATAACTGAAATTAAAAGAAAACATCAGATTTCGTCGTTTTCCATATATAGATTAAGGGCGTGAATTTAAAGTGAATGTAAGCAGAATATGCAAATGTTGATTTTTTATTTAAACACAATTCAACATGAATTGGTATTAAAGAAAGTAGTTTTTCGTCGTGTAATTAATAGCTTGTACAAATACATTCTGTATTTCCTGACAATATGCATAACTAACAAGTCCGGGAATTGTAAATGGTCACACTAATATGCATATATTGTTTATATAACACTACTGAGGTATCACATTTCTAAAATACTGGATACTCTAAAGTAACGACGATTTTTCAGTAATCATCTATCAAGAATTGTACTATAAACTAAAGATCATTTTTTTCTGTGATTTTAAGGTTTTCATTTCATCACGCTGACTGGGACTTGTGTTTTCATTTGTTAATTTTCCAAGAATATAATTTTCACGTAATTAATGTTCCACTCAAAAGTTTTCCTTGGAGAATACAAGTACGTATCCAGCAAACTGGTACTTACTCGCATTCACTCTCATCTTCGATTTCAAATGACACGAAATAAAATCTGATATGTTTCCCTTTCTTCACTGTTCTGATTCTCCATTCACATTCCATTTTATTGTCGTAGTTTTGATCGCCATATTTAGCATGAGAATATAAATACTGAAGACTTTCAGTTGCAATTAATGTTCCACCACAAACTGAAAAAATAGTATTTAATACTTGTAGTTCTTTTACCCAATTTATTTAATTTTGTATTACCCTTACCTGATGTGTATTGGATTGATCACTATATAAACATACTGTCTGTAAGGATTCTAAATTCGTACATATCAACAATAATAGTATACGTTGTTTTCAATTTACATTAATATGTAGTACTTGCAAACAGTCCGTGTAGTTATATGTATGCCGAAAATGTGTATTAAAAACTATACTTTTTAAAAAGTTGCTCCGTATTTTAACTAAATTTGAAAACCTAAACGATGTAAGCCATCGCTATATCTCCAAAGTACCTACATATTTCCATGTAGCCGATTTTGGTTTTTGTATAACAATGTAAAATGTTTTGTTGGTTACTTTCAGCAATATTTCAGGTTTGTATTGGAGAGAAAACTGAAGTAACAGGCGAAAGCAATGGACCCTCCACAGAAAAAACTTCAATCCTTGTCATGTATAGTTGGAGTGGAAAACCTTTACTCAAGCTATCTCAAAACCTCAGTGCTCAAACGCCAGATATCAACTGGAGATGGCCAAACACTACGGTGCCTTGTAAAACCGAGAATTTTATGTGTAGCTTACGTATTGTAATATTCTACTGCTTTTTGTTTGTTGGTTTAAATGAGTTTTAAAGCTGATTTTGACAATTTTTTAGCTAACTTTAGCGACCTTTTTTTTGGGAGAGGAAGCCGGAGTACCAAGTGAAAACCCCTAACATTTGGCACAAAACTGTCAATCCTGTCTAAGTCTTGAGTCAAGCAAACATTGACAGTAGTAGGACTTGAGCTCGCAACCTCAGTTGATAGAAGAATAATCGATACAAGATTACACAGTATCCCAACCAATCGCCATTGTGGCCTGCTTTTAGTGTTTTGTAGAAGAATTTGAATTTTCCTTTTGTCCTTTTCAGCATTTTTTATTTAAACTATAATAATCCACAAAACGATACATAAATACAAGAAGCAGTGCTCCAGAGAATAATGTATTCATGAATACATTACCTGATGAATACTGAGCAAGAAATCCTTTTCTTTGAACCGAAGCATCTGAATAGAACAACATAAACATGGTATCACCACTGGATATGATTGGTCTTGGTGTTTTACTTCCACAAAAGCGTCCCAAACTCCTGGCACTGCTACTATCTCCATCGAATATCTCGATGTGGTCGTAATTACACTCAGGATGTGGTTCTATTTCGAACTCAACAAAGGCTAGCTTGATACGGTGACCTTGTGTTGTTCTAAAATACCAAACACAATCCTTTCTGCTTTGATAAAAATCTGGCCAGTTTGGACTGCTGATTTCACCTGCTGGATCATTGATCCTGTGTTGACATCCACCTGATAATAAATATACACTAAATGAACAGAATACGAACCAATAATCTAAATGTAATTAATTTGAGAAACAACTTTTATATGACGTCTTTTATCCGTCAAATAATGTAATACTCGATAACTTCACCGTAAGGCAGTAATGTATACAAGTATTGAATCAATATTACTGTCATGAGTGGCCCGAGTACCAGGCTCAACATGCTATAAATAACGGAATATTACGTTTGCATCCCGTAAATAACAGTACATTTATACTCAATCTAATTGAAAAGAAACAATGACCTCACATGACCATCACATACACGCATTTTGGACGAAATGTAATTTGCTTTGCCTTTTATATAAGTTACATTTTGGATTTCAAGAATTGAATACGACGACGCTATCAAATAGAAACTTTAGTTACGACAAACAGATTGTGAATTTTACTCAATAAGTAGAATTGGTGACTGATATATTTGTTTTTCAAATTAAACATGGCTATGGTGTTGAAATTGACAATAGAAAACTATGGTGAAAAATATAGCCTACATAATCTACAACGAACAATCTTACACACTCAACTGAGAATTATAATCTACTGACAAACGATAGATAGTATACTATTCATGTATCATTCATACAAATTGATCATGTTGAAAGAGGAGCAGCTTTTTTAAACTCTAAAAATGTATTTTTCTTGACTGGACACAACTTTTGCCCTTTGATAAACATTACATAAATCGAACAATACCTTCTTTGCAGTCATGTTGATTTTCATGAAGTGTGTATCCATTATGACATGCACATTCATAACTGCCAACAGTATTTTTACAAATATGTTGGCATCCACCTCGATTAATAGCACACTCGTCTTTGTCTGAAAGAAGTTACATGTAGAATGTAATAAGAAGAAAAACATCATTTTGAATATAAATCATATTCATAAGAGTCTGATCGTATCATACAATGCTTTGATATCAAAATCTAGTCTGAGAATAAAATGCAATACTTCATTTTTCATGACAGGTGTTTCAATACTACGTCTGAATAAATATGGACGGCTTTTATTAAAACGAGAACAACATACATGACCAAAACATCGAGGCATTTTGATGTTATTACCAAAAACAAATATGGCGTAACTGACCTGTAGAGAAAAGAGCTTTAAATCCAGTTTTTTGTACCGAATTGTCGGAGTTAAATTCTATCCTTAAAGTATTATCATCGGATGTAATGGGTACCGGAAGAAGTGATCCACAGAATATACCATGGACTGTTGCCTCTGCGCCAACTCCACTGCTTACGCGTACAGAGTCATATTCACATTCTTGCTAAAAGAAACAAAATGTACGTTGTAAACGAGTTTTTATTTGTTTCTTAAATTACCTTACAAACACAAAAATGAATACATTTGAATAGCAAATACACCTCACAGATGATTAAAGTAACGTATTTAAAATGATTTTGTGAATTAGTTATATCTTTTTATACGAAGTTTTTTCTTTTTGCTATCATTAATTGATGTTTTTGGATAGAGATATTACTGAAAAATACTTACGTTGTTTCCTTCCATGTCAAAGTGTGTAAAGTTAAGGGTTATGCGATATTGGTCTGGCGCTACAATTTGCCATACGCAGTTTTTGTTTGGAGGATAAAGATCGGGGAATGATGGACTCTGGATCGTTCCATTGGCTAAATCTATATATCCACCGCAAGCATCTGCAAGAATAAAAAACTAATTTGAAATACTTTAAATGTACAGCAAGAAGTGTGAATTAAGTAAAACGAAATTTCTCTTCTCTTTTCATGTCCACAAAAAATAGTCAAATTATGTATCATCAACATACCAGTTATCCACTAATGTTAAATATTATAATCAATCCTATTATAGACAGACATTGTTTTGCAAAATGCATGCACAAATTGTCATTTAGTAGTTGGAAAGAAAACACCCAAACAGCACATAATTAAGCAGTGAAATTTACCTTCACATTTCCTTCCATCGCTGTGTAATTCGTATCCTATTTTACATTCACACTTGTAGCTTCCAAGGGTGTTCACACAAATATGGCCACAACCATGTTCATCTGTGGCGCACTCATCATACTCTGCGAAATATCAAACATGTATAGAACCGTTGTTTTTTAAAAGTACAATTTGTTATAAAAATGTTTAAGCTAATACAAAAAACCAACCTTTGTTTTGGATGTCTGATCATCTTATCTTTGCTCACGTTGTTGTTCATACACCTATTTTCTAGTATGCATATTTGCAACTCATTGTGCTAGATTGTGCTTTTTTCTTATTTTGTTTATTTGATGTGTGTTGTTTTTTTCTTTTTGGTTTATTTTCGGATTCGTGTTGTTTGGTCCCTGTTCACCCGAACTGCCGTTTTGCCTCTTCACTTACATTTTTTCGCCATTTTACAAATTCCGTTTAACATATTAGAGCTTAAAATAAAGCACATTATCAGACTTACTGAAATTATGTAGACTGAAATTTAATTAAAAATACGGCATTGTACAAAAAAACTTTACAAATGTTATAAACCTTGCACAGATAATTCAGATTAACAATTAATGACCATAATTGCACTAATTACAAAATAGACCATTGTATCATTATTTACTCTATCAAAGCATAAATACATACGATATTAGTTCCACTACGAAGGTTCTAATTGTCTTTGCATTGTATCCTTTTATGTTAGGTTACTGATGTGCAGAATTACACGCATCTTTTAAACTAATTTTTAGTGCAAGACTTTTTTAGCAAATTATACTGCAGTAGTACATAGTCAGGATTACAACGCAACTTTGTATTATTTCGAATTATATATATATCTTCCATGGCAAAAATGGCAAAAAATATATAGAAGATATTTCATAAAAAAATCAAAGCTGAATTCAACATCAATAACAGTTTCCTGACTTTAACAAGTACATATGTTGTAAATTTCATTATAGAACAACAACATATGGATCAAATATACAGAAGCAAAAGTTTATGATGACTATAATTCAGTTATTTACTTTGAATATAAATTAAGTTATTACATTTACATACACATAAACATTCGCTTAAAATGTATGATTGTGCAACGTCAGTTATAATTACATGTATGTAATCGCTATTTATAAATGAATCGTGCAAAGCATAATGTATACTATACCTTCTTATAGGGCTTAAATATTATATTGCGACTCTTTGTTTGAATGAGGTTAAACGGAGCATGTAGCAATTTTCTGCTATATTACAAGTTACAGTTTCTTTAATGAGGAAGCTATACAATAAAAACCCACAACATTAGACATATGCTAGGCTAGACATAGGCTTGGCCCGAACTCCAGCCTCACTATTGACACACCTGTGATCAATACTAGATGACTAATCACTTTAACGGTTTTGCCACACAAACCCCGCTATCTTTTAAGTGTTATTCTCCGCCTATTTATGGTAAGAATTATGTCAATACAGAATTTACAGAGCTTATCTACCCCCCATAACTTTTTTTGTGTTCATTCTCTATAAGTACTGTTTGTCCTTGTTTCTAGTTTTTGTATAGTGTGTGGCTATGTATACTGATCGGCGATTTTTTTCCGTCTTATGATTTTCACTCAAATAACGTTTAACATCATATTTAAATTTTGAAGCAAACCAATAAAGACAACTTCTCATATGTTCTAGATAGTTTGCACTCAATAATAGCTAGGTTTGTTTTTATCAATGTTCCGAATTAACAATTCAAAAATAATATAAAAGCATTTTATTTTAAAAGACACAGTTAAAATTTTATAAAGAAAAAATAGCTTTTTCAATCAATTACAATTGAACATGCTTATTACATTAATGTGCCGAAAAAATCCCATTACCCTGACATGCGTACATAATATCGGTTAAAATGTCAAAATCTTAATTAAGAAGGTATGAATATGTTATTAAAGTTATAATTTGTTCGAAACTTGTATTTTTTAAATTTCTGAAATGATGCAACTACTTACAAAATGGCAGCAACAATAATGTTAATGAAAAAGATGTTAGTAACTACAATGTTGATCATGAACTGTATTCAGAAATACCTACAGTTAAATACAAATACCATGCATTAATTAGAAGAAAATTATCTATCATTTCTTATCCCTCTTCTTAAATTTAACATACATGAACATTAAAGTGTCGTTGTTGTGATGTACTCATAGACGTTTTAAGAGCAGCACAAATTTGGTTAAAAAACTCATTAACGCCACAATGGTTTTTTGTCCCCATTTTACTCAGTTCAGATTTATTTGATTGTTAGTTTCTTAAATGTACATGCGATCTGTTTCTAAACATTTTTTTTAATAACATTCTACGCGACTTTCATCAATTGTTTAAGCTTAAAAACCAGCCATCTGTAGTTTATGCTATGTAACATAGGAAAATGACACTTTTATCAGTTTTTTTGTAAAATAAGGAACTCGCGATATGCCCTGTAATTGTAAACGTACACTTATGGATTTTTCACAAATGTACGACGTTATCATTTCTATTTTAAAAAGCAAACAAGTATACCTTCCTAGACAGAACAAACAAACAGAGATTGTATAAATGTAATTCTGTGTAATTTTCAAAGATATTATATTATTATTATAAACCATTGTACCCAAGTCCTTGTTTTATCATATGTGGCATGTTCTATTTTGTTCTGAAAATAACACACTTACACTACACAGTATATATGTAAATGTCAAATTCAAATTACCTTTCACAAATGTTGCCGCGAATCCAGCTTTCTGGACCGAACCATCGGAAACGAATTTCACATACAACTTGTTTCCGCTCGATTTTATATCTTCTGGAATTTTGTATCCACAGTATCGCCCAATTTCCGGTGAAGTTTCCTCGTGCCCATCCCGTATCTCTAGGTAGTCATATACACATTTGTCGTGTGTCTCAATCTGGTATGATTAGATTATATAAATAGATTAGATGTCAGCAGGAATGTGCTTTGCAATATAAAATACATCAAAATTTTTTTTTAAAAAGCATTCTTAAAAGGCATATGAATAGCTCATACGCAGAAGGTTCATCTAAACTAATACACAGTTCTTTCTGTGATTCAAATCGACTAACTTACAAGGTTACAAGGTTTATTTAAAGCTGAGACAAATAAAACTCACTTCAAATGATTGGAACTTGAGGGCAACAGAAAATCCTTCTTCAGTGGTAATTTTCCACACACATTCTTTATTAGGCTTATAATCGTCTGGATAATTAGGACTAGTTACTGTCCCCCTATCTTTCAATATCTCTCCTCCACATATGGCTAAAGAATAAAATCAAGTACTAAAAAAGATAACGCTTTGCATTTGTTATCATACCATGTGCTTCTAAAATATATTTCCACATTTCTCTAAATATTTAATATTTTCAATATTTATTTAATATTTTCAATATTTATTTAATATTTTCAATATTTAAACTTTACAATAAGTAGTTTCTACAATGGTAATAATACGAACATATCCTAAAAGTCGTGCTCCGGGTATAATGCACATATTGTTACAGAGATATTAGGTCCAATGTTTTCCCTTAAGGACACATCGAGGACATTTATAGTCGTAATACCACAATTTAATTTCAATATGTATTTGTTGTATGTGAATAAATTAGCCAAATCCCTTACAAAAATTGGTCAAAGGCATATTAAATGTTCAAATTAGCCCAATAGTACGATGATCATTGGCGGTGTTATAATTAGTAGAAGATGCCACAAGACACTCAAACACAGTAAGACACATTCCTTAATGATTACCAGATTATTTAGTAATCTTTACATAATGATGTATTTTTCACTTCGAGAAAATTATACTACCAGGTATCTGCACTGATCTCCGTATAATGAGTTGGTAAACAAAATAAGAGTTTTAACTTCTGAATGCTTACCAACATCACTTTTATAACGAAAAAAAAACAAGTTCATAATATTAAACTACCATTTCTAATGTAAGCTTCAAAAACAAATCCAAAAAAAGCTCTTTTTCTGCCAATAGTCCATTGTTAACACCGATAGATAATATCACTGAATCTATTCAAAAGTTTAAGTGGTGCATTACACAAAATGTTTAAACTTTCTAAAACATACTTAAACATTTTAAATTAGAACTTTCGTTTGAAGTATACGATTCTACCAATTGAATTTGTTTGGTTCAGATTGTAAGATGGTTATTCGAGCTAAATAAGTGGGCTTTTTCAAGCAGGTACATTTAGACCAAAGATTTACTTATCTAAGTAAACGAACTTTTAGAAAAAAATATTTTAAAGATAAATTCATCTAATAAATGTGTACTTTGTTTTTCCGACAAATTAGTTTGAATCGTTTATTTGCAACATGTACAAAATGTAATAGTTTACTGATATCAAATTATCTTCTTTCACAATTAGTAAAATTCCATCCTGCAAATAAAATTCCCTTTAAATAAATTACACCAACTAGAACCAGACGTGATAATCAACAAAGGCTTTATCAGAATAACAATTATATTAAAAAAATTATAACTCGATAACCACCAAGAATCATCCATTGAAAATTATTATCTTTACCTTCATACTGTATACTAAATCCATTTCCTTCTCCTTTACTTGATCTAAACTCTAACCATAGACGACTATCGGTAGAAACAAGGGTCGATGGAAGAGATGATCCACAAAATCGTCCTTAGAATGACAAAACATTTAAAACGTTAAAGCACAGAAAATCTATTGCATTATAATTATGTTCAGTGCTAAATGAAGTTCACTTTACGAGTACAATATACGTAGGGTATAATGCAAAGAAATTTGCAAAAAATTTTAAAAGCTGCAATCACGGCGACTTATTTTAACAGAAATAAACTCAACCTTATATTATAAAATGTTTTGCTTTTAACTAGAATGTTCGAGTTTATTAGTCAACACAACTTAACTTCATATGTGTTCAGCAACACAAAATTTACCTAAAAGTTCTGACTTGACAAAGTACCCATCTCTGACTTCTAAATAGTCTGTTTCACAACCTTGGGTCTCTGGCAGATCTAATGCAGTTATATTTAAAATAATTTTCTCTCCATGTGTAGCAGATATGCGCCATTGACATATATCTCCCTGGCGTGGTTTGTGAGAAAAGTTGTGCAGTGATTCTTGAAGAGTTTTTCCACATTCTGTTATAATAGTATTTCGAAATAAGGTCAATGCGACTTGTAATACAAAGAGTCCTAACGGGTTCACGTGTATATAAAAATCTCCATTCTATTGTCAAAGCTAATTTTTCTGAATCGATCAATCAGAAGATAAAGTAAGCAAGTCCACGTAACACTTTTAATATTTACATAAAAGTATACAATATCTGCTGTACTGAATTTAAAGATTTTTTTCAAGAGCATTTAATTAAGGTGGCATAAAAAGTGATAATATTCATATTTATTCTATGTTCTCTGTTTAGAATTTAGTCTGAGATACATAAAAACGAAATTTCGTTTGAATCCAAATTATATGTAAACTGTTACTGTAAGTTAAAGCAAATTTTAATTGAACACATAACGAAACAAAACACTTCCTCATTACCAGGTGTGCTCTGCGTTGTCAAGTTACTGCTGAAGTAATAAAGGAAGTGCAAAGTGCAACCAATGTTTTATGTTCACTGTCTGGCTCGAGGATTAGTTTAACATTATTAAATGTAGTATCGAGTAATAAACATACTTTAAACAGTGTTGTATAATATGTCATCAAAACTTCAAGTATAAAAATTTAATACCAGACTATTATTAACTGTTAATTTTTTTTATTATTATCACATTTATACCCCAAGGGGTTGATGGCAATACGTAATACGTTAATTGTACGTATTGTAACAATCTCCTAACCCATTTATGTTGTATTTAAGTGTAGAAGCAAACAGGTAATACTCTAACAACATGGATATAACAATGCAGTCTTAATTAATAAAATTTCTATAACTTCGGATAAAAAATATAACAATTACCAATGTGACGATCAGTTTTTTTAACAATGGAGAAATATTATGGTCCGAACTAATAAAAAGGTTTAAAATTGTTAGGGATCAAATAAACAAATTACCAATCTGCTAAGATTTTGAACATTAAAAAAGTATCTTTTCAAGATATGTTTGTTTATAACACTACAGCCTACATGTTTCTTATAAAGACTATATATATATCAAATATTTTCGATACCGATATCAAACCATCGCTTTGCTTCCAAATTCTATGGCGTAATAAAACGGTTTTATTAAGGTAGGAAAGCTATTTTAAAGAATAGTTCATACAGAATAAATAATCGATATTTAGATGTAAAGTTTCAGCATCAACACAAACAAAACAAATAACAATTATAGAACAAACATACTTGGACAGCTGTAAAGAGCATTGGCTTGTGCAATATCTCCAGGGCTTAATTTCACTCTTTGTCCTATTTCAGGCCTGATAATCATTTCTGGTTTCTTTCGAGGTAAGATTGTGTCAACGTACGTCGCACGTGCAAATGTATTTCTAGCATAGTGCATTATACTACCATAGTCGTATTCTTGACCCAGTGAATTCACTTCACTTTCGGGTTGTTTATCAAAGTTATACTCTTGTCCTGGAAACGAAATGTGCTTAAGATTACTTAGATATTCAAATAAAAAAATACAATTCAGAATATTAATCGCCGCATAAGACAGGCACTCATGGTTGAGGTCGGTACATTATGAATACGAAGGACGAGATCGGTACATTTAGCGTTGCAAAGGCTCGTATTGTGCTTTGTTGAATAGGATGGCCTACTTATCTTAGGTGTGAATTATAACGGAAATGATGTTTTTGTAGTATCTACAATCCATACTATTTTGCAAACGCTAGTAACAAGTTGGCTTTATCTTGCAAGAAGTGTGGTACTCTCTATACAAGAGAGCACGATACCAACTATGCTGTGTGGGTCAAGCTTTCCTTAATATAACCGAAACACCCAGAACGAGATTGGTATCCCTACCAGCCACCTAGAGGCCTCGCAGAAAAGCTCTGTGGATCGACCACTGGGAATCATCCCAGTACCCAGTGTTATTCTGAAATTACAAATTTACTAAACTTGATTAATTTAACTACATTTAGTTAACAGGGTACCACTTTGGACGCATACAAGGCTGACTAACCCATGTGGTTAGGTCGAATGCACTCCCTTCTACCTAACGTAAATTATGTTTACCTCATACAGAATCGAAGCAGTCGAAATAGATATATATTCTCGTAAACTGTAACGCTGCCAAGTAGTACTACAAAGGCAGGTACTGAATCATACAGAGATTCAATTTACTTAAATGAAACTGCACTGCACGTTTAAAGACACTTAATTGACGTAGATACTAAAAGATCTTTGATGGCGATTTTTACACTTACTGTTTAGAATACTAACATTATCTCTGTCTTTGAGTCAATTTGATAGGCATTCAGTGTAAACTACAGACACATGATTGTATATTTTTTGTCAAAACAAATCTGCAAAGTATGCTGTAATAACATTTTGAAGTTCAGTAACCTCTTTATTTAGACAAACAAACCAAAGATTGTTGAAGGAATTTTACATAAACATAATTTACATCAGGAATTAAAATCATACTGGAACTATTTCAAAAATCATGAACAACATTGATGATAATCATTTAGTGCAGAATGCATGTTTTGACAGATTACACTTGTCAATGCCGATCAACGCAATTGCATGTAACGACTTCACAGATGACGCCGATCTTTATCGCATGACTGTATTTTCATGTGAAGTCTGTAAAATGCATACTTTACTAGAACCTATTTGTTGTTTTTTTACATGCAACCTTTTAGGTAGAAGTCGTTTCGTCTATACTAAATGCCAACCCCTTGGAAAAATTTGTTTGCCAGCATTTTTTCATTATGCTATATTTTACCTTTTTATTACGAAAATTCAGTAGAAAAAATGTAGATACGATTACCTGTCCATGTTTTACAATATATCTCTGTTGTTAAGTTATTACAAATCGTCCTTGGCTTTTGCTACGAGAATTTCACATAATAAGTCAGTCATTTTTGTTTCTAAAGGGACCTTACGATGTTTACAAATGTTCGTCTGCTTTCGTGACGTTCAATGGTATTCGGACAAACCGCGAGACTTTTCCCGCCTAACTTGCAGACGACATCACCAGAAGGATCTCGAGTAGACAACAATCGATTGTTCCTAAAGTACACTTCCGTTCTAATTAAGGTTAAATTTTAGAATGGAAATCGCCCGTTCAAAATTTAAAAACTGCCATATTTCAAAACGCTGAATATCTCGGGGAAATAATTATTGATTTAAAAAAGTTCCCTTCTTGATCTACGAAAGGAGCTTAAGCTGAACCATACGCCGTAAGCAGTTTTCATTTTTCACGCAAAAAACCGTCTACACAATACGTCAACACTTAGTATAGTATTGCCGATACCATTTTACTATTAGTCTGTTGTCTCTTTATTCAGCACTTTTAAAATCTACTGTTTATAAAGAATTATATATATTCTATCTAAATTAAGTAGAAGCCTACATTAAGCGTTCTGTAAAAATCTTGGTAATGTAAAGGTATTGATCACAACTTACCAGGCATTATATTTTTGGTGATAATTTGAACATGTTCGTCTCTATCGGGTCTTGTATGTTCATGCCAGAATCCGATGACGTGACCAAGTTCGTGGACAACTATTCCGAACTTATCACAGTTTTTACCAATAGAGATTGCCTGTTCACCATTTCCTCGCTTGCCGACAAAAGAACAACATCTAAAACGCAGATTTTATTTTGAAAATATTTTTGGAATAAGTTGGAATAATGCTTGTGAGATGCATCATAATTTATTTATTGATATAACAGTCTAAATTTAGTACCCAGGGTTTTCTTATATCCAAGATGTAGATGGATGGACTTAGTTACATGTGGTATAACTTTTTGGAGTTTAAGTAATAAAACTACTTCAAAAACATAACTATTTTGCCTTGAATAGCCATAAAAGAGCCTGGTTAGACGAAATACCTGTTTTTACGTAATAAATTTTACATGTGTTAATTTGATGACGTTTGTTTTTGTTACACATTAAAGAAATAGATGGGAAGTTAAAGCCACTATTGGTAACGGATCGGTTCTCGCTGGCAAGTAATTCTCGCCACCTGATCTTTTGACAGTTTTTGTGAAAAACTGTCATTTTAAAAGTGATAAACGTAACTTGTTGTGGATGGAAGATAGTGAAATCTATCAAATGAAGCCTTGTAATCGATTTTAATGGCAATATATCGCCACAGTCATCAAAATGGCGAGATATCCTTCTTTTGTTTTGATTCCGAGAACTACTGTCTTCCGAGTAGACATACTAAGTTATTGGACACATAAGTGGGAATAGAGTTGATTATATATTAATTATTTTTCCTTTAGACCTAACAATATAAAAAGTCTCTAAAGCTATACTTACCCACACGGTTTTTCTGTAAAAATGATGTAATTTGCATGTTCTGGTTGTTTTTCGATAAACGATAAACATGTATAATTTTCCCAATGTCTCATGGCAAGTTTAAATAATGCTTTGTGTTGTCCACTAAAATTTGACTCAATGACATATGGAATGATCCCGAAGTCCCATAATCTCTCTGGCCTAGCAGTTGCTGCTCGGCGTATCCTTGAGGTATAGCTACTCTCTGCCGATCTTCGTACCCGTGTTGCTGCATCAGATGCAGTAGAATCAGTTATATTTTCGTTATTGTCAAGAGTTTGTTTGTGTGAATGGTTATTCTTTCGTCTTTCTTTTCGCTGTTTTCGTTTTTTTCTTTGTTGATGTTTCTTAATAGATTTTCTGCACAGTGCATTGCTATAAAAAAGAAAGAATTAGTCTGTTAACTATAGATACCCTAAAAAACAATACATATTTGCAGCTTTTCAAACGACCACCTAAAATGTGCCTTTAGACATTAAACTTTCTTAAACCGGATACAAATGACTGAATATAGCAAAAATAAGGTCAATCTTTTTAGAACATACGAACACTGTTCTTTCTCAAAAGTACTTGCATCACCGAAATTTGCATTATATAAAATAAAATTGCATAAAATATATTAAGAAAAATAACTAGCAACACTGGGGGAAACTTTAAATATTGAAAACAAGTTCAATATTATGGTTAACTAGTATTCATATACCCAACTAACCCACATTTTGCGTGTCGGTCAGTTACATGCATAGATGTGTGTGTGTCAGTCCCTCCCACCACCAACTGGAGATATAAAGATAAGTTAAGGCTTCTTTCAGATGGGAATGATAAACGATAAATCCGAGGTCTCGTGTCATGTTAATCCCATTCTTCCCAACCCTAAAAAATAGCGAGCATCAATCTTTTTAAGAGTGGTATGAAAATGTACGGCTGGTCTTTTCCATTGTGTTCGCTTGTTCGTTTAGCAATAATCATTTACTGTTCTTACCTTTATCATTTAGGGATAGGTCCTACATGATTTTATTGTCTTTTTCAGATTGTACCTGTTCTAAATGTAACTGCAATATTGCTCATTGGCCGTTACATATGGTGACGTATTTGTTTTTCCTGACTGCTTATGCTCAGTTACTAATAATTCGTTGAATTGATACTACATATTTTTCCGTTGATTCCGGAATTTGGGTTGGTATGTCAGTGTAACGAAAAGATAAATGCTACAACACTATGACTCGAGTGCGATGTCTAAAATATTCATGTAATGATAGCTATAAAACGGATTTGATCAAAGAAATCTGTATCATGCCTGCTAGAGTGTTGTATATGATGGCCTGAAATGTTCAATTATAACAACAGAATTGCAATAGCTACAAAATATATTCAGTCAGCATTTCCCATTAGTCAATACAGTTGATGTATACTTGGTGGTTATCGATTTGATATTATCAAATAAAATAAATGAAACAGTTTTCTAAAGTCAAATAAAAAAAACAAAAATTATATTTCAGTTCTAATACTTCGTTATCATACAAACAGAAAGTCAAAATTTATTCGCTGATTGAGTTACTCCACTTTACGCCAATAGCTTAATCACATCAGTTGAAAAAAAATGAAGGTTTGAATTATTGGATCGTGAAAAGCATTGATTTGAAACAATAATATGAAGAAATACAAAGATAATTACAGAGATACAGAATAGCAGGGTTGGTCGAAGAATTAAAACGTTTTCCTTAAAGGTTATATACGACAGCTTATTTTAAACATAAAAAGATGGCGCGGAAACTGTATTCAAAAGACTAAAATATATATATATATATATATATATATATATATATATATATATATATATATATATATATATATATATATATATATATATAGAAAATTGCTTGTATACGTATATTTAAATGAAAAACAGGATTCCCATATAGAACTGATCTTATTAGCTTTTACCAATGCTTGTGAAATCTTGTAAGAACCATTTAAGTCTATTTAATGTTGTGCATTTGTTTTATATTAATGTAATTGTATTGCATCTGTCTGACCATCTTTACGATGTGCAAATTACATTCTACGAAGCTAATACAGTTGGATGTATTTATTTAAAAGATTTGTTGACTTCATTTCGTTAAAGTTTCCTTTTTGTTTTTATTGGTAATGCGCATAATACATAACAATTTTACAAGTAAAATTATTTTCAATGGATCATTTAGTCAGTATATAGCTATGTAATCCACCGAGTTGTTCATTAACAAAGATATTTCTTCATTTAGTGGGTACTATTGCATTACACTGAATCATTCACTCAGATCTCAAGTAAATCGCTTGATTCTATCCTATACGTGGTTTCACAGTACAAGTGACATAGCTACCATTACAAGTGAGTCGATGATATCACAAACAAACGTCCGTCTTGTTTAGATACCTTCAACTACATCTATCCACTGATTACATGCCTTTTACACTTCTTGTCTTCATGTATTTATCAACGGAATACAATAATTTACAATGTTATTCTCCAACAACATCTATTGATGCACTGACAAAAAGGTCAGATAAATTAATGCCAGCAACATCGGCGATATACTTATGATTTTAATTACAAATATTGTAGAATTGACGTCATTTAAATCAGATGCAGTCCTTTGGGTATATATTAACTTCTCAGTGCTTTAAATCCCAACGCTAAACATCTTATCCGATTCTTATTTATGTGTGTTTTGACGCAGTTTTAACAATCTGCAGTTCTACGGTTTATGCAATTAAAACATCAACTATCAAGATGACTTGCACCTTGCATGCGCATTAAGAATGTTTATGTCTACGCTACCATTGGATACTTGTGTTCGTTTCTATTGTATTTTGTTAGCGGTGATTTTCGCCAATAGTTTTATGGAGTCGTTATTGTTCGTGCAACTGCAACATGCAAATTAATGTAGCTAAACGGTAGCCCTTTTATTTTGAGAATTGCTAGACAATATTTTACATCTCTGTAAATGAAGACAAGAATAGCATAACGGGTCAGAGATGAACTTTCTTTGTTTGTTCGCTTCGTACTGCTTTAACAACTTAATTATAAGTCTGGCATAGAAAAGGTTCTTCTAAACATGTACCGGATTATTGCTTTATAAGCCACTACAACAATACATGAACGACACTATTTTTAGAGCAATTAACTTTATATGACCAGAACTATTTTGGCGGAAACGTGGTTCTTTTAGTATAGATAAATTAAATAAAAAAATGACTGACTTTTGATTAGCTTGAAATAATTTTTAACTAGAGAATGGAAGTAAAGAAATCAGTCATGGAGACACGCGCACTTTGACGTTATATATTACTCCGCGAACACTTGCAGTTTACATATATGTGTTGTTCTTGTTTAAAAAATGTAAATTACATAAATTAAGCTGTTGTTCGAATTTATTTATAAATATTAAAACAAATATTTTCTCCATCGAAGGGTAAAATTTCCTCTGTGCAAATATAATATAATTCGCGACGCAGATTATACAATGCGCATAACGAAAATTTTGCTATCCTCGAGTAGTAATTAGCTATTGTATACATGTAAATGTTTGTTTGGCAACAGTCGATATGGACATTAATCAACATGGCCGGTACCTTGCTGCTCAACATGACCGGTAGATGGTTGTATAAAATGACCAGTTAATTGTTGAAACACAGGTAAACATACCAAAAATATCCTAAACTAAAGACATGCAGTACACAAATATTTGTTTATTCATGATATAAACAAATGTTTTGGCGATGGAGACATGCACTCTCTTACTCTTTAACTATTATAAATAGCTGAGCTATCAGTTACATGTTATTTTGTTTTGAATTGCTTTATTTTCTTTAATTTTGGCATCTAAAAAAGACAACAGTAATTACATCATTCACTAGCCCTTTAGCGTTCAGGTAGACCCAGTTACTTATTTTGTTCCAAATAGGTTCTACACGACCATTTGTTCCCTATTTACTATCATTAAGGTAACCGCATGAAAGATTTAATATTGACACTAGAGAACAAGGGAGACGTGTTTTAAGTACATGTTTGATCTGAAAGAACTTTAACTTTCCCGATCAGCTTATAAATAAATGGTAAAGAATGACTGTATTTGTAAAAACCCACATCATATGCATCAAAATCGGTAGGAAAAATAAATAGTTTCCGGTTGTGCTGTATAAAATGTCCAAAGGGTGCGAGTTTCAAAGGCCCATAGATATCCTTGATTGCATTGTAAAGAGACAGTCAATCTCTCTCTTCTTGACAGATAAAATACCTATTTACTAATGGCGTGAATACGGTCTGTTATAAGACTCAATTTGTGTCCCTATATTATACAAGCTTTTTTTTTCCCAAAAGAACAGTCTATGAATACACCTGATTGCTAATTTACAATTTTCCTAAATTATATACGTAAACAACAATAAATGATCGTTCAAGCACTACTCACCGTAAACACTTATTTCTTCGTCTTCTCTTTCTTAATCTTTTATTAACTCTATTTCGTTTTATACTATTTTTCTTATGTATGAACGTACTTTCATCGTTTGTATTGTCTAAACTAGTTACTTGATTATTAGACTCTGAAATTTCTACTCTTCCATCTTCAATCTGAAGTTCGTGAATGTCATCGTCTTTCTTTCCCCCTTCTATATATCGATATTTAGAAATTTCTATGTCACGGTCTGTCAGGGCGATGTCACCACTAAATGCAGCTGAAAGTAAAGATTTTCGTTTTATTTAATGCAGTAACTTAGTGATAAAATATAAACTGTCTTATATAGACATACATGTATTGTTCATATGTATGTGTTTTATCTTATGGCTACAAACGTCTCCACTATATTGCTCTGTATTATAACGGAATTTGTTCGTTGAGCGACTTTATGCTCCACAATTACTACAGTGCTTTTGACATTTCAACTTTATGTATCGCAAGAGCGTGCAATAGCCGTGGTGTGTCGTGAATGACATAAAATATCAAGCTATTAAGTGTGAAAATCATACAAAAAAACAAAAAAAACCCACGAAAGGCAGTTTGAATTGATGTAAGCGGTATGCGGTAATTACCTAAATCACTCGGTTCCATCAATACTAGACGGTAACTACCTAAATCACTCAGCCTCACCAATACTAGACGGTAACTACCTAAATCACTCAGCCTTACCAATACTAAACGGTAACTACCTAAATCACTCAGCCTCACCAATACTAGACGGTAACTACCTAAATCACTCAGACTCACCAATACTAGACGGTAACTACCTAAATTACTCAGCCTCATCAATACCAGACGGTAACTACCTAAATCACTCAGCCTCATCAATACTAAACGGTAACTACCTAAATCGCTAGGTTTCATCAATACTAAACGGTAACTACCTAAATCACTAGGTTTCATCAATACTAGACGGTAACTACTTATATCACTCGGCCTCAACAATACTAGACGGTAACTACCTAAATCACTCGGTTCTCAAATCGTAGCAGTGATTGAATACTGCTAAAACCATAAATAAAGAAGGTTTACCGTCAGGTCTGGACATATATCACGCTACAACCCGCTTCAGCCCCTGTTGAGTGCTATATTAAACGCAACGCAGCAGTCATTATTATAAGACCAAAGGAAAAGCGTTTAAAATGTAGGTATGATAAATAGATATAAACTGCAGTTTTAATTATCTTGACCAGATGAAAAATTAATTTGCTGTCAGACTGTGCCAGTAGCTCGAGATATGAACGAATTACTTGGATTGCACGAAACTTATACATTTCTCCTGTAAATGTTTTTCTATCAAGTAGATAATATGATTACAGAACAACTGTTGTAATAATTGACATCTTTATCAGACTTTCATTGATGCAATATGAAAATAACTGTCTGCAAGACAGAATCTGATTGGATTCGCAGACCGGAACACCCACCTTGCGTTATTAATATCTCATCGAATTATATCCTGGTATAATGGCGCTTCGATGAGAATACCGAAAATTTTAAATCAAACAAAAGACAAATAATATAAAACAACAACAAAGAAGCAAGGATATATCAATAGTTTCTTAAATCATATATTATTTTATAATTATTTATTACTCCGGTGGCTTTTATGATCATCACAACTAAAGCGATAAATGTCACAAAACTTGTTGTCGAGACAAAATGAAAGCAAGGAAATCTCAATACTTTTTATGAAATTATATTTTTCAATCATCATATTTTATAATTATTCATTATTCAGGTGATTTTATTATCAACACAACTAGAAAGATAAATATAACAAAACTTGTTTTAGAGACAAATCACATGAAACGTCTGGATCAAGAATAATGCCATATTTCTTTTTACATTATGTCAGCGTTTAATGAAACTTGATTTGAATGGTGTCTCTCCGGGCTGCAGATTTTATTATTTGATCTGCTTTTATTCTGAATCGCATTTTAATTGTAAAGCTGCTGTGTGACATTGTCGTGGACATTGTATTTGAATGAAAAATTTTACTATAATTTATTTAGTAAAGCAGTTTTTATCTATATATAGATAAACAGTGTTTTATAAACATGTTTATATTTATATACCGATGTTGTATTGGAGAACTCCTATTGCCCCATCCAGTTGAATATGGGCCTCCGTGGTTAAGATAGTCTGTCATCTATTGATAATTTTAAACGTGTCCAAAAACGAGCTTGCGAATTCTATATTTACAATGGGCAGGAAGTGCTCAACTTCAACCCGACAAGGATTGTGCCCGTGAAGGTCAAAGGATTTCTTCGGGGTCTCCGGCATTCACTTTCAGTAAAACCTACACCCTATGATATAGCTGAAAATGGCTAAAAATGGAAATATACCATTAAAAAAAACAGTTAAATTTGTACACATGTTATTTTCATACTAATTTGTGTAGTTATCCGACATTACGAACAAGCCTCTGTTTGAAGGCACGTCTACAGTGTAATATTCGAGAAATAATCGTATAATAACGATGGAGATATACAGTAATATGTTTTACCCAATGTTTCCTGTTTACACGGAATATATACAACAGACACAGACACATATTTCAACGTCTAAATGTTATTAATATAGACAAAGAAAAATGACCGGTCCTGAAAGCTTTTAATTAAAGAGAGTATTCCAAAAGGGAAAATCAATTGAATGGATGTTGACAGAAACGGATAAACAGATTGTGACCGTAATATCATGACGGTTGTTGATATAAACAATGACTGGGTCTCATAACGAATACTATTAATGATTCGTTTTGTCGGTATAATCACAGCTCTGGTAGAATAATTGGTATAGCAGAACTTGGTGATGAGTTAATCTCATTTTCTCTTAGATAGATATTTCTGCTATATAAATTATCAGGTGTATTCAATGGTACTTAGGTGGGTTGATGGATGAAGGAAAGGTGTGCTCGAATGTTAACCAGTAAACATCTGTTAAGTGTAAATAAATGTGATGATTTACCTACTTGAACCGATTACAATTACGGGAATATAAAGCTTTAAAACGAATCTAATCTCATTGACTTTAGACATGTAAGACGTGTGCTATGAAAGCACTTAAACCATTGTTGTGGTCACTGTGCACATCAGTTAAACCTGTAAACTTTGAATCGTTGCGACCTCCATTTATTCAACAATCATAGAACATGATAGTATCTCTTACGTTCGGAATCGTGTGAAGGTCATGAATCTGTCCTTGATAAAGCAAAAAGTTTTTTAAATATACATGTATTATCAAAGTTATTGTCCGATAATATAATGTCAAAACTGGTGAAATACTAGTGTTTAGATCAACAGAAGTGGTATCTTAGCTTAACAACTCCGAAGATTTTTTTTTTTTGGGGGGGGGGGGGATCTTTAAAAAGAAAAAAAGCGAATTTGTGTTCAGATTGTCAGCGTACATTTTACATATAGTAAGAAAAAACACTTAAAACATGTTTTGCTTGACCAAAAGATATTTGGAATCATTCTGACATCGACATTGATAAAACGGTATTGTGGGTTGAGGAGGAATGTGTATTGCCGGAACTCTCCTTGTTTGGTAGACTTTCAACCTTTTAATTTTGCACTTTTAAATGTGTGTTAAAGAATGTTTAAAAATACTTTCATGAAAACAAAACATTATATAGGTGATTATCTCTAGTCGTGGGTATCGACTGTCCAATCTTCCGCGTGCCATAGAGACCTGTCATGTTCAAATGTATTCTTTTAAACGCATGTCAACTGGATACCCGTATCAAGATTTTGTCTCAACAGACGACAAGGGACAAAAAAATAATTAGTTAATTTGTCAATGTGTCAAAGGCATTTGTCAGAGTTGTATTTCATTTATTTTCAAAAAAAATATTTCTTAACGATATCTCGATTTGTTTTTGTATGTTATCGAATGTCATTCAAGTAGCGTCCTTTGTTTTGTAACTTAATCCTCCATCTCAAAACATTTCAGTAGATTATAGGAGTAGGTTTTCACATCTTCCTTATAGTAATGGCGTAGACCTTTCCAATTTAATCTGAAATTATCCGGCGAACATAGTATAATGCTTTCTTTCTGATAAATAAATAAATATATATTTAAGACAACCTATATTTATTAAAAACAGCATAGCACTTTTTCAAATTGCGTGTTCAAATTCATGGGTCAACGCTTTAACATCTGGATAGTAATTTAATTATGATAAGTTAATTATAGGCTCGTGTTTTGATGAAATAATTAAATGAGATAGCATCTATTGATATATATAGGGGAACTGACATTTCCCATTTGGGAAGTAAATGTTTCAAGGCATGACAGACTAACGAGAGATTGTGAATTTAAATACAATTTTAATATCTATCGCTTTTTGTCCAGTTTTGAAATGCAGTTAAATTTATAAGTAGCTTCACAAATAACAAAAGCCAGTTAACAGTTTCAAAAGAGTAGTATATTCTGATCGTATATTTGCAGCTGTAAACAACATTTCACACCTGCATGGCAAAAAGATTAGCTGTTAGTTTCTTTAAAAATCTTAAGCATTCAATATTAAAATATTTTGAAAACTGTTTTCTTTATATTTCATTGCCACATGTTTTGTTTTTAGCAAACAATAACAAAGTGACAAATGAACAACATTGAACTATACATCTTCTAAAGGATCGTAAAGTTCTGAAACCTGTTTCTTTTTATTATGTAATTTATTACCTTAATTTATTCCCCTGATATTTTTTTATAAGTAGTAGCTTCGAAGAGCCACTAGGGATATATATGGTTGTCAATTATTCTCTCGGTATTTCTCGCTAAAACATGAAAAAACCAGATAATATTCTTACAGTCCAGACAAGCAGAGAGACACAGCGACTTTAAACGTAATACTTGGACAAACTCATTATTAAACCATAGTAGATGAAATGTATTCATTATTATTATGACATTTAAAATCCCCCCGGTTAAAATGTTTAAAAGGGGAAAAGGGTTTGTCTTCATTACAATAGATTACAATATTGAAGGCAGTTAACAAAGGGAACTGGCGAAAAATGGGCGTGTTTTACCCGGAGTTTCATTGTGGGTACCTTAGTATTGATATCTCCATTTAAGATTAGAAAATTCAATACAATTCTGAAGGAGACCCCTTAATTAAGTCATGGATAAAATCAACACTACACAATGTAACGATCTTTGGTGTTTTCGAATTCTTTATGTAACGACATGTACAAGGTCGGAATAATTTTATTAAAAATTAAACTCTTTGTTGCTTAAAAAACATTTAATTTGAATTTTGCTAATTTATGTTCGATTTCGATCGATTGTTTGTAAGACAAATGTGTAAATTATCAATATATTATTATTTACGAACAAACTGTTAGATGGATCAGTGGTCGAATGTTATCTTAGGAAGGTTAAAATCACAAACAAACAGCTAATTAGCGGTCAATTATTGATTGCACTTACCTGCTTTGCATGGATCAGAATAAATATCGTCTGATGTTTTATGTGGATACGTGCTTGTAGCAGACGTTAACTTCCGCACAATAGTAAATATAAACACTTGTTGTAGAAATGTAGAAATCCTTGAAATTTTCATTGTGAATTTAATACAAATTAAACACATCAAGTACAAAACATGTTATATAAGATAATCCATTCTTTCGTCAATTTTTGCTTTTTATAAATAGAAGATATTCTCCTATTGCTTTTATAACATGTTACTGCACCGCTGACGAACGACTGACTTATCTCAAATAAGATAAACTGTAGGTATCAGTTTCACTGAGGATTTCGGGGGTGCCTCCACACTGAAATGATCGCTGACTCTCAGTATTCCATGTGTGTTCATTCACCTGTAGCGGAGTTTCAACACAATAATTAGCCAATAAATACAGATGTTTGCGGTTTGAACGATACATACTACCATCAAGACATATTTTTATGCATTAATATCTTATTTTTGTAATTTAATTTAAACAACAACTATTGAAAACTGTTTACAATAGAAATATTGTTTATATTTGCAAAATTAGCATAATAAAACAAAACTACGCGACTTCGTGGCTCGATGTGAAGAGAGAATTTACTTTGTATTAAAACAATTTACGATTCACGATAAACACCAGAAATAAAAGTTTAATTGAGCGTTAAACACCATTTCTCGTTTTTCTTTTTTATTGCACTGAAGTACAAGAAACAATTTAATCCTTATTTTTTTATGTCAAATACGACCCATACATCAAGGCTATCTGTTTGAACTTGAAAAGGGTTAATTTTTCGTGAATGCATTTCGACGTTTATTGTAATATATCCCAGTGACTTTAAGATTACAATCTATTTATCTTTAAATCAAAAAGTAAATTGATCCGCCTTAGCATGTGTCAAAATTAACGAATTAGACTAATGTATAATGACAGACTAATTTTTCGTCGTTTAAGAAGTCGTGAGATAATTTTGTTTGAAAAGAATTACACCGTTCAAACTTATTTATGATTTTTAATTGGCTACTCTCGTGCAGAGTCATCTTTATCAGACCTTTTAAATGTCTAGCGGTCCTAGCGGCCGAAACGCACGCTAGTGACAATATACTCTGTAGGAGTAGGATGTCAATGTTTATCATATAATAAATACAGTATTTAACGTATCATAGTTTTGTTAACGACTGTGTTTTCGATAGTAATGAACTTGATCACAGTGCTTGATCAGTACTTTATAATAGAACATCAGTCAGACTTATTTTGGTTGTATAACTATATTAGAGTAAATGGTACATGGCAGAATATAGGTGTCCAATTCATTGCATTCTTTACTAGTATGGCGTATTAGTTCTTGTGAATTCGTTTAAAACTCCGATTACACAGCTTAAGCATTTGTCCCGTTCAGACCTGATGTTCACAGAAAAATACCTGAATCCGATCAACTATGTCGTTTGTAGTCAATGTATGACGTAATGTTTCTCAATTTATTTAAGTATTGCGTAGATGCCTGTAAGTGATTATGAACGTAAATGTAAAAACACGAAACACAATAAATACGTGTTTTAAGGTACCCGTATGTGGTATCACATCGTATTACACGCGTAAAATTAAGAGATAAGTGGACAAGAATGAACTACAACTTGAGATATGATCAGATACCACATTAGAAGCATTGAAACGAACTGGTTCACCTGTAAACCTTTCTGCAAGAATTTCTGTCATGTCATGATGACGTCGATAATTATGATACTAACATTCAATTATCTTAATACATGACGAATGAAAAATATGGAATAAAAAGTATCAAGCCTTACTTTATGTTGCTTGGCACCCCATGCCAGTACCTTGGTATTACATCACGTGTACTTCTTAAGTAAAAGATTAAAGTAATGTCGTGCATGATGAGTTTGCTTGATTGATTGCTGTTTAACGTCCAGCAAACAATATTTCAGCTATATTCAGGACGTGATGAGTTTGCAATTGTATACTAGTAACTCATAAAACATCATAGATGCATATACGACATTTCGAGCTGATACGGGGCTTGTCTTGTACAATAAGGATATGCAACAAAGCGAATATGTGTTAAACATATTTAAAATAAACAATTTAATTAGTTTTTTTGCGGCCTTGCCAACCTAGAAGGAAACTTAATGAAATACTGAAATAATAAACGATTTCTAATAGCTAAAGGAACGTCCATTAAAGTATAGGCTGTAAAAGTATATTTCTTTGTTGAATGGTGTTTAACGCTACTTTCAGCTATATCGTGGCGTCCAGTTTTCATTTGGAGGATGAATCCATTTGATTTGGAAGATGAAACTAAAGTACTTGGAGATATCCGACGACCTTGTTTAGGAGAACTGGCAATCCTTGTTAATCTGCAACCTCCGTGATGACAGACCACATGATAAATAGTAGACTACCCTAACCACCTAGAACCCTATTTTAACTTAAAGACCTTCCTTATTTTAGTTAGTGTTATTATATATTACTGCATGTGCTTTAAATTTTTTATTGAGTTTAATCCTGACAAAGCGAGCAAATGTAGTGGAGGACACGAGGAAGTATCCGTTTTAGATATAAACGACATTTTGTTTGACATTCCACGTTACTGTTCATGTGATTGCTAAAGCATATTCTCATCATTTTAAATATTTGTAGTTAATTTCTTAACCAGTACATAGTCATATTGCTATACATTAGAATGAATAAGGCGTATGATGTGACGTCACCATTAACATTTAATTTCATTTTCCCAACCTAAAGCATGTATTCATCATTGTTAATATTGGCAATTAATTACTTAACCAGTACATATGCATATAGACATATATTTAGGATGAATAAGGCGTATGATGTGACGTCACAATTATCATTTTCTTTACCCCCAACCCAATACAAGATTGATTTACAATGAATGTATGTGAATGAACCCTTTACCCTCACAAACGAGATTGAATCAAAATTCATCCCCGCCTTTCTCGATCATCTCTTTTAATCTCGACAGTTGTGTAAGAGTTTTCTATTAACTAACAAATGACTAACAATGCCCCGAGCTGGTGCAGCTGACTTAACTAGAATTAAATTTATCAGTATTTTCATAAACTCCCACCAACTTGTAGGATATTGGTACATTAGGTTCGTTAATACTTTAACAATTTTACCCATTGTCAGATAACACGAAAATCTCATTAAAACAATTTTGATTTTTTAAAAGGTCTTAACATTTTTAATTCGCTCTCTCCAATTACGTTAAATAAGATGTGACAGACACACACGATTGTGTGTATTCACGGGGGGAGGGGGGTGGTAACTTGGTATATATAGGGTAATACGGATGTGCGAAAAATATATCATTGGGTATAGTTGTAAATTATCTAAATATATCCATCCTCAATTCTCATCTTAAGCATATTAAGCCTATGTAAACTACAGCTATTTTACAAACAAAGTGTTCCATTAACATCACTTGATCATTTTGGTAGTGAATAGACTATTTTGTGAATGGGGATGTGCCGTAAAAAATATATGAATAGGTCTGATTTAATTATTCAATATATGATTGGGTCCCGTTTAAAACATCCGAAAATATATGAATAGGGTGGGTTTTCAAATCTCCGTCCTTAGTTACCCCCTCCCCGTGTGTGTATTATGGAATAAAATGTCTCCTTACACGTTACATATGAACACAACCGTATTTTTGAAGTGACACGTTCGGTCACTTGTCCTACTCACTCCCATTAAAATATCGTTGACAATTCCCTGAATTACACACAAAAAGTTAATTTGTTGGTAGTATGCTGTCGTTTACATTATTGCGAACTTGAACGTCATACGATTAACGGGGCAAGTTTTATGTGTCAATATTTCAGCAAGACAGAAGCACGTTAAATGATACGTAACTTGTTTGCTAAAGTGTTGACCGAAATAGATAGAACTAAATAAGAAACGAATGTAATAGAGTCCTTTAAAAAAGTGTCAGAGTGCGCGAATAAATAAATATTGAAAACGCGATTCTTTACTGGAACATTTTATATATTCTATAGTTTTGACCTGAGAGGAGTTAACCTTGCGCTTACAAGGGACGTGGACAGACAGACGGACAGAATAACATTATCCATGTGGATACAACAATTACATACTTAGACAGCAAACACATATATAGCTGAAGTTTGAATAACAAAGAATAAATGTTACCACATGATGAACTGATAAATAGCTCTTATGGATCCCATCAGACGAGTGTATCGGTGACGAGTATTAACACTCGATTTACTACCAGTGTTCGCTAATTCTTCATTGTTCAGAATAGTCATTTTTACTTAACGGCTCATTGGTTGGAAAATTTGCTTGTTTCAACCATTTATAATTTTCAATATAAAAAGTTTACAAAGTTTCAATATTTCGATTTAATATTTTTCTTTAAAACAAACCTTATTTTATGCTGCTTGGAATTGTGCCACGAAGACTGTTTATCAGGATTAAAGTACAGGAGGTCACTACCTAAGTTCAACCAGTAACTAAGTTAGTTAATAAAAACGATTGGGCATCGGTGGCCGAGTGATTAAGGTAGTTCGTCTACTATTGACCACGTGGTCTGTATTCACTGAGGTTGCGGGTTCGTGTCTCATTGCGGACATGGTGTACTCGACTCCAATCTTAATTGACAAGGATTGCCAGTTCCTACCGATGGTCGGGGGTTCTCTCCGGGTACTCCAGCTTCCTCCCCCAAATATAGCTGAAAATTTTCTGAACATTAGAACGTTAAAACATCGTTCAAACAAATAAACGAAAATAAAAACGATTATCACCTTGGGCACAATGATGCACAAAATAAAATGTCAACTGCAATACAGCTGAAATTATTTTCTACACAAGTCACATTAAACCCATTAATCCAATACTGTATAACTAGACAATGTCTTAGAGAGATTGCATTATCAAGTTACATGTAACATTAAACATGGAAAGTTATAAATATATGTATGATATATGTAATTTACTGTTGACTGGAAAACAACACGTTCAACAAGTAAAACTGTGAAATAATAAATGGTCCCTAATGATACCCTCATTATATAACTCCAGAAACTAAATCCCAAAATATGACATGATCATACCAAAGCTATTGAACAAATTTCTGTATAATGTTTTATTTATCATTGCTGAAACACTATGGGTAAAAATGGTGACGGACGGACATACACAGTCTAAAAGCAGTATAGATCTAATAAAGAAATGCAAGGGTTTCAATAATAGACATATTGCAAATCTACAATTATAATAAGAAAGTCATATTTCTATTCTTTACAAATTTTAGCTTTATTTTGAGCAAGCCATTATTGTCAAACTGCAATGGCGTTATTAAAAAGACAACAGTTCAAAGCCAGCTCATAGGAGCTGCATTTATTTTTACAAGTTTTGCAATATTTCTCTGTAAGTATAATATAATATATAATATATACAAAAATGCTGAATTCGATTACGGTCAGATTAATACGTATTGGTTACGAAAATTCTATCGTCACCCGCTAGTACACATGCACTATGTTTATGTTTACAATTCACCTCGGTTAATGAAGCAATATTTTTATATAGCAGATTTGGCCGAGGGGTCTAAACCGCTGGACATTATGTAGGCGAATGAGTGCCACCGTGTCATAACGCAGTAGGTTCGAATCCCGCTGAAGATAAGCACAAAATTTGACAGTATATATGTAAGTGAGTTCGAATCCCGCTGAGGGTAAACAAAAATTTGACAGTGTTAAAAATTTAATTCAAACAGTGTTAGAAGTATATATAAAAATTTGATATTAACCCTGTATTTCTGATGTTTCAGAAAGCGCTGGATAGATATATTATATGGTTGTCACAATACTTAGACGTTTGTATATATATATATATATTAGAACGAATAACCGAACCGTCGCTTTTTTTGGCGAGTGTACAAATTTAGTCCCATTACTCGTAATGTAGCAGAGCGGGAGTGAATCACTACCGGCACTTTGATGTCAAAAAGAAGTTGCATATACAATCAGACGTGGTCGATCTTGATATCTTTCGACAGTGTCACCATTTTTTTTCGGTTTCGGGTTTCAAATCGATCATTATTGATACGTGATGATAGTTATTGCCTTTTTTAATAACCCGCTGTGTGTTGTGTATTAATTGACATTCGTGTCTCTTTTTTATTACGTTTTACTACATAAAACTTTGAGAAACCCGAAACTGAATGGCTTGTTGCATCATCTGGGGTAATACATATGTAAATTACTTGATTCTTACTACGGAATGGTTGTTATAGTATGCAAATTAGCACGTTTATAATAAAAACAGGTCACATTATCCATGTAAGGAAAAATGATCAACATAGCATTTTCCACGTGCACCTTCAAAGACGAAAAAAGAAATTTCTTCAATAAAGATCGTTTCCCGTTAGTTTCGCAATGTCTTAGGCTTTAATAACGCAAAGAAGATGAATATTATGTTTGAATTTTGTATAAATGGACCGAAGTTAGAATTTTTGTATTTGCAAAATTACGAGCAATAGGACTGAATTCTGCCGTTAATCCGACAAATCACAAAACTAATTTCGGATTATAACGGCAGTAAAATTCGGCCTATATATATATATTTGTGACGAACAAGTTCTAATATTCGATGCGATTTATAAAAGAAAAAGTAATGAACATAACACGTTTAATAAAAAAATTATCAAAAGATATAACCACAAATATTTTGTTTGGAATCGAATATGTAGCACTTATTTTTTGAAGCTCATCGATTCGCAGCGACTTCACAATTTTCTTGTATGTCAAATGGCCGTCTCATAAGTACATTGTAAGTAGTTTCTAAGTAGGCGTGGCTAAAAATAGTTAATTTCAGCTGCTCTAATATTACGATTGCATGATAAAGTGGTTTAATTTTGAAGTATACCTTTAGATATTTAACAAGTCCTATCGGGAGTTCCTCAGGGATCAATTCTTGAAAGCTATTTGTATTGCTTGTTATATATAAATAACTGATCATTATGTAATCCTAATCACAATACTGATTTGTATGCAAACCATAGTGTAATTCATAAGATTGGCAAAGATATCAACTGAATAAATGTTTAATTAAACAAGGTTTTAAGCAACATGTGTGTCTGGTATAAACAAAATAAAAAGATAAAATTCAGTATTAATGAAATCAAAACAATTGATTGTATATTTAAAGATTACACAAATAACCCAAAAATTATTCTTTTTGTAACTGTTGGCGATGTTTAATGAATAATTTTTTAAAATAAGCACACAAATAAACAGTCGTTTAGAAAAACACAAAAACTAAGGCAAAACAACACGAATAGCACAAAGAACCATGGTCAAACTCAGATGCCCTGGAAGTGTGAAAAACTTCACATGAGGCACCAGTTATTTTACTTCAAGAATTGTCAAAGTTATATAAAAGAGTCGTTAACAAGGTTAGAGATATTATGGAAATGCCAACCAATCCCGAATCATTTGTGACACTCCAAAGGCTTCAACCAATTCATGTTGGCGACCGCAGAAGATTATATCTAACCGTTATAAATCTTTCTTTTAGCAGTTTCCAACCAGCAGCACTCATCTATTCAGGAAATTGAGATATGACGCATAGGGCCTTGCAAAATAGTGAGATACATAAACGACATAGTGCAAGAATGTTGCTACTAAGCAAGGGAAAATGTCTGGAAATCTTGTTTGGCGTACAATTAACAGTCGTTCCTAATAAATTGCCGTGTGAAATTCAAGGTATGAACCGTATTTTCCTGCGTCTGCGGTTTTCTTAATTTCTAACACATTTAGATTTGTACGTCTGTCTTTTTCTGTATGTTATCTCTTTCTTATACGAATAAGCAATAAGTCGCCGAGAATCGTTGCAAAGTTAATTTCAATCGCTTTTTGTTTGTTTGTTCGAATAGGCTTTAACGCTACTTTTAGCAATTTTGTAGCTACATTGTATATCTTGGAGTCCAGTTTTTATAGGAGGAGAAAGCGGGAGTATACGATGAAAACCCACACCTTAGTTTCCAGAAGTTAGAAAATATTAGATTCGGTGTGTTGTTTTTTATAATGCAAGATATGTCTCTACCTAAAACGAGACAATATCTGCCAAAGAGGTAACTTGAACCCATTTCTTTACCAGATTTTTAAGTTAAGTGTTGCTTCAAGTTTTAAGGGACAGTGCATTTAAGATAAGTTATGACTGCTAATGTGTGCCTTGCTTTATAGATTCTTCCCTTTTAAGGCTAAATCTTATTTATTATATCGTAGTAAAAGTTAATAAGTCATTATTATTTTTACGGAGCATTAAAAATGATCTTTAATAAACTTTGAGACAACAATTGTAGATTAACGCATTAATTTTCTTTCATTTTGATTATTGTTGTTCTTTTTGCGACAATCGTTCAAAATCTCTTAATAGTAATGTATTAGAATTTCAAAAAGTAACAATAATTTAAAATAGAAAGCATTTTTTGAAGTTTTACTGAACTGACGTATGAAAGCGTTGACCAAATCAATAGAGTTTCATAATGAAAATGTGCTTCTGTAAACGCGTTCATACGTCAATAATTCTTAAAAAGAATTATTGAAAATGCTGCATAACCTCTATAAGTACAAATATGTATATCACATACAATAGCTTTTTTTCCCTAAAACTAAAAATATATAGAATTAACTGACCAGTGTATGTTATTACTGATTTTTGCATATTTTTGTCATATCGTGACAGAACTTACTTCGTCATCAATGACTAAATCTAATACTAAATATACGGAAGACTAAATCTAATACTAAATATACGGAAGACTAAATCTGTCACATGTTAGATTTTCTGATTGACAATATATTCGCCGTGTTTGGAGGACATGTTTTTCGACAGACTATTGGTATTCTAATGGGTACTAATAGTGCTCCTCTCTTCGCCAACCTGTTTTTGTACTCTTATGAGGCTGAATTCCTAGAAGGCCTTCTGAAGAAGAAAAGACACTGGCCCAGACCTTTAATTTAACATTTCGCTATATAGATGACGCTTTGTCCCTCAACAATGCTAAATTTGGTGATTATTTACTTTCAATTTACCTTAGCAATCTTGAAATTAAAGACACCACCAATACACTAAGGTCAGCCTCTTACTTAGACCTACTTCTAGAAATAGACTCAGAAAAACTAAAAACTAGCCTACGACAAACGTGATGACTTCAATTTTTGCCAATTGTCAACTTCCCGTTTATCGACAGCAACATTCCAGCAGCTCCAGCGTATGGTGTGTACATTTCTTAACTTAAACGTTATTCTAGATCCTGCGATCGGTATTCCGATTTTCTAGACCGATCACTGATGTTTACTGCTAAGCTACTTAAACAAGGGTTTGTTGTCCCTAGGTTGATGTTATCTCTCCAGAAGTTCTATGGGCGTAACCATGAATTAATTGATCGTGACGGGACATCAGTGTCGCAAATACGATCTGACATTTTTCACTGAGTCATAGGTAGCGTCTCCTATTCCTGGATTTGACTTTTCCCTGGACATGACAGTGAGTAACTCGACGGTTGTCTAATTAGAGGCAGGCACTGCTTACTCGTCCGGAGCACCTGAGTGCACCCATGGTTTTTATTGGGTTCGGGTTACTCTCTTTCTGTGTTTTATGTTGTTGGTTTTTATATTGTGTTTGTCATTATCCGGATTTGTAACAGTTCCTTGACTTTTGGTTCATGTTGTTCGGTCAGTTTTCTTTGTTTTTTTATTAATATTTTTTATTAATTAATATTTAAGATTTGCTATGTACACTGGAGCCTTTGTAGCTGCTTGATCATTGTTTATAGACTAACTTAACGTAATTATTTCAATTTCATATCATTTTCTATGACAGACGTGTGTTTCGTTTAATTAAGCCTCAGTGGTGCTCAATAACAAAATATCGGAAGGACAAAGCTATATAGCAACAAAACTCGACAATGTTATGATGACCTTACCTCGGGAGAATCACACTCGAACAAGCGTGATAATAGTATAATATCACAATTTCCTAGCGTTACATTGGACATTCGCATTTTGTGACAATGGATAAATTCTCAAAATTGCGTACTCAGTGGCTTTCCATGAACTAATAAATAGGAAAAAATAACAAGTTTCGTTAAATTATCATAGGTACTATTTCTAAAATATTATATAATTAATGCTGTTCAGTTGTACACTTAAATGCAAGGAACATCAAAACACAATTAAAATATAAATTAAGTATATTAGCTGCATTATTAACAATTTTTGACACTATTTAATTGTAATTTACCACATTATTACATTAAAAGCTGTTATTTAGAAATGTCAGAACATGCATAAATCATTTATTTGAACATGCTATTCAAATTTGAAATAATACAGCATATATTAAGAGTTTTGACATTGAAAACGTTAACGAACTTACTTGCAATAGACACACAATTGTGGACAAAGCACAAATAACAGAGAATCGGGATGTAGGATGATCCCAAGCCATTAGTTTGAGATAAATTAATGTTATCTCCAGATCTGAGATAATTAGCAGTTGTCTTTATCATAAATGATATTTACAAAATACGGACATTCGATAAGCATCATTTGTCGTATTCTTTTTTATCGTAGCAATGTTTCAACCATTACTAATAGTTACAAGTTAAAACCCCACGTTTCTGTTGTTTAAACGCGCATAAAAGATGCTATTCCTGCAAACACCTATGTTCACAGTAGTCGTTAAATAATTTGTCTCATGTAGTAGAATACCTACATCGTATTTGCATAGTATGCAATTTTCTATTTTTGACTTTATTTTTGCACAGGGAAGAGCAATTTGACAAGAACAAAAAACAATATGAATTTCAAAAATTATTTTATTATACATAATATACATATTACAAAAATGGAAAAGGATAAATAGTAAGAAAAAATAACAAAAAGTCGTGGACACGAAAATCTCAGTTTATATTAAAACAAACCGACTTGTTTCTTTAGTTCTAACTGCTTCCATTTTGGTTTTTTGTAGAATGTTTCTTTGGAAACTCCGAAGATCTGATAAAACTCGTTTTCCGTCAAATATTTCTGAAATAAGTAACAAAGAACAGATATTTGCTGACAGGAATATCATTAGTTCTTTCTGTAATATAGTCAATGTCTAAATTTACTGCCCTAAAATTTCGAAAATTATTTATTTCTCAGGTTTTCTATTTTCAAGGTGTAGATAGCCTAGCCGGATTGGTATAACGTCTTGGAATTTTGGTGATAAAACGCTATAACATCTTAATCGTTTGGATTTAAATATTGTTTGGGGTTGAGCGCCACTGATAAGTCTTAATTAGTCGAAACTTGCGTCTGGCGTAATAATTTTTTTTCTTTTTTCGTTTTAATCGTAGAAAAATGATTACAAATTACTGAATATCCACAAAGAAAATTGTGTCCTTTATTTGTATCGATTCCATCGATATTTCGGAACGATGCAGCTCCATAACAGGCTGTGAATGGAACATTTTTCTGGGTTTTATCCATGGTTAGTTAGAAACAGTAATTTTACCTCTTTATAAATAGGATCTACACCTTCAGGTAATCGTTTCTGTACGAGTTGTTGATAGCTATAATTTTGATGTAATTTTTCAAGTTCCTGTGAATAAAGAAATCACAAGTTGGTTGTCGCTAGGTTTCATTCAGTATTTCTAACATTCCAGCCGTGATATTTTTATTAACAAAATTAAACTGCCATTTGTTCTGAGAACAAATGAGAAGGTCTTTCCCACTGTTCATCTAAAGTTAGAAAAGTTAGGGGATGCTATGGGTTTTGTGTCTTGCTACAGCACAAAATGTCACTTCCAGTCATAAAAATGAGTTATTTGAGTAGAGAAAGTGGTCCCGAGCCAAAAAATATATGGTTGTTAAGGGCTTTCATTCGGTTGCTATGGATAAAAGGCCAATTCCGGTCATGAAATGAAATATTTCAGTAAAGTACATCATTTTGAATCTAAAAATATATGGTTGCTAAGGACTTTTTATAACGGCCACCTTGTTGCTATGGTATGTCCTTGACCTATGACCTTTGACCTTTGGCTGAAATTGAAGCTCTTTTCCTACTGATCATGTTTAACCTACACGTTTACTATATTATCTCTAACCGTTTTCAAGTTTTAACCAAAAAGCCGATTCACCGAAATGCGTCAAGGGCAGTAACTCGAAAACGGTTCATCGCACAGCTTCCGGTCAAATGTACCAAATGAATGTCTTAATAAGAGGAGTATTTTCCCCTTATTGTCTGCTTCTATCTTGTATGGTTTGTGAGATATAGTGCTAACCAGACCTATGGGTGATCTTTGACCTTGACCTTTGACCTTGACATTTTTAAATGTAACATATGTCACTTAGGATCAATGGTGGTGGTCCTAAGTCTTTAGGACTTACGGTTTTTGAGAGAAAAAAAATTGACGCGTTGCGACATTTTTCAGGTCAAAAATGCGTAAACAGGAAGTCGATTGGAAAAAAAAATTGTGCGTGACAAATCATTGCCATAGGGCCAGCGACATTTTTTACACTTCAGTTTATAAGAATCGGTTACGGTTTCTGAGTTTATCTGCTAACAAGGGTTTTCGTGTAGGGGCAGATAACTCTGTTACTAAAAATAGATCGGTCTAAAAGCATGAGCCATGTCATACGTCTAGACACTTTTTGGCAAACCTCCGCGGAAGAAGAAAAAAAAATAATAATCATAAGAAAGACAAGAAGGTCTTTCCCTTGGAAAGGGGGAAAGACCTTAATTACGACACAGAAAACTAAGAAGAATATGTAATGAAGATACAGTAACCCACAAATTAAATGTTTAAAGACACTAAAATACTTACCTCCTGTACAGTAGAGATATGTCCTGTCTCTGCTGGTTGATCGAAAGCCTCTTTTTTGTATAAACCAGACTTAAACAAAAATCGAGGTAAAAGTTAAAGCAAGTATTAGGCATTATTACGATTGTCAAATACAAAACACTGTTAATAAAATGCTCACCTCCATCTTTGTGCATGTATTTATCAGTTGGTTTACTAACACGAAACACCATATTCTTACTTCGCGTTTACTGGGTAACTGGTTGGACCGATTAGTCTACATTTGATAGTACCGGGACCCTTAGGATTTTTAAGGCTGTGATGTGGTAATGTCTCATAATAATTCAATCAAATGAGCTCGTTTCCCGTCAATATCACGAAAATTGTAAAACAGTGATTAAAAAATGTGTTAAAATCAATTGTTTTTATTAAATACTCCATTTATGCCAACTAATTTTGCTGAATATACATAATAATTTTGTAAGATGAAGATCACTTACGAAGGTTGTGCCATAATTTTTAAATATTTAATTCTACAATCATAATTAACAGACAGAGAGGACTTCTCCTAAACAAAATGCATATACTTTATACCCTCCAACGACTGTGATCCCATCCATGGAAGTGGGATGTAAATGTCGATGGTTCATAACCTTGTTTAATCTGTATCAATCTGGTATCATCTTCTGTTCGTCCGGTTGGGTCTGATTTCAGATAATTCTGAAAAGAAATCTATAACTTAAAAATGTTACTAGCAAATCCAAACGAAGATTCATATGTCACATTTGTGGAGTATGAAATAAACTACAGTAATGTAGCTCTCTGACGATTTTTGATCCGCCAACATACAAATTTGTCAAAGTAGCTACACAATTATAAAAACTATAGACATACAATTGGTTCACTGTGCACACCTCGTGGTATTGGTACTTCATAACGTGATTCTAACAGGTACCGAAACTAAAAAAAGAAGACTGACAACTACATGGTGATAATGAAATATTATTTGAAGCAAATTAATATTTTCAGTAACGTTATTGTAATAACAACAGTCGATAGTATGGTATGCACGTGTGACTCAATTTTAAATTTTTAACTAGACAAGACATTACGGTATGGCGAGATGGTTGTTGAGTTGTAGCGTTTAAGTGATTGATTTGCTTTCTCAACAGTACATATTTCATGTTATGAGTCCGTCCTGTTTCGACACCTTGCTAATGTTGCAGTAGTTTCAGTTGAATTAAAGCAGTAGTATTTTTTATGAATAGTTAATCGAAACATCTGAACCGAAATTATATGAAATCATTATTAAGTTTGCTTTACTTACGATTGCTGTCTCTAAAGCTTTTTGACGCTCTAAGCGATTTGCACCTTTTCCAACCCAAACATATATCTGGAAGATTATACATAATCGTTTAGTACTCCAAGAGAAAATCTACGTTATTTTGTACTGGCTTTGAGTATCATTTGTTTCCTACAACTTACAATTAATTGGGAAATTTCAGCTGACAACATAAAACAATCTATCATGATGGTATAATCACCTTGAGTAGTCCTGATACAGCATACATGTACATCAATGTTGGCTGTTACTCCAAATAATGCAGTAATTGTTACCGATAATATCTGCACCAATTATTTCTGATCATACCAGCACAAATCGTGTTGCTACTACCAATACCCAACTAGCCCTATTGCTACCTGCACCAACAAGTCCTGATGTCACCAGCATCAACTAGACATGATACTACCATAACCAGTTATTGAATATACCACGGCAAATATTTATGATACTACCAGGTCTATTTAGCCATGACGTTACCAGCACCAATAAGTCATGATGTTACCAGCAGCAACTAGACATAACTTCCATCACAAGTTATTCAAGATAATACCACGGCAAATATTTATGATACTACCAGGCCTATTTAGCCATGGTGCTACACAGCACTAATACGTCCTGATGTCACCAGCACCAACTAGACATGATACTACCGTCAGTGGTTATTCAAAATAATACCACAGCAAATATTTATGATACTACCAGGCCTATTTAGCCATGATGCTACCCAGCACCAATAATTCCTGATGTCACCAGCAGCAACTAGACCTGATAACAGGTATTGAAGATAATATCGCTAGCAAAAATATATGATATACTGATGATTGGCTGAGCTTAAATAACACATATTCTAATACATTTGATTCAATCTGTCAATAACTTAAACAGGTACCGTTAGTAAGAATAAGTAACAAGTAGAGTATGTGTGTGCAAATAATTAACTGACACCTGCAATCTTAGACAGGTTTTCCGAACACAAGGCTTGAAATGATACGCATTCTTAGCAAGATGCATCAGTTTCTGATTAGTTAATAAAACAAAAATTGAATGACGAAAACATTCACATGTGATGAGCTTGTACTTTAAAAACAAAATTTTTCTCCCACTAGTAAATTTTAAACAGCCTACATACAGTCTGTCAAGACCAAAATTAAGTGTTAATTATTTGTTCTCTGAATATACTGATTGACAAACTGCAGGTGCGTTTATGTTTTTATCGATTAGATTGCCGACACATTGAATTGTCCTTTTCCTGAAATAGAGATGAAAATAATATATCTGTACAAAAAGCAATACTTAGCTATATCAAGTTGACAGTTACCTCATCAAATGTGTCCAAAAGCATGACATCATCCTCCAACAGATCCTAAATACAGAGAACAAGCTGAATACAATTTTCTTTTGTAAATCTGAATTTGTAACAAAGCACAACATTAAAGGATATGAACATTTTTATTATTTTAGATCGAAGTTTTGTAAAGATTCCACAATAAACGCAAGAATCATCATGTATCTGTGTACAGAAGTTATGTTGTGTTTGAAGACAGTTATCTTGAGTTATGATTAATTATCGCCAATAATGATTTTAAGTAATTGTAAATTTTTTTTATTTGACAATAAAATCAATGTTTTAGTTATTTGAATGTGAGAAAATGTATAACATATATATAATACCTGTTGCGTAAATGGACAGATTTCTGTAACTTTGAACATTCCTGTGGTATTTGAACACACAAACAGTCTAACAGGTGTTTGATTATTTAATACTGGACTCTATAAAGCAAAATGTTCAAAAGTTTGACCGCAAATATAATTCTTAATATATCTGGTGCAATTCAAGACGCACCCATTTAAGTGCGTTATGCATTATATATAGGTAATGTTCTCGATGGTTGTTGTTACTTGTGTTATTTGTCTTCCAATACTTATTCACGATTTCTTTATCATCACGTCGTGGTCTGTTCTGTTAAACGTTAAAAAAGAAACTTAACATAAATAATAACACATTTTAAACAACAACCATTCCGGCTTTGAATACTAGAAGTCAGCTAGAAGTTAACACAAATCGAGCTTAATATTTATCAATTGAAAAAAAACACAAGGTAACGAAACACAAAAAAATTAATGAATTTCAACAAACATCTATTGTTTACCTGCTTTATCATACTTTTGGCATATGATTCCTTGCCGCCTAGTACCTGCCAAAATTCAAGTGACTCCTCACCTTCTGGCACAATTTTCACAGGGCTAGATTAAATTTTATAATATAATAATAATGTTTCAAGAGCAAATAGTGTATTAATATAATAGTATTATTCTTATGAAATCACATTTAAAACATACATTAAAAAATCGCCTAAAAAATACGTAAAATCATATTACGAACTTTAGTTTTATCGTCTTTAAAACTTCGTGGATCAACGAAGAGCAAACAGACATTTCTTTAAAACAGAGTTCTATGAAAGCTGGTACATATATTGTGGCAGGTTCAATTAAAACCTTGAACTTCTTTCAATTCAAATAGTTGACAAGAAATAACATTTTCCATGAATCAAATAATGCAAATTTGCTTTCGCAGAATATATTATCTTTTTGTGAAGATATTACCTGTTTGGTGAAACGTATGATGCCAGGTCTATTGTCGCATGAAATTCCGCCTCGATGGAAATCTATCAAAAATTGCTAAAAAGTTACACAAATTCTTAACTTTTAGTTCAAAAACATTCATAGTAAAAAAAAAGAACATTTCATTTCCTATTTTTGTTTTATTTATTTTGTAATTTTAATATAGTTCTTAAACATACAGCAGCTACATTTTTTAACTAAAAACGAAGCCAATACAATTCAACAAGTAAATCTGCTAATTTATTAGCTTAAAGATACAATATTTATAAAAGTTGTAAATTTATAACTATGAATACTGAATTATTAAACTTTTACCTTTCCAACCCATATGTAAACATGGTCATTAGTCTTTATTAGAAATACATCAAACGAGTTAAGAGATTTTGAACTAAATTCAACCTGAAAATGGTAAAAGCAAACACTATATCAATTATGTTTTTGCAACGTTTCTATCCAGACACTGTAATAAGAAAAACAGCTAGCAGACTGGTAATGTTTTATCCTTGTTACCATGAACTGATACATTTAAAATAACATTCATCTTTGCGCAATGTTTATAAACTCTTCAACTGACACAACACACGAAGTATGATTTGGGAACTACATTGATTTGCATATTGTTCTTGCATATTTAAACGTTTAAACATGCCATGTTTAATGTAAGAATGTTCTATGAGACAAATATTCTGTGAAAAGGTTATAATACAAACCTCGACGGCTTTAGTGTTGTCTGTATTAGTACCTCTGATGTGATACATTATGTTATCTCGGTAGGTTAAGTGGTCGTCATTCTAATACCAACAAACGAGATAAAACGCTATGTAATTGGAAATTATTAATTGGAGAATATATTGACACAATTAGTAAAATATTCTAAAACATTCTAAATTAAAACAATTATAGTTTTACTTTATTATAGTTCATGCTTGTAAGATAATTTCATTTGGATAAGTCGAAGGTAACAATCTACTCTGTTACCCTGGCTCAACGGGTGATATTTTTTAGAAGGTATCATCCTCTCATCTGTGAAGCGTGGGCATCTATTGAGCTCTTGTAATTGACATATTTTTCATCTCCACGCAAGTGGATTAGTTCGACATTGACCAATTAGAAAAATTTCTGTAAAAATCATTAATATAAAAAAATAACATATAGATGAGATTGTTATTTTTCGAAAAAAAAAATAGTAGAGATACAGTACAAGTAGGATTCATTTCATCTTGTTATGTATTTCCTCAACATACAACAGTAAATATGAATAACATATAGATAAGAGGGTGATAGATCAGATTGTTACTTTTCGAAAAAAACATTATCATGTCGACTTCGTCTCGGTTAACGATGTTTATCTCAGATAGCAATCTGATCTATCACACTCTAAAATCCTGTAAAATATTCAATTACAAACAGGCCCTAGACATTGAAACATATCTCAGGCAACCTACTGAATGCACTTGTTCTCATTCATATAAAATAAAATCTGGTCATGTCATTATTGGAGATCTGAACATCATTGACCATGAGAATCTAAGAAAAAATTATTTCTCGTGGTCAGAGAACCTCAACCAGTTGACTGGAATGGACTGTCTAACTGGATAAGAACAATAAGGTCCTTGGTACAACGTTGAATTAAAAATTTTAGACTGTGCAATTATTATCGACCTAAATATGAATTCACAGACGAGTACGCTATGAGGTGCTTCACTTCCCTCCATGACAAATATGTTGTCGTTTCTGAAGACAAGGCTTCAAACAACACTGTTTATTTAAGTCACATTACTATGAATGCCTCATTAAAGAGCTAGACATCATTGATAAGTCTGGTAATTCCATATGCAAACGTACCACATTTAACAAAAAGAAATCATGGCTAAATATAAGTCTTTCATGACTTCTTTGAATAAATTACGACAGAGTCTGAAGACCTACCATACTTGTATTGGATTCCAAACTTATACAAAAATTCTTACAAAAAAAATACATAGCCGACTCATCTACGTGCTCCATCAAATAGCTGTCAAAAAGGTTGACTAAGATATTGTCTGCATTTAGAGAAGGACAGCAAAATACTGTGAAACTGGTTTTTTTTGCAAAGTAATATTAATCATATGTGGATTCTTAATAATTAAAAAAAAAACTTTGGAACATAAAATATCAAGATCGATATCTAAAATTTCATCTGTTAGAACCTTTTATGTATATATATAAAATATGTAAATATGTAAATATGTAGCTTTAGGTTTATGTATATATATAAAATATGTAAATATGTAAATATGTAGCTTTAGGTTTTAACAATACGATTTTTTCTACTAAAGAATTAAAAGGCGAATTATGCTACAGCGAAGAACAGGTTTATAGTATGCTAGATTTTCTGATCGACAACATATTTGTAACTTTTGGAGGATGTTGTTTTCCGCAGACAAACGGAATTCCAATGGGTGCAAAATGTGTCTCACTCCTTGCTGATTTATTCCTGCATTCTTATGAAACTGAATTTCTCCGATGTCTATGAATGATGTTCATTTAATTATCAACCCACAATTTGCTGAGCGACTTCAATTAATATATCCTTCAGAACTGGAAATTCAATAAACAACAGAAACAGCTTCATCTACATCCTTTTTGGACTTGCATCTCGAATATGACCACTTATGCAGTAATATTTCAGCTTCTCCTGCGTACGGTGTATATATTTCTCAATTGGTCAGGTATGCAAGAGCTTGCAGCAAATAAACTGATTATGGCAAAGCCACCAATTTCATCGGATAAACTTATAAATCAAGGCTACAAATTGACCAACTCACATACTACAGTAATGGAAGCGAGAGGTTTGGCATGACATAAAACCTGGTTTAACCCACCCTTTGGTTTGAAATACCCTGTACCAAGTCAGTTCCTATGCTATAGTTACTATATTTTTGGTAGTTGGTTCTGGAGTTTGACGGTTTCTCGGACTTTAATTTGTGGGTTGTCTTTTTTGACAGTTTCCTCGGTTTTCGATGTTTTGTTATTACCTTCATTTTAAACTATTTGTTTTTATTTTCTATAGATATTTCTTGGTTGACGTTTTGTTCTTTTGTTGTTGTTTTTTTTTTTTGTTTTTTGTGGGTCCTAGTATGATTTCATGGTTTTACTTTTTGACTATGTGTGTCTAAAAGAAAGCAAGACGGATGTAATAAATGATGCAAAAAATAAATTACCTTTCTTAACACCATGTTTCACAATTGGTTTTGTATGTGTTTGTGCCTTCTTTTCATTTAATTTTATCTGTTCATTTTTTGTAGCTTTTTGTTTAAAAACCCTTTTCATTAATGAACTTATACGGGTTTCTACATTACTTAGACACTTAATTATCTTTTAAAATCAATCAATTGGTGAATATATAATGCATTCGTCCGAGTTGTTTTAAAGGAAATTATAACATACCATCTTGATAATAATTCGTCCTTTAAAAATTCTCAAAAACGTTTCTGGTTCTCTTCCTTGTTCTATTCGTATCTAAAGGATCAAGATAAATCTTTGAAGTAATGTTGGATCATTAAAATAATTATATTTTTAGTATATATTTTTAAATAGATTTTCAATTATTTAGTAACCTACCTAAAGATCAACTACAATAATACAAGACAAAATAAAGGCAATACACATTATTAAAATTAACCTTATTGGCTAATTGATTTGTTATCATTAAGCTAATTGGTTAATTGTAGAAAAAAGGAAGGTTAGAAAAACAATATATCAATCACGATATGATATGAGCTTCCGTGAACCCCAGCTGTTACAACATTTTGTTAGGCTATCTTCAGAATATAGCAAGTTAACAAAGATGTAATCAATATCCTCGTTGCTAAAAAGGCTTTGTAATTGTGACCATGTATTATATACATTTGTCTACGTGTTACTTTCTTCTGAATTGCTACATTTACATAAACGGGTCAGCGACTACTAGTAAAAAATTCGGACTGTCATAAGAAAGGAGGATATAATGGTTTGATAAAAATAGCGTCTACTAGTGGATGTCTATAACATGTGTGAAAAGTGTGGCCATACTCAGGAGCTAAGACTACAAGTAACCGATGAAGGAGAATTAAAGTTGAAAAGTCGTACTCTTATAGTTATTTATCAACATAAAAATACATTGATTTGGCAAAAAATATTTACAACATGGAGTACACTAAAGCACAGTCCTTTAAAAGATATAGGGTATAAAAAGTTGACTTATTTTTCATAACCTTTTATAAATGAAACTCATCAAAATGTTATTGTTACACACATTGTTGATTGTTTACGTTTGTTTGTAATTGTCTTGTTTTCTTTTCCAGATTCTATTGATGTTACTTTGTACCTTTAAGTAAAATGTTTTGGATCTTTTAGTTAGAGGAAATATATCGCAAATTCATTATACTTTGGGTAATTTATTGTTGCACACCTGTTATCTTCACTGACAGTAACACATTAATTTTAAACAAAAACACAGTAATCAAATTCTATTAATAAAACAAACTCTAAATAATTACCTGTCTTGTTGATCCTGTACTCTCTTGTTCGCAAATACGTTTGGTATATATAGCCGAGGCTGATCGGTCGTCGATATTGCTTCTTATGCCCTAGTAAATAAAGTTCATTCAATTTAGTACTTACTCCACATAACAGAAAAAGAAAGCTAACAATAGAAACATTTTAAGACTTTTAAGCAACAAACCGCTGTTAACAAAAAGTAGAATTGTTTATTTCATGATGACAAGTAAATGTCACAACAATTATTTATTTATTTTTGTAAAGTAACGTATATGTGTTACGTGTATAATTTTAGGGCCCGTTGTGTTGCTTTATTTGAAATGTTTTATGGACTCTTAAATCTTAAATGTAAGTACTATAAGAATAGTTTGACAAGAAAATTCTTCAGCACAGATAGCCATTCTGACTTTACCTGCCAATAGTAACCAATGGTGTTTATCTTGTCGTTTGATTTAAAAGACACCAGGATAACAAAACACGACGTTGATGACAATTCTGCATAAGGGCGTTCTGGAAGAATTTCGACATCGCCATTTCGGACTTTCCATACCTAAAGTAAACACACTTTAAATATTGTCTTTCTTTTAAATTATATCAACATTAGATACATACATACTATAACAAACTGCTAAATTGATTGACTAACTCGTAACAGGTACCTTTAACATTCCGAGCAATCACCTTAGTTGAGAATCGATATTCGTAGCATATTTGATGCTCGAATGAGGTTAGATAGCCAATCGTTATAATACCAAAAGCTTTAAACGAGACATTAATCCACACTCTTTAAACTAATTATTTTTAATTAATTTGGATTAATGATGCTCGAATGAGGTTAGATAGCCAATCGTTATAATACCAAAAGCTTTAAACGAGACATTAATCCACACTCTTTAAACTAATTATTTTTAATTAATTTGGATTAAAGTGCTTCCAGCTCAAATAGTTTGCAAGTCGCATTTTCTTTTATTTTTGTATGTTTCATAAATTGTAAAGAATTTGCAATGAAAATAGTTTAAAATGCACGTTCAATCAAGATATTGTCTTACTCTGATCTTCAAAATATCAGTAATCAAATCGGCGTCATCTACCGATTGCTTTCTTTCATGAAGTTGACAGTAGTCAATGTTCGCTTCGTCTTGTATTTCTGAAAAAAAATATTTATCTCTACAAGTATTTGACCAAAATGACAAAAGACAAATAAGAGATAACCATAGAAAAAAGTAAAATCCTATACCAACGCCTGACAAAGTCATTAATTCCAAATCTTGAGTAATGCATATTTTTTTATGTTTCGATGTTGTCAGATGTACATTTAGGTGTGTCGATACACAAATTCTTGATTGTTATTGTATTGAGAGCGATTGAGCAAGACATTAATTTCTATGATGAAAATTATGTTTGTTTAAAATTATTGAAAGTCCATCTTTCTATGATTGTAGTCACTATGTTAGTCTGTTTTTGTCCGATTAGAGCTGCTACGATGTTTTGTTCATGTCAAATGCTAATCAGGTACTGTAGGTTTATAATGTGTTGCATAAATAAATTTTGCGTTACATCTTTTATGTGTTAAGATCTTTCATTTGAATAGCAGACATATTTGTTCATTTTTCATTTAACCGCAAACATACATTTTATTGCATGTGTATCGTTCAATTAGAAAAACGTGAAAATTCATTTTTCTTTGATTTAAGAAATGTCGTTCTAAAACATTACCTGCAATGGAGCCAACATTATATATGTTTCCTAGACCTTTCTGGTCGTTTACATCTACCCAGGATGTAAAATATTGTTTAAACACCGGTGTTTCACCACCTTCAACCACACGTGTAATTGACGTCCAATTAGGATAGCCCCGGATGTCCAAGAAGTCCTACAATATGGTATCTCAGAAGTTGGTATGAGACATGTTACAAATTTTAAATGTTAAAAATGTGAGATATAAATATTTTACTTCACAATATATTAAGAGCTTATAGTTAACAAGCAACCTGTGAGCTGCTGCTAACTCAGTATACCCCTGCTATTCACATCACTGAATTTACCAAGTCGGTAAACAGGAAGTAGATATGCGACAGACCTGAAATCGGTACCCGCAATATAGGACTCCATGGTAAGGTCACATATAAAATTTTAAGTGGTTGTGATGAGTAGTTGCTGAGAAAATTGTTACGAAAGTTATGTTGTAGACGCAAAGACGGACGGACGGAAATAGGTAAACCAGTATAACCCTTCTTCAAAGCTGAGGTATAATTATGTAACGTACTGAACATAAATTGTTTCAAATAACACATACATGGCTGTTGTTTAGTCTTTTTGTTAGAGTTCCAGCAACAACAATAGTTGTTTTCCGTGCAGTTGAATTTTTTCGATCGTTACTGTGTACAGAATATATAAAAATATTACTTTCATCAAATTTTACAAATTACCGATGCGTATTTCCAAGCGGATTTCTTTTCATCATGAGAGCATTTCAGTCCTACCCAAACAAATATACCACTTGCCCCAGCGTCTAAAATGAAACAATCCTGAAACAACAGAATCAAAAATACAAACTCGCATCAATAAACCATTTGTAAAGGTAACATATTGTTACATTTTTCAATGAAAGATGATTTTCATACATTACTTAAAAACTCTAACGATAATTTCAGTATATTCTTAATAGGATTGTATAGTGTGTTATATAAACATTGATATAAATAGATATAAACCTATTTGTTTCTACATGTTTTAATAAATCAAGAAGAAACTTTTAAGAAAATTAAACAATAACACATGTGTTCCAGCTATATGATTGTTCAAGTGTTTTAGGAACATAAATAAATGAATCTTACATTTGAATCCAAATCTGATTGGTGGAAAGGTTTCTTTGATTTTTCTACTATTTCCATTTTTCCAGAAGAATCTGATACTCTAAATATAACAGACATTCACATACAACAGGATATGACGTCATTTGCTTGGCAAATGTCTAACGTAAAATTAAAATATGTTTCAAGAAAATATTACCTTCACAAGTTACTCTACGGCAAGTCAATGCGAAAATCTGAATTATTGTGTTTTAGGTTGACCATTTCGAGTTTTCAAAATTCTGTGCAATAAATATTGTTTCGTCCTATAGGTTTTTTTTCTACATTGTCAGAAAATACATTTTTGTTACTCGTCTTCAACGTTACTTTATAAAAATTAAAAAAATTCTGTATACAAATCCGTCACCTGTAAAGTTTTATTTCGGAGTATATTTTTCGTTCAAATTCTAAATCATCCCCGGCTGTAGAAGATTCGGCAATATCCGTCTTAGATCCAAGGTCGGCAAAGAATTGTATATCTGTGTTCCATCTAGCATCTGAAAATTATTCAACTTTTCATTTGTTTTAATACTGCATAACTGTGTTCTTTAATGAATTGGGTATAGACTGTATACGAGTTAGCGACTTACAACAGCGTGCAGTAAGTGGGCAAATTCATTTGCAAGCATGATTTGCGTTTGGTATACTGCAAAATTTTGCGATAATTAAGAACAAAGCATGAAAAGGGTCAAACGAAAACACCGTTGATCACAGTTGAATTGAAAATATAGCTGAAATGGTATTACTTTACAGATTTGCAACAAACATAACAAATGATTTCGATACGTAGTGGTAAAATGAAACAAAATGAAATGTACTGTTACTAGAAATCATATTGTGGCCGAATGCAGTAATTGGAGCGTTTGTATCATACGATATAAAACAGCCTCATCCGGGTTTTATAAAAAGTGTCATAAATCTTAACTTCTATAGTAACTAGATCATTAAACATTTATTGACACCATGCCAAACAATAAAAACACCTGTCAACATATACCTCTACACATTTATACATATTATTGTAATTCACGCACAAGTTTATTTGCAACCGTCAATTAATAAGTGCATTTTAAAATTAAAACACTGTTGGGTTTATTGTGTAAGAACTCATATATATTTGAATAAAATAGTTATACTTTACAACACTCTGAAAAGAAAAAACTATTTTTTTAACATTTCCACATAAACACAGGGAAAATAAATTGGAAGAGCTACAATAATGCAACGTAATATGCCATACCAAACATTAATTTATGATTGATTGTTTGCTAAACGTACAGCCAGCAATATTTGGCTATACCCAGGACAAGAACAAGTTTACAAACAATGAACGATGGAGAAAGGGAATTTTCTAACGGCTGCCACTGGAAAAAGTATGGAGTAAAGTGTAAAATTTAGCCTATTGCATCCCTAAAGTGAGTCTACTTTTTCGAAATCTACAAAAGGGGTGTTTGTCGTGCAACGAGAGCGGAAATTTCAAAACACGTTACCCACTTTTTTCTGCTGTCAGGATTACGTATTTCTAACCTGACAACGCCCTAATGAGAGGGCATCTCTGATTTCGAGCAACGGGAACATTCCCAGTATTGTTCCAGCCCACAGAAAACCGTAAAAGAACCTAATAAAAAGGATATTAGAATAGAAATAACTCATTTTTGTATGTTGTTGTAGTATTTACCGACGTGGTAGTTTACAAGTATATATCACTGTCGCCCGCCATGAAATTATGGTATGTTTACTAATACAACACCATACTCACCGTATATTACTTAAATAAAAGCTCTAGTTAAAATATAAATGTGTTCATATAAGCCACGTAGAGAACAAATATGTGTAAAGCTGAAATAAAAGCATCTGCTTGATTTTTCCCCCATTTTGTTAATACAAGTTAGTTACCTATTATTCTGATTTCTGCCTTTCCGCCTCTTTCGTCATCACGAATAGTTTTTGCTACCTGATATCCCTACAATATACAAAAAAAAACTGTTTTATGATAAGAAGAGCGCAATTTAGCAATACAAAGACTACGTTTGATTTTGTTGTCTACTAATTTTTATAATAGTAACAGCTGCGATTATTAAAAATACTTCATAATTAAAAATAATGCTGTTTAGTCTACTATTTTATCAAATTCAGTGCCCAAAATCCAGGAAGGCCATGGGTTGTATATTATTCATTCAGTGTAGGACGTGTTCGATTTTACCTTCATACGTTCAAACGTGCTACTGAGAGGACCATTCCAAAGGTGCAAAACTAGTCCACAGTCAAGCAAGAAAACATCTCCCTGATTTAGTGAACGACAAGAGCACTCGACCTGTAAAAATAACATATAAAAAGTCAATTTCAGTGCATTTTTGCATTTATTATATCTGTTGGACTTGCTTATAGATTTATTTATTTAATTTTTATCACTGGAATACAATTGAAAGGTTAGTAAGCTTATTGTTGAAAAATAGGTTCAATTTATCCATGTCTTTAATACAATTTCAGTTGTAAACACTTGCACAATAAGTACTTTCTACTTCAATGTTCATTCTTACCTGTGTTACCCGAACGTTTTTCTTCCCTTTGATATGAAAAAGACGCTTCTGGTAATGTCCTTTTTCCACTTTACGGAATCCAGATTCTATACCTCCGGTTAAGTACCTTCAACATATTTAAATTTAAATTTAAATACAACATTTTATGTAGTGTTATAATATTATATAATAAAATACAACATGATTACTTTTAACAACTATTTATATTAAATTAGCATAAATTAACGAAAATTCGTATTGAAAACAGTGTTTGATTATTAAAATTGAAGACATTTCGATACATATATGAGTGATTGATTGATTGATTGATTGGATGATTGCTTTACGTCCATCGAGACGTATTTCAGCATTCAGGACGAGAACAAGTTTACAAACAATTAATCAATGGAAAAAGGGGTGGGATGTGACACAGGGACCAAATTTTAGACTTCTACTGGAAAAGTAGAGAGTTTTAGGTAGGGGCGAACAATTTAGCCTATTCTTTTTCGAAATCTACAAAAAGGGTTCTTTATCATACAAGGAGCGTGGCACTCTCCAAACACGTGACCCACTATGGTCCGCGGCCAGGCTTTTCGTATTGTGACATGAGAACATCCCAACAAGAGGGTCTCCCTATCCGCCAACTGGAGATACATATATGTAGCATATTGTAGCATATTCACATTACAATAATATACTAGTACTCATTCTCGACGTTTTAGTTTAGTATATCTGGAATAACTTTAATTTAACTTGTTCAAATTTTATAACAGTGCGTTGTTATTACAAAGAGGGTTGTTACACTGGACCATGTGATCAGAATTATTTTTGAAAATTATAATTCTCTAGAATAACGTGAATTTTTCCTCTAGTCTTACCTTATTCCTTTAGTAAAATATGACAGGAATAATTTGGATTCATGATCCTGAACCTGCATAAGAGGTTAGTCAATGTATTAAAGCATTCTCTGTGGTGTTTTTCTATTTATTATGATTAAATGTAAAACTAGATGCTAATAATATAAACATAAAAATAGTAATACAAGTTTCTGCACTCAAAACAATTACTTTAGGAAATTTAAAGTGTAGAAATCGATTGCAAGACATATAAATTAAAATAAATTTCATCAACTGTATTTGATATCTTATTGGTTTTGTATTATATTAATATTATCCATTAAGGTGTTTATATTTCAGTATGAATATTTGTGTATGATATGATAACCTCACGATGTTGAACAGGTGCTCCACCGAGGAAGTCATCTAGTTCCACCGTTTTATATGCAGCCACGCCCTGCTCATCCTTCACATGCAAAACAAATTAACGTTTTTAAGTTGTGTTATGTCTTGTAATTAGAAATATATTTTTACCTCTATGTGAATAAAAATTTATTGAGAAAAAATACACACTATTTTATATGGTGCGGAATAAACAGAGCGTCTAGTTTAAATAAAAATTATTATTGATTGATGTTTAACGTACATGTACCACCTTGATTGGGGTTGTAGCATAGGATCTTTATCGCGCGAAACCCGGCACATTGATCACAACTTAGAACTTCATATTTAAGGGAGCGACACCATCCGAATGATTTAAACTGCTTTCTTGTCATCTTCGGGCGCCTTTTTAACTTACGTAAGAGAAAATTGTTCTTTTTTACGACTCCCTTGGTTAAGGATTTAAAAATGTAAAATTATGATTAATGAAGGAATCACCAAAATAAAAGAAGAATTAATACTATACCTATGTATAATGAACGTTTAAATACTCTAATGAATTTTAAATCAGTCTATTATTGATTGCAAATTTAGCTATAATTTTATCATTTTATTAGTAGTAATTTTATGAAAAATACGAGAAAATTAATTAGACGCACCTGCGATGTTTCATTTCCTAACCAGAAATGAATGTTCCATTCCAGCTTACCACTTTTGCTATTCTTCTTTGTCTTTAAAATGTGAAAAATAATAATCATTACGCCAAAATAATACAATACGCAGAATAAAATACAACTTGTCACTTTATTTTTTTGTGTGTTTAATTTGTTTCGATTACACCGTCTGTCTGCAAAATGCTGATCCACCCACGGCAAACTGAATACAGCATATTATTATTTATGTACTGCAAAAAAATGTATTGAACATATAACTAGCAAAAAGTGGTTCGATTCTGTCGTAATGTAGTAATGATGGTAACACGTGGAAACCGACATGTAACAAATAATATGGAGTATTCAAAATATAGAAAAAGATACTTTGCGTACATGTTATATTGTTTCATGCGTAGGCATTAAATTATTAGTTTATTAGGTTTATATTTTTAAATGGTGTTTAACGCTACTTTCAGCAATTTTTTCAGCAATATCGTGGCGTCCAGGTTTTCATGGTGGGGAGGGGGGAAAGAAGGAGAACCTGGTGAAACCCAGATAATTGTCAATAGCATTCGAGCACACCCTACATTGCGACAAACCTGCAACCTAAGTGCACGTTTTTACAGACAACGCGTGATCATTTATTATCAAAAGACTACTAGCAATCCGCTCTCAGCAGAAAAAAACTCAGATTTTTTTAATTAGAGTTCCAAATATCACCTTATTACAACTAAGCAGTATACATTTTAGTAAGTATTTTTTTCTGGCAACTGATTGCGATTTCCATCGACCACCTACTTACTCCAAACAAGAGAAAATAAAAATGAGACGAGGCACCACCGATAGCCCAGTAAATAACTTTGTTTATTTGCTTCCCTTATGGCAGATATTTGATATTTCAAGAGGCCTAGCGATTTAGGTAAATTGAGTCCAGTGATTGAGTCAAGCTGCTCTGAAAACAAACCATTGCAGATGATGTTGAGGTGTATTTGCGGCAGAGTTTGTTACCAATTCTAATATGACATGCCTTAAATGTTTTGAGACCACAATCGTGGTAAAAAAATGATTTACATATGAGCAAAGCGGGACGAGGAGGGCGTGTCTTGAAGGGCTGTTCCAATTACAAAACCGTAACTCCCATCGGAAAGCTATTGCGTATGACTTATAATTAAAGACACGTTGCAATATACTGTGCGTTACATTGGCGGAACGGCCAGTTTCTGGCGAAAATGGTGGTGGCTATAGAATGCTTAAATATACTAAATGTAGCGTAATTGTCTTATTAGAATAGAAATAATTTCTTGGGGACTGTGTTTTATAATTGTTATACAACAGGGTGGCCATTTATGTCGTTACGTTATCCATCGCTGTCGCCCGGAATAAAATAATGCGACATAAGTAGACATCCCATGTAAAACAATGAAAAACTACAACCTACAGGACCTACACAATTGTTAAAAACCAATATTGATAGTTCATTTTTTTTGGCAAGAAGGATTTTAAATCACTGAATCGGTCGTTTTGCGAAATGAACCACTTCTCTATGGTCTATTATTCAGATATTAACTTACATGTAATACAATGTACGAGTCACCAATGAAGAACTCCCCGTATGTAACTGGGTTCTGTAGTACAACTTTCATTTTCTAGGGAATAAAAATTAATATTAAATATTTTGTGCCTAGTAATTAAAAATCGTATAGTATATAGATTGGATATGAATTTTTTTTAACTAGCGCTTGATGTTATATTCGTCATGTTACGTCTTAATACATTGGTCAAGAAATCGAAGTCCGAGTCACTAAGTTGGGCAATGAATCACCTAAATGTAGAATATGACAACACAGAACCATAAAAACCTCGATTCAGATATTTTATGTAGTATATCAACTACGTTTACTAACCAGGAATCAGTGTCCGAAATATGTATTTTTAACAATATGGTTCAGACTTATTTTATTTATAGGTCTAGTATAAATAAAGACTTAAGATTTAAAAACAACTTGCATTTACAACTTAATCTTTAGGTACAAAATTCCTTAAATGAAATATGTGTTTATTGAAATGACAAAACTCTGACAGGAACTTATTAAGAGTTGTTTCTTCGGAGGAAATTATGGTATGATAAATTGAGTCCACGTTAAATTAGTGTTTATTAAGAAGTTCCCGTTGAAACAAACTTGTTCCTACAATACTTTTATCTGTCATTAGAAAAACAGCACGGTGACAAATTTCATAACGATGTGGTCATGCTACCTTTTATTACGTACGCCATTATTCCAAAACCGGATTAAAATTGAACGTTTCTTTTTTTTCGTATTCGTTATGTTGTTTTCTTCGAAGAACAATACAATAAGGAAATACGGTTATAACTCTTCCTACCTCTATTCTCCATATTTCCAAACCAGGAGACTGTCCCGACTTGAGAAAAGCTGCATCAACAGTCCCCATCCTCACCATTTAGAATATAAAATGGATTCATTTTAATGTATTCTATATGACACATCGATTTACGAATTATACGGACATCGTATTACAATCAATGTACAAAACAAGAACATACACCACATGTTACATTTCATTAAAAACAAATACATTTATTGACATACTTTTTGTCAATTCGTTGCATTGAACCATGTGCGTTACTGCACATCTAAAGTTAATAAATATTTTAACTAGTTACCCTAGTTTGAAACTACTTTTCACGTTCTTGGATAAGATCATTCGCTTCTTTAATACATCTTCACGGCCATTAACTGTGTGATCAGTCTCTTGTTTTGTCAACCATTTTGCTTATACAATCATACAATTTTTGGCAAAGCCTTGCCGTTTCTATATAACCAGTGGTTTGAGATTAACCCTTAACAAATAGTTTCTAGTGATATTGCAAGTTTTCAATAGAGAATTTTGCAGCACTTATGCCTATAGTTTTTACATAATGATTTATAGCAATCGTATACTCAATGTTGAAAATATTAAAATTTTGTATATATACATTTAATATATTTGTTTAACATAACATAAAAAAATGACAACTTCATACATACAAAAGCATTAAAACGAGTAAAATTGCGCCTACAATGTTCGGTGCATCGTCAAATCATGGGTTTACCCAACTCATTCTTAAAGCAAATTACAGGTGTAATTAAAAAAAAGAAATCTATATTACAATGACGGTCATTATATTCCCCTCTGAAATAGGATGTGTTGTTAATAAATAAAATGTCATCAAAGATATCAAGGTTAATAATCGTCTAATCAAGACTCCCCAGGGGCTCTCAGACCCAAACAATATTTAATATCCAAATGATTAAGATGTTGTAGAGCTTTTATCACCAAAATTCCAAAAAGTTATACAAAATCAGACTAATGCTACCTACACTTGAAAATAGAAAAACCTTAGAATTAATTTTTTGAAATTTCATGACTATAAATCTAGACAATGACTTCATCACTGAAAGAATCAGTATATTCCTTACAGAACCGAAGTGTGACTACTGGGCTGGTGATACCCTCGGAAACTAACAGTCCACCAGCAGAGTCATCGACCAGTGGTTGCAAATAACAGATACCAAAGTTAATAGAATTTACTACGCCAGAGGCGCGTTTCGTCTAATGAAGACTCGTCAGTGGCGCTCAAACCTAAAAATTATATATAGATACGAGGTTGTAAATCATATGTGAACTGAAAATAGTAAATAAAAATGCGCAGTAAACAATCAAGTCAGTGATTGCATTCGTCATTTCTTCATTTCACTGAATTGTATGACAAACAAATCAACCTTTTTTTCCAACAATAAAATTTCACCTTTTAGTCTAGTATCTTACAGCACCCGCATATTGGAAATATAAGCTTAAATATTCCAAGGCATGTGATTCCAGTGATTTCGTTGACTGGAAAAGCATGCCTAAGCTTACATTTCCAATAGGCGGGTGCTGCAAGATACCAGACAGAAAGTTGGGAAATAGAGGTTGATTTCTTTGTCATTTAATTAATTTAATGAAGGGACCAAAGGGGAAAAATGAATGCCATCGGAAAAGTATGAGGTATGGATATGGGCGGAAAATTAAGCCGTTTGTAGCGGCTACAACGAGCCTTCTTTTATCGAAATCTACAAAATGGGTCTTTATCGTGCAGGGAACGTTGCACTCTTTATATACGTTACCCACTGTGGTTCGCGGTCAGGCCTTCCTTATTATGGCCTGGCAATACCCTACCCCAACGAGAGTCCATTCCCTCTCTGCCACCCGGGGCACGCGCTGTGCAGCTCTTTTGGTCGAGCACTGTGAACAGTATCAGTATAAGTATCAGCAAACCATTCAACGAAATAACAGTTTAGTTGTGATAGTGTCATTTCTTGTTTTTCTTCTTTTTCCGTTTCTTGTTGTTCCCAGAGCATTTAATTTCTGTTGTAGTTACTGTTGCTGCTGCTGATTGACTTTCTGCTTTGTTTAGAGTCTTATCTGTTGTTTTGTTTCTTATAAAAGAACTATCGCATGTTAAACTTGGTGCTGAATTATTTGCAGAACATATATTTCCATGTATCTTTCTCTGTTCTTCAAAGAAAATGTTTTCCAATATTTTACAGTTATCAGTTATATTAGCGGAAGTTGAGTTTGACAGTTTTAGTTTTTCATCGGTTTGACGTTGCGGTATTGTTTGTTTACTATCTTCGGTATTCATTTCATTCTTTTCTTGCCGGTTGGGTCGTTTGTTGAACATTTCAGATGACCCTGGTTCGTCATTTGTGTGATTGTACACAGTCGAACGATACTCTTTTGTCTCCGTTTTAGATAAATACATAGTTCCTATCTCACTGAGACTTTCTGCTTGTTGGATACCTGAGATTTTTCTTATATGTAGAATGCCACTGTCATATGCAAGTGCAGTTTCTGGAAATACGGCATTTTGTTCGCTTAAGCAGCTTTCGGATTTGGTTCTACTATCATTATCATCGTAAACTACAGAAGTGACTGTTGCATGAAAAATTGTATGATTGTCATTTTTGTTATTTTCATTGTGAATCGGAGCACCTGCTTTACTTACAGAATCCATTTCTAATGACATTACTGAAAGGTTATCATTGACTAGTTCATTCAGAATGACGTCAGATGTCCTTTCTTCCACATGCTCCGCAAGTTCATTTGGAATTGATTCAAGCCATGCGACTGTTTTCGGAATATTATTGTAGTCAATTTGTGTCGAGTTCTCACTGTGTTCTGAACGACTGGATTCAGTTCCTCTTGAATGGGCACCGATCTGTCCTTTAAATTGTTTATTTTCTGAGGTTGTGCTGATATCACCCAGACTGCCAGTGCTATCAGACTTTAAACTGGCTGATACAAATAAAGTATTCTGCTGCACAGAACTACATTGGCAAATTACTTGTGGAAAACGGGTTTTGTTGATGCTAGCAGCAATATGCTCATATTTTACTGATAAAATTTCTTTTAACACCATCCGAACTTTCTGAGGATCCGTATGGCGGTTTAAATTTGTCAAAATCATGTCCCAAATTACTATGTTGTCACACTCACCCTCTAAGATCATTTCAAAAACATACGTCGGCAGTAAGCCTGAGCTATACAACTTATCTACAACGTCTTTTATAAGCACGTCATGTTTCAAAACACATACCAGACACCTTGACTGTAGTGGAAATTCACTTTTCCTTTTGTTGTTATACGAGTCCATCAAACTGCGTGCTATATGAGGATAATTAGAAGTTTTCTGTAGTTTTTCTAGAAATATTGTAAACTTCTTAGAACTTTTTCGTCTTAAATTTAAAACAAGTTTTCGAACCTGGTCTCTTCTTGCCGGTCTTCGTATTATTTCGGCAGCTTCGTCACTTGTTAAACATTCACCTGTTAAAAGATCATCTAAGAGGTCAGTGTTTTCAAGGTCAATATCCTTGACCATCTTTTCAATGTGTTCTTTTAAAACGTCCTTATGTAACCCATTTATGTTTTCGCCTCCAGAATCATGCCAGAATTGTTGAACTCCATTTGCTAAAAATAACAAGTAACAAGTAGATTCAATTAAAATTAAGAAATATCAAAGTTACGTCTAATTAAACATGGGTACAAATTTGGACTTTATGTTTGTAGTATTATGAATGTGGCGGATAAATGTTAACCGCAAAGTTTTCTATTCTTGAAAATCTCTACTAAAACGTTTTAAAAGTAGTTGAATTGTATGGGAGATAATCGGTTGTATTAAATAATCTTAGATTTGACTCGAGAAAAAGTCAAATCAATTATTCATATATCAAATTAAAAAAGGAAATCTGATCATACATGTTGGCTTGAAACAGATTAAATGAGATATAGAGAAACATAGATTATACCCGACTATGTAATTTCAAAAGCACGACATTTTAATATCGGAATTGAGTCACATCTCAAACTATAAATATGTTTTGGTGCATTCGTCGAGTATAATTATTTAATTTTTCATTACTGGCATGACTGGTTGATTTGCATGTATTTAATATCAGATTCTCCTCGATTTTCAGATCTGATGGACAGACGGAGATATCTTGAATCTTGTTAAGAAATAATAACAGTTTTATATGTTCTCTCATACGTTTTTTGGGAAAGACCGGTTGATCTTTCACTAGTGATAGATATTTTATGTCTTTTCGCGATTGGAGCGCAGCGGAACGAGCCAAAAGACATAAAAATTTCTATCACGAGTGAAAGTTCACGCCGGAAATAATGAACGTCATAGAAGAACGTTGTTATGCTTCCATAACAACGTTCTTGTTTTTGGCGTTTGATTGGATGCCTCAGCAAGTACAGATGTGTGCGCGTGAGCTCATCTGTACCAGAAATCGGCCATAAGGAAAACAATTGTGTCTGGTCCTTTTTGCTTCTGCGTAGTTCTGGCAGTGTCCATTACTCAATGCACAGAGCTGTCCAGCACGTCCCTAGTTATAGGATATGGAATGTGCTCTCGATCGATGATTGGAAAGTATCTATAGTGCATAACGGGTGACGTTTTTGGAGTGTGTCATGCTTCTTGCATTTTAAATATTCCTTTTGCAGAGGAACGAGTGGGCCTGTTGTAACCGCTGCAAACGGCAAATTCTCAGTGTTTGTTTCTATATTACTTAAAAGTTTGTTTTTTTTTCAGTTTCCAGTGGAAGTCATAATTATTTCTCTGCGTATTATACCATTCCGTTTTTCACATTGTTTTATGTCACGCCAACGAAAGTGGGGGGGGGGGGATACAGATTTTCGCTCTGTTCGTCCGTCTGTTATTTATCAAGTGACTTCGCATCTTAATGCAACTTGATACAGTAACAACGTGATGAGATCCTATTACTGGCAACATTCTGAAGGGCTGTGCCAATTACTTTACGCTTGAGTTAACTTTGAAATAGGAGGTACCTGTATGGGGCAAGCGTGACCCCGGTGTTGCCGAGACACATTTTTTAAATTTTGAATTAGTTCTCATTCAAAAAAATCAAAAACTGCTGCTTAATAAACGTCAAGCATTTTTTTTTCAATCAGTTAATCTCTAACCTAAATCGATGTACGTATAAAAAGTTATAATATATAATAATATATATTTTAAAATTGATATGGTTTAGGTTTTATTGTGTTAAACAAATTGTTCTTACTGGATACAGATTGTGTTATGCGGCTTTTATAAGCATAGTTAAAACATAATGTTTTTACTATTGCGTAGGTAGTTTATCAAAATCTTACCATTTGCAGAGGATTGAAGCGTGTGAGTTGGAGAGCTATTGCATTTTATCTTTGATATTTGCTTCTGGAGTAGTTCCATCTTATACTCAAAGTGTAATAAACGTTCATTCATTGTGGTCATACCTCTTTGGATTTTATCTAACTTCTGAAATTAGAAAACACAATATTTGACTGCAGTGTACGAGATTTTAAATATAAAGGGTACTTCTATTTTGTGTATATGATTATACTTTGTTAACATTGATCCTAAAACAATGATTGTATTTGAGTTGGAGATAATACAAATATTTGTATTTGTATTGGTATAATGGATGACCTACTTTATTTAGCTATAAATTTTGTCAACTTAACATACATCTGTTGGGTTTGGTCTCTGCATGCCTATAATTCTGACCCCCATACAACAACTCATATAAGAAATTTTTTCTTCATACACACTATATGATACAAAAAAGTACCATGTCACGTTACCCTGTACAGTTCTGTTTCACGTCGGCCAGCCTTTAAATAAATTCATACAGGATCAAAACTGGGTCAAGCACAAAAAGTTGTGTAAATTGCCTATTATTATGCATGAAGGATATTTTACAAAAAAAGGTACTATTTAAAATTTGTCAAACATTACCTGACTGATTTCAAAGTGGTCTTTGTTCATTTCCCCGTCCATTTTTAGCTGGAAGAGTGTTATTCTAAAAATAGAGTTTTAGGATTTCCCAAGTTTATCATGACGAGTGTTTCCGTTAATTCCGGCTGAATACTATCAATATTTGGAGAATATGGGGTGCGGTATGGTCAAAGTTGGTTTATGTCATCTGATCATCCTGTAAATCTTATTTAAAGACAAAAGTATACAAATATTACAGTTATTTAGATACCTGATATTACAAATTGGCGTAATGCACAAGCAGTGTGCACAAGTAAAACGGAGAAAGTTCACTGAAGATTATACCATTATGACACTATTTTTGTTGATGTCCGTTTACCCAATGGTCTTCCGAATTAAGCAAAATGCACAAAAGATGTTTAGAAGTAATTTGTGAGGTAAAACATATTTATCTATTTTTATGTATAATGGATAGGGATATACTGTTAAAATACTGTTGCTTCAGTATGTATGTCCGTCCGTAATAATTTTTCGTCACATTTTTTGTATTAAGCAACGATAAATTATTCAATACTGAAATTTTGTCAAATCATGCTATACTGTGGGATTTATTTTAAGACCTCTCTGAAGTTATAGATGAGGGTATCATCAGGAATCATTGCTCGCAGTAAAACTTGTTAGAAAAATTTGACAAATGCATTTATAATTGACAAGATTGAAGACCAATCATTTTGTTATTCAGGGACAGAAAGGGATCTGGGTCAACCTAGGTAAAACAATTAAACCCCATGTTTACGTGATCTTAAGTAGCTTAGCAGTCTGAGGCAGTGACCGATCCAGAAAATGGGAATACCGAGTGCAGGATCTAGCATAACGTACAAGTTGTAAAATGAACACATCATAGCCCGGAGCTGCTGAAATGTTACTAACGATGAACGGGGACATTGACAATTGAAAATTCAATGTCATCACATTTTTCGTAGAGTCTTGTTGGTAGTGTTCCTGTGTCTATTTCTAAAAGTAGGCTTAAGTAAGAGGCCAACGTTAGTATATTGGTTGTTTCTTTAATGTCAAGGTCGGGAGAATATGTTAAATGAAAATAATAAATTATGAACATACTTTTAGCAGATGAACAATGTTTACAAAAAAAGTGGATGGCTGAGAAGGAAGGAGAATTTGGTTCAACTTTATGTTTCTTACATTTCAACATACTGTCATAAGGGAGACAACTGACGAGCGGTGACTGGAGCAGGCAATGTTTATCGAGACACCTTTTTAATTGTGTACGTAAGGTGTTTGTTTGTTTGTTTGTGTTTTTGTTGGTTCAATTTTTTTTTGTTTAATATGTTAAAACGCCACTTAAAAAAATTTCAGCTATATCGTGACGTCCAGTTTGTATTGGGGAGAAAGCTAGAGTACCCCGTGAAAGTATTTTTCTTATAGGTGTTTTTATTAAATTGAGTCATGAGGTGGCGGCGATTTCTGATTTCTGATAGGAAAATACTAAATAAATCTAGCATAGGACGACAAGGTTAACATTCACAAGGCTTTATTTAGCATTATCTTTGAAGAAGGTTTTTGAACATTTTACTATAGGGTCCTACGTACGTTAATTATGTGGTGTCTTTGATATTGATTTTCGTAATGCCATAAAAACATAAACGTCAGGTATATTTAGTTTGAATTAATTTATTTAACGTTTTCAGAGAAGACTATGTTGCTATTTTTAATTTAGTCCTCAACTGGCACTGGTAAAATATAAAAGCCAGACATGCACGTCAAATTAGCATTAACATTAGCGGAGTAACCAAAAATCACCCTTTTTATTCATATTTACATTGTTATTGTATTATTGTGATCAACCCACTGTTTGTGACAATGATAAAATATAAAAAGAAATGAATAAATACTCGATTCAGCTGACGTGTTGGGGATTGCCGCACCGTTGCACGATAAAGATAGTTATAAAAGAGATTAATAAAACCGCATCATAAGGCTAAATTCTCAATTCCTAACTAACTTTTAACACTTTTCTGGTCTCAGCCAAAAAGTATTTCTTTTGATCAGTCCTATTTCCTATAATTAATTGTTCGTTGTTTTATTCTCGCCCTGAATAGGCTGAAATGCTCGACGGACGCTGAAAAATCAATCAATCAATCAATTAACCTGTAATGATAATGATGCTTTATCTGTAATTTTAGTAGATTGTTTTATAGCCCTAATAAGCTCATTACAATCCTCCTGAAAAAGACTTCTTTAAATGATAAAGATTATATCAACCAGTAAGCATATTTATAAACCTAAACATCTGTCTTTGTAGCGACGTAAATGGTGATGGATTACTAATATGGAATCAGTTTGATAATGAACAATTTTAATGTAACAACAGAGAAACATCTGTGTGTTCAATTTTGGCTGACAGATATTTCAGCCATTGTTTAGACAACTTTTGATGGTGATATTAAATATAGTCTTATAAACATATTTCGATCTTTTTGTAGCATTGTATTATTGTTTTGTTTTTAATTACACATAGAACTAGATATCAGTGAGATGGTAATCTCTGTGGACCGGTGCTGTCAAAAAGTTCTGATTACCTCAAGGTCACAAGTTCAAGGTCAATGCCACCAATCATGGTATGCGACACGTCTCCTTGATGTGATTTACAATGATTACATGATTTATATAACCACCAACCATTTTATAAAGGAGGTGTGGCACGAAGTGTCACCGATTTCCACGAAACTTTGCTCAAATGATATGGTTGATGAGTTATTAAGAAAAATGTTACAAAATTTTGTTTTCATGTTTTGGTTGCCATGGCAATGGATAAATATGTTTTCCCTCCAAAAAATGACCATTTAAGAGGCTGAAAATTATCAAACTTCTGAGAGATATAAGAGAACTCATGCTTGCACATTTAATAAATCAAGGTTTATAAAATGAAATGTGACTTTATGCCATAATAATTTTTGTAACATAAAATCTGATTGGTGAAAAAGTACACAGGGGATATAATCCGCAATTTTTTAATGTATGATTTTTTAAACACTTTTAGAGTGGTTTTAGCACACATTTGCATCCATATATATAGTATTGTTTAAAACCCAAAAGTATATATTTCATTTCACTGATGATATTCTGTATTTTGATAAACAATTTTTGAACTTTGTGCTGAAAAAGGTGTATCTTTGTTATATATATACATAAAATATACTGATATTTGCCATAAAAATTGGTGTTTTGGGGGCTTAAATCCACGTGCTTTGTTACCATGGCAACGAGGACTTCAAAATAAGAACCCATGCTATATTTTTTAGTTATTCACCAATAACTATCGATAACCAAAGTTTAAAGCAAATTGGTGACCCTTCGTGCCGCTATGTTGGTGGTGGTTACAAAGAACTACTATTAAATAAACAAAAGCTTAGCTCAAAAGAGAAAACAGTTACAGTCTGCATACGAATTTGTCATTCAGAAAGCAATAAAATGACCTTGATATTAAAGTTCATCAGCCATGGTACGCAACACATCGCCTCGCCTTGAAATGATCTCCCCACATACAGACTGATCAATATAGGGCGTCCATATATTTGAGAACTCCATAGAATTAATATTCAACGAACACTTCCGCAAAAGACAAAAATTGTATAGTGTTGATATATCATCGTGGCAACCCATTTCAAAAGTTATCAACTGTTTAATTAAGTTTTTTTTTTCTTAAATTAAATTATTTTCAATCCGTGTTCCATACATTAGTCATTTTTGGTTTTTGTAAATAATACAAAACAACTTGTATATAATTATTTAACTTCAACAATAATTATTCAAAATGAATCAACACTAACACAAAACATCGGCTATAAAATTCAAAAATTATTCATCGTCCACTGTTAAAATGAAGGTAATAACCAAACACAGAACACCAGGAAAACCGTCAAAAATATGATCCATAAATCAGCCCAAGAAACCGGTAAAAATCGGAAAACCAACAACCCAAAAACGCCATTACAGAAGTAGTCACGATGTTTGTTACACTTGCGTTACTCAGCATCAACTCCATATGTAAACATGTACATTAACATGAAACGCGCATGTACAAATGTTTTTTTTTTAAATTTGGTATCTAACCAAAATGTACGAACATATTTGATATTCTACGATTTCCCTTGATCTATTTATGGCACAAAACTGATATCTACATGGAGTGCAGAATTTCTCGCTGAATACGGTTTTTTATTTAATAATCCAGAATTTAGACTGGATTGGTCTAGACGACACTTTCTCAATCTCTCAGCAAGTAAAACTTTCGTACAGCGAGTCGACCACTTATTTCTGTATCAATAATGCATAATTATACACCTAAGGGTTGAAAGCATAAAAATAAACATTGATACTTCAGACACACAAGACTGTTAAAGTGCATGTATGTAAAGAATAATAACTATAAGTGATAGATTAAAGTCAGTAGTGGTGAATCATGCAATCACAAGTTCCACTTTCCTCAGTATAAGTGACTTTTTCCGACGCAGTCGGTATTATATTCACTTTTTACCCTTTGACCTCATGACACTTCACCTCTCGAAAAGCAAGTCAAGTGATCGTAGTTCTGTTTCTTGATTAGTCAAAAACCAATTGGACGGGGGTTCGGAACAGGGTGGTAAAATGGACAGGGGTTCGGAACAGGGTGGTAAATTGGCAATTCACCTTTCAAATTGTGTACTATTATTATTAGATTTTGCCGTCTTTTTTTTAAATAACATTATTTTATACTGCAATTTAAGTATTAAGAACGATAGAGATAAGCTGCAGTTTGTAAAATTTTTTATCAAACAACTTGTACAAAAATGTTAAATATTTTTTATTTGAAGTACAGTGCAAATTAAAATGCATATTAACACGCTGGATTTTTTCGGGCTTTTATGGAGTGTAAAAAGACGAAGAGAAGAAATTTTAATTAATTTCTTTAAAAAATACAAATTTACGATCATTTTATATATTTATGCTGATATTAAATCTAATGTATTATTATTGTTCTTGGGCGTCCGTCGTAGTACACACATAGATAGAGAGTTGTGGCTCTAATTGTAAAGTATACTTTGCTTATTCAGTAAATTTTAAACTATAAACATTTTATTAAAAAATTTCTAATATTCAATTTATTTACATTATTGTATAACTGCTTTGGTGCTCGCAGAAAAACTTCATTTCTATATCTTAGGCAGTGGGTTTCAATACATATATAATAGCAATAAACGTTCTGGAATACATGTACATGTGCAACAAAGTACATGTAGTTGTTTGTAAATTATCAATTTTAGGTTAACTGTATGCTTGTTAAATCTGTTTATATCGAAAACACATAAATAACAAAAAGTGTGGGGGGGGGGGGGGGGGGGGAGGGCACACATGTATAAAAATAATTTCAAACTCGTTTCACCTGGGACTAGTGTTAATTTCTAGGTTCATGATTTCTTTCACGTAGTAATAATTGTCCGTCAGAACTTCCCAAAAAAATTTCATCAAACATTTCTGGTCTATTGAAACGGGGAATTTGTATGACAATAATGGCAATTCGTAGTTCAATGCATAACTCAATTCATATTTTTACTGCGTCGGTTATCTTTTTTAAAGATAGTACTTGTTTTATAATTGGAGCAATATGTTGCAAGTGATTCGACAAATACAATATATATTCACTATGTTACTATATTTGTATTATGTCATTTTCCCTTTGTGAAAATATTAATATTTTTTATGTTCGAATTCATCTCTAATAGATTTGTATTTAGGGCATTTGAAGAAGAAATGAAATTCGTCTTCAATGTCATTTGTATTACAGTACTGGTATATTATATTTTCTCTTTTTATTCGTTTATATCTTCCTTTTTCAATTTCTAAAAAGTGATCACTTGTTCGCATTTTGCATGTATTTGTTTTGATTTTCGAAATAAGTGTTAATTCATACTGAAACTTTCAATTTTGTATTCAGTTTTAATTTTGCTGTATAGAAATATTTTATTGTCATTTATTTCATATTTATTTTTTAATTTTTGTTTCATATTATTAAGAGATGTTTGATTCAAGTATTTTAATTTATTAAAATCAATATCGTTTGATATGCTTATGTTATGCACATATGAATACCATGAATATGTTCCATTTGTATGAGATTTTTTTCATTAAATAAAAGCGTCGTTTATTTTATGTGACTTAAAAATCTCACTAGATACTTTTTAAATAAATCCTATAGATAATCAGAATTAAACGACGCCCAATCAAATGAATAAAATGAAAGAATGAAATTCCAAAGAAATTGCTAAAATAAAACTAAAAACAAACAAAAAAGTCGGAACATGTGGTGATAGCAGGTGTTCCGGAACGGTAGGCATATGACATCGTTTTCCATAAAATCAGTGCGATGTCACGAACGCATGACTAATGAACAACACAAGAATATACATCTGTCAGCAACCAATTGCAACAATTAAATAAATATAGTCATTCAGTTAAATGCTATACTTGCATCAATGACATATACGTGAGAACAATCCTCTGTCATGGAATCGTCTTTCATATCTTGTAAGCTGTAATACATTTTTTGTACATATACTAAGTTATCGGTTGCTGCAGAGATTTACGGTCAACACAGAAAAATTTAAAAGTTATCTCGCTTGTCGTTTAATTGTTAACAACTGCCTTCGTTTAGTCGATAATAAAGTAAAGATAAAAACAAATTTACTGAATAAGCAAAGTATACTTTACAATTAGAGCCACAACTGTCTATCTATGTGTGTACTACGACGGACGCCCAAGAACAATAATACATTTAATTTAATATCAACATGAATATAAAATGATTGTTAATTTGTATCTAGAAATTAATTAAAATTTCGTCTCTTCGTCTTTTTTATCCTCCATAAAAGCCCGCTAAAATCCAGCGTGTTAATATGCATTTAATTTGCGCTGTACTTCAAATAAAAAATATTTAACATTTTTGTACAAGTTGTTTGATATAAAATTTTACAAACTGCAGCCCATCTCTATCGTTTTTTATACTTAAATTGCACTATGAAATAATTTTATAAACAAACATACGGTAAAATCTAATAATAATAGTACACAATTTGAAAGGTGAATTACCACCCTGTTCCGAGCCCCTGTCCAATGTACCACCCTGTTCCGAACCCCCGTCCAATTGGTTTTTAACCAATCAAGAAACAGAATTACGAGAGGTGAAGTGTCATGAGGTCAAAGGGTAAAAAGTGAATATAATACCGACTGCGTCGGAAAAAAACACTGTCATAGCCGACCTGGGGAACTACGCTGTAAGCCAGGCTCGAATCGGGGAAGATCTGCCGGATTATCCCCAGGGACTATGTGCAGCGTTTCCAGTTAGAATATCTCCTTCAGTATAATTTTTGTCACCATCTTATTCATACCGGAACTCAATATTAGTGCATTCCGTGTTTTGCATAGAAAAACAACGAAGAATTTATTGTTATTAAATTAAATTGAATTACTTGATTTTGCACAGTAGCATGTTTGGCGGTATATGTTGGCAAATAGTATCCTCGATGCTTGAAAGTTCGTTACCCTTAGTGGTTGATGAAGCACTTATTTTGCAGAACATTTGCAATAATTTTTTTATTATTGTGTAAGCAGTCTTGAAGGCATGCAGACTTTTTTACATTTGGAAATTTGTCGTAATTAAACTTTATATCTGAGAATTATTTGTTTATTCTGACACCGGATTTAGTTCAGACCGGAAGTGAAGATGATTGCAATTTCGTGACGTTAAAAAACTCATTATTTATTCTGACATGCGTACTGAAACAATAAAAAGGTCAGTTATATTGTATTAATTGTGTTGTTCTCTATCAAAAAAAGACTTACAATAATATTTTGTAAAAATAAATATTCTTTTCCCATACAATTACAGTAGTGGGTCAATTAGATAATCCAGTTCCATAACTTGTTTATAATCCTAGTGTCAAAAGTAATAAAAATATATTATTAAGTTCCAAAACTTGTGTAAATTTCTAGTGTATTTTAACAGGAAATGTACTTAATTATAAAACATATTTTGCTTTATGTTTTGGAACATTTTCTACACCTAGACACAAAAATTTTACAATGAAAATTGTCACTGATATCATAATTGGGCCTTAAAACTAACTGAAATTAAATTTATTTCGAAAAACTATTTGTTTGGCCTTTTTCTAAAAATAAAGTTCACTGATGCTTGACCCGATGATGATTCATTGTTTGGAAATGTAAATTGATCGATACATAGGGGTTTTCCAGAAATTTCAGGTGAGCGCAATCTGAAAGCAAAAAGTAATAGCGGAAGTAGCCATTTTTCTATTAAAGATATTGTATAATACATATATCTTACCTGAATTTTTGTCAATTTTTTTAACTGTCTATGGAAAGACGTAGAAAATCATTTTACGGTTAAGGAAGAGGCAGAAGATAATTATGTACCGATGACGTCATATGATAAATCGTGACGTTCCAAAGGTCACGAACTTGCAATCATCACGAAGTTAGAAGCATGGACGATATGTTATGAATGTTATATTCCTATCAAGCAAGCAAGCCAGCAAAACTATATTTATGTTTAAAAGCAGACATTTTGTTACAATTGACCAATTATTTGTTTATATGACACCGGAATTTCCACCCCCCCCCCCCAAATAATCTGCAGAAGAAATAGCAAAATTTAAAGATATAAAACATTGTTGCTTGAAAAGCATCTGTATTTGGAGGAACATTATTAAGGGTCACGAAAATGACACTTTCTCCTAAAAAATGTGGGGCGTTAGACTTTTTATTAGTTTATTAGTTTCATTCAGTGCTGATTTTTTCACCCAAAATCTTCGATCATTGTTGCCGCACGACATATATTTTTTATTTGTCAATAATGAAGTTAAACATTTCAACTTATACAAGCAACCGTTTTCGTGGGTTAAATTTAGAGGATTTTCGCAAATAAAATATTAATTGCAGATACCCCATATGGAAAATATTTTAATATTTGGTTTATTGTAACATATACGTACACGTAAAACAGGCTCAAGAATGATTCCCCCAAACAGCACCCCACAAAATATGATTGGAAGAATGCATACGCCCTCTTAATGAAAACAATCCATTTCGTTGATTACATTATCGTTACACAGTACGCACAGGTAAGATATATCCTCTTTGTCAAAATTCTATTATAAATTGTTCTTTGAGATGCAAAATATGTAGGGTGCATGATAAATTGATTTGATTCTTATCGTCCAACTCATTATCTTAGTTAGGGTGTGGATGAATAAGCGGGTTAAGAATTGCGATGGGTTCAACCGGCTGTAACTTAAGAGATCTTGATATTCGGTTATAGTAAATCTCAGGAATAGAACCACGAGAGGTTACGTGGTATATATAGGGTAATACGGATGTGCGGCCCGAAAAGGTCACTTTTTGACCTCTCCAAAATATATTAAAAGTTAGCTTTTTTCATTGAAAAATATAACATTGGGAAGTTGTAAATTATCTAAATATATCCGTGCCTTTATTCTCATCTTAAGCCGATGTCAACTACGATGATTTTAATTAAGTGCTATATTAACATCACTTCATTAACTGAATGCCTAAATGTTAAATAAACCACATATGTTAGAATAGGGTGCAATTCTCTGTCATTGTGCCGCCAAGAGAGGATAAAAACAATCTGAAAAAGTTTTATGTCTTAAGATGTCGCTTTAATTTTGTTTTGTAAAAAAAAAAATTTGGTAGCTAATGGACTTTTTTGTTGATGGGTATGTTCTATACTATAAGAATAGGTCTGATTTAATAATTCAGTATATGATTATGCCCCATTTCATAACGTTCGTAATATATGAATAGGGTGGATTTTCAAATCTCCGTCCGCAGACCTGTACCTAACAGTATCCTTTGTTACCACCCCTTTTCACAAGTGAATAGTGAAGTGGACGATGAAGGAATTTGATCAAATCATGCATATCTATTTAAGGCGGGATCGTTTTAATTAAATAAATCTGTTTGTTTAATATTTTGTTCTATCTTCTATGCCACATTTTTCGATTGAAATGTTGGGAATATTTATCATGTTTATAGATTTACAAAAAAAAGTATTTCCTTACAATATGAAATATTTACGAAACGTTTTCATGTAATTTTCGTAGAAGCTTCGGTTGCCGAGTGGTTTAGTTAATCACCTCTACTTTTAACCACCGGCTTATCAACTCGACGGTTGCGACTTCGAGCCTGATATTGTGCAGTGTGGAGTGGAGTCCAATCTTGGATGACATTGTTTGCCAGTTTTCCTGCCAAATGTCAGGGGTTTCTCTGGTACTCTGGCTGCTATTACCAGTGAAACGAGGCCAATTGCTGAAAAAGGGGTAAAACACAATTCAAACAAAAATAAAAATACAATACGTGTCAAGAATGGAAAATAGCCATGTCTGCCATCCGACGCAATCAGTTTGCTACATACATAAAAATTTAATTCACTTTTTTTCAGCAAAAGAATAATGTTTTTCGTCTTATTGTTGTCTGTGGCAATAACATTAATTTCATCTGCAGGAGGTTATAAGGAAGTAACGATAGGTACCAAACTTGGTAGATTAAAAGGTATTGAACGAAGCGTTCTCGGGAAGACTCTGCATGAATTCAGGAGAATTCCTTTCGCTAAAGCTCCGGTTGGAAATTTAAGATTCGAGAAACCGAAACTGTTTGGATCATGGAACGGCACTTTGGATGGCACATCGTTTGGCCCGTCTTGTTACCAAGTAATGGGGGTACTAACAGCACTACTTTTACAAAATAAAAATATATCGGAAGATTGTTTATTCTTAAACATTCAGGTTCCAACTCCTTTATCTGCCCGAAAATCTGTAATGATATGGATTCACGGAGGTGGGTATCATGAGGGTCAAGCACCATTATACGACGGAGGTCATCTGGCGGTCATTGGAGATGTGATTGTGGTTACAGTCAATTATCGTTTGAACGTATTTGGATTCTTAAGCACGGGTGTTCTTAAAGGTAACTATGGATTATGGGACCAAATAATGGCAATTCAATGGATCAAAGAAAATATAGCAGCGTTTGGTGGTGATAACCAATCTATCACTGTGTTTGGAGAATCTGCCGGAGCATTTAGTGTTGGATTGTTGGCACTAATGCCCTCAAACCAAGGACTGTTTCAAAGAGTTATTCTCCAAAGCGGTGTTGCGAATACACCATATGCTATTAACACACAAACAAAACATTTGTCTATCTCAATAGCAGAACACTCAAATTGTACAACAAGTAATAACCATGTATTGGTTAAATGTTTAAAAGATAAAACAGCGGAAGAGTTGTTCCAAGTTTACAAAACATTACGTTATAAACATCCAAATTTACTAAAGATTCCATTGACCCCTGTTGTGGATGATGAGTTACTTCCGAGCGACCCGTTGAATATTTTACACGACATTCATTCTTCATCTAACAAATTCTTCAGATCATTAGACGTGATGATAGGTACTGTAACCGGCGAGGCATCATTAATGATCCAAGGGATGCGTGAATTGCAGGAACTATATAGATTCAATATAACACATGGAATTCCAAAACGTGTTTTGACTACTTTTATTGCCCCTACGATCTCTGCACAACTGTTCAACAACGTATCTCGGGTAACGTCTGCAATAATCGAGAAATATGGACAATGGACCGACGAAACGAATCAAACGAGAGACACCCTAAATGTGTATTCTGACGTTATGTTCAACATTCCAGCTGTTCAGTTGTTACAAATACACGCTGCCAATGGCAACAAAAATGGTCGTCTTTACCAGTACTTGTTTTCGAGAAAGCCACCTATTACTTTTTTTCAAGGATTTCCAGATTGGTTTACACAACCAGCTCATGCAGTTGAGTTGATGTTTCAATTTTCTAATCAATACATGAACCAGACTGTTGCTGATGAGAACCTTTCCAGAAAACTTATAAAGTACTGGACAAATTTTGCCAAAAGTGGGTACGTACGATTGTGTTATAGAAATGCTCTATTTATAAATGTTAATTTATATCCTTAAAAGCATTCATTAGTTTGAATACGGAGTACAGCAAGTGCAAGTGTGGCGTAACAAGGTTAGTTTGTGAGCAGATGTTGAATTTAGTGGCTTTTTTATTTCTTAGCAGCGTGTTGTTATAATAAAATTATGATATAAAAACTTAATATAATTGTTTTCGAACACTTTCGACATACTGCTAAGAAACCCACTAAATACAACACCTGGCCAAGACTAACCAAGATACCCTCTGAGCCCCTGTGCATACATGCCAACCCTAGACACAAAGCGCCGACATTTTTTTCAGAGAACGCATAATGGAGCCTCCTGGATAGATTGTCTTATAGAAGGTTTGGTAGAAAAATAGCTACTGCTAGTCCGTTTTATTCCCCTTGCATACTTTCGCACCAATAATAAAGAAAGACTTGCGTTGAACGTAGTTGTCTAAAAAAAATACCAAAAAAAATGAGAAAATATGTTGATAAAAAATATATGTGCAACAGTTTTGGAAAATTTGTAAGCGGTGGATAGACCTGAAAATCGATAGTCTATCGCATAAATTTGTAGTGTACCGCGTAATTAAGTAGGGTTGACATGTATTCGCTCCATGAAGTATTATTTGTGGAGTAAGTAGATATATGTTCTTATCTGTTTTAATTATCCGACATGAGTCTGATTTAGGTTCTTGAATGACAGGTTATAGTTGGTGATATGGTACTTGCGAGTTGTCTGTAATATTTATAATATATCTTGATTTTTGTTTGTTTTATGGGATTTATTGCTGCTTTCGACAATTTTTCAACTTAATCAACATTACAGTTTTTGTTTGCGAAGGGAGCTGTCGTGTCTTGTGAAAAACTCTAACCTGAAATAAGCGATCTTTAAAACTTCAATCAATCTGGGTATATCAATGACTGGTAGATTTTTTTAAAATAAAAATGTTACTGTTTTATCACTGTTTAATTTTAAATTGTTACATATAAAAATCTTTTCTTCATTTAATCCAGTATTTTTATGCACATACGCGATATCATCGGACATATTATTGTTTACATAAAACCAGGCCATGTTGAACAAAATAACAAAATTTAAATACTTTGCCTACGAACATTTACAAATTGGGTTGTATGTTTTAAAAATAATATATTCCAAGATACAAACATTTAACTTTTACGAATAAATATTTTTCTGAAACTGAAAAAAATTACGAGAATGCATTAGGTGCGCGAATACACCGGACTGCTCTGTACGTTTGACTTACATACTGTAAGTCAATATACTATTTAATTTATTGCCGAATATTTAAATGAATGAAGCATGGTTGTAAGAACGTGAATTTGCCAATCAAAGCGTGTTTCTTCTTTCGCTGCGTCCACTTTCATTCGTTTCGTAAATAAAATAAAGTTAATAGTATAATATACACTATTTTTTTCTACAGAGATGTCAATGGACCAGATTTACCTCTGTGGCCTAAATACGACACGTCAACACGCTATTACATCAACTTGGATGCTAACATCACAACAGGTCAACATTTCATCAAAGATCGTGTTACGTTTTGGTTAGAGGATATACCCAATATGGCCGGAGCTACCTCAGACAGTAACTCGGTTTATCGCCTGTCAGTCGTACAGGGTGTATTTATATTTTGTTATTTTATGTTACAGGTATTTCTGTAAGGATCTGTGTATATACCACGTCTGTCTATTAATCACATGTTTATCCACTTTTTAATGCGTAAACTTGATTTCAGTACTTTTACGTCTTCATTTTATGAGTTTTGTTTTTACTTAAGCAGACAAAACCCGGTCATATACCGTGTAATGATATTTGATGTCCCATTTTGCAAAGAAACCTGTTCGTACTTTCTCACAAATTAAAGTTACGGACTCGTTCAACTTACAAGCTTCTCATCAACGTTTAATCGTCATAGACATCGCATGCCTGCACAAATACATGTAAAACATTACTATTAACATTACTATACATTTACTTTATTTAAATGTTATTCATAATAATTATATCACTGCTTTTTGAGTATTAATAGGCAAGAGATTAATCAAACCTGCTACCTTGCATCTAGATTCTTAAATGATTAATTGTATGCCAAACAGGTGTTAGTATCGTAGTTAGTTGCTACTCAACAATAAAGTGTGGTACTTTTAATGAAAATTAAAAATTTTCTACTGACATCTTATTATACTTTTAAAAACGCGTTTCCAGATCTACGGAATGCTGAGACAGGAGAATGTTTGTCTTATAATCACAGTTAATTCATTTCCACGTTACACGGTTTGAAAGATTTCAGATTTTATTCAATACTCTCAGACATATATAAATATGTAACATGAGGTCAGACGAAAAATACAAGTACAAAATATTAAACGACACAGAATTGCGCACACAACTAACGTATACAAAATAGAGACTCGAAACATATACATGCACAATGAATAGTAGCGATAATCTTACAGAGATGTAATTTTCTTAATAAATACAGATAGTTTTTTAATACAGAAATATTGTAAAGAGATAACTGTCCACTCATTTTACTTATACTTGGATGTTCATAATAGTATTTGGCCAAAAGTTTTTGGCGCAAATTTTTAATATTTACATTGTCACAAATAAACAGTATGTGGAACTCGTCACCTAAAAGTGCAAATTCTTTCTTGTCTTGGGATGTTGTGCCATCTCCCCGTTTCTATAGGCAAATGAACATTAGACGTACGTAGTTTTGTAATCCAAATGCGGTTAAACTCTGGGAGTTTAACTAAGTAGTTTTCGAGGCCAAAAGATGACTTACAAAGAGAGTAAAATTCGCCTCTTGAGGAGCAAGCAATATCGCTATACCAAGATTGAATAAACTGGTCATGTAGAATTTGCTTAATATAATTAATATTAAGAGCAAAACACTGATTCATAAACCACTCACTTTTACCAATATCATTAAAAATATTTTGTATATATTTAATCCACTTGAATGTCTTGGTGTCATGTAATTTAAGCATCAGACCATATAGTGAGTTACATAATTTGCGCTCATTTTGAACTACCCTAACCCAAAAAGAAATCATTCTCACTTTGAGACTTATTTGGAGCGGAAATCTTCCAAGCTCTCCGTACACCATGTAATTAGGTGTAGTATTTCTGACACCAAGTATTCTTTTACAAAACTTCAAATGTGTTTGCTCAATATGGCATTAATATTTTCAAATCCCCAGACTTCAGAGCCGTACAATAATATGGGTTCAATCATACAATCAAACATTTTCAATTGTAAGTCTATAGGGATATTCTCATTATTTATAAGTTTATATACACTGAATAAAGCTTTTTGAGCTTGTTCTACTCTTTTCTTCCGAGTTTCAATAAAGCACCCATTGTATTTAAAAATAACTCCTAGATATGTATATGAATCAACGATTTCAAGTTTTTCACCTTTTAGATAAAATTCTACTCCTTGTTTGGTTTTACGTTTACAAAAAATAATAACTTTCGTTTTGTTGACATTCACTTTAAGCTTCCACAAATCACAGTATCTTTGAAATATATCTAAAGAATTTTGCATATTATCTTGACTTTCTGCTAGAATAATTGTATCATCTGCATACAATATCACAAAGAATTTAAAATAAATGTGAATTTCATCCATCATTTTTTTTTCCACAGTTTCAAGTGATACTCCATCAAGCTGGGCAAAACATGTTTCTAAATCATTTAGAAAGATGGAAAATAAGAAGGGAGATAAGTTCTCTCCCTGTCTGACTCCAGTAAGACAAGGAAAGAATTCAGTCTGTCCTCCACTACACTGCACACGTGATTTGATACCTTATACATGTTGTATATAACTTTAAAAATCTTTCCCTTTATCTCACTTTTTAGTACTTTTTTCCATAACCCTTCCCTCCACACAGTGTCGAAAGCTTTACGAAAATCAACGAATGTGCAATATAGTTTTTTTTCCATACGCAAAGTAAAATTCTATCAGAGCATGTAAAGTAAATATATTATCAAGAGTCGAATACCCTTTCCTGAAACCAGCTTGGCTTTCGGACAGGATATTAAACTCGTTTGAGAATACATTCAATCTAGAGTTCAATATACACGTAAAAAGTTTACCCATACAACTAATAAGGGTAATCGCGCGATAATTGTCGGGATCTGCAGGATCACCTTTATTTTTATATATAGAATAATATATTTTGATGTTTTTCTGTAAACAGATGCTGCAGTTAGACACATAGAAATAAACATTTTTTTTAGAAAAATCGAATTTTGTCTAGTCAGCACAATAACAATGCTATATCTAAAATTAAGTTTGTATTTTGTCAAAATATGAAATATAAGCGATTGTTACAACCCGTCTGATACAAAACCTTGTATCATCTATATATGTAATACAAGATGTTCATTTTTTCGGAACTACTTCTTGACGTCACAATGAATTGTATAAACAAAGATGCAGTGAATGACTCTTATTCAATTAATGAAATATGACGGCATAATACGTGTGACTTTAGGGACTATATTTTATAAACAAATGCTTCGTTGAATGTTAAATTTTAAATTTTAAACATTCTGTTTTGTTCTGCCCTTTTTATACTTCCTTATTTTTGATAAACATATTACATATATTTAAGTGTAGGCACAACTACCTATCACGTCTCCACAGATGCTTACATTCCGCATCACAACTCAACGATGCGCGTCTCGTAGTAATACGAATGTACACAACTGTCTCGACGTGATACAGATAGTTGTACCGACACATAATGTATGTAATGTGTAAATATTTCCTTCTATTCACTCAAGTTGTACCTTTTTATTTCAAACCACTGCTAGCTTCACACCAGTATAGCATTTAAATTGTAAGGCGCATATTGACGATTGGATATTCTAATATGACGTGCTTTAAACGTATTGAGACCACAAACGTAAAACAATGATTTACGTTTGAGCAATACTCGACGAGGAGCGCGTGTCTTGAAGTGCCGTTCCAATAAAAACCGTAACTCCCACCACCCAAGCTATTGCGTGTGATGTATTAATAAATCGCGACCGCGCTATATAATTATCCGCAATCTAATAAAATTAAATCTTTTACTTGTTCCTCCCCTTTTGCAATGGTCGCATACACGTAGCGCCCATAGCAAAAAGGGGAGGGGGAGCAAGTAAAATATTTAATTTAATTAGATTGAATTTTGCAAACTAGTGTGTGTAACATTGGTGGAACAGCCAAATTATGGCTAAAATGGTTTTGGCTATAGGTACTTAAATGAACCGTGATCGTCTTATTAGAATAGTAATAAATCACAGAGGCTGTGGTTTAACATTGTTTTACTACGGGATTGCCATTATGTCGTTATTTTATCACTCGCTGTCTTCCGGGATAAAATAATACGACATAAATTGTCATCCCATTGTAAAGAAATGATAAATCACAGCCTCCGTGAATTATTTCTTAAACAGATCGGGGTTTGCGACTTGACAAGAAGTTTCTCGACTTAATGTTACATACAGAAATACCAAAATAATTCTACTATTTCAATGCATTGTTGGTTCGAGTGCCCTTAATGCTATGGAGTAGCTCTAACTTGTGTACCTATCGAAATATGAGGTGGAAAAGCGTTCCCAATATTCTTAATACAATTTGACATCGTTCTTATGGTATGTTTATCTAACTAGGTTCATTTGACATGAATTCCATTTACCACCTGAAGTAAAAAGGCTACAAATATGCAAATACTTCTGATATATCATTGAGTTGATCACTTCACTATTGAAACATAATTAAATAAATATAAAAGATAAATATAAAACTGATGGATTCTCCACGAAGTGCACCAATGATAATAAAAAAGCAATAGATGGGCAACGCATTCTACTATTCCCGAGCGGTTGGAGATTTACATATAATAAAACCATGTCGTATCACCATGAGGAACCAATATCAGCCTCGATAAGCTTTAGTCCAGTAGGGTAATATTGGCTAATTGGTAAGACGATTTTGCCAGGTATTGTACTATAAGAGGTTATTATATGGCGATTTTCATATCACACCTCATATCAACCCGAGACCCGCATATCTATCCGAGGGCCTTTTGGCCGACTGGTAGTTATGGGTAGAGGTTGATATGTGATGTGATATGAAAATCGCCATAAAATAACCTTTTTATTATATATTTAGGACATTTTGATGTGATAATTTTAATGATATCGATTTTTTCATCAGGAATGGAAGTTAATAATTAAATAGGAACTTTAAATTTTTAAGGTTTATATTCCAATAACTTTCAACACGAAATAAGTAACGTCTTCTGAAAATGTTCTGAAAAAAAAGTAAGTTTCCAATTCCATAATAGTAGGAGCACGACTTCAATACATGAGAAATCTTTCTGTGAAGTCTCGATGAAAAAACGTTTGTCCTTTTCTACTACAAACTTTCATCTTTGCGTTCTCGTTTGATTTCATTATTAGCAGACGACACATAAAACTATCCCTTGATAATATAAAATAACCAACCAAAAACCATAAAATAAATGGGGCTTGTTTAGAGGGGTAACCAATATCCCATATCCCCGTAAATTTTTCATCGAATATCCCTTATCCAAATAAGTGTTTTTCCAATATCCCATATCCCTCTAAATAGAATGGATTTAAATATCCCATATCCCAGTAAGTTTTGCCTTAAATATCCCGTATCAAATGAACAAAATATGTGAATATCCCATATCCCAATATACCATAAACAAGCCTCAATAATCCAGCAATCGACACAATATATTGAAGATGACACTTAATACATAGACACGTCTACTGAATATAATAATGAAAGACCTTAACATATAGACAAATGCACTCAATATAATATAGATACAACATAATATAATGATATAACCACCGAATATAATGGAAAACCCACCCAACATAGAGTTAAGAGTACCGTATAGTATCAATATCATTCCTATTAGTGTTATTGTGTTATTTGTTTTTTGTTTGTTTTTTGCTTTATTATTATTATTCCGGTTGTTGTAAATCACCTAGTATATAGCTTTTGGTTATCATCCGTTCATATTATTGCTCTTCATTCTCCGAACACTTTAAATAATATATACAAAAATGTACATACTTATATAATATATATGTATATTTATTAATATTAAATTCCCAATTTCACCCAAAACCAAAAAATGTCCCTACATGTATTTGCATTAGAGTTATTTTACCTCTCATTGCTTCTGTTCTGTTTTCCTGTAAGCAATGACATTTTCTTTATATTCAAGATTTTAAAATCTTTCAAGATTTTTTTTTTATTTGTTTGTGTATGTAGATACTGTAAAACTATCGTTCGATTTAGCTTAATCTATCCACTATTTTTTAAAAAAGATTCTATACCCTGTTCTCATCTAACCATTTTGTGTAGATTTTATCTCTCTTGTCTGTTTTTTTCCTCAAGTGATGATTTGTGTGATTCTACTTTGTGTTTAGTGTTATGCTGCCCATTGAACCCAATTATTATACTGAAACCCAATGGATAATTGCATTGAAATGTACAGGGCAGCCATCGGTCTATTTTATTTACGTATACACTGCACCCGCAGACTCGTCAAAGTCAATTATCATGTAAGCTCATACAAAGATATACTACTCACCAATTTAAAGTGTTCATTACTCGTCGTCTCCCTCTCCCTCCTTCAAGGTTTAAATCCAAATGTAAATGCTGTTTTTCTGTTATTTATCTTACATTATATCCTTGCTATTGGAAATATTGAAAAAAATCCTGGTCCCAAGGTAAATAATATAAATAATTCATTAACCAGTATATCAGAGAATTCAATCTCAATATGCAATTTAAATATTCGTAGTATGAGAAACAAACTCCCCTTCCTTGAAAATTTCACGGAGGAGTTTGATATAGTTACTATAACTGAAACCCATCTAGATTCAGTTTTAAGTGATGAAGACTTGCATCTCGATTCATTTTCAAAAACTATAATTCGTAAGGATCGCAACAAATATGGTGGTGGCTTACTTATCTATGTCAAGGATGATTTCTCAATTACTCGGAAAGGTGCACTCGAAAACCAAACCGACGAATCGCTTTGGGTAGAAATTAAAGGTAAAGGTAAAATATTTTTACTTTGTTGTACGTATCGACCCGAATGGACGGACAATGACTACTGGACACGACTTAATTATGCAATAGGATTAGGCTACGAGATTAACGAAAACATTGTGATAACGGGTGATTTTAATTCTGATTTATTTAATGCCCACAATAATAAATTAATTGAAACAATGAACTTATTCAATTTAACGAATGTAATCGATAAGCCCACTAGGGTGACAGACCACAGTAGTACATTACTTGACCCAATTATTATAAGTGACTCAATCCAGTATTTATTTTCTGACGTTTTCAAAGTACCCGCTGACGTAAGTGATCATGATGCACCAATACTATTTATAGATTGTCCTAGATATATATCAAATTCATTCCAACGGGAAATATGGCTATATGATAAAACAGATATTGAAAAATTCTCAAAACAATTGAATTCTACAAATTGGATAGGACTTTTTTCGGATGCGGACGTCGATGAAATGTGTAGATTATTTACCAATAAGTTTCTTGAAATCGCAAGGGAAAGCATTCCAACTAAAACGGTTACCATAAGAAATAATGATAAGCCATGGTTTAACAGTGAACTTAGGAGGGAAATCCGTAGAAGAAATAGATTTAGAAAAACAGCATTTAAATCTAAAAGAGCAGCGGATCTAATAAAGTATAAGAAACAAAGAAATAAAGTAAATAATTTGAAAAAAGTCGCAAAAGAAAATTTTGAAAAGAACCTTGATAATATAATATTGGATAATGCTACAAATTCTAAAACCTACTGGAAAATTATGAAAATGTTAATAAAATCAAATAAAGGCTGTTCTAATATACCCCCACTTCAGAATATAACTCATGATCATAGTTTGGGAGATGTAGTCTACGGAGACGACGAGAAATGTAAGCTATTGAATACGTATTTTAGCCAAATTTCGTCCGTGAAGGATGAAAATGTTATTCTCCCGGATTTCGAACTTAAGACAAATATACATTTAAACAATATTATTATCAGTAAAGAAGAAATTGTTGACATAATAAAAATCTTAGAACCTAATAAAGCATCAGGGCCAGACATAATAAGCCACAAAATGTTAAAAATGTGTCCTGAAAAAATAGCAATTCCACTTCAATTGATTTTTAACAAATCTCTGCACCAATGCAAATATCCATCTATTTGGAAGACTGCAAATGTTATTGCAATATTCAAAAAGGGCGACAGTTCAATACCATCTAATTATAGGCCAATATCACTCATTAGCTGCGTAGGGAAGATAATGGAACGTGTTATTTATAAATTTGTTTTTAACCACATGCAAAGAAATAATCTAATATATAAATACCAGTCAGGTTTTCTCCCTAACTGTTCCACAGTCCATCAGTTGTTAGAAATATACAATTGTATTCTAAATTCACTCGAGAAAAAGGAACTAAATTGCTTTGTTTTTTGTGATTTTTCTAAAGCATTCGACACAGTTTGGCATAAAGGGTTATTACATAAATTGAAATCGTATGGTGTAAATGGAAATTTATTAGAATGGTTTAAAAACTATTTAAATAATAGGCAGCAAAGAGTAGTTATAAAACAATCATCTTCTGTGCTTTGTAATGTGACTGCTGGTGTTCCTCAGGGATCGGTATTAGGTCCATTATTATTTATTATTTATATTAATGATATAGCCGAAAATCTAGTCTCTCTCTGCAGACTTTTTGCTGACGACACGTCGTTCAGCTACTCTAGTCGGGACGTTTCACAGATACAATCTGTGATTGATCACGATCTTAGAGAGCTGAACGATTGGTCAAGAAAATGGTTAATGTCGTTTAATCCGGAAAAAACAGAAATTATGTTATTTTCAAATATATCACAGCCAGAAATGAGGTTTTCATTAAATAATATAGATATTCCAGTTACTACTTTTCATAAACATCTAGGAGTCACTTTTAGCAGCGATGCTAAGTGGAACATACATATTGAAAATATTATATGTAGTGTTTCAAGGCACCTAAATGTACTAAGGAAGCTGAAATACAAACTTAATCGAAAAAATCTAGAGAAACTCTATTTAGTCTTTATAAGACCCCTTTTCGAGTATGCCTGTGAAGTTTGGGACAACGTTGGTGTGGGTTACTGTAATAAGCTCGAGCTACTGCAGCTAGAGGCTGCTCGAATTGTCACAGGCCTACCAAGTTTTACTAATACAACTAATATTTATACTGAAACTGGGTGGGAGCCTTTAGCCGATCGTAGAAAACGTAGAAAGCTACAAATGTTTTATAATATACATCATAGCTCTGCACCAGCATATCTGTGTAATCTAATACCACCAACTATACAAAGCACTTCAGTGTATCCCTTGCGTAACGGTAATAACATTATGACCCCTTATTGTAGACTGTCCTTAACTAACGAATCATTCATACCATCAACTATTCGACAGTGGAACAGTTTGGATATGTCGATCCGTAATGTCGATTCTATATTGAAATTCAAATCCGAACTTAAAAACATGAACCCATGTATAAAAGTTCCGAAGCATTATGAATATGGACAGCGTAAATTTAATATTGTCCTAACCCAGCTAAGATGCTTAGCTTCATTTTTAAACTTTGATCTTTACAGAGTTAATATTATTTCTGATGCATCCTGTCGTTGTGGATCTAACCGTGAAGATTCATATCATTATTTCTTTGCATGTTCTAAATATACCATCATTAGAGACAGATTATTTGAGAACCTTTCCTGGCTGCCCAATTATTGTCCAATAAATCTTGAACTTTTAACATGTGGTAACCCGTTATTGTCCACTGAGCAGAACAAACAAGTTTTTAAACATGTATTTGAGTATATCAAAGGGTCAAAAAGATTCCATGTTGATAAATAACTTGTACACAGGGCTCTTGAAGCACACAATTCATCACCACCCCCCTTATTCTCTATATATTCGTTTATCTTTGCTAATTTTTTTTCTGGTTCATTCCACTTATCTCATGTATTGTAAAGATCTTATCTTACACATGTAATATATATTGTATTAAATTTTATGCATGCTCCATAAATGTTCTTTTGCAACATATTGTATATTTGGAGAAGACTTCATAAGTTTGTCTAACTTGTGTCTTATCCTTTTTGCAAATTTGAGCAAATAAAATATGTTTAAACTAAACTAAGAGTACCGACTATACATTCAAAACCACTCAATATAAAGACAATCACACCCAATATAAAGACATATGCTTTCAATATAAAGACATAAGCACTCAATATAAAGACATAAGCACTAATATAAAGACATAAGCACTAATATAAAGACATAAGCACTCAATATAAACTTGTTTCTACCGCATGTAATGTTGATACCACCGAATATAATAAAAGAGCTCAACATATATAGACAAACGCACGCAATAAAATATAGATGCAACATAATATAATGATAAAACCACAGAATATAATGGAAAACCCACCCAACATAGAGTTAAGAGTACCGACTATACATTTAAACCATTCAACACAATGGCAAGAACACCCAATATAAAGGTATAAGCACGCAATATAAAGACTTATGCACTCAATATAAAGACATATGCACTCAATACAAAGACATTAGCACTCAATATAAAGACATATGCACTCAATATACAGACATATGCACTCAATACAAAGACATATGCACTCAATATAAAGACATATGCACTCAATATAAAGACATATGCACTCAATACAAAGACATTAGCACTCAATATAAAGACATAAGCACTCAATATAAACTTGTTTCTACCGAATATAATGTCGATACCACCGAATATAGATTGTTTGTTTGTTTGAATGGTGTTTTAACGCCACTTTCAGCAATTTTTCAGCTATTTCATGGCGTCCAGTTTTTATTGGGGGAGGAAGCCGGAGTACCCGGAGAGAACCCCCGACCTGCGGTAGGAAAACTGGTAATCCTTGTCAATTAGGATTGGAGTCGAGTACACCCTGCCTGCAGTGAGAATCGAACCCGCAATCTCAGTGTTGACAGACCACGTGATCAATAGTAGACGAACTACCTTGACCACTCGGCCACCGAGGACCCCCCCCCCCCCCCCCCGAATATAGACAAAATCCCTATGTAAATACAGCTACGGCGTTCCATAGATTTGCTTCACTACTGCATGCATTGTTACGGAAACCGATACGGGTCATTTGAAAAAATGTCGTAATAACGACATTACATGTCGTAATAACGACTTAGCAAGTCCTAATAAAGACATAAAATGTCATAATAACGAAATAAAATGTCATAATAACGAAATAGCTATATCGTAATAACGACTTAGCAAGTCCTAATAAAGACATAAAATGTAAAATAACGAAATAAAATGTCATAATAACGAAATAGCTATATCGTAATAACGATATGGTAAGTCGTAATAACGACATAACAAGTCGTAATTACGGCATAGCAATTCGAAATAAGATTAATAATAATATCACCGTAACGAAATACCTATATCCGGACTTTCGGTCGTTGGTGAGATGATAACTACGGGGCAGGGATACTTTGATTATAAGTAATTACAAAAGATTATAATGCGAATTTGTATTGTTCATTTTGTGAAATGCAATTTATATCTAGTTAGGCTTTTGTCCCCTATGTATTTGCTTTTGATCGTAGCCTTATATCTAATTTGGGTTTTCCCCATGTGCATAAACTAAAGACAGTCTAATTAAAATTAGCCCATGCGTGTTTACTATTTACGTTGTGTCAGACCCAACGTAAATAGTAACACACATGGGCTAATTTTAATTAGACTGAAACTACAGAATAAAGCCTGATATCTAGTTGTGGCTTTATTTGACCCGTACGTATTTAATATAGAATGAATTCTTATATCTACTTCGGCTTTTGTTCCCCCACGTATTTGAAATAGAATGGATCCTTATATCTTGTTTGACTTTTGTCTCTTTTAGAATCCATACAGTGTAAATACCATTAGAGTAAAGCAAGGCCTCTCGAGGGTTTGGCAGTCCAAGAAAGGGTTCAGAAATCAAGAAAGAACTGTTTGAAATTCAAGTGCAAAAAAGGACCCGAAAGCAACAATCTCAGAGCTTTAATATGAATTGACTAAAAGCAATTTGATTTTTTATTAGATCTTCATGGGGAAAACTTGTTGAGAAGTTCTATATAGTATGAAATTAATTTGCCGCATAATATATCTTTTCGTCAAGTGCGTAATTACGACATAATTTGTTTTTCAAGGAAGCGAGCAGATTATTACATGTGACACATAGTCTCGATTTTAAAATCACATGTGACAAATAATTTGAAAACGAAATAGGGGCGGACATACAGACAACGTCTCGACCATATGCTCTCCCCTCCCCGAATTTATTCCGGGAGCATAAAAACTAACTCAACAAGTACTATTATGAACAATACAATATCATATGCAAAGAGAAGATAAACCAAACACAAATCTCACACTTAAAGACAGAACATTACACAAGCATGAATTATTAAGAAATAGATCAGAATATAAGCGTGTCAAGGACACAATAGATCAGAATATAAGCGTGTCAAGGACACAATAGATCAGAATATAAGCGTGTCAAGGACAAGAGATCAAAACATAAGTGTGTCAATGACAAGAAAGCAGAAAATCAGAATATTAGCTTGTTAAATAAAAGGTCAGGATACAAATGCGTCTAGAACATGTAGAACAAGAGTTAGGAATAGAATGGCAGCAATGAAAAGAGTTCAGAATATACGCTTGTCAAGGACGTAAGGTCAGAATATAAGTGTGTAGAACATTACTTTAAGATTTAAGAATAATTAAGTACTTTTTATGATCGATTTCAAAGATAATTGTAAATAGTTTCTTTAAAACTTCTTTTTTAGTTGGAATACGTCCGTTCCTATCAGTAATTGAAGGTCAACTATATACTATTGATAAGATTTAGCCTCTGCAGTACTGGCCAAGTGATGTTAGAGTTGTTAGAGGAACCGAGTTCACGATAAGGTGGGTATTTTATGTTTGCTTTACTTAATTTCGTTAAATCAAGAAGATGCTAAATTCAAAACGTTCATTTGTACATTTGAATTTCTTTCTAAATTTTATATCCATGTGCTTTTTCTGAATATCGGTATGGTTTAAACCATCGCCTTGAAACAAATCATTTACAGCTAAACTCGTGTATGTTCAGGGCATGTGTATACACCTTTTTTTATTTATGTGGACATGATACGTTAAAAAATTTAAGGAGTATATATGTCACGTGATATATGTACATGTCAGTTTTATAGGTCGAATGAAACATAATTTTTCCCAGAACAGATGCACCAATATTTGAACCCCAATGGAACCTTCTTAGAAATCTACAAAGATGCCAGATTGTTCTGTTTCATATCAGCTATATTTATCTTTCGGTAATTGTAAGGTGTAGCATAACATAATCAGGATCATAAATATATACAGCAATAACTGAGTTTAAAACGAGGCAAAATTTGAAAGAAAAAAAGATACTACCAATATAACAATACATTATTTTGTGTTTATTTTTGATTTGGTCTAATTTTGAATCTAAAACTACAAATATCATATAGTGTATTTTTTATGTATAATTTATAAAATGTGTTTCCTTGTTTTTACTGGATGATATCATTTTGTTAATGCATACGAAAAATTGCCTTTTACATGTTTGGAAAGTAGTGATTTAAAGTTTCTTTTCTAGTATGGCAGAATACGGCGATTAAATGTATTGTGGTGTATATCACGGCACTTTGGATTCATGGTTTACATTTCTAAATGAAGGGGAATCGCCGAAATTCATTGTAAACGAAATTCGAGTGGGTTATCATAAATTGTAGTGAACTGCCATAGTATCGTAGTCCTGTGGCGTTAAACCCCTCACTTATCTTATATATATTGTTTCAGGATTCCAGTTAAGATGACACATTTCTGGGTTTTCATATTGAGCTATTATTTCGTTTCAATTGTTATCAGTGATGAGAGAGTTGTCATTACCACACTTCTCGGGAAAATATCCGGTATACGCAGAACAATCCTACAAAACGATATTTATGAATTTCGAAAAATTCCATATGGCAAACCGCCAGTAGGAAAGTTGAGGTTTGAGAAGCCTCTAAAATACGGTTCGTGGGATAGTATATTAGACGCATCACAATTTGGACCATCTTGCTTTCAATCTGCACATTTCCTGCGGGAAAATGTGCCTAATAAGGATGTGTCCGAAGACTGTTTGTTCCTGAATATTTACGTACCTTATAATATTTCCAGTAATGTGAAGAAATCTGTGATGATATGGATTCATGGCGGAAGCTATGCAATTGGACAAGGAATGTCATATGATGGTACTAATTTGGCAATTGTCGGTAACGTCATTGTCGTTACGATAAACTATCGACTGAACGTGTTCGGGTTTCTTTACATAGATGGCATGCCAGGTAATTATGGATTATGGGACCAAGTGATGGCTATTCAATGGGTCAAAGATAACATAATATCTTTTGGTGGTAATAGTCAATCTATAACTATATTTGGTGAATCTGCGGGTGGATTTAGTGTAGGACTATTGTCATTAGCTCCTATGAATAAGGGATTGTTTCAACGAGCGATTTTACAAAGCGGCGTTGCTATTAACCCGTATGCTATTGGCAAGATGACGAAAATAGCATCCAGCATGGTTGTATACAACTTGAACTGCACACAAAGTGAAATAATAGCACAATGTCTAAAAAATAAGAACGCAACCGAGCTATATGCTGCAGCTAATCAGTTAAATATTTCATTTTATTTTACGATACCATTCGCACCGGTTGTTGACGGGGAGTTGATACTTGATAACCCATTAGAACTAATGAAGAATACAAATTCTGAAGCGTCTTTATTTTATCGGTCATTAGATGTTATTGTAGGCACTGTTTCCGGTGAGTCGTCACTTCTTCTGTTAATTTTAATGCATTTACAAATGACATTAAAACTTAACCTAACTGAAGGAATTCCAAAAACTGTTTTGACTGATTTTCTTGTTCCGGTCATTTCTGAAGATTGCTGTAAAAAGAACGTGCATTTGACAACAGCTATCATTAACAAGTATGGACAAGGTGTCAACCCGAATGATCAGACGGAAGATATTCTTGACCTTTATTCCGACTTTGTGTTCGACGTTCCGTCTGTTCTATCGCTCAGACTGCATTCAAACGGTGACAGAAAATCTGGTAGTCAGTTTCACTATATGTTTTCTAGAGAATCACCATATCCATTATACGGAAAGCTGCCATCATGGTTTCGGAGATCGGAGCATGGGGCGGAAATTGTGTTTGAATTTCCTAATAGTTCCATGAACCTCTCAATGGCAGATACAATACTATCAGAACATGTATTGACGTACTGGACTAACTTTGCGAAAACGGGGTAAGTTGGCGGTGTGGTGACGGGGTGAGTTTGCTGTGTGGTGCTATTTTACATTTCAATATATAGTTCATCAGAAATTGTCTGTCTATTGTCTTACGATTGAAATTTTTACACTGATCTCTATTACTGTAGCTTGTTAACTGTTATTAATTGATTGCTGTGATAAAGTCCCATGAACTTGTACTTATTAGAGACTATTACAAAGACAAACCAACAACATGTACAAAGAGCAATAACTCAAATAAAGTTCATGGTTACATGTACAAAGAGCAAACAAAACGTTACCGCACTTGACATGAATATCGTGTAAAACATTTTATATAACTTTCACATTAAATTTATTTGTAGTTAGTTTTTAATGTAATTTTACCAAATTCATAATGTATGTAGTAAGTGCACAAATTTGATCTTGATTTGTAACTAGACTAATTTTTATAACTGAGGTTCTAGGTTTGATTCTCACTACGACATGACCTGTTTTTCTGCCCTGTGAATTATATAATTGCAATGTAGCTCGAATTCAAATAATGTTAACTTCTATATATCTTTTTTGTATTTGAAGGAATGTGAATGGACCAGGTGTTCCAATATGGAATGAATACGATACTGAACAAGAATTTTATTTAAATTTAGATACTAATATATCCAGTGGACAGCATCTTCACGCAGACCGTGTAAAATTCTGGTTGAATGACGTTCCTAAACTTCTTAATGAAACGTCATCTGTTGGGAGTATTAAGTCTGGTTACTGGTTCATTTATGTGTTCACGATGACAATCATAATATGGATAGGACCTTGAAGTTTTATATGGTACCTGCTTTCAGTGCATGAGATATTGAAATCCAAAGATATCACATGGACTTCGTAATGCGTCAGGATTTAATATTTCAATTGTTTTCAAGAAAAGACTGACTTGGCATCAATAGTGACTTTTTAAGTGTTTATGTGTGGTTTTGACCACCTAAAATTACTTAAATTAGTCCGAATTTATTTTCATACTTCACTGAAGTATGTGTCTTGTTGAGATGAATGCATGCATGCAATTTCTAATTCAAATTAAAATTAGTTATTTTCATTGTGTTACAAAACAATGGGATTTGATATAAAAATATTCCAATTAAGATACTGTACTCACAATACACATACATGTACATAAAAATTAAAAAAAAACAGTTCAAAACATGGTATTGCAAAAAAATAAGAATTAAAAAAAAAGAAAGCGTTATAAGAAGTATGTTTAGGGCTTCTGTTGGCCAAGTTGAAACATGTTTTAATATAAATTGACACATTTAAATTCTCGCGCCGGCATAAGGTTTCGTTTCCTAATAATGTTTTGTATATACATTTGTATAATTCCGAAAGCATGCTTTTGAACCATGGGCATTGGTAAAAGACGACGTCTCCATTTCGTGTGTTGTTAGCTTCATCTATTCTAAACAAATTCTACATCTACTCTAAATAAATCAGCATTAAAAGAACTAATCTCTGATTTCAGACTACTATGTGTTACATTTGCTGTTTGCTGTCTAAGGACCCGCTATGTAATACTTGTGTTTATGTGTTTTGTTTTGTTTTGTTTTGTTTTTTTTTGAGGGGGGGGGGGGGTGGGTTTCTAACAAAGAAGTTTCTTTTTTCACATTTAAAACTTTATTGGTAAATTTCTTTAAAAAGATTAATACTATTCGTAGACCGAATTTTATAAATAATTCGATTGTCGTTTTGTGATTTGACGGATTATCAGCAGAAAAACTGCAATAATTATAAAATTATCATCACGTAGAAATAACACGATACCAACAAAAACTGATGACATATCAAGATTGTTCACGGTTAATTATTTATGCAACTGCTTTTTGACATCAAAGTGCTAGTATTGATTCATTCCCGCATTGTTTTACGTCGCGAGTAATGGGACTAAATTCGCATTCGTACCCTTGCCCCCCCCCAACCCCCCAAAAAGAAAAAAAACGAAAGAAAAAAGCGAGGGTACAAATATTCGTTCTATACTATTCTATACAGAGATCGTGAGGTGACACATTTTTTGGCTGTTATTCGCAAAGGGACATAATTATCATTATTCCTATAGTTGTATTAGTGTTGGCAATCCAATGATATTAGGAATATAGAGTTGGAGCATAAGGGAGTAAACATTCCGAAGGAATTAAGAACAGGAGTTACAGCTTAAACTTGGTAGGCATTTCAAAATTTGAGAACAGAAGTTGGAGCATGTGGCGGTAGACTTTCCGAAGGTATTAAAAACAGGATTTCGATCTTAAGACATTTCGAAGATATTTAGAACAGAAGTTGGAGCATGCGGGGTCGACATTCCCTAAGGTAGGTATTAAGAACAGAGTTAGAGTTAAGGGGGTAGACATTCCGAAGGAACTAAGAACAGAAGATGGAACATGTTGTTGGCAGCTTGATACAAAGATTTGTAAATGTACGCTATTTTATTATATTGTGGAAATCCTGGTGATATTCTCGCTACTTCAAACTGAACTTTTTTTAATTCTTCTATTTCTTTATCATGATAGTAGTTTAATGTAGTAATACTTTTTAAATATTGTTTTTAATCTAGATAGATATGCACAATTGTACGAATAATCACACAAGTTAAATTAATAATTTCAGTGGTAACTGTATCTAGTCATCATCTGTTCATCATGTTTCTGTCAACGCCGAGATTGCAGGTACTTTACTTTGACAGGTGTACTCGACAACAACCTTAATTGACAAGGATTGCCAGTATTCATGTCGAAGGTTAGGCTTTCTACCGGTGGGTTGAGCCACATTATCGGTACCATAACTTTCGCAATGATTTTTCGTTGCTATTCGAAAACCTTAAGTCCGAACATGACCGTTCAAATAATTAGTTTTACCTTGCAAGCTTTCTTTATTTACATTAACTATTGTTGATTACCATGTACTGCCGGAAGCTGGAAAGGTAAAGAGATTTCTCATAGATTTGCGTACATGTAGCTCAACATTCACGTTAAAAATAAACAGCACGTGGATATTCGCTTTTGTATATAATTTTTTACCAGCAGATAAGCAATGTTTTAATATTCCGATCTGAACTCATCGAACGGATTATTAGTAAGTTTTTATGTTTTTTATGTTCTTAATTTTTATAACAATTGTTGATAAACGTTGCATTTACACATATTTAAGTTTTAATAGAAGTATCATGTGCAGACAATTTACTAAAAATGTGAAAAAAATGAAATCTTGCTTTATCTTCAGAACAGACTGGGCTGGACTTTCCTGTTTGTTTTAATGTGTTTTTTATGTTGATTTGATTAAGTCTGGGAAGGATTGACCAAAAGCACTCAATTTACAAGGGTTTTTATCTTCTCCACTGCACATTGTAATTAGCTTTGTCTTCTACAAATTCATTCTTTTACTACACACATATATAATATTGCATTCTTTCAAACACTTTTACCTTTCAAACTTTTAAACGCATAAATCATTAACATAGTAAATTGGTGATTTAAAAATTAAAAAATTGCACATGTCTTGCAAGTTTTCGTGGTTAAATAACCATAAACATTTTCCATTAACAGAATTTCCCGTACTAAAGTCAAAAATGACCTGCTTGCCAGTTCTATGGGTACTTGTATCAATATCTTTAGGATTTGAGATACCTACAGCAATAAAAACAAACATAGGTAAAATATTGGGCGTACGTCATACCGAATTGTACACCCAAAAAACTGTGTACGAGTTTAGAAAGATCCCGTATGCAAAACCACCGGTCGGACCATTAAGGTTTGAAAGACCAAGGCCATATGGGCGCTGGATTGGAACACTTGATGCTACGAAATTTGGTCCATCTTGTTATCAAGATCTCGATACGACATCAACTGCATTTTTACCAAACACGGACATATCTGAACATTGCTTATTTCTTAACATATATGTTCCGTATAACGTTTCAAAGGATAATAATAAAACCGTAATGGTGTGGATACATGGCGGAGACTTTCTTCAAGGTCAGGGAATGACCTTCAATGGTGCTATGTTAGCGTGTATTTCTGACGTAATCGTTGTTACAGTTAATTACCGAATAGGGCTGTTTGGATTTTTAAGTACAGGAGATTCGGCTGCAGAAGGAAATTATGGCCTATGGGATCAGAGATTAGCTTTAATATGGATTCGGAATTGTATTAAGTCCTATGGCGGAGATCCCGAATCCATAACTGTGTTTGGCCACTCTGCTGGCGCTATGAGTATTTCGCTTCACTCTCTTTACAATGGAAATAAAGACTTATTTAAGCGTATTATATTGCAGAGTGGTTTTGGAACATCTCCGTTGTCCTTATCAACCAATGTTCCCCATCATACACAGAAGATTGCAAGATTAGTAAACTGTTTATCTGATAACACAACAATAGTCGTGGAATGTCTCCGACAAACAAAAAGCGATGACTTACAGAGCGCATTTCGGAATATAATGAATAAACTTGATACACCTTCACTGTCACCTTTGTTTGGACCCCGTGTTTGTGGAAAGTATATTACCGACCATCCAAGTTTGTTGCTACAAAGCCCTCATTCTAATGACTTTTACCAATCACTCGACATATTGATTGGAAACGTTGATAATGAAGGGTCAAAATACCTTGAACTTCTTCAAAATTATCAGCAAAAATACAATTTTAATATATCTGGTGGCATTCCTAACAGTGTCCTTTGCGAGTACATTGCTCCATTAGTTTCCTCACAGATTTATAACGGCAATTCCGCTGTGAGCGCTGCAGTTTGCAACGAATACGGACGTGGATTAACACTGGAAAAGCAATCGTCTAATCAGATAGATTTTTATGGCGATCTGATGTTTTATAGTCCCACTGTGGTTGGTTTAGATATTCACTCGAAACGAAATTCAAGTTCTAAACTTTTCCAGTATATTTTCAAAAGACAAACAGCTTTATCATTAACCAAAAAAATGCCATCATGGGTAGACGGAGTAGCCCACGGTGGAGAAATTTTTTTCGTGTTTCCTTTCTTAGAAATGTTAACACTTTCGCCACCTGACGGGAATCTGGTTAAAACTATAATGAAATACTGGACCAATTTTGCAAAATACGGGTAAGTTAAATAAAGACTTATAATAAGGGAGCTAAAATATAACAAACTAAAAGAAAGCAAGGTTCAAGTGTTACTTATCTCAGTCTTGCTCCGATTAATCCTGTATTCCCATCAAAGCTTTTTAACTGAGCAAAACTCATTGAAATTACACGTGGTACATGTGACAAGTGTAGTTTAAGTTTCAGATAAAGCGCGTTCACCGTAAGTTTTCATGCGGGGCATGTCGTGTTTTAGTAAAATGATCTTTATGTGTTTTTGTCACCTACAGTTGACACAACCTTGTTTTTTTTACTTTGTTTTTTGTGTATGAAAAATTGATATAAAAGAACTACCGATTAAAAAAAATGCATAACTTATATTCATAGTTTTTGTGATCGAAGAAGTGATTTCGAAATATTCATTGCTTTGGGTTTTCTGTTTAAAGTATATATTATTCAATGTAATGTCAATACGTCATATACATTTTAACTGTTTTCAATACGTCAAAAAATTTTAATTGTTTTCCTACAAATGGTGACTGTTTTACTGTAAAGTAGCATTTATATATTTCATTTGTTTTGGCGTCCTTTTGTCAAATTTATCCTAAATTCTAAGCAGACGTTTTAAGTAATATCAACTATCATTATAGGGACGTTAATGATGGAGAACAGCTTCTTTGGCCAGAGTTTGAATATGAAAGCAGATATTATTTGGAGCTTGATGTTAATGTCACTGTAGGAAGAAATTACCGAGAATCTCGAATGAAGTTCTGGAACGAGAATATACCAAAGTTCCTGGAAAGCGGAGATTCTACGATATTAAATCCTTCAATAATGTTACTACAATTCACTACGTTCATAACATATTATGTATTGAATAACTGAGACATACACCATATGAGATTGTCGGACACCTCATTTGTACGAGCTGTTGAAACAGGAAAAAGGCGATCCACAGCTTGTACAAAAAATTGTTATATTCCAGTAACGTTAAGTAAGTTTCCATATGAAATGTCTGCGATGCGTTGTTTGTACCGGAAATAACCAAATATGTCTACTTTAGTGAACCGCAAAAAGGATATTAAAAAAAAACCACATTTTTTTTGTCACCGTTAACACTCAATAGATAAGTTTTGTAGACGTTATTTGTATGTTAATATTCGTAGACGAATAAGGCGAAAATGTCTTTGTATAATTGTACATTGAATGTAATGATTTTATGATATATGATAATCTTTTGTTCTTTGTAACATTTAAGATACTTACATAGCAATTAATAATGATATACTTTTGGTCGTGTGACATGTTTTTTATGTTTGTAAGTAGCTTATGGCCGCTGTAATTTATAAATGATTGCTTTGAAGTGTCGTACAGTAATATATAACCACGCCTCAACAATAATTCGTTCACATTCACCACATTTTTTATATTTAAGGCTGAGGTAAGTAACATTAAATGCGTATTGGTTGATATGAATGGGGTTTGTCTATGGCCGATTGACGACCTATTGTCAATTCATCGAGTTCATATGTTAAAATGGCACTTTATAACAATTTACAACCACGGATTCAATACAATAGTTTCACAGACGTCCAGCTGTAATTTTGGTAAATGCAATTTGTAAATGTTGGACGTTACATGTGACAGCCTTTGACGTTTTCGTTTCTATTAATCACGCGGTATCAATATGCACTTCGACAAGATTAGTTATCCGGATCCGAGTCTTTGCTATACATGGGTATAGTTTGGCGCTATCGAGAAAGTGCCTGTCTTATAGACTAACGACCCACAAACCACCAGGGGCCTCGGTGGCCGAGTGGTCAAGGTAGTTCGTCTACTATTGATCACGTGGTCTGTCAACACTGAGATTGCGGGTTCGATTTTCACTGCAGGCAGGGTGTACTCGACTCCAATCTTAATTGACAAGGATTGCCAGTTTTCCTACCGCAGGTCGGGGGTTCTCTCCGGGTACTCCGGCTTCCTCACCCAATAAGAACTGGACGCCATGAAATAGCTGAAAAATTGCTGAAAGTGGCGTTAAACCACCATTCAAACAAACAAAACAAAAAACCACCATTCCACAAATCAGTGGTTCTTATTTACGTATATTAGATAATTATAACATATTTTGCTTCCAGATAGACCTGTTCGATTTTATTTTGCTTACCAAAAGGGGAAGGGGCTCTCAACGGGCACTCCTGCTTTATATACCAACATAAATAAACTGAACGCAGTCAAATAGCTGACAAAAAACCAAATGAGCGTTTACCTCGCAACACGTTGCCAGATACTATATTTGCGACAGTAACACAACATGAATTCCAAAATAAATGTATCAATGAATCCAATCTTTTTTATCTACTTTATCGTGTTAATTAAATTGATTATGACACATTGAACCAATCGTATCTAAAATATAAATGTGCAAGAAACCCGACTGAAATGTACACGTTCCAAGACTGAGCTGCACGGCTTATATAACCATTTCCTTTAAGTTTGAATGTAGAGGAAGCTACATATGTGTTCTGTCGTGTAATGTCAGCTGTGGACCCTGGCGATGGAGTAGTCTGATTAGAGTCCAAAATCTTGGGTGCTTCTACTAACGAGAAGTTTTCACGATCCTTGTAGAGATGATCTCTAATGGTAACATTGGTGTCTAGCAGTGCATACTGTTTATTTGTGGAATCATACTGTGGCCATATTGGAAGGTTGTCGCCATTTAGATTTCTAGCAAAAGATATTAAATAAAGAATAACAAATAGGATGCATAATAAACTGCTGACATTTAAAAAAGCTATACACGTATACTTAACAGATAAGGGGTTTTATTCATATACATGTAGTAGTTATTTTGTTGGTAACCTACGCTTTCGATTTTGAATAAGAACTGCAGAACTGCAGATATTTATCACTGGCAATGGACGACATTTTGAATACCTAGATTATCTTTATAAAGCAGGAGTTTTTACCTGCACAACATGTACATAAAAACTTTTTTTTTCCACACACGTTTTTTTATGGTATTTTATCGCTTTCCCTTTTATCCCTAAACAGTAGGGTTTGGGTTTTAGTGCGAATTTACCAGCGAAAACTCTCAAGATGGACAGGACAAAGCCTTTGCTACCAGTATATATGCTAAATGAGTTTTACCTGCACTTCATAGAAACATCTTAGGACAGTATTTTCTTTTAATCCAATCAAACATTCAGACAATTAATAACAAGTACATATTTGCTTGTAATGTGGATTCAGGAAGTTGTTTTTCAGATTCATGTACACTTCAAATAACTGTATACAACATACCAACATTTACGCTTGTTAATTTAAAAAACAAAAAATGCTCTGCCATCTTAAATATTTAAGAAGAAGTACATTGTCTTTTCTTGTTATATGTATATTTTGTATATATTAATTATTATTATTTATATTTTTAATTATTTTTGTTCTCATGACCTTATTGAAGGTGTCCTTACAATAAATCCTTGGGGGCACTCAGCTGTTTCCATCTGAGTTTTTGGACCTTTATGAAATTTTATCACTGATCGTTTCTTAAATTTCATTCATCCCCCAAATATTTGGGGGGTATATAACTACAAAATTTCATTCTAGCGCCAGTGTCCCCATTGCAGACCTTGCACTACCTGGCTGCAGATGAGACCCTCGTCTCATCCCCTGGAGAACCCTTGCAGACCTTGCACACTCCGGCTGCAGATATGAGACCCTCGTCTCATCCCCTAATGGAGATCCCTCGCTCCATATCCCCTGTACTGGCGTATTGTCGGGCAGGCAGTTTCAATCCAAGGACTGCAAGCTGACTTGCTCTGACAGGTAATTAAAATTTCAAAGCTGAGTGTTTCCCTAGGGCCAAACTATTTGATATATTTAATTATTTAATAAAGAAATTATATGTATAAACTCTTTGTCTGATTAAACTAGAACTTTCCAGAAGGCTAATAGGTTATGGCATTACACACCGTCTTTCAACCCATTGATACTTAGGAATATAAAGCACACTGATGACCTGAAGTGTTTTGTGCAGACACATACAGTTATGTTACACACCACACAAATAGCAACCACACAGGGTTATAACATAAACGTTTAATTTTATCACATCTATAACATAACAACAAATGTTTGTATAAACTTGCAATGGACGACATTTTGAATACCTAGATTATCTTTATATAGATACTCTCAAAATTATCATTGTATTATACAATTTATGACTTTGATAACAGTCGCTAAGAGGATTTTTCGGCCAGAAAAAATGTAATATTCACCGAGCCGCTAGGCGAGGTGAATATACATTTATTAGGGCTAATAAATCCAGATAGGGACCGAATATCAAAGTCAGTAACTGTTTCATTACTTGAATAAAATCATCATCCTCCTTCATCAGAAAAAAACATAGGATGATTACATTTTGTCATTGTTGTAATGCTGGTAACCCTTAATATTTTCTATTAATACTGCATTTTGATATTGATTTGCTGATAATCCTGAAATTCCAGTTTCACCACATTTCAAATATTGAAAACTGAGAGTATAAAAAGTCAATTATTTTATTCTTACATTTTAACAGTATATTTTATAATTACAAATGGTTCAATGACCACTAAAATTGAAATGTATAGTTATGTTGGATCAATTATGAAAAACAAGCTTAAACTGGTAAAAAAAACCTGGTCAATATTGGGTTCCGCTGCACAGCAGTCAAGCAGAATCCAATATTGACCTGGTTTTGACAAGTTTAAGCCTGTTTTTTTGTAATTTTAGCACTGTTGCGATTTATCGTGAACCGAAAGTTGTTTAGACCAATCAGAAACACGCAAAATTCTATTCATGTAATAATATAAGTTACACAGACAGTTATTGATTTAATACAAGATATATTAGCGGTTATTAAATTTTATATTGAGCTTGTGCAACTGCCTCTGTTACGAATTAATCCTACCAACTGTCGTAATGCCTTAGAATTTGTATTCTGTGTGTTCCAATGTCGCCAAGAACTCTAACTGTTACCTTTCAATCCCTTGCACACCTTTTCTACTTCTTCTGCTATGAATTCTTCTTCCAGAAACTGGTTCGAGCTATCATTCTCTTTTAAAATGCTTTCAATTTTGCGACCAATATATTCTTTAAATGTCTTATTATATTGATTGTTCTCGGGTTTTGTATCGTCTCAAAGTGATTAGACCACGCATCCGCTATTTCATTGGGGTGTCTGTAAACTTAACCATTGTATTCGATCTCTGATTTTGTGAACAAGAAGAACGTCGCTTGTTGAACAAGCTCCAGAACAGGTCATTGTTAGCCTCACCGCATTTGTCAATTTCATCTAATTGCTCACTGATGTATTTGTTTTATGCAGCGTTTAAAGCTTTCGGAATTTGGATTTCGCTTCTTTATAGTCTGTATATGATACATATTCAAACCCTCTGTTATCTGCGTTTATCCAGTTAGTCCGTTTTATGAGCATTTCTCTGTGTAATTCTTCGATGACAGTATTCCAGTATGGCTTTATATGTTTGTTAAACTTCACTTTAGGCATGCATTCTAGCCCGCATTTGTATAGAACATTGACGATCTCACTATAGTATTGTTCAAGGTCGTCAGTGTTTGTGATGTTGTCAGTTATATCAACAGTTCTCAGTGCATTTTCAAGCAGTTTTCGTACTCTTGAATGGATCCATCTTTTATCTTTTTCGTCCAGTTTAGTTTAGTAAACTCATTACTAATCGGTTGCTGAATAGCCTCAGTGATTGTAATTGAACACAATACGGGTAGGTGATCTGATAGATTCATATGACTGTCATAAAGGACTTCACAATTACTGACTGTGTCAAGTTTTATCGACTTTCTACGATATGATCTATCGTAGACGGATGGCCGGTTGATGAGTAAAAGGTAATTGCAAAACCCTTGCATTCATTTTTTACATTTAAAGACATTAGTTCGTGCTCTTCTATAAAATCATGGAAAACTTTAGTTCTATCAGTCGGATTGAACTTGCACCTTAGTCCACTCACTTTATCATTAAGATCACCCATAATTATGACTGTACCTTGCATGGAATACACTTCATATAATGCTCTAAGAAGTTTTTCGGTAAACATCTCTAGCGGTCTCGACGATGCAGGTAGGTAGCAGACGAAGCACAAAATATGTTCGTTTAGCTCTTTCTTGAATTCTACTCCGACTATTCTATTACTAAGAGTCTCTATCTCCTGTACAATATAGACCGGTTTATGACAAAAGAGCGCAACACCGCTAGATCTGCAGTTAAAGGGATCTTTTTCGTTTACAGCTTTTGCTATAACTTGATAATCTCTATCAATAGTATTCAAAAAGTGAATATTATTTTGTCTTAGTTAATGCCCATACAGTCCACACAAGTGTATGCTATATCTTTTCAGACAGTCAAGTAGATACGGAGTGCTCAACATAATACCACCGGCATTCCAACACATGATGGTAATTGAACTGTTCATTTTCGGTCCTGGCGGTCATCTTCAGTTACAATTATTCTTCTTTGTATAAATGCTTCTCGTGGTTGCCACTCTCCGACTTTTATTCCATGTTGCCTAAATGATGCATCGCTTAACACTTTCGCATAATCACTCGATACATTTATCTGCGCGGAAGCTGTCCTTTTCCAATTTCTTGTGAAATATCTAATCAACGTCACATGGACACCTGCGTTATCTAAATATTCGGCAATTGCTTGTTTCGATGCTATGTTTTTATCTATATTCCTAATATAGAACCAAAAATTCTTAAAGCGGCTTACGGCGCGAAAGTAATGTTCTCGGGTTGCATTACTCACAGACGTGAGGAAGTGGACATCAATTCATGAATGCTTCCCGTCTATCTCTAGAGACTAATCATTCGTATTATCTACACCTGTCTGATTGTTTAGATGTGTAGCTGTAAGTTCTTTGTAATTATTCGCTAAGGTAATTAACGGAGATGTGTGGGCATCTGTATGTAGTATTGTGCGCACCTCAGACTATTTTCAGTGCGATTTGTCAAGTTTTTGTTAAGTTTTTGTGGTGTTCGCTGTACAATAGCTGAATATGACATAGTTGAGTCTTGGACCAGTTTCTGTAGCGATTTCACTTGTTGATGGTCGTTCTTGACTTCAGAATGTAATCTATTGATCTTGTTTGTTGCTTGTTTAACATTGTCTTCTAAAGATTTCAAATGCTCATTTACTTGTTTGACCGCTGTTTTAAGACAGGTTCTTCCGTTTAACTTTTCATCATCGATTCTGTTCACGGTTCTTAACTCCGTCAATTGTATGTTTGATCTCCTTTTTATCGTCTTCTAAATTCAAGAGTTTCTTGCCTATTTCGTCAATGTTCGAGTTTGATTTGTGCAACACTGGTTTCAATTCGGCAATGGATTCTTCTAAAAGATCTTTCTCTGTTTTGATTTGTTTATATGCGACTTCAAGTTCAGACATTCGCTTAACTAATGACATGTTTTCTTCCTTAACTGTTTCTATTACTTTGCACTTTGATTCTGATTCTTTCACTAATCGTCTTAAATCGGAATTTCATCATTTAATTTTTGTGCACTTTGCCTGCTATGTTCTTTTTCGTTCATTATAGTCTCTATGCTTGTCTTCATATCTGTCATGCTCTTATCGTACGCGGAACGAAGTTCATGTAGTTGCCGCAAAAAGGAAATTATGGTTTCTCTGTTAGATAGATGTATGTTGGAACGAACTTCCTGACTATTCTCAAGGTTTTGACTACTGGATATTGATCTCTGAGGCTTGATTATGCTTTTCGAAATTCCAATCGCATCGTTAAGTTCATCTAGATACTCTCCTTCGGATGCTCGGTATAGAATGAAACAATCTTTAGCTAACTTTGCCTCTACCGAAGCCATGCTTTTCTTTCTCGGCTTAAGTAAGTAACCTTCTTTGTAGGGAAAGCCATCACGATTCCGTGCTACTCTGAATAATTTGTCCCTAATAAATTCCAGTTCGTTTATCTTATTGATCTCTGAGGCTTGATTATGCTTTTCGAAATTCCAATCGCATCGTTAAGTTCATCTAGATACTCTCGGTATCTATATACTCTCCTTCGGATGCTCGGTATAGAATGAAACAATCTTTAGCTAACTTAGCCTCTACCGAAGCCCCGCTTTTCGTTCTCGGCTTAAGTAAGTAGCCTTCTTTGTAGGAAAAGCCATCACGATTCCGTGCTACTCTGAATAATTTGTCCCTAATAAATTCCCGTTCGTTTATCTTATTGTTTGGAAGTTAAAGTATATGCTCAATAAAAACCTATTTCGGTTTATCTTTATAGTTTTGTATAACACACATGAAGGTCTCTGAATCTGGCTGTTTTTGCAGTTGGGAGTCAATGGATTCAAACAGATCATTGTGCCACGCATTTTCAGCTACGTACAATATGCTATTGACAGATTGACTGTCATAAGTAAAGTTATCTAACTAAGTAGTTACAGTTCCGCTTGCTGGCAATTCGGGATCAAGTACACGCTGTACTGATTCTTGAACATCCATTTTATCATGCGTTATGATTGTTCATGAGTATACTTTGCTAACGACAATTGTCAGGGTCAAAGTTCAACTTGGTAATCCGTTAAAGTTTCTTTACATAAACCTTCTTTATTGTAGTGAGTAGATTTCACGTAGTGGTGTTTGTGTATTGCAGAGTGTTTATGATATTGTGGATCAATAAGAAATCGAAATTAATATTGTTAAAATCTTACCTCACAGTTTATAGTCTGTTAAAATCTTCTACTAAGTCCTGATATAGATGGTTATTCACATAGATCCTCCAAAGTAAGAGTCTGTCACAGGTTTTCGTCAATCGATCTGCCTTGTTGTATCTCCACTTCAACCCTGGTACGTCCTTCTATCAGCCCAGAATCAAATCACCAAAAACGATAGTGCCCAGGTTAAGGAAGATAATCTGCTATGACTGGAGTAATATTTATAAACAAATGATAAATTTACTATTAAAGGATACATGTAAAATAGTAAATTTTCGCTCTATGCCGCCATTTTAACTTGAGGCCCAGCTGTAAGACGATGTGACCTGACATTATGACTGGTTGTGACAATCCGTTATGTCGGTGGTAAGCGCGAATTTGATAATCAACCATTTAAAATGTTGATATGCGGCTTTATTTTTTATTGCATGCTTTGGTATCAAATTAAAGGTATTAATACAAAAAATCGAACAAAAGGGCGGAAGTTTAGAATGCCGCGTGGAGGAATAATGAGCCGGGGAAAACAAGTTGATGATCGGTCAATATTGTTAATTTCGTAAGGTATATAAAAGAAATCTTTGACTCTGTTGAGGTCAGAGTGTACTGTTTTAGAAATAATCAAAGGTACTTATTTATCCTAACAACCACAGACAGCAGATGGCGTTCCAAGCAAGTCACAAAGTTATTATGTATATCTAAATCACGGGTATCCCACTGGCAGTTTTAATCAAAGATGATAGATGTAAAAAACATCTTTGTGGATGGTTTTATATTATGAATGACAATATGAGTTTAAAGATACAAGTTATGTAAAGCATTACGGAACATCGTAACAAAATGGCACAATTTCTGAAACACGAGTACTTATGTCGGGTATTTATTTAAGTCACGCTTTGATCAATACAGTAAAACAAGCTTTCGTTCTACTTTTCTTCTCGAATGCACATTTGTGAATAAAATGATTTCAGGGGCAAAATAAAACCAGATTCGAAAAGGGCAACAAACAAATATGAAGGAAAGAGCATTGGTTTTGTTTTTCAAAAAAGGCCAATTCTACAAAATATTTGTATCGTTCTTGTATAACATTTGCAGGTGAGACACTTACTGGCTTGTAACGAACCTATATAACATTTTGCACACAAAAAATTGACAGCCGGATATGTTATACAAAAAGTCAAAAGGATATGAATGGTATTGTAGTGAGAAGGCTCTGGTTCATTAGCACCTGCTCTACATGTGTCAGCAAAATAGCTAAATTTGTAGGGTGATGGAGCGAGATTTTATGGGTTTAAAACAGCTAAGGAAAAATCTTACGGGTCAGTATGACATGGTTTGGAGTGAATCATCATGCGTATGATTATTCTTTATAGGGGAAGAGTGTAACAAAAATGTTCTTTACCACTGTTATATGAACCGCATTTGTTTCATAGCCACATTCACTAGCTTTATCTATGCCAGCTTGATAACTCAGTTATTGTTTGAGATGTCCAGGGTTTGCACCTAATACCAATTTTCAGGACAAAAAACGATTACCTTTACAATTTGCAAGGGGAATAGAGCGATTGATGTTATATGTCTCCCGTTGCTCCACTCGAAACATAGTTGAAAAGGAATGCCAGTTTTTCTTCCGAAGGTGGGGTTTTCACAGGATACTTTGACTTCCTCCAAATGAAAACCGGAAACTTCTGTAAGTCGTGCTAAACACCATTTAAACAAACAAACCATGTTGCCCCGTGTTTGCTTAACACGTCAGGTAATGATAACAATAGACAAATATAATATAAAGTTATCAAAGATATTAAAATGCAAATTTGACATACCCCGTTTTTGCAAAATTGGACCAATATTTCATTAATGTCAGAGTATACGACTTGTCATAAGCTATGGCGTTAAATAAAGAAGTAAACGGAAATAAAAAGGTATATCGGAAGCATGTCCAGATCCTTGGAACCATGATACGGATAATTGAGAAACAACCTAATGAAAATTAAATCTTTCACTTGCTCCCCCCTTTTTGTTATTGGTCGCTGCGTGTAGCTTACACATCCGGCGTTTTCCGTGACTGATTATCCCATACTTCATATACATAAAGAATGTCTTCGGCACTTTTACTTCGCAGGCAATTTAACGTACTTGCATTCAACGCAGTAGAAAAGTTTAACAGCTGAGCAAATTTTTTGGCAGCCTGACGTGAAACTGGTGAAGTTGCTAGGAGGGAATTACTTACACCACTTTGTGCTATTATGCGTTGGAAAAGTCCACGATTTTTCGTATGTATTGCCTGCAATGCTACACTGAGTTTTTATTTCCACCAAAGCTATCAATATTTTCTTTAACCCATTTGATAGTCAGCTTCTGATCCCAAAAGACCATAATTTCCGGGTGCAATCGTAAATATATATAAATCAGCAATATAAAAACTGGTGAATTTGTAGTACATGTGTACTCGAGTGTGACGATGAAATTTTCGTAACCAATACGCAAGACCAGATATTTTTTTGCAAAAAATAAAAAGGGGGAGTAAGATGTACCAGGAATCAGGACAATAGATGGTGTCGGGATATTAAGGGTCACAATAGGACAAACTAACAACTTTAATATTCATGCTTATTGTGACAATCTCTTCAGAAACTACACCGATTTCAACAGACGTAGATTGTGTATTTGTACAAAATGCCTACAACTTACTGAATTTTCATAGGTCAAGCTATGGAAAAGAAGGTTCTATATTTATATATTTTGATTCGCTCGGGGTGTGAAATATGGTGAGTCTAAACCAACAATAATCTAAATTAGTTTTTGAAAAACTAGCTGCTCAGCTAGTATTTGGTTCAAAAGTCCACCTACTAGTATTCCAGTAACGTGTTAGCAAAATAAAGGTACGATTGATATATTATACGGTTCTGTACAAATATCTTCATTGCACTGAAAAAATACGTGTGTATCACCAAGTGCGTGTCTTAAGCTAATCAAGAAAAAAACAGAAAGCTTTTAAAAGCTGTTTCTACATCATGTATGGAACAAACACAAAAGTGTCCTCTAAAACAAATTTTTGTTGATTAATTTGAATTTACCGGAGACCGAGAGTTTCCAGCTACCGAATATGTGTGCTTTTTTTTGCTTGAAGTAATCTTTGATGACTCAACAGATAATTTAGTTTACATAATGGTCGCTTTGACAATTTCACAATATTTCTTGGTATATGTATTTATTATATTGAACTTTAGGATAAGAATTCGTTGCATTTAAATTGTCCTACAAAGCACCCAGGTATTTTCAGTTCCCAAACGCGAAAACAACCGGTTTTCAAACATAAAGACTAACGCTTTTGCAAACCTTTAAAAAATTAGTGGGTTAAATGGGAGAGCAGTTAAAGGAATGAAAACCCAATTTTATTTAAAACAGTTTTATTGTAGTACATATACACACAACTATATTGGCAGTAAAACATTAACATCTTTTAGGAGCTTTACGGTTTCTAGTCCATGAAATATGAAACAAAGGAATGTTTTAAAACAACAAAAGCAAATCTTTTTCTATCCGTGGAATATTTATTTATTTTTTTTAATATTTTTTATGTATATCGATTTTGTACCAGAACAATGCGAAAACATCATCGGAACATTTTTTGCAAGGACCAAGCATGTAACGAAGGCTATAAAATATTATTCATATATTAAATTTACAAGAAAATAAAATTTTTAGAAGCCCCCGTCTGTAACATTTGTTAAAGTGGAAGTTATATTAAACGTAATCCGTAAAGGAATTAAAATAATGACGTGGAAGCAATGCACCAACAGCAAACCGATGTTGTCATATTTATAATAATTGTGTTGGTATTTAATTTAGTTTATTTAATCATAAGAATTTTACTACATTTAGTTTTGGCGGCGGAATATGTCCGAATAGAGTGACAAATAATAACAATAATGAAGGATATAAGTCTAATGGCTGACAAGGTAAACAAACAGATACACAATAAAGGTGTATTAGTGTTATCTTAGTCATCTGTTTCATGTTCAACTGAAAAATGAAACATCCAGATTACTTGGGAGGTCACATTACTATCCTAGCAGCTTCATTTTGTATTTTTCCACTTTCAAAAATCCACCAAATTTATAATTTTTATGTATAAAATGTGTTGGGATGTTTGTTAGGTCGATTTTATTTCCACTTGATATATTAAGAGTAAAATTTTAAATTTTAATCATCTAGATTATGATGTATAAGCATACTTGTGGGACCGATTACTATCATAGCAGCTTCTTATTGTATAAACACTACTTCAATGTTCTCTATAAAAACATCCTCTACATGTGCACTTCTAAAAATAATGGTTTGCCTGCTTATTTTATTTAGGTACCACTTTAATATTCAGCAACTTTAAAGTTAAAAATATTTCAGGTTCTTTAAGTGAATCGGTAACACTATAGTTAAACAATTTATATGATACCTTTATGGCAAACAGTAAAAGTTTTGCCTAAAATTGGGACAAAACAATATTCGTCATTATTCATAAAGGTTTTTTTTACTTTTATCGATTTATTATTTTGGCTAACTTTTTATACCTGTATTGTTTCTTTGATCATAACAGGGATTTTTGAGACATGATGGTAAAGTTATTCTGGTATCCTCTTTTTCATCGAAAACGCTTTTATATCCATTAATATAAAACGATACATTGCGTATTATCAAACGTTATTCATAGCTACATATAGTCAATATTGAATTTTGTTGGAATACATGTCTTTTGTTGTTGTTTAATTAACTGTGGATTAATTTGAAAGTGCTAAATTGAGACAGCATTTATTTATGAGAATTCATGTTTGATCATGACTAAGCGTTTTGTTGGTTGTGTAACATACAGCGAATCTGAGATTCACAATACTTGAATCAATATATATCAAATAATAATACAAACATTTTATTGGAAATTTGTCTACTTCCCTATCAAGGAAACTCAAATTGCCATCAGCTGCTGATCCTTATAACAATGATTTGGAAGTATATAAAAACATAGAATCCAAGCCCAGCCTTAGGAATCCATCGATACTCTTCTAGATTCGTACAATAAAACGAAATTCTGTACCTTTTATATGATAGTTTTGACTTATTTTTCGTTTAAACTGTATATATGTTCACATGGAGGTAAAAGTTAACATTTTGTCTTTTTTGTTTCAGGGATTGATGAATAAAGAGCTAACAATGATTGATAAACCGTATAACAGTAATAATACCGGATTTTTATGATGTATAACGCTATCACTAGTGTTATTGAGAAATATTTCGATCACTACTGGGACGAATAAAAGAAAAATATGAGCATCTAACGAACGCTTTAAGAGAAATGTAGGTAAGTTATGTAAATATCTCCTTAGAGTTGAGAGTATCCCTTGTTATATTAGTTAATGGGGACGTGTTGGAGCTGAATACTGCGCTATAGATGATGTTGAAAGAATTATAAATAAAGGAAACTGTCTTATTACAAGTTTAAACAATCCATGACTTTTTGCGTAAAATAATTATACCAATATAAATGCAGCTTCTGATTACATAGACAACGAAACAAAAACTTGATTCTTGAATTTAATTTAGACTATCACAGGTTACCGGCTTTTAATACATAAATTTAAGGAGACATAAATGTTAAGGAACAAACAATATAAAAATACCTTGTATTTTGGATGTTTCTGACAAATTAGTCATAAAACAATGTATGTGCTAAATATTTAGTGAAAATAAAGAAAATTAAGAAGAAATTCTGAGAAAATAGGAATGCAAAAAGATTATGTTATCTTGGTAATCGATGAAAGTGAGGAACAGAGAACAGGCTACACTTTTATACTATAATTCCACGGTTTATTGCTAGAAAAAGTTGGATATTTATGATCAAATTATTTTCTTAACCGTTTAATGTTCTAACAGGTCAAACGACGTGTTCCAAATCACATTCCTACTAATGGGATGGGAAGGAGAACAAAAATTGTTCTAAATTGTGCATGTCAACGGTTTTCTACTGTTATCTAAGAGACTCGGTATAAATAAAAAAATTAAAAAAAATTATGACTCAAATAGGGGAAATACGAGAGCCGATGAGGTTACGAAAAAAAATACATGTATATGAAATCACCAACCTAAAACTTGCGGATTCAACAATCATGCATCAATATAAGGTAACAAATTTACTATAGGAAACTTCCATAGGATGGAAGCAAGGACATATACTAATGTTATTAGTATTATAATGTCACAAATTGAAGGGATATCGCTCGCCTCATAGGTAACATCTATTTGCATATTAGTATAACACACAATAGTTAACTGGAATCTTTAAATCAATCTATATGTAAAGATCTGACTGGTCTTGTTAATGAAAAGAGATTGGAAAATATAAATTCTGAGTACATCTCCTATCATGCTAATCGAACTATGACTTCTTTGTTTACACTTATCAGATCGTGTTATCAAAAGCAGATTTGTATGTTAACATCGGAACAGTTTTTCACCTTTTTCAACAACCCTCACCCAATCTGACCTGACATCATGACTGGTTGTGGCAATCATTTATTTCGGTGGTAAGCGCGAAATTTAACCATTAAGATGTTGCTATGTGGCTTAATTTTTTAATTCATGCTTATTGCAACCTTCTTAACATTCATTTAGCATTTTAACCTGCTTCGGAACGAGAAAAGTATCAAATTAAAAATATTGGTAAATAATATAAGACAAAAGGCAGAAGTTATGAGTCTGGGGAAAACCAGATGATTATCGTAGCAACCGAAGACGGCAGAAGTCGTTCCAAACTAGTCACAAAGTTAATATTATATCTAAACGACGACTTTCCACGTAGCAGTTTTAATCAAAGATTCTAGATGGAAAAAAACAGTCATCATTGTGGATTTTATCATTATGCTGGACCGTACACGTTTAAAGAGTGTAAATTAAGGATAACGGAACATCGTATCAGTGTTCTTACCGAAAGCCGTTCGTTTCTGGACCGTATGAGTTTAGAGATTGCAAAGCATAACGGGGCATAGTATCAAAGTGTTCTACACGAAAGCCATTCGTGTGTGATATATAAAATGAACAACAAAATGGCACAATTGCATTAAAATTCTGTACATGTCGGGTATTGTTTATTAAGTCCCGCTTAGATCAATACAGGAAAAAGCAAGCTTTCGATTCTATTTTACTTCTTTTACACATTTGTGAACAATATAATTTCAGGGGCTAAAATGCAGATTCAATTAGGGCAACACACAAAAAATGAAGAATGACCCAAAGTTTTGTTTTTACTAAAGGCTGATTCCATCTACTTAAAAAATTACTTCATTAAATAATTTAATATTTTAATATTTTCTTGTCTTGTCAATCAATCAATCAATCAACTTTGACTAGAATACATCAACGGGCAACTTTTCTAGTTGTTACTCGATGCCTATAATGTAAAATTCATTGAAATTGATAGTGTTTAATTAACAAACGCCTTATATTTTAAATTGATTTTTGATTCTCGCTTTAAATTGTGTTTGACAAAAATACATCGCAAAAGGAGATATTGGTAAGTTGAAATAAAATGAAAACTTGCAAAATAATTACTTCAAGTTTTTCTATCATGTGAGTTTATAGTCTGTGGTGAGTTATCTTTAATAAGTTAATATGGAAACAAGCAATTATACCTTTACTGACCAACCAGTCCAATGTTATATTGACTAGTCAATACGAGATATTGGACTTATCAAGAATTAGGCCAATATCTGGGTGAACAACTTGACACAATGATACCTTTTTTGACTTACAAGTAAATACTGCATATTAGACTGTTAAATGTCGTATTGGCGTACTGATGTATTGTGTATTGTGGACATTTTAACCACAAAAGACCTATATACTATTGTTAGTCAATGAAAGTATAAGAAATATTATACAAATACAGCCTTTCTCTTAGTCAATACAAGTTTATATCGACTGAGAGATGTATATCGACTGAGGACGTAGTCCGAGGTCGATATATAACTCGAGGTTGATATATATAACTTGTATTGACTAAGAGAAGGCTGTATTTTTTATATTATTAATTGATAATTTAGCTGTATTTTAATTTGTTACATAAAAATATTAATAAATAAAAATATATATCTCATCCTTATTTAAGGATACAAACCCTTTGTACTCAACACTGTCCATTGTTTTTTATTGATATCCGGATGTAATATGATTGGCTGATTTCTAAACGTCACACAATTTTTGGAATTTTTTGTTCTATTTGTAGTCACCGTGCAATCCGCAAAATTCAATCCGCAATAAATCAGTCAATCCGCCAAAATACAAAATATCACGTGGTAGGCTTTGGACAAATTAAAATACGGCAAAATTATCAAATAATAATATTACAATATAGCAACACAAATTTACCAACATTCGCAATTAAAAAATATAACTATCGAAGCAAGCTACTCTTTTGCACTATTTTGATTTTCTACTTTAAACAAATATTTTATAGGAGTATAAGTAATAAAGTAAATATCGCGAATGATATGTTCCAGTGTTGTGATGTAAGAGTTTGGCTGCCATTTCCTTTAGGTTTCAGGGTGGTTGGCTTCAGTGTTGTCATTGGGGATGAATTTCCTGTAATGTTGTTGTTTGAGCTCGTGTATATTCTCGTATATTGTTCTGTTGAAATTGGCGATGTTGTAGACGTGTTTGATGGCACCAGTAACCGCGGAAACTCTTTCAGCCAAAAGTCCATTCGTTCCTTGTACAAACTATTCATAATAGTCACGTTAACATCAAGCAGTGCATATGATCTATTGGTAATATCGTACAGTGGCCAATTCTGTAAACCTTCACCATTGACGTTCCTAAGAGAAAAAAAGCACAATTAAAGGTACACAATTAAAAACTAAGATTATCACTAGCACGATTTGGGATTTTACAAGACTTCTTCAATTTTTAAAGTATAACTTTAATAGCTGTTGTAACACCTGATTTCATTTATTTATATGTAACCTATATTTTGTTAATAATAAATGTTTATCTTTTGGGTTTTGTGCATAGTTCACATGTTCAGTATAAGGGTTTTGGTTACCGAGTGGTTAAGGTAGTTAGTCATCTAGAGACAGTTTTCCCTAGCGAAGTTCGGGTGTTTTCTCCTAAAATCCGGCTTTCTCCCCATAAAATCAAGACGCCACGATATAGCTGAAAAACTTCTAAACGTGGCGTTAAACACCATTAAAACAAACAATAAGTAGCTGTTTAAAACACTCGGTGTTGCTCCAAGAGAAGGTGAAATACTGACTAGAATCATGTTTATGCAACTGTTTTCGAACACTTGCGTGTTACTTAGATATGTTAAAAAATTGTCTGATGGATATAAAGAATGTTGTTTCCTAGGTGATTAACATATTCACTAGCTGTGTCAGCAAATATCTCATTTAGCTATGGTGCGAGTTGTCTTGGGTTTGAACCCAGATGAGAAGGTTACAATTTTCAGGCACAAAAATAATTTGCATTGTCGCCCCACTACAAAACTCTATGGTCAGTATAACCTTGTTTGGTATGAATCGTCATGGTATAATTTTTTTAAAGGGAAGAGAGTAACAAAATCCTCTTTACCAATGTTGAAAGAAAAACGGCAGTTTCTAACCACATCCTCTAGCTGCATTTAGCTTAGGTTACATAGAACAGCTAGCGAATTATTGTGTGAAATGTCCCTATTTGAAGCATGAGGCACATACCAATTACAAAGACAAAAAATGCTCTCACGTTAAAACATGTTACAGAAATAGACAGATGAATAACAATGTTGCAACTAATTTGCTTAACCAATCAGTTGATAACGATAGGATAATATATGATCAAGTTATGAATGAAATTAAAATGCAAATTGACATACCCCGTTTTTGCAAAATTGGACCAATATTTCATTAATCTCAGACTATGCGACTTGTCATCAGCTGTAGCGTTTGATAATGGAATAAATGGAAATAAAAATGCTAGCTCGGAACCATGTCCTGATCCTTGGAACCATGGTGCGGAATTATGTGTATCTGACAATATCGATAATTTTTTACTTAGATATTGGTAATGTGCGTTGTTACTGTTCAAAGCGTGAGAATTTAGACTTTGAACTGCAGGACTGTACATAAATACGTCTCCATAATAGTTCACGGCGTCCATACTCTGTTCATTGATTGACGTACTTTTGTTGTAAACTGCACAGACTGCTTGCGTGATGCGCGTATTATTTTTGAAGTAGTCCATCGATAGAGTTGGAATTATGTGCTCACATAAATACCTTGAAGATATTCCGTTCGAAACGTTATAATTCCTGGACATTAATTCACTTACTAGCAGAGACCCTTCTGACTCACAGTTTCCTATCATTACGTCTAACGATTTGTAAAAATTAAACTCGGAACCATTCTTACCAATGATACTTTGAGGATCATCAATTAAAAAGTCGCCATCGACAACAGGAGCGAAACCTATATATATGTGCACATCCGGCGTTTTCCGTGACTGATTAAACAATACTTCATATGCATAATGAATTTCATCGGCACTCTTTCTTCGCAGACAATTTAACGTACTGGCATTCATCTCATTTGAACAGTTTAAGAGCTGAGCAACTTCTTGAGCAGCTAGTCGTGAAACCGGTGAAGTTGCTAGGAGGGAATTACTTACACCGCTTTGTGCTATTATGCGTTGGAAAAGTCCACTATTGTTCGCATGTATTGCCTGCAATGCTACACTGAAACCACCAGCCGATTCACCAAATATTGTAATGGAGTTTTTATTTCCACCAAACCTATCAATATTATCATTAACCCATTGGATAGCCAGCTTCTGATCCCACAGACCATAATTTCCGGGTGCAACAGTATCGCCGGTACTGAAAAATCCAAAAGCTTCTAAACGATAATTTAATGTTACAACAATGACATCACCGAAAGCAGAGAGATAAGAACCTTCGTACAACATGGCCTGTCCGGTAGAGTATCCACCACCGTGAATCCAAATCATGACGGATTTCTTGTTTGACACTGATGTATTAGCAGGAACATAAACATTCAGCGACAAACAATCTTCTGACTGGTTTTTGTTTGGAAGAATATTATCGTAAGCTGGTGTTCGTGTTTGTATACATGATGGTCCAAACTTTGTGGCGTCCAGTGTTCCGTTCCACTTCCCATAGGGTACAGGTTTCATAAATCTGAGGCTACCTGTCGGTGGTTTAGCATATGGAATGTTTTTGAAAACGGAATAGGTGTACGTTCTGTTATTAATATATACATAGGACGTTGTACCATTGACTCTACCGAGTTTAGTATCAATTACAGCTTCATTACAAAATACGGATACTGTAATCGTCAAAATGATATTTAATATCACAACTTTCCGTTCTCTGTCCATTGTCCTCTTTCTGAAAAAATATGTATATTAATATGAACAGTATGGTGGCATATATCTGCCACCACATATCCCTTAATTTAGTCGACATATTTTCGGAAATATGTCAACATGCTACATAATTAAGTCAACTTAATACTGAATTAAGTCATCATTATCAGATTAGAAAAAAGAGGGAAAATGCGTTGTTTGAACAGAATGTGCCATCTACTTTTCCACTTATTAAGGTCTTTCCCCCTTTCCCAGGGAAAGACCTTCTTGTATTTCTTAACATTATTATTTTTCTTCTTCCGCGGAGGTTTGCCAAAAAGTGTCTTGACATATCATTTCGATACTTGGTACCATTAATCGGTCATATCCGGAGATGACATGGCTCATGATTTTAGACCGATCTATTTTTAGTAACAGAGTTATCTGCCCCAACACGAAAACCCTTGTTAGCAGATAAACTCAGAAACCGTAATTGATTCTCAAAATCTGAATTGTAAAAAATGTCACTGGACCTATGGCGATGATTTGTCATGCACAATTTTTTTTTCCAATCGACTTCGTGATTACGCGTTTTTGACCTGAAAAATGTCGCAACGCGTCAAAATTTTTTTCTCAAAAACCGTAAGTCCTAGAGACTTGGGATCACCACCATTGATCCTAAGTGACATATGTTACATTTAAAATTGTCAAGGTCAAAGGTCAAAAGTCAAGGTCAAAGGTCACCATAGGTCTTGTTAGCACTATATCTCACAAACCATAAAAGATAGAAGCAGACAATAAATGGGAAAAATACTCCACTTATCGAGACCTAGACAGGAAGCTGTGCGATGAACCATTTACGAGTTACAGCCCTTGACGCGTTTCGGTTAATCGGTTTTTTGGATAAAATTTGAAAACGATTAGAGATAATATAGTAAACATATAGGTTTATCAAGATCAGTAGGAACAGAGCTTCAATTTGAGCCATAGGTCAAGGTCATACCCTAGCAGCAAGGTGACCGTTATAAAAAAGTCCTTAGTAACCATATATTTTTAGATTCAGAATGATGTACTTTACTGAAATATTTCATTTCATGACCGGAATTGGCCTTTTGTCTCTCGCAACCGAATGAAAGTCCTTAACAACCATATATTTTTTGGCTCGGGACCACTTTCTGTACTCAAATAATTCATTTTTATGACTGGAAGTGATATTTTGTGCTATAGCAAGACACAAAATCCCATAGCATCACCTAACTTTTCTTACTTTAGAGGAACAGTGGGAAAGACTTTCTCATTTGTTCTCAGAACAAATGGCAGTTTAATTTATCGTGCAATTAGACGTAATTATGAATTAAGTGAACATAATTTTCTGGTTAAGTCGACATAACTTTATAATTAAGTCAACTTAATTTTCTGTTTAAGTCTACATAAGTTTTTGATTATGTCGACATAATTAATTCCACATAATAAGTCGACATAATTATCTACCATTTAACTTGAAGGGGGGAGGCTTGGTTTTGAAGTTGAAATTGCAAGACCTCAATGAGAAAATCATGGTAGAAATAAGACCCGAGCCAGCATTATGTCGTGGCTCGTAGAGAGGTTAAGCCCCCTTAAATCATGTTTCATGAAAATCCATTGAGAGGTTTAGGAGGAGTTGCGGACAATGTATGGGTACCCTTAGCTGTAACGGAAGGACGGACGGACGCACGGACAGACACCCCTTTTCACTATATACCCCCCAATTTTCAAGCCGGGTGTATAAAAGGGAAACTTGAAACTATATTTTTGTATTATAGAATAATCCTATGCACACACTTTACATCCGTCGTTATATTGCGTCCATGGTGAACTAGCTGCGTCTCTAATTGTAAATAGCTTCATACAATATTAATTGATCAGAGTGGTGACCAATCTAATGTTATAACTAATATGCATTTAAATAGGAGGTTATTTTTCAAGTTTATATTTGTTAAGATACAATTCCTATTTTGTATTCAATTCCAACTACTGTCAGACAGGGTCGATTATCTTTTTAAAGATAGTACTTAATTGTTTATTCGGTGGTTGAAAAATGGCAGATATACTGCAAGGGACATTACTCTTTAGCAGGCACGTGTTCCTGTCCAGCAGCGAGATAATCACTTTCAAGTTACCTTGGACATTGAAATATGGACCTTTTTGACCAGAAGAGTTCTGATTTTGAATCTTTTACAAACGCCATGGTGGTTCAACTCCAATTTTGGTAAACTTTACATTCCTGATTTACTAAAGAGTGACCGAGCCAGAATTTAGCGCATGATCAGTTATAATGAGAGCCCCTGCATTGAATTTATGAAGTAATCGTTAAATTTTAAATAATTTTGATTGATTGATTGGTTGGATGTCTGCTTTACGTCCAGCGAGCAGTATTTCAGCTATATTCAGGACGGGAACAAGTTAACAAACAATAAATCAATGGAAAATGGGGGTGGGATTGGTCACAGGGAATACAATTTTGGCTGCCACTGGAAAAGTATGGAGTTTTCGGTAGGGGCGGAAAATTTAGCCTTTTGTAGCGGCTACAATGAGCCTACTATTTTTCGAAATCTACAAAAGGGGTCTTTATCGTGCAAGGAGCGTGACACTCTCCAAACACGTTACCCACTACGGTCCGCGGTCAGGCTTTCCGTATTATGACCTGACAACCCCCCAACGAGAGGGTCTCCCCTATCCGCCACCCGGGGACGCTCGGGGCTGCTCTGTGGGTCGAGCACTGGGAACCCTCCCAGTATGGTCCCAGTAAATGATTTTGAAACCTTTAAATAATTTATCGGACGCTTTTTAGTAAATCAGGGGTGGTAACCCAAAGCTAAAACTACCATGGCATTCGTAACAGCCTGAAAATCATTTTTAAAAAACTGGCCGCCAAATTGCCAAAACACTTGTGAAAAAATAATTTAAAATCACAATTTGGTCCGATTTTCACGAGGGTTTTTTTTAGTATAATTTTTTTAATTTATGTGCAGTAACGGGAAGGGACTTCTTTTGTGTTGGGCATCCCCAACACAGGATTACTAGTTATATATGTTTTCTTTTTTTCTCAGTTTTGTTTCCCGTAGTATAAAGAGGTCTTATTTTTTGTTAAAACCTTACACCACGTATAGGTAACTCGCGTACGGTTACCATACAATACAAAACTTATAAGTTTCACCTAATCATGCTAATTAACGCCTCATACAGGTGAAATTTAATCAGTTCCGGCAAAATAGTAGGGCAGGCTATTTTGCCGTGCCGGTAACGGCAAAATAGCACAGCCAAGGAAAAAATCGTCATTTTTATGACACGTAGCGATATAAAATATAATTTTTTTATGCGTCGCGACAAATTTTTTTTTCAAAATTAGCATTGTTTTGTATGGCAGCAAGTTTCCTTCAGAATATTTTTTTTTCTTCTGTAGTAGGTATGATTATGTCCCTCTGTTTAACTATTTTTGATAATTATTACTTTGGTTCAGAGAATGTAATTTATTTCATTTTCGCTTTATTTTGGAATGGTTAATGTTTTTGTATCATTTATTTTCGACATATATAAAGGTTAATTTGCATTTTGTTCATTGTGACTATACCTTTTAAATTGATGGTCAATATCTTCAAGTAATTTTCAGTTTTATATTGATCAATGATTTAAGAGAGCTTAACCTCTTTACGAGCCACGACATACTGCTGGCTCGGGTCTCATTTCTGACACGATTCTCTCATTGAGGTCTTGGAATTTCAACTTCTAAACCAAGCCCCCCTCCCCCATTTCAAGTTAAATGGTAGATAATTAAGTCGACTTAATAATCAGACAGATTATGTGGACTTAATTATGTCGACTTAAACAGAAAATAAAGTTGACTTAATCATAAAGTTATGTCGACTTAATCAGAAAATTATGTCCACTTAATTCATAATTATGTCTACTTGCACGATAAATAAGTGGAAAAGTAGATGGCATATTCTGTTCAAACAGCGCATTTTCCCTCTAATCTGACAATGATGACTTAATTCAGTATTATGTTGACTTAATTCTGTAGCATGTTGACATATTTCCGAAAATATGTCGACTTAATTTAGTGGTATGTGGTGGCAGATATATGCCACCATAAAACAGTAATCAAACTCAGCTTTCCAGTATATATTATATAGGATGACAAAGTTACCTGTCATATATATACAAATTAACCCAACACTATTAGAAATAAATTTTAAAACTGTAAAGTGTTTTGTTAACACTCATCGTGATTATGTCCAGCGCTCTAGATCACTCGACTATATATTTAAATCCGCTATTTAGAAAAAAGATTCATTAACCTTGGTGAATCTATAGATAGACATAGTACATGTGTACTCGAGTGTGACGATAAAATTTTCCTAACCAAATAGGCAAGATCAGAAAAAAACAATAAAAAGGGGGAATCATGTGTACTAGTAATGAGGACAATATATGGTGTAGGAATATAAAGCCTCGCAGTAGGACACACTTAACAACTGTAATATTTCATTTGTAAAGAGTATGACCTCAAACCGGACTACTACGATTCTGACTGAAGTATCTTGTGTATTTGTAAATATAGCACGACAACGAAGGACTCTTTATATTGCAAGCCAAAACCAACAAGAGTCAGCGTAATATAAATTAGTATTTGTAAAACTATCTGCTTAGCTCCTAATTTGTCCAAAGGTCAAACTACTAGTATTCCAGTAACGTGTTATCAACAAAAAGTTACAAATGATATATTATACGGTTCTTTATTAATATCGTCATAACACTGAGGGGCGTTACTACGTGTGTCTTAACCTCGTTCATAAAAACGGACAGCTTTCAAAAACTGTTTCTACATCATGTATGGAACAAACATCAAAGTGTCTTCTAAAATATGATTTTTGTTGATTAATATGAACTTACCCAGAGACCGAGAGATGTCCAGCTACCGGATATGTGTACTTTGTTTTACTTGATGTTATCTGTGATTACTCAGCGGATAATTTAGTTTACATGATGGCCGCTTTGACAATTTTACAATATCCCTTGGTTATAGCAATTATTATATTGAACTTTGGAGGAGAACTCCTTTTCCATTTAAATTGTCATACTAAGCACCGAGGTTTTTTTAGTACCCAAATTCAAAACCTACCTTTATCCAAACCTTAAGACTAACGCTTTCAGAAACCTTTAAAAATATTAAGTTTACAAGAACAGTTGAATTAATGAAAACCCAATTTTATTTAAAACAGTTTTTTCATTATTTTATAAGCAGTAAAACATTAACAGGTTTTAGTAGCTTTACGGTTTCTAGCACATCAAAGATGAACCAAAAAATATTTGAAAACAACAAACGCAAATGTTTTTCTATCCTTGAAATTTTTAAACGTACTTCAGAAGTATCGATTTTGTACCAGAACAATGCGAAAACATAATTAAAACATTTTTTTCATCGACTACGAATGTAAAAAATCATTCTTCTTAAATTAAATTGGAAAGAAATTGACAATTTTTTTAGAAGTTACCGTCTGTCGCAGTTGTTGTTAACCTCTACTAAATAGATTTACATAGGTGACCATTATAACATTTTATAGAATACTGAATTTACCTTAAGTTCACTATTAGTGACACACTTATTTTCTCAAAATACCATGTCTTCGCTAAAAAATATCTGACCGGCACAACAATATTAAAGTCTACTAAGAATGTTTTGTAGTTTACAAAATTACGTCACAAATAGAGCTTGTTTCAGTTGTCAGATGGATAGAAACAGGTGTCAGTCTGTTAAGTTTCGTACAAAATCTAATACTTGCTGGAAATTATTAAATTTGGATTCATTTCACTTCTAAAATATTTGTGCATCATATAAACTTAATTTTAAACAGGTTCATTCAGAATAACAATTTTTATGCAAAGTGAAAGTAGAACTACTTTGGTTTTTTAAGCACTACTTTTGACTACGGCATCAACTGATTGGCTATTTAGTAGAGGTTAACCTATATTAAACGTAATCCGTACACGAGTTTAAATAACAAGAAAGGTGCAAGTAGTGTACCAATACCAAGACCGGCGTTTTCATATTGATATTATTTGTGTTTGTATTTTGTTAGTTTATTTAATCCTACCAGCTTAATATTGCATTTTACACTATTCCAATGTTTTCTTTAAAACATTCACTACAAAGCTCATTTACTGTTTTACAAAATATTAATATCTTGGTAACCTAAGCGAATATTGCAACACGGTGTCAATAATTCAATAAGGTTAATGATTACTAATTAATTTTGTTTTGTACAAGAATAATCTTTTAAGAATTGAGAAATAAAATAACGACGGACGATCACATTTTTCGAACAACCTTAATTTAAACGCGTCGAAATTAATTATAAGGATAGGGGTGTACTGCTCTCTGTCCATGTTAGTTATCTGTCATTTTCGGTCACATTTTTTCATCAACGATAAGCCATACAAGACAGAAATTTTGTCAGTAGTTATGTTATTTGTTTTGAGAAATCAGCTGTTAATATAATAAAATCTGATAGCATTGATTCAATACTCAAATTTTGTTAACTAATTATGTATTGGAGATTATTTTCTGTGAATGTTTGTTTAAAACACTTCACTGTGTTTCAGAAAAAATATATTTTAGATATTAATTCATACATTTGAGGCATAAATTATAGAAAAATCATGATACATATTTTGAATTTTAATAATTGTTTATAATATTGGTGACAAAATCATAGATGTTGAGGAATTTTCTTCAGGCCGAATAAAACAAAAAGTATTAATAGGGAGCTTATCATTGCTAACTGTCTTACATATAAACTGTATTAATTGTTAAAAAACATTTTACTTCAGAAGACTTTAATTTCTATCATGTGTTTGAAGTGTAAAGTAGCGCCATCGTGTAAGATAATTTCTTTATAGGTGACACCCATAAACAACCCCAGCATTTTTTATTTAATTTTCGCAATTAATAAGCTAAAAAAAAGCCCATTAAAATAGTTTTTTTTAAAAGGATTTATATCCCTTTTAACGGTTTTAACTTTTTAATTGTTAATTTATTCTTTCTTCTCAAGGTAATTTGGAATTTTGTTGATAAAACAACTATTACAAAAGCTATTTAAAATCTTGATTGGCCGAACTTGTGTCTGGCGTAGTATAACCGGGGTATCTTTGATTACAATTTATTTACAACCACTGTGCCGAAGCCTCTGCTAGTGGACTGTTAGTCCCCGAGGGTATCACCAGCCCAGTAGTCACACTTTGGTTCCGACAAGAGTATTATTCCAGTGACATGTCTAAATTTACTGCTTTGAAATTTCAAACACGTTTTATATTCTAGGGTTTTTCTATTCACAATGTGTCGGTGACTTCAGATGGACTTAAACAGGTTACATTCCAAATCGGACCAAAACAAATTCGGACTATTGTCAACTTGGACTATAACCAATTCGGCCTTCACAATTTTGACTACCAATAATAATGTTATATCTTGGGTTATGCCTGTATAATTTGGAAGTAAATTAATGAAGAGATTTCCTTTCCTAACGTCAGGTATTGTGTTTTCATAATGTTCTTTGTTAATGTATCAAAACAATATATTAAAACATAAAAAAGATTATATTTTGTATTAATATATACAACAATATTAATATAACTGTAATAAAACATACAGCATACAAAAGCAAGTTCTAGTTAAAATGCAATATTTTAATGGTTTAATACAGGTTCAGTCGTGAACAGGTCCATATACAGCACCACACTGCTTCAGCAACTGTGATACTGTCAGCTCACCCTCCACGTTTTGTACCCATACTTGGTGTAGTCTACCTTGTAACTCTTTGTACTTGGTTCCTTGCTCCTGTAGTAGCTGCAGTTCACACACCAGTCGTTGAGTCAAAGTTTTAATGTCAGCCTCCCGTTACAGTACCGGAATAAGGATACAGAAGGATACTTTGTCTTTGCCAATGTCTTTGGTAATTCCGATTGAGAAAATATAGTACCAAGCAAGCTTACTTTGAATGAAAAACTAAAGGAGGCCATAGCTTGTTTCTGTTTGTACACCCCTCAATTAAGTTAATTATAAACAACATAGTGTTACAATACACCTTTATGTTCTATTTATTTATTAACTATGCGCAATCATACCGACCCATACACAATCATAAATAATTAAAATTTCGTCAAAACCATTTAATTAACATTTATATAATGATTTTTTTTCAGGCAGAATAAAAAACAAAGTATTAATGAGAAGCTGGGCAGTTGCTAAACTGTATTATTGGCGATAGACATTTTAGTTAGCAGATTTTAATTTCTGTCATGTGTTTGTAGTGTAAAGTGGCGACATGGTGTAATTTCTTCATATGTGTTTTAATTAATAGACACCCATAAACAACACCAAACATCCTTCAAATTTTGCGATTAATAAGCTAGAGAGAACTCGCATAAAGTATTTTTCTTAAAGAATTTATGACTTTTTAAACAGTTATGTTTCCGACATGAGTATTATTCCAATGATATAGTTATTGTCGAAATTTACTGCTTTGAAATTTCAAACAGGTTTTATATTCTCATGTTTTTCTATTCACAAAGTGTAAGCGGCCTAAAACGGACTCGAATCTACTTTGGCGTTATAATGAATCTGATAAAAGTGTTTTGACTCGATGCTAAACGCTGCGCGAGTTGTGAGTTAATCGTTCGAAAATTTTGATTGTCCAATGAAAATAAGAGACAGGACATTAAGGCTTACTATCGTCCACATTCAGAGCACTGAAAATGACATAAAAAATGTAAAAAGTGCAGAACGATTGTAACTATCTACATTAACTCAGAAGATGTTTATTTGCACAACGTTTACAGATTTATTTGGTTTTATACATATCCACATCATCATTATTGATGGTAATATTTATACATACAGAAGAAGATAAAGTATACTATCTTATAGCGCTATCAGGGGCGTATGTTTATATGCACTGTACCTGAATGTCAAATTATTGCGAAATAACATGTAATTTAAATTAACGGGACATCAAATGCTTATGAATAATACAGCCTGTGGTCAAACAGCGAGGTTTTCATGAACGATATGTTTAACGAACTTTCATGTGCCTCATATTGCACTTACCAATAATTTTGCAACATTTGACAATATAAATAAATAAATGATTAACGTTTAACATCAAAACAATATTGCAATCTTTTTGTTTACTTGCATTAATATTTTTAGGCAAAATATTCTCGATTCCAGCTATAATTGAGATTGATTTACAGGGTTTTAGCAGCAGGTTTCAATAAAAGGCTTTTCTATGATAATTCAACCTTCTGCATAAATATGAACAGAAAGCTATGATTGAACCTTTACTGAGAGAGTTCTCAGTGATCTACCCACTTACCTGCTTATCACGTCTCTATGTAGCGGAAAGGCAACTCGCTGTGAGTTGTCATAATACTCAAGCATATCCGCGTAATGTGGCTAGAGAGTGTCACGGCTCTTGCACAATAAAGTTCTCTTTTTCTTTTGTAGATTTCCAAAAAGAGTAGACGCTTTAGAAGGCTATATTTTCGTCACTGCTACCTAAAACTTTTCAGTGTATGTCATGTTGGTGCATTGTTTGTATACTCGAATATATTGAAATACTGACTGCTTGAGATTGCGTAAACAAATTAATCAATTTAGTAAATAATTCGCTCAACTGAAGATAGAAATGCGGAAGCTGCCCTAAAACGTGATTTAAACACGCAACAACAAAACGCTTCTGATTATAGATTTATTCAGCTGACAATTCACAATAGCCTGAACTACAGAAGAAACTAGTGAAATATTCAATCTGTAAAAGTTCGCTGGAATAACATTTTGCTACCAATAATACATAGCTACACAATAACGTAATCAAATGTTTCTCTTTGCTAAATAGTAGCGAGCATCACATTTAATTATGGAAAGACACTCATTATCATTCATTACGTACGGAGATAGTTTATTGCACAATATGTACTGTCCAGACTGGCACCCAAATTCCCCCTGCCTTTTATACAAATAACCCATGCTTATAGGACCCAGGTTGCTCTAGATGGAAAAAAGTGACCTAAGAACAGAGAATCCTTATCCTACAACTATTAATGAATTTGTGTTCTGGAAACCATAGTACGACATCATGCTGCTGCTGTAGAGTTAACTGTCAGAGTTGATGAATCGAATTCTTCCCGACTGCTTCTTGTTCAGAAGATGGATAAAATTTATCCCTTTCAATACTTGAAATTGCATCTATATTAAGCACATTTTGGTTTGTCTGGGCACTGACTTTAATAACTGGACGTTTGTGAGATGTTCGGCGATTTGTTATCAAGATAGGTCTGTGTCGCACTGTTGTGGTTTGTACTACTCGGGTAAGTTTTCAACAGACATTCGGAATTCCAAAGGGTACAAACTGTGCCCCACTCATTTCCGATTTTCCCTTTATTTATATAAAACTGAATTTTTTTCGATTTTTCTTAGGACAAAAAAATAGCAGAATGTAGGTCATTTAATTTTACATAAAGATATATTGATGATGTCCTTTAAATTAGCAATTTGCTGAGTGGCTGCAGTTAATATATCCTTCAGAACTGGAAACCACAGAAATAGATTCATTTATATCATTTTTAGACATACACTTAAGGTCATCTTAGCACACGACAAACGAGACGTTTTAAAATTTTCCTTACTTATGTAGAAATATTGTTCTTTTCCAGCATACGCTGTCTATATTTCTTTTAGTTATGCAAGAGCTTTCAATGACTATATATGTTTTTTTCAAACGTCGCCAATTTTTATTCTGATATACTTTTAAATCAAGGGTACAAGAAAAACCGACTTGCTTTAAAAAGTTATACTATAGATATTACTTTCCTGTCAAAAATTTATCTTTCTCGTTTGCAAATATGGTGGCAGATAGTTTTCTAAATTTTTTAATTCAGTGTACAACGAGTGTGCTAACATGATTGTTGTATACACCAATTACTGACTAGTGGTACTTATTACCTTCATCCTTTACAAAAAATATACATGTACATATGAAAATGTACATATATCCATGAAAAAGCCAGTTTCTGGTCTCGTAATCCATAGCATTCAAGGAACATTTAATCACTTTTATCTAGGAATCCTAAAAATTTAACGAAGTTTAATGATAGTGTCACTAAAATTATATCATGATACCACTGAGAGAGGACAGTACTTAATGTACTCACTCATTGAATTTAAATTATCACAGGATTACGGCTTTTAATACATAGAAACAAACACTCTTCTACTTTACCCGTAGCATTTAATATTTACCTTGTATACTGGATGTTTCTGACAAATTAATCATGAAACAAAATACGTATGTGCTAAATATTTGGTGAAAGAAAATTTAAAGAAAAAGTTGTCAGATTGATTTGATTTAAGTTGTACCACAGAAAATAAGGGATTGCATATTATTAAGCAATAATTTTCTATTCTAGTAAGAAACTAGCTACACTGTTTATACTATAATTCCACGGTTTATTTGCTAGTTAACGTTAGCTATTCATGATTAAAATATTAGAAGTTTGTTAACAATAATTATATTCTAACAGGTCAACGGTAGTGTTGCAAATCACATTCATACAAGGAAGGGGGAAGCAAAATTGTTATGAATTGTACTTGTTAACAGTTTTCTACAATTAGCCTTGAGACTCTGTATAAATAATTTTTAAAAAAATTATAACTTAAATAGGCTATTGAAATCTTTCTTAAATACGAGATCTATTGTTATGAGGTTACGATAAATATAAATGTGTGTGTTGCTATATATTTAATTTTAAAGTACAAAAACACGCTTTGTTGGAAACCTTCAAATACCCACAAATACACACAAATGATGACTAGATGACTTTTAACCAAGCCACAAGTTATAACAAATAATATATATTTATTGGAACTTTCGATTGCAAGGTGTTTTTAGCTATTAGTGAAAAATAAATGCTAATAAAAAATCGTAACAACAGACACATATTTTATGTTAGACGTTGAGATGAGAACCAGAACTACACTATGACTTTTAAACGCATTATACTTGTAAAAACAATTTGTATTTATCATTTTATCATAATTTTTTAAATGACTGTAAGGATATTAGGATTTGTTCTTACACTGACAAATATGTCTGAAAATAATATTATCGTGTTTATATAAACAAATGAGGCTACCAAAGAAAAGGAGGCAACCAACGAAAATAGGACTACCAACAAGCATTGCTTTACAATTTTCAAATATCATTTTCTGATGAAATACCTTCAGTTATGTACTGAAAAGAAAAGCCTAGCTTTTAACCTCAACTTATCGTAATACTTTGCCTTGATTTCGTTTACAAAGACTATGTCATGTGAGTGAGATAATAAAATAGTTCAAGGACATATTTAGCACAACAAATGGGACAACAAAATCAACTTGTCTGTCTTTATTTATGAGATTTACTTTTGTTGTTTTGATTATTTTTTATCACTTGCTGTATTTTAATTTAAAACAATACATTTGTAGTATCTTCAACCGGATTTATCTTACAGCTACTCTTTATAATATTGAAACGTCTTAAATTAATGATAATAATATTAGATTGTAGAGAAAATGTATGGAAGCAGATAAAAAAATTGTCACTAAAATCGTCCTTCCGAGAAGTTCTTTTTCAGTATAAACATTTAAACTTAGCACCACAAAAACCTATGAAAATAGTCCAAAATAGAAAAGTATAATGTAAAACAATAAGAAGGCTTTAGAGAGTAAGTTATACAAGACACGTATATTCCGTTACAATTTTCTTCGGGTATCTACAAATTTATTAAATGCAAATAAGGCAAGAATAAACCAAGGGAACAAGCTATAATATTAAGCTTTTTATGGAAAATCTGCTTGACAATGTATATGTGGACTAATTAAAAGTCTTAAAACAATTAAAACGAATTTAGCCAAAAGGTGGTTGAATACTGTCTAATTTCAATAATCTTGGTATCTCTTCCAACCAAAAATTCATTCTTTGTTGGTATAAGTGATCTTCTATTGTCATATTGACATCTAGTATTGCATAACGTTTCCATTGATGGTCATATTGTGGCCAAAAGGTTAAACCAGGTCCGTTAACATCACTGTAAAATTAAATATATTTTTTTATTTTCTATTTGTCGTTTTCTGACACAAGCAATCAAATTTCAAAACAGGTTATAAAATGTTAATTATGGTGAATAATGCTTTATTCTACGTTTTGAACATCTTAACGAATTTAATAGCCGTATGACTTATTAACATGACACATGAGGAATCGTTGTGCGATGCAGAAATATGGTATATGATATTCTTAATTATAAAAAAACCTGTGTTAACATACCAGTCTTTGCAAAGTTACTTCTATATTCTTTTTAAACTGATAGCGAGTTTTTCAATACATTTGCCATTGGTATCCATGGAGCCAAGTACTAATTTCACAGTCATGACAAGCCTTGTGAAAGCATTAGGATATTATGTTTACCATCTAAATATATACTTAAAGGTTTTTTTCATGATTTTATCGGCTGTACATTGGGGTTGTAAGTAGTCGGTCTGCAGAAATAGGCATCGTTAAGAAATTTTAAATTATTCAAGAGTGCTTTCGTACTGCCTGAGATTTAATGGTTTTGAATCTAATGGGTACATACCAATTTTCAGGGACAAAACATGAAGTAATGTTAGAATTGGGTATAGATAGAAAAATTGGTATAAGTGTTGCCTGGTGTTCACTTGACCGGTCAGTTGATGATAAGAAAAATATAACATAGCATAAAGTTATAAAATAAATTCAAATGCATGACATACCCCGTTTTTGCAAAATTGGACCAATATTTCATTAACCTCAGACTATACGACCATTCATCAGCTGTGGCGTTAAATAAAGAAGTAAACGGAAATAAGAATGGTAACTCGGAAGCATGTCCCGATCCCTGGAACCAGGGTGCGAACATTCGTGTCTCCGAAAAAAACGATAATCGTTTACTTAGATATTGGTAAAGTGAGTTATTACAGTTCAAAGCGTGAGAATTTAGACTTTGAACTGCGGGGCTGTACATAAATACGTCTCCATAATAATTCACGGCGTCCATACTCTGTTCATTTATTGATGCACCTTTGTTATATACTGCACAAATTGCTGGAGTAATGCGCTTACTATTTCCGAAGTAGTCCGTCGAGAGAGTTGGAATGATATGCTCGCAAAGATACTTTGAAGATATTCCATTCGAAGCGTTATAATTTCTTGAAAGTAATTCAAAAACGAGTATAGAACCTTCTGAATCACAGTTTCCTATCATTACGTCTAACGATTTATAAAACTCAAACGCAGGACCTTTACCAATAATGATACTATTTGGATTATCAATTAAAAAGTCGCCATCGACAACAGGAGCGAATGCTACATATAGGTGTACATCCTGTGTCTTTCGTGACCGATCTAACAATGCTTCATATGCATAATGAACATCTTCTGCAGTTTTATTTTGCAAACACTTTAAAGTATTTGCAGTCAACGCAGTAGAACAGTTTAACAGCTGAGCAAGTTCTTGAGCAGCCAGACGTGAAACAGGCGAGGTTGCTATCAGGGCATTACTTACACCACTTTGTGCTATTATACGTTGGAAAAGTCCTTGATTGTTAGGATTAATTGCCTGCAATGCTACACTGAAACCACCAGCCGATTCACCAAATATTGTAATCGAGTTTTTATTTCCACCAAAGCTATCAATATTATCATTAACCCATTGGATAGCCAACTTCTGATCCCAAAGACCATAATTTCCCGGAGCAACAGCATCGCTAGTACTGAAAAATCCAAAAGCTTCTAATCGATAATTTAATGTTACAACAATGACATCACCGAAGGCAGAGAGATAAGATCCGTCGTACAACATGGCCTGTCCGGTAGAGTATCCACCACCGTGAATCCAAATCATGACGGATTTCTTGTTTGACACTGATGTATTTGCAGGAACATAAATATTCAGTGACAAACAATCTTCCGACTGGTTTTTGTTTAGAAGAACATTATCGTAAACTGGGTTTGGTGTTTGTAAACATGATGGTCCAAACTTTGTTGCATCCAGTGTTCCGTTCCACTGTCCATAGGCTACAGGTTTCATAAATCTAAGGTTTCCTGTCGGTGGTTTGGCATATGGAATGTTTTTGAAAACAGAATAAGTATGTGTTGTGTTATTTATATCTACAAACGACGATAAACCATTGGCTATGCCTAGTTGAGTAGTCACACATACTGCACTGTTACACGACACGAGTACTAAAATCGTAAAAATAATATTCAAGAACACAATTGTCCTTGCTTTATTCATTGTCCTCGATCTGAAAAAGTGTACATGATTGTCAGAACTAAATTTTAGTAGTTTATGTTGGTTATTGTTTTGCTATTCTTTTCTACACAGAATGGTAAAAGTAGTCTTCAACGGGCGCAAAACAATGCTTTATTCCAAATGCGTATTGGTCGAGATTCAATGACTTTATGCCCAGAAAGAACTAGTTAATTTAAGATGACCTCTTGTAAGGACTTTTGGAGACTTGCACGTTAGGAAAAGATAATTTATTTTGTCTGGTTGTTAGTTTAAATAATAAGTGTTGACTTAAAGAAAACTCCACAGTTGATATGTCACCTTTTTTGACATAATTTGACTCCGTTTTGATCGATCTTTAGTCTGCTGTTTTAATGCTGCGTGATTGGGACAGACAAAACGATTGTCAGATTTAATGCACACAGACAAACACATAATTTCCAAAACTTCATTCACCGACGAATAAAACTATGGATTAGATTAGTAATTTGAACTTTAAGTCTTCAAGTGTAAATGGCTAAACATTGTTATTACCATGTGAATGTCTAACAAACGATATTTGTGAATATGCGGGTTGATTCAAGAACACTTTCCGAAGGAAAAAATCTAATAGTTGGTATCTTAACAAACTTACGGTTCGGGATCCAGTACTCTGCCATTTAACGCCATCCTATCCGACAGATATTGGTTGTTTATTTGCACATACAGCTTAAAAACGGATGGGCCTTTTATAGGAAAGACTCCGGAAGCAATATAAGATTAGGCTCTATATTTAAACACCGGTATTAACTAAGAGTTAACAACAATAATAAGGAAAGCTTACACCAGATTTGTATGTTGTATGGCTCAGCTGATAATTTGTCCACTTATAGTTACAAATGTACGTATCGGTACCTACACCTTTCTCGACTTGAAAAACTAGGGGTGTTATGACTTAATTTAGACTAATTGACTAACTCCACCTTGTATAGCTGTTTTAGCTTTAAAAATGGTTTCCACAGAATACATGCTACGAACACTAAATTTTAGTCTAAAATACAATTTTTGATAATAAATACTTACCTGAGATCGACATCCGTCCGGATATCAGATGGGTATCTTCCGTTAGTTATCTTTAAGTACTTGACAGATAATTTAGCTAACAAAATTTCTTTGACAATTTCTTATACATGTATAAATGATTATTTTGAACTTTACGAAATAGTTCTGCACTTATAATGTTTAGAAAACACCAAGGTTTTTCCGTACCCGGTCGGCTCTAATAGAAAACATCGATATGGCTCCTTATATGCAATGGTAATTGAGGTAACTGATAAAATAAAATTAGAAAAGGTTTGATGTTTTGTTTGATTTGAATGGTTTCTAACAATGACAAATATTTTCTATGTATTATTTTGTGTAATTAGGATGTGCAGTTTAATATTTGACTACAATTGAACGCTATGCCTTTGACTTAGACGAAAAATAAAAATTATTGGCATGATATGACATGATAAAACTGATACAATTATAGGATTTTACTTACACAAAATAATACATACAACTAGAAAATAACGATTATATTTGTCAGGGCTCAAAGTTATTATTTAATTCTATATGACATATAATGCTAAACCTCTACATAAAGAATAATAAATAATTTTGAACGAATACTTGTTTCTTTGCCATAATCACTATGTTATTTTGTTCTCGTATATGTTTATGACACTCGTGTACATTTGACATATTTTTATACACTAATATTAGCTTAAATCTGTAATAAAAGGAAATTAATATCTAGATTTATAATAATCTGTTTTAATTTAAAAAAACAAAAATTTTCAAACAAATTGCAAGGAAATTGATCAAACAACAAGCAGTTGAAAGTCAAGGAATGATTGCAAATCTAGAGTCAGACAAATAAATACTACACGAGAAAAAAACAAAAAAACATAAACATAAAAACAAAAATGAAAAAAGCAACCAAACAAACAAACAAAACAAAAACAGAAACAAACAAACAAACATAAAAAAAACAGAAATTAGTATAATTTTAGGTTTAATATCAGTTAACTTATTACAATTATATCAAAAAGTAAATAAAATTTATACGATATGTAATGTAGTACTAGAAAAAGGTCAACGATAGCACCAAAGTGATAATATAGTAAAATAAGTGTCCAGTAGTAAGTGGAACACTCACACGGTGAGTTGAGTCACCGGCTGTAGCGTAGCAAAAAGGAAAAAGATTAAGAATATACTTTTATTACGTTAGATTTATTTCACAATTCGTTCGCCACTGGTTCTTGTCTTGCTTAAAGCCATATTTTACCACACAACTTTAATGGGTCAAAATTATGTGGTTTGATGTAGAGTAGTCTCAACATATTGTTTTGCGAAATAATAAATTTAATTGAGAAAGAATTATATAAATTCAATTCAACCCCTATTTTACCAAATTAAACATAACTATAAATAAGATCACAAATATACATACTTAAGTATTACATTGGTATATGTAGTACTAATAATAAAATGTCATCAAAGATACAACGGTTATAAAATGTATTACGCCACACGCGCGTTTATTATTATCAAGGCTCATCAGTAGCCTTTAAACCCAACACATAATAAAATTAAAATAATTTATAAGTTGTAGAGCTTAAATCCTCAAATTCCAAAACGTTTTACCTAATTCGGTGAGGGCCATCGATACCTTATGAATAGACAAACTTATTAGAAAGTTATTCTAAGTAACTGTAATAAATTAGTGGTCACTATGACCTCGTTAAAGGTAAATAAAATGTTAAAATTTAATGTTTGTTTGTTTGTTAAATATTGTTTAACGCCACCTTCAGCAATTTTTCAGCTATATATTGGCGTCCAGTTTTAATTGGTTGAGGAAGCCGGAGTACCGGGAGAAAACCCCCGACCTTCGGTATGAAAACTGACAATCCTTGTCATTTAAGATTAAAGTGGAGCGCACACTGCCTGTAGTTAGGCTTGAACCCGCAATCTCAGTGTTGACAGACCACTTGATCAATAGTAGACGAACTACCTTAACCACTCGGCCACCGAGGCCCCAGGAATTAAATTGCGTTATATTGCTAAAAGTAATGTTTGAAATATAGCAAATCTGGCAGCTTAAATCACCTCAAACATTGTTAGTCTGGGGGTTTCCCTGTGGACATTTATATTGTAACTATTACTCCATGCCAAATGACACGATAGTATATTTAGTTTTATATTTAGTGTTCATATAAGTTACCATTTAAAGAAATAAACAATCTGTAAGGTGAATGAAGACCGTCTTATCTGTTAGGAATATTGTAATCAAACATAAAAAGAGGATACAAAGACATAAGGATGGCGTTTGTGTTATCTTAGTTATCATGTTTACTTCAAAGTTTTCCCGTCAAGATTACTATGTATTACCATACCTGAGAGGATTTGTTACTATCAGCTTTATATTGCATCAAATTCAAAGATAATATTCTCATGTTGAGAAGTACACAAATGTCTGTATTGTATATTTAGGCGCGACATAGTAAACATTGATTTGTGTATTATTCACAGTTCTTCAAGAGGATTGGTGCCACAATAGTTGTACGAAACATTTTGAAAAAAAACGGTAATATTTCTGCCAAAAATTATATCAGTGTGACACAAGCAACAAAAGTGATAAGAAGAATGGAAAAATTGCTTATGATAGCGATGTAACCTCCATTGGTATGTGCATCATGTGTACTCGAACCTAGCTTCAGTAACTTTGGTATTTCATACAACCAGAAGTTCATTCGATCTTTATACAAGTGGTTTTCTGTAGTAACTTGCAAATCCAGGATAGCATATTCTTGTTTATCATCATATTGTGGCCATTTTGTCATACCATGTCCATTAACATTCCTGCAAAAAAAAATATTTTTCTGAAAAAAAAAACATGTGGTCACAAACCCTGTGTTAAAAACAGCATCTAGCCGTTATAATAGGACATATAGCTGTATTCTATGTAATGTTCCCTGTCAGTCATTGATTTATTTTGCTTTGCTGGTTTCTTGAATTTTGTGGATTGTCAGTTTCCTTGGTCTTCGGTATTGTGTTGTTACCTTTATTTATTTTATAAAGATTCTTTATAAAAATTCGAAATATAAGTTTTTGTGCATTCGATAACATCCTTATAATATTATAATTTATCTTTATATTCAGAATTAAAATACTAACATTAAGAGAAAACACTGGAACAAATAGTCTGAATTTGGTGCAATGTTGGTTAATTATTACAAATGGCGCACACTGTTCTTAAAACTCTGAGAAAAGCTTACTATATCGGGCATGCTAAACGTTCTTCGACACTCTAAAAAATAATAGTGAAAACGCATATAGGATTTCTAAGTTTTTTTTTTAAATAACGTATGAATTATATTAGGATTTGTTACAAAGTTTATAAGGTATCATATATTTTATAATTATTTTTTATCAATAACATTATAAAATATTTTTTCTGTAATTTAATAGATATATTTATATTTCTTCATTAGAGTACGTAATAAGATACCTTATGATGTAACAAGATAATTTTTTAAATAGAAAATATATTATAATGTCCTGCGATCTTTAAAATAAAATGAATGTAAATGCAGCGTGCCATATTTATCTTGTTGACCGAAATTCTCTAATAAGTAATTTATTTTTTGCTTAAGCATATTTGTGTATACTACACATTTAAATAACCTTTCTTTAACGTATATTTTTTGTTCTTTTAAAACTTAAAGATAAAGTTCTTACCCTGTCTTTGCAAAGTTAGACCAGTATTTAATAATTGTGTTTATAAAAGCAGTATCATAAGATGTTGCGTTGAATAGGAGGCCTTTTGGAAACAAGTAAAAAAGCTCCGAACCGTGACGTGCACCGTTTAACCAATCTACACTACTAGAGAAATCAGCTGGATATCTTTTGTTTACGTATTGAAAACTGCTAGCATTACTATTCTTTAAAGAATGGACATTCAAACTTGAAACTGCTGGGCTCAAGAAGAAAACGTCAGCATAATAATTGGTACTATTCTGGCTTTGGTTTTGTATTAGTCCATTAGTTTTATATTTGTCGCAAATGGCTAAAGTTATTTGAGAATTGTTGCTATAATAGTCTGTAGAAAGAGTTGGTATGATATGTTTACACAAAAACTCTGATAAGATTCCCGTAGTAACGTTAACATCATGTCTCCCAACCAATGAATCAACCAGAAGCAATCCTTCGGCATCACAGTTACCGATTATAACATCTAAAGATTTATAAAACTTCAAGCCGGCACCTGAACCATTCAAAATATTAGATGGTGTATCCTCTAAAAATTTACCATCTACAACTGGAGCAAATGGATTTACGGTATGAACGTCTGGTAAACCTTGTAGTTTGCTCAAAATAATCATGTTTGCGTTGTGAATTTCCTGAACCGATTTATTTCGCAAACAATCTATTGACTCAACACTCAACGTGTTTGAGCAGTTTACAAGTTGTACCAGCTCAAGGGCTTCTAAACTTGGAAACTGTTTGATAGCGAGAATGCTGTTGCCAACACCACTTTGTGATATTATACGACGAAATAATCCATTATTTCCGGGGTATAACGCTTGCAACCCCACGCTTAGTCCTCCAGCTGACTGACCAAATATAGTTAATGAATTTGGATCACCACCAAAATCGATGATATATTTATTAACCCACTGAATTGCTAAGTTTTGATCCCATAGTCCATAATTTCCAGGTGCTAAATTGTCGCCTGAACTAAAAAACCCCAGAGCTTCCAATCTGTAGTTTATTGTGACTACAATTACGTCACCAATCGTTGCGAGATAGGAACCATCATACAACATTCCTTGGCCTATCTGAAATCCACCGCCATGTATCCATAGCATTACCGCCTTTTTGTTTGTTGAAGACGCATCTTTGGGAACGTATATATTTAAAAGTAGGCAATCTTCTGACTGGTTCAAGTTTGGCATATATTTGTCGAATTGAGGATATCGAATCTGGATACAAGACGGGCCGAATTCAGTTGCATCTAACGTTCCATTCCATGATCCATACAATTTTGGCTCCCTAAATCTTAGGTCATTTATTGGTGGTTGTGCGTATGGTATCTTTTTGAAAACTAAATACTCATACGTAGTATTGTAGTGGCTAAACGACATTGATAAACCCTTTATTTTGCCGAGCCTTGTCTGCAGTATAACTGTGGTTTCTGTGGAGACAATACCAAAGACGAACGATAATGCAACCAGAATCATTATTTTAAAATCTGTAAAATAAAGGTGGCATCTATTTTAGTGTCGAATTGTATAAATGTTAATTAAATATTAACTGTAACTACTAATAAATCAATAAGGATTCATATTGTAACAATAATTAAGTGTTACAACACGGCTAATATAATAATCCAAAAGATTTCTGACGCATCTGAAATACAGGTTTAATACCAATTATTTATATAATCTAATTAACACTGTTAAGATATGTTTTTAATACTGTCAAATTGTTTGCTTACCCTCAGCCGGATTCGAATTCACACTGGTGAAACCCTGTGACATCGAGTAACCTACATTATATTAAGCGTTCTAGACTCTCGGCTAACAAGGGGTATTTAGTTACCCAAAAAATGCAAATCTTAGGTAATGAACGGGAAAATTTGATAACACAAAAAAGTAATATGGTCAAAATGTTTAGGCGTACAGTCGTCTACGTTTGGAGCTATATGAACGACCTTGCCACATAAAATCTAATACGTGCAGAACTATAAGTAGTCTAAACACAAACATGAGATATTAGAAACTGATTCACAGATAAAATTTTAACTGGGCATATTTAAGTCTATTGGTTATCATTGCCCAAATTTGTTATTGTTTAGTTCATATTTAACAAATGTATACATTCGGATAAAATATAAAATCTACAAACCTCGACAGCTGAAGAAATATAATTAAGATGTCGTATGTTTTAACTGCCTTAAACGAATTTCAAAACATTGTGAAATACACTGTTTAAATTTGCTCCCGTCGTTTTCTAAACAAATCCAGGTAATATTGACGGTAATATTGTCCGTAAAACAGCGTGTTGTAAGATGGAGATATTCAGATATATAAGCACATACGCTTCACATCTTTAATATGCCTATATCTAAAAGTGGCAATAAATCCCTCGAGATGATAAAGAATTGAAATAAATCCTTAAAAATCTGCACAAATTTACATATCTGTCCTAATGATATATTTAATATATTGCACTACAAGAGATACACATGTATAGATATGTGTCTGCTTTTACGTGGACTAACAAATGATTGCCATATTTTAGTACACGATTTAGTAGGTCCTGAAAAAGCATTCTGAATATAAAATTTTAAAGCAATAATGAAGCCAGTAATACTAGAAGTGTCTAAAACTGTATTTAAACCACACAAAACTGCTTGAACTACATTTATTAAGGTCCACAGCAATTTTTCTTTATGAAAAATTAGGTACAGATCCAGTCCTTTACAGTTCTTACTACTAATAATACACAGCTACACAAAAACGTAACAAATAGTTTTTTAACTATAGTTATATTAACGTCTAATAGAACATATTTAGATGTGATGTCATTTTCGGGACATGTCGGTAATCCCGCACCGTTTACGTCTCTGGAATAGAAGATAATTAAACCATACCGTCATTATTCTTAATGTAACTCTCTATTTTGTCTTTTAATTGACTGGTATTTTGACTTCCTTTTTACCAGCATTATTGTTTATTGATCACCACAGAAGTTTTTGAAAGGTGTGATTCTCCAATGCTCCAATCCCCAATTTTTTCTGGTAAACTTGTTATTGTTTAGTATTCCCAGGCTACATAAGATCAGCATTAAATTTTTTACGAATAAACGTGTTTTGTTGTTAAAATAGCTGTACATGCAATTGAAGTGATAAAGAAGAAACGGAACCAGTTATTCTTTATAGAAATGCATGTACAGTCGGAAAGAATTTCTCATAATGGCTTCCAATTTCTTGACAAGGTCACGTGATTTTCGATTTGAAAATTTGACGTTTTTATTTCACGATAGGTTAGCTTGCAAAACGGACTCGTACGCATATAAAAATTGTGGTATTGACATATTCTGACAATATTTTGATCCTCTGGTATCTGATTTTCATATTTTTTAAATCAAATATGACATACTGTGTAAAATTTTGAAGAATTTCACTGAAAAATGACGACGAAGAAATGGCGGAAGTGAAATTCGTCGATTTAAACAATTGCACCACAAATCGAAACGATGTGGAAGCGCCTAGATAATGAAAAGAATATTAGAATTAAACATACGCTACATTTTGCACCCATCATTTGATTTTTAGCAGTTCTAATACGCAATTGTGTCAGATTGTTCGTTCAAAAGTTGGCGTTTTTTGAAGGGAGATAATTCGAAATGACGGATTGGAAACGATTTTTTAATTGGAAATACATAATTTTTTTTTCATTCTGTCATATTTTACTCTCCATTTAGCTTTATTTACAGAAATTTTAAGTAACTTAATTAAATTTTGAAATAAAAATTAATTATAACTGTTTACTGACACCTTTAAAATTGAATGTATGAGGCTTTGGTTGGAATTATTTGTAAATTTAAAACAATTTGGAATAGTTAGTAAATTTATTTCACACTTAACTGTCTTATATAAAAGGGTTAGCTATACATGTATGGCTAAATTCTAATAAGGTGGGTTAGTTTTCATAATAGAAAAAAAATTGTCTATATTTAAAATTGATCATAGATTCCTTCAATTCCCTGTTTGTAATATAAATAGACAAGAAATGGATAAGTTTGTTAACAACAAAATTATTATGATTCATCATATATCAGTTAGACTTTCCACATGTCCCTTTGATTTTTTAAATATTTTTTTGCTGTTGGAGAATTACATTTTTATTATCAATGTTTGTACACAAGTGGATAGCATAGAAATTGTTGATAATAAATTATCTTTTTACTATAAAAAAAATCAAAGGGACTTGTGGCAAGTCTATAGGTCAGTATATATTTGTTGATGAACTAACTTATTCTTATATTTTAGTTTTTTTAATACCTCAATAAAAATATATTTCATCATACATGTCAACTAGAACCAGGAACATATAAATCAATTAGCTATACTAGTCTTAGTTAGAACCAAAAGCAATTGGCAGAATGTAAAAAGGTTGTTTTTATTTATTAACAAGTGCACAGAATGTTGAAATAAATCATGTCACACTTTGTTAAAGAAAAGTTTCATCAAATATTAATTTTAATATAAAACAGAAATTATGGATAACTAATTTAACAAAATGTAGTAAAATTTAAAAGTTCATTACTTACAAGAATACAATACTACGGAAGCAGAATGAGGCCACGAAGAAAAAAAATAATATCACGTTCCCTCAAGATATTACCACGTTCCCACAAGATAATATCACGTTCCCTCAAGATAATATCACGTTCCCACAAGATAATATCACGTTCCCTTAAGATCATTATCACGTTCCCTCAAGATAGTATTACGTTCCCACAAGATAATATCACGTTCCCACAAGATAATTATCATGTTCCCTCAAGATAATATCACGTTCCTTCAAGATAATATCACGTTCCCTCAAGATAATATCACGTTCCCACAAGATAATATCACGTTCCCACAAGATAATATCACGTTCCCTCAAGATAATTATCACGTTCCCTCAAGATAATACCACGTTCCCACAAGATAATATCACGTGCCCTCAAGATAATTATCACGTTCCCTCAAGATCATAATCACGTTCCCACAAGATAATATCACGTTACCACAAGATAATACCACGTTCCCACAAGATAATATCACGTGCCCTCAAGATAATTATCACGTTCCCTCAAGATCATAATCACGTTCCCACAAGATAATATCACGTTACCACAAGATAATACCACGTTCCCACAAGATAATATCACGTTCCCTTAAGATCATTATCACGTTCCCTCAAGATAGTATTACGTTCCCACAAGATAATATCACGTTCCCACAAGATAATTATCATGTTCCCTCAAGATAATATCACGTTCCTTCAAGATAATATCACGTTCCCTCAAGATAATATCACGTTCCCACAAGATAATATCACGTTCCCACAAGATAATATCACGTTCCCTCAAGATCACGTTACCACAAGATAATACCACGTTCCCACAAGATAATATCACGTGCCCTCAAGATAATTATCACGTTCCCTCAAGATAATATCACGTTCCCACAAGATAATATCACGTTCCCTCAAGATAATATCACGTTCCCACAAGATAATATCACGTTACCACAAGATAATACCACGTTCCCTCAAGATGTATATCACATTTCCTCCAAATAATATTTTGTTCCCACAATATATTACTCATTTTAAATATTCTTTCCCCATTATTTATTTTAAAGCCGACCTACGAGCATGTCGGTCGCGGTTTGAACAAGATATCTTGAAAGTAAGACACCTTCCACCACGCTTCCCCTATATTCTTCATTATATATGGAAATAATGATTAAGAACTGATCAAGGTAAGTCAGTAAATTATGGATCTATGCTTAAATTTTAAGCACATTTTTATGATTCATGAGGCATGGTTTAGGCCATTACTTAAAGAGCCAATTTGTTCTTTTTTAATAAATGGTAATATAGAATTGTCCGTAACACCTTCCCTGCATGCTTCTGTGGAAGGACATGATAGTGTGGACGAACATACTAATATACAATCATTTGCAAATAGAATATAAAAGAATATTTATTTCTCCAAATCAGGGCCCAATATTGGGCATTTACATTTATGTACAATTGCAAAATCATATTTAAACAAAAAGAAAAAAAATATAATACAATAAATGGTATAATATTACATCATACATGACTAAACAATTTAGTTTTTCCAATATCAAAACATCTATAAACAAATACAAATAAAGCATTACAAACAATTTCATCTTCACAGGATAGCAGCCACACAAACTGTTGGTTATCGTTTAAAATATCAAAATTTTGGAATTGCTTTGAAATGTAAACTAGAAAATCTTTTCTCTCTTTGTCGTATGCTTTACAATTTGACAAGAAATGCTGTTCGTCTTCCACAGAATTATCATTGCACAGTTTCCAAACTCTATCTTCTTTATTAACTTTCCAATATCGACCCCGTTCAATGGCCAAATCATGAGCACTTATTCTGAGCTGAGTTAAATACTTTCTGAAATTTGCGTTTTTAATATGCTTAAGGTACGACTCCTTTTGAAAAATGTTTTTAAATTTACAATATGTTCTTAGTTTTCCTTGCTGCGTTTCTCCATTTGTTCTTGTTTGTTCTCTCCAGAAAGATTTGTAACGAATTATAAGATTATTTCTAACTTTACCAATATCATTTAAATCTTTTTATCAAGTGATCTGCAATCCTGTAAAGCTTGAAATAACAAATGATTTTCATTAAAATGAGACAATCTTTTGGCATATTTTAGCATAGAAATGATAATATCGACATGCAAAGAAACTCTTCCGAGTTCTCCAAAAACTGCAATATGTGTTGCTTTGTTGTGTATACCTAATAAGTATTTATAAAATTTCATACAGAGATGGTTGCTTTCGGTCTTTTCATGTTTCTTCTCGATCACATCATTCTTCTTAAAATTCATGCCCCAAATTTCTTAGCCGTATAAAAGTATTGTTTTTATAGTATGGTCAAAAATATGTAAACTAGTATCTATATTTTGGGTTATATCTCCGAAAATTCCTTTAAAACAGCTTTAAGAACCCGCTGATATAGATCTACTTTAGCTGAATTAAAACATCAAAACGCGGAAAATATCACTCCCAAGCATTTGTAATTTATTACAGTTTCTAGTGTTTCTCCGTACATCTCGAAACGATCTTTAATATGTTTTCCTGTCTTATTAACGAAAAGTATTTTTGTTTTGTTCATTTGTTTTGTTAATTTCTAAACGTTTTCTCACAAAACTCTTGTAATTCTTGTAAACAGTTTTGTAATCCTAATTTGCTACGAGATAATAAGATAACGTCGTCTGCGTATAACAGACAGTTCAAGTTTTTATTCCCCAAAGATACTGGATCACATTCCGGATGGAATATATCTGGCAAATCGTTTATGAATACTTTAAAAAGATTAGGTTTTAGATTGTCACCTTGCCTTATCCCTACTTTTGAATTAAACTGTTCGCTAAGTTTGTTCATTATCTTTATACATAGAAGGTTTTCTTGATATATATTTGAATGACCCAATAAAAAGGACCAGAGATACCTTTATTTTGTAATTTTAATAACATGGCTGAGTGAATTGCAGTATCGAAAGCTTTCTTGAAATCAATGAAACAGGAATACAAAAAGCCCCCATTTGATGTATATTTTTCAATTAAGGTTCTTAAGATAAACATACGATCCGACGTTCTTGACTTTTTCTGAAAACAAATTTGGCATTCATGAATTCTCCCAACGGACTTCCATTCCTGGTGTTGCCAATTTGAATTCAGACAAGGGACTCGAGAATCTTCTCCTTCAGCAAATCTTAAAAAGAAGTCATTCCAAAACGACGTATAGACATCCCTTGACACACCTGATAGATCAGCACCCTTTTCATTGATTATCTCAAAGTTGAATTTCAGTGACAAAATATTTGGATTTTTAAAATGCCCAATCATATCATCTATTAACTTAGCTCTATGAACTCGGAGACTTAGATCAATTTTTGAATCAGGATCGTGGGGAAGGTTATTCTCATGATCCTCAAAAGAATGTGTAGGATTAGCTGGTACATGTACAGCATTTACATATACATTGTCTACTTCTAATGTTTCTGATAACATATCAGAGGTCACTGTATCTGACGGCCCAAATACAATTAAATCACTAAAGTCTGCCAAACTACAGTCTGATTCATGGGCAGATATCATACTACATGTATTTTGTGTACAACTAGATGCTATACTATTTGGATCAATAGCTCCAGCTAATGTCAAAATCTGAGCGTATTGTGGGGCTGAATTATTGTGTAAAACAGTTGTAGTGTCTGGTTTATGATCCTTTGACACATCTTTTAGAACTTTCGGTACTTCCCATTCCTCTTTCTTGGTGCTATCATGATCTCTCTGTGATCTTGGTTTTGACATTTTTTGTAACTCAGGATCATCTGGTGCTTTCTTCTTACTGCACAAGTAAAGTCTTAGCAATTTTACATGTGTTGCTTCATAAATGTCATTTATGGAACTGTTCAAGTCAATTTCTCCTAGCTTGAAATCTTTTAATTCAAGGTCAACTTCTGAAACTGTGCCATGGGTTGATTTTCCATTGGGAAAAAAGAGGTCAATAGCAGTTTTAAGTAATTGTTCTCCCTTTGTATCCTTGTTGACCTCTAAACGCCTAACACCACCACCAGTTTTTTCTTTAACTTGTTTAAACATATCACTTTTTGTATCAAAGTGCTGCCATCCTATGTCTACTCTTCGGTTTTTTTTGGAAGCATATGAATTCCCAAGTAAGTGAGCATGTTTTTTGTGAGAACTTTTAATATCATTTTCACTGTCAGACTCTGAGGAAGATTTCTTTTTTATTTTTCTTTTCAACCTTTTAAACAGACTTGATTTGCTTTTGCTTCCATTTGCCCTTTTGCAAAAATTAATCAAAGCAATCCGATCTCCAAGGGCTGGTACATATGGTGCAAGTTGATCTATTGTCATCATCTGTATAATTTTGAAATCTATCTGAAAGAAATAGAATAAAATTTGCAATCAATTTACAACAAAGGTCTGATTAAGGCAAACAAATTTAAAACTAAGCCAGATGCAGTGCATACATGTAACATACTTGTAGTAAGAAAAAGAATTGAGGTGAAATAAGAGGCTCCCAGGGGCCTGAATCCTTTGTCCTAATAACAGTACATGACTTGTGTATCTTTATGGGTCTATAAATTTTCAAACCATTGAGGACTTCTGCATACCTAAACAAGAGGCTTCCTGGAGCCTATATCCTTCACATGACCTTTCTGCCTTGAACTGAAGGGCCAAAACCATTAAAAAAATTTCTAAAAAGTTGAGTTATTGCAAAAAAACAGAAATTTACTTTATGATCTATTTTAAGCAACAATGGTCATTTGTTTTGACAAATCAAAAATTATCACATCAGTTCTATACCATCTATGCTACTAAACAACTGTACAAAGTCTTAGAGCAATAGGATTTATAGTGTAAGAGGAGTTACCATTCAAAAGATTGATGAAAAGCTCCAAACATGGTCAAGTTTGACATTCTATGGGGAGTAACTCACTATAAGAATGCATTTCAGCTTGACACTATACATATTTTGTAGATGTTGATGTGCTTAATCAAATGGAATTAATTTTTCAAATGTCTCTTGTAGTTTTCAAGATATAGGCCTAAATAAAAGTTAAATTTAGCAAAAAATTAAACAAATGGCTCACAGGAGCCTGAATTGCTCACCTAATCTTTAAGTTACATTGACATATGTATAAAAGCCTGTACTATAAGTTATTTCCTACACAAACAGTCATCAATTACAACTGGTAAATTCCATCCAATGGAGTTTATTGCATAGTGTAATGACCTTAAGGTTTAAGCAAGCAACAGCTATTCTCTTTCTGCAATAGCTTTCATTCTATAGGCAAAAACATGAACTTATGCTATTTAAGGGGCTGTCACCCCTATAAGGGGCCACCAGACAACCTCAAAATTATGAAAACATTCGAAGACCAGAATAAGCTGAACACTTTTAAATTGACAAAACGTGAAGGAAACCACTTATCACAATTTTTCGATTTTGCATGATTCTTAGGTGGACCTGTACTTAACAACCAACAGCTTTTTTCTATCTACAATGGTTTTCATTATATATAAAGCCAAAAACATGAAACTTTGCTTATCAAGGGACCACAACCCCTATGAGGGGTCATCTGAAAACCTCCATCCTATGGAGACCTTTGTAGAGGTAACTGAGCTGAATATTTAAGCAGGCAACAACTTTTCTCTATCTGCTATAGTTTGCACACCTCAATTGGCCATCCTTCATAGTCCCTAGATATCAATGGAGTAAGTTTATTTTTTCATTTCTCAACCCCCCCCCCCCCCCTGTAAATCTATGCATGTCTTAAAAATTTTCTCATTTTGGCCATATAAAAAAAATATGATCAAACATAAGGTATTGAATTATCTCCCTTGTTTACATTTATCTTGCAAATATTTGAAAATTCAATTTTTTTTAAAGAAAGGCCCTACTGATGCCATTATATTTTAAAAATAGTTTTTATTAATAATACTTTTCGGGTGAAAAAAAATTCTTACTCAAACAGCAAAAATTGCCAATTTTGGGCATTCAAGGGCAATAACTCCAACAAGGAGTGGTCTGACAACTTAGAACCTTAAAGACTATTGTAGAGCTCAATTAGCTGAACATTTCATCTATACAAAGTTTTTCTCTCACTACAATATTTTCAAGTTAAGGCAGAAACCAGCAAAAATCGCTAATTTTGGGCTTTCAAGGGCAATTACTCCTATAAGGAGTTGTCTGATGACTCCCCTGTTCTATTTTTAGCCATGGGGGCCATGTTTTTCATCCGATCAAAAAACAAAACATAATTTTGGTAGAGGACACCCTAGAGACAATTCATACAAAGTTTCATGAAATTCTGTTCAGTAGTTTCAGAGAAGAAGATTTTTGAATAAATAGCTTCGCCGAGCGCAGCATGATACGGCCGCAACATGTTGAACCCTGTACGTTTTAGGCCCAATATGGATAGTCTATTGCTCTGGACACATGCAGCCCATGGTGGACTGACAAAGGTTTTTGACACATGCTTCTCTGATGGACTTTCCACCGTTAAAAATTGCATTTTTGGTCATTTGGACCCATGTATCAGGAAAATGGTTAAAGACAGAAAAAAATGGGCTGAATAATTTTTTGAAATCTAATTGAGAGGAATCCTGTGCAAATAATCCTATCAAAATTTTGATATAAAATGGAAATTTTATGTGGCTCCAAAAAAGTTTATGGCCCCTTTTATCTCAAAAACGGTAAGAGATAGCACAAATCTGTTGGCAGATAACTGAAAGCTCTTATTGAGAGGAATCTAATGAAACAAATCCCATCAAAATAGGATGAAAAATAAAAGATCATTGTATCCAGGAAATTTGTCTTTTTGGCCCCTTTGACCCCTTTTATCTCAAAAACCGTACATGATGATGATATGAAAAAATAATTGGGGAAGACTTTTACTACAAGGAATCTTTTGAAAAAAAAACCCATCAAAATCGGATATAGAATAAAAAAGATTCAAAATTTTGGGCTTGGCCATTTTTGTCCCCCTCATAACTCAAAAACGATAACAGATAGAGACATACTCTATTAAACACAATTTTTCACAAAGAATTCATTAAAAGAAACCCCATCAAAATCGGATATCGAATAGTTCAAATATGCAAAAATATTGAAAAAACCCTTCTGGCCCCTCACAAATGAAGGGTAGGGGCTAGAACCCCAAAAATCAATAGCAACCTTTAACCAGTATAAACAATCAATGTTACAAAGTATCATGAGAATCAGAAAACTAAAACAAAAATTATTGAGCGGAAACTTACCTGAGGGGGTGGACAGGGCATCGTCTTCTCCCACCTCCCACCCCTTGCCCTTGTTCTCCCGCTCGTCCCCTATTTTTCTCTACCCCTTTTCTCCCTCCTCCCGCCCCCTCTTCTCCCTCCTCCCTTAACAGCTGTCCGCCGTCCCTTACCTGTCTACAGACGCTAACATCGACGCCGATGACAGCATCATACCATAATACGACCGCAAAATTTTTGCGGTCGTATAAAAATTGTTTATGACGGCAACAACACCAACCATGGTTTTTGGGAAGATTTGAAATTTTTTTTTAATCTATATGAGGTACCTTCAAACGTCATTCCTGTAAAGTTTGGTTCAATTATAGGATATTGTTTCTGGAGAAATAGTCCTATGAACTTCAACCCTGGAGGCACTGTATTTTGAAGGATCAGTAATATTTCAGCAAAGTATGTAAAGGGTATTCCTAGGCCTGTAGAGTTCATTAAAATTGGTCAAGCAGTTTCATAGGAAAATGTAGGAGATAGCTTTAAGGTAAAAAGTTAAGGGACTGATGGATCAACAGCTGAAGCTGAATGATGCCATCAGATGGCAAAAGCTCACATGACCAGAAGAGCTAAAAGTTACCTCAAAAATCCATCCAAACCCTACTTTAAAAATATTAAAGGAACATCATTGTCTGATACAAGTACATGTATCATATGGCAAGCAATAACCAAGAATCAAGTGAAAATTATAGTTGGTTGTGACAAAACAATGACAACAGAAGCATAGAATTATCATGATTATACATCCATTTTTTTTAATTCCTGCAGTGTGATTTTCAAAAGGTTAATGTTATAAATGGTACCTTGTTTTCAGATATTCTATTGATTTGCTCCTCTGTAAGCCCCCTGTCTTTTAAAAAAGAACATATCTCTTCTATTTCTGCCTCAAGCTCGGAGTCCATTGTCTACAGAAAGAAATTAATAACATTTCACATAATATTTCATGCGTAAATAAAAAAAATTCTACAAATACAATTATGGCAGGCCCAAAACATTTATGGTAGGGGTACCCTCACTATCCTGTCAAAGTGCTTTACGACGACACAACTGGCCGCTTTATTGCTGTCTCCCATGGGAGACGGCATACATAATCAAACCATGAGCAGTATTCGGAGTAAATGGTGATCTGCTACTTGATTGGATGGTTCCGCTCAAATCGGGATTGCACTATACTCTAAGTCACAAGATAAGTTTAATACTTTTTCCATTTTTTCTTTATAATTACTCTCTCTATTCTTTTCTTCCTTGATTCTCCATAAATATTGAGAAATGTGCTTCAATTGTCTGACAATAGTTTATCCTTCTTACCTCACTAGTAAATGCATGAGTGATTTTAAATTTCTAGCATCCTCAAATGCTTAGCACAATGAATGTTTCGAATGCGGGCTGTAACTGTAAGCTACATTTTCTACTTGAATGGCCACCTAAACTAAAGACCATACAATGGAGAAACGATCTCGAGTTGTGCAACTGTTTTATTTCATCTGAATCCGCATTTTGAGCTAAAAAATATCGTAAAGCAGCTTTGAGACGGCTAGCTTTTTAGAAAAGCTTATAATTAACTTGTACATTTTATACCTCATCGCTTGTTACATAAGGTCCGAGTATACAATTAATTTACAATGCATTTCTTTTATAGCATTTTTTGAGATTCAATAAAATGCACCATTGGTATCTTCAAAATTTTTTCTGCAAAATGTTCTTTGACATGAGCATGAACTTTCATTTGAATATTTACAAAATTGATCGGTTCAAATCGCTACACTGGGGCCAGTTCTAAAATTTGATGTGATTTTTTTGCTTATCATTTTTATGTCCTGAATTTTGACCTTTTTCAACTAGCATAAAATTGTCATAAAACAAGGAATTATGTCTCAGTTTTTTTATTCTACTAAATTTTATATCTAGACTTGAGTATAGAATCAACCAAACAACTATAACTCTTAAGGAATTATCAGGAAAAAATCTTCAATTCAGGCACTATTTTCTTAGGGACTATATTCGTATGACACGAAAAGCCAGGGACGATAATTGTATACTCGTACCTAATAAACTGATTCTCTGCCTTATTTTATAGCGTACAGGAGGTAATAAAAACTGAGAACCAGCTTATAGATTATTTTTGAAAATTAACAATACGGATACGATCCCGTAATCGGGAATGCACTAAAAACCTGACACATACATTCCCTAGTCTTCGACAAAAAAAAACATGAATTTTAAGAGCAATATATAAAATCAGGATGCAAAATTGAAACTAAGGCTAGCCTATGCCTGTGAGCACTGTAGGATAACATTGGGGTTTCAAAATATGGATTTTTTTAAATATTACATTCTATTAAGTTTACATAAATGGGGTACATTACACCTAAGGTTGGGTGTTTTATTGAGCTTAATTCAACCAAAAATTTCAAGCTTCGGATTAAAATTTAATTTAAATTCAACTAATTATCAGCCGCCTCAGAACTTTAGAAATCTGGAATATCTCACTTTTTTTTTTGGTTTATTTGTGCACTGAAGACAGTGTTATCCGACCCTGATTCCGGGCCACTCTTCTATAGCCGTTCCGTGTTTAACACTGTTAGTTTACAAAGTTATAAGTTACTATTTAATTTAATAATTTGGTCAAGTATTTTCAGAGAAGATTTTGCTAAAAAGTAACGACTGAGAACGACGGACGCCAAGTGATGACAATGTGTGCAAATGCTGACCTGGGTCTATCTGATGATGGCTAACACGACTCGAATACAGCTTACAGCTGATTCTAGCTTTTTGAAAAAGCTTCCAGTTTGTAGTTATTACATGAGGACGCGGTGTGTCAGTAAAAGATCACCCCGATGGCCGGAGGCCGGAGAGGGTGATCTTACTGGCACACCAAGTCCGGGCCAATATGGAACCCAAGGACCTATAACTATGCCAATATGGAAATTTGTACGCAATGATACCTTTATTAATTAACTAGTTATATGTAATTGTATATGATTAAATAAGCTAATGAGTAAAAAGATTTAGTGTATCAAGTACAAAGTTTCATGATTCTATGGTATTGACAGATATATTATCTGACTGTGATCTGCAAAAAAATATTTAAACTAAAAGCACAAGTATTTTTTAAAAAGTCTGTTATTTGTATTTCGTTTTGTTTTAGCCTGAATCAATGACTTAGTTTTTATAATAAAACAGTTTGTTGCCCAATTTCATTGTCAAAGCATCAACACATTACCCCATTGTCAATAAAGATTCAATTTATATAACAATTCACATGTGGGGCAATTAAAACCAAACATCACAGACGATAAGTGACGGTTTTCTTTAGATCTTTCTTTAATTCCTAATGATAAATCCCAAGAATGCCGTATATAAGGGACTTGCTTGATATTGGCCAGGGTTCAACCCTGGCCAATACCGAAAATTCCATATTGGACTGGGTAATGTCATATTGGCGTAGTTATCTTAATATTGGCATAGTTATATAATACTGGCATTTTAGAACATATTTAGTTCAATACTATTTAGTTAATTAATAATCGCATATATACACGGTCGGATAAATTGTACAAATATATGACACATATTCTAATATACTCAGACCATGGAAGTATTATATAATACTTCCATGCTCAGACTTACATAATAATAAATAAACTCACCTTGTCATGGTGGCTGGCCATGTTTAATGTCGTAACTGTCTCTTCGGATTCCAGGCGTGAAATGATTTTATCAATCAAAAGATTTAACTTTTTAGTGGGAACGTAATATTATCTTGTGGGAACGTGATAATATCTTGTGGGAACGTGATATTATCTTGTGGGAACGTGATATTATCTTGAGGGAACGTGATAATGTCTTGTGGGAACGTGATATTATCTTGAGGGAACGTGATATTATCTTGAGGGAACGTGATAATGTCTTGTGGGAACGTGATATTATCTTGAGGGAACGTGATATTATCTTGAGGGAACGTGATAATTATCTTGTGGGAACGTGATATTATCTTGTGGGAACGTGATTATGATCTTGTGGGAACGTGATAATATCTTGTGGGAACGTGATATTATCTTGTGAGACCGTGATATTATCTTGTGGGAACGTGATTATGATCCTGAGGGAACGTGATAATATCTTGAGGGAACGTGATATTATTTTGTGGGAACGTGATAATATCTTGAGGGAACGTGATAATATCTTGAGGGAACGTGATATTATCTTGTGGGAACGTGATAATATCTTGAGGGAACGTGATATTATTTTTTTTCTTCGTGGCCTCATTCTGCTTCCGTACAATACTCACTTAAGACGAGTAATATTTATTGGGTGTTATAAAATCTTGTATTTCAATTAGAACTGAAATTTTTTTCTTCGTGGCCTCATTCTGCTTCCGTACAATACTCACTTAAGACGAGTAATATTTATTGGGTGTTATAAAATCTTGTATTTCAATTAGAACTGAAACACAAATCTGCATTGCACTTCTAAAGTTTTTAATTCCATATGTTTCTAACTAGACAACAGTTTTTCAGAACATTATGTTGTTCTTTTTAGAAAATTTTTGTTTTTAAGAATTTCATTTCTACGGAAGCAGAATGAGGCCAAGAAGAAAAAAAATAATATCACGTTCCCTCAAGATATTACCACGTTCCCACAAGATAATATCACGTTCCCTCAAGATAATATCACGTTCCCTCAAGATAATTATCACGTTCCCTCAAGATAATATCACGTTCCCTCAAGATAATATAAGTAATATATTGTGGGAACAAAATATTATTTGGAGGAAATGTGATATACATCTTGAGGGAACGTGATATTATCTTGTGGGAACGTGATATTATCTTGTGGGAACGTGATATTATCTTGAGGGAACGTGATATTATCTTGTGGGAACGTGATAATTATCTTGAGGGAACGTGATATTATCTTGTGGGAACGTGGTATTATCTTGTGGTAACGTGATCTTGAGGGAACGTGATATTATCTTGTGGGAACGTGATACATGTATTATCTTGAGGGAACGTGATATTATCTTGAAGGAACGTGATATTATCTTGAGGGAACATGATAATTATCTTGAGGGAACGTGATATTATCTTGTGGTAACGTGATATTATCTTGTGGGAACGTGATATTATCTTGTGGGAACGTAATACTATCTTGAGGGAACGTGATAATGATCTTAAGGGAACGTGATATTATCTTGTGGGAACGTGGTATTATCTTGTGGTAACGTGATATTATCTTGTGGGAACGTGATTATGATCTTGAGGGAACGTGATTTTGATCTTGAGGGAACGTGATATTATCTTGAGGGAACGTGATATTATCTTGTGGGAACGTGGTAATATCTTGAGGGAACGTGATATTATTTTTTTTCTTCGTGGCCTCATTCTGCTTCCGTACATTTCTGCTGCAAGCAGCAGAAAATATATTGCAAATATGCACCTACTTCAAAATTGTAATTAACATCGGAGACATAATTACAGTTGTCTCTGTTAACATCATATCACATCAGTGTGTAAGTTGACAAATCTTCAAATAATTTTATATTGCAAAATATTCTGAAATTTTCCTCGTGTTATAGTGATATGTATGTTGTAGATGGGTATAGATGTTCCTTTGTAAGGCAGTACTGTACTATAAATACTACGGTCTAGAATTTTATGTCACTATAATTCATAATTTTATCTAAAGAGTTATAATACCAAAGTTTCCGGCGTAAAATTAGCAATTATCACAAACCTTGGACAGCTCTGATCTTGTATAACAACGACTTTGCAGTCCGTCAAATTTACAACTGGTTTGGGTCAAATTTTACTTTTTCATGAATAGAATAATAATATTTTATGAGAAAATAAAATAATTTAACAAAATCAGATCCCTTTATCATAGTATAGGTGGCTATTTTGACTACTAATCGGCAAAAATACTACAAATAACGAGAATTTTTCAAGCTACCATGTGCTTTTGGGGACCCCCGAAATGAATGACGACTGCGCATTAACGACAATAAGAAGCTATTTCTTACCTTTATCGTCGGTTCTTCATATCATCTAGTTTAAAAGTAACCAGTCATAATGAATATTCAGTACCTAATACGCAATTGTGTCAGATTATTCCGAGCTTTAAAATTGTAAACAGTAGTCGCCGCCATCTTCCGGTCACTACGCACAACCAAAGTTAACCTTGATTTTTATATATTTAATTTGCATTAAAGCATATCATAACATAACAAATACAGCTAAAATAGTTTTAAAATTATATTTCACATGTTTCTATATTTTTCTTTTCAATATTTATTATAATTTCATGCATTTTCCGCAAGGTCATGAAAACGATAGAAAAAACATTTGTTTGGCGCCATCTAGCGGCCGTTAAAATTTTTTATTATTTCCACTTGTTTCTCTGTCAAGAAAATCGCGGTTTTAACGGTCAAATCAGGGAAATGCTATCCGACTGGTAAGGTAATGACAGACACGTTTTGTTTATGTGTATAATAAGCACATCTTGAATATATATGTATGAAATACTAGTAATAAAACAAACCCCTTTTTAGCAAAAATGGTCAAATAATTCAGCAACGAAAGTGCAAAGTAGCTCACTCAACAAATACAGATTTCGGATGAAATAGGAACACTAATTTAGATCCATGACCAGCTCCTTAAAACCATGGATACTTTTCTTGACTCGGAGAAAAAAGATCTCCGTGTTGTGATGTATTGATATCTTCTTGTGTTGTAGTTTCTGACTGTATGACTTTGTACTGCAGTAGGATAGATGGTTCCATCGTTGTAAAAGTAAACCACGTATTGTTCTAGTTTTTTCAGTGATCATGTACTGCAATATTCATCACAAAGAGTCGGAATTAAAGCCACATTTTGATGAAAATGATCACAAAAAATGTTGGTACAATATATCTGCAGAAAAAATCTTCAGAAAGCCTCAATACTAGCGAGAATCAGTGACCCTTCAGACTCTGTATTTTCAATAATGACATCTTAGGATTGATATAGGTCAAATGCAGGCGGGTCACGATTTTTGATGCTAAGGGTGTGTCATTTAAAATTTTGTCATCGACTACTGGAGCAAAGGAAAGAAGAATGATCATCCAACGAATTCTTAAATATAAATAATTCTATGTATGCTTTGTAAATTTCCTCCGAACTTTTGTTCTTCAAGCAATTGAAAATGTGTTAAAAAAACTACACCATACACCACAGTGTTTGTGAAAGTATTTGAGCTGTACAGTGGGCTATTGAAGATGTTGAAAAAATATAATAACTGTAGTTAAAAATCCAAAGACGTTTAAATGATAGTTCGATGTGGCTAGAATTACATCACAAATTCCAATCAGAGAGTAAGCGTCATATTGCACGCTACTCCCAATCATATATGATCCATGAATCCACAGAAAACATCATGGACTGCATGTTATAAAGCAAAATTTCACCTTGTTCGCATTTTAGTCAATGAAAGTCACGAACTTGTCATATTCAAATACTTTAATTCACGCCATTGCAGGTAAGAGACTTGTTGCATCATTTTTTTAAGTTAATATACACAATTCTTATTTGCGAAAGTTACACCCGTACGGGTCGAAGCAAACATAAACTGTTACATAATAAACAATACACATGACAAAATGACAACAAAAAAGTTATAGAGAATATCATTACATAATACAAACAAAATAATAACACTGAGTTAAATACGTGTATTTAAAATATTATACTAGAATAACTTTGACCAATATGGACCCTGTGTTCGTAGTGCCAATGACTGCTTTAAAAAGTCGCATACGATTGGAATCAGTTCCAATTTCGGATTCAAAATTTGGTGCATATGAATAATTTGATTATTTAAATCAATATTTTGATTTAAATTTAATTTATAGAACATAGTTCTTCTTAATTCTTAGTTAATATTACAATGCAAGAGAAAATGATATTCGTCTTCGACAACTTCACATACAGAACACTCTAAGTTGTGTTTAATGTTGCCTGTTTTTAAAACTTGTTTCTTTCAATAGATACTTTTCTAAGCCAAATTCAGTCTTTATTTGTTTATATAAAAACAATTTAGAATCATCGGTAAAGCTGGATGGTTTCTGCATTATTCTAATTTTGTAATTATCATCTACATTTTAAGTTTTTTTTTAATTTTCAGAAAGGGTTCATCGAAATTTTCAAATTCTGTAATATCTAAATCACACTCTACAAATATCTTTGAAGCAAGGGTGTACCATGAGTACATTCCCTCACTATGTAGTTTTTTGTTTAACATAGTTAATATTTTCAGAGTTTAATCTACCGAAATACATCATTACTTGAGTTTTAATAAAACTCTCAATAGGTAATTTTTCAAGTTCGGTCTTGGATGAGATATTGCATGCCGTTTCTTTAAGACCTAAAATCGATTTGCAGTATCTGCTATGCATTTTTTCAAATGAGGATCTATCAGCCAAGGTCAGATCATCACAAATATTACCATTTCTGCTGTCTCTATCCTTTGCTCTAATTATTGGCAGATATTCCTCCATAAACCATATTTCACAATTATATAATAGAATTGGTCTAATTAATAAATCAAAAAGTTTGCATGAGAGGATTACAGGTAGAGACTGAAAATAGGTGAAGCTACTCTTAAGAGCAAAAAGTGCCTTAAGTCCCTTTTTTGTCAATTCCTGTATTGACCTTTAAATTTTCCTTTAAAATCAATTATATTACCTAAAAAATAGTTTTCGCTAGTCTCCAATATTACTTGGTTTTTGTAGTAAAATGATGGTTCATAATTATATTTATTTTGAAATACCATAACTTTAGTTTTCTTAACATTGACAGTTAGTTGCCAATCATTACAATAAGCTTCTAATTGATTTAATGCTGTTTGAAGACACCAACACTAGATCATCAGCAAAACTTAAACTAAATATAAAGGAATCTTCTAACTTCAGAGGATCGCAAGACTTATCAAATATTTTATGTAAATCGTTTATGTTGCAATTAAACAAAGATGGACTTAGGCTGTCACCTTGTTTCATTCCTATCTCAAGGTTAAAGAATTGGGAGTATTCATTATTAACTTTAATAGCAGATTGGCACAAGTTATACATGTTGTCTATTATTTCATAAAATTTACAACCAATTGTATTCTTTAGAAGTTTATACATGAAGACTTTATACCATAGGGATTCGAAGGCTTTTTAAGGTCTATAAAACAAGAATATACTTTTTGTTTTCCATTTTTTAGGTATTTAGTAATCAATGTCTTAAATATAAAATACTGTCTGTTGTTCTATGATTGTGTCTGAAACCAATCTGTTGGTTTGCATATATTTGTTCATAGAAATTATTAAGTCTTTCAATCACTCCTACTATTCTCAAGGGAAGGAGTCAAAATTGTCAATCAACATAAAGCATACTAATATCCCATATTTATGCGTGAAACATTCTGATGGGTTCTGGCTCTCAGTCAACACAGATGCCTAAGTTGCGGAGTATCAGGTTACAATAAGAAATAACCGCGTATTGTAGTGGTTGGTGTGTTTGGAGGGTACCACGCAATAAAGACCCATTTGTGTGATTTTGAAAATGAGTAGAATAATTTTAGCGCAACAACAGGTTTAATTTCTCGACCTTTGCCTTTATACTCCTGACATTTCCTGTAGCAGTTAAAACTTTGTTCCAGATGTCTCAAAATTTTTCTCGTTGCTTTATTTTTTTTCTACTTGTTCTCGTCCTGAATATGGCTGAAATACTGTTCGCTAGACGTTAAGCTGACAATCAATCAATCTATCAATAAATAAACATTTGCATCAGTTATCTTCAATGATTCTATTGTTAGCTGTTAGATGTTTCATTTTTATCTAACAAATATTCATGTATTACGGAAAAGCCTTAGGTTAGGGGTCATGATACTAGACTAGGGAGAACATACGAACTTTTTGTGCCTTGAGTATCAGATTAAATTTACGGAAAAATGATAATCTTCTTAATAGGAAATGAAAACGTCTGAGGAATTCTTTTTCAACATAAATATTTAAACAATTCATAAATGAAGGTTATAAAAAAATACCGAACACCGAAGAAATATAATAAATGAAAATAGCTTTAAATGGACTAGTGCATCTTAAAAGATGTTAAGAGTGTAAGACTAAGGGTCTCGCAATGCGTACGACTTTATTCGCTTATCTACAAAGTGCGCAAAAGAGACAAAGAAAAAACTAAAGTAAAATAGCTACAACGCGTGAGCTTATTATGTGAAAACTGTCAAAAATAGTAAGACGAAACTGGTTTGCAGCTGCAGTCTTAACTCATTAAAACAAATATTAGCCAAAAGGTGGTTGAATGCTGTCTAATTTCAATAATCTTGGTATCTCTTTCAACCAAAAATCCATTCTGTCTTGGTATAAGTGATCTTCTATTGTCACATTGACATCTAGTATTGCGTAACGTTTCCATTGATGGTCATATTGTGGCCAAAAGGTTAAACCAGGTCCGTTAACATCTCTGAAATTTTAATTGAATTATTATTTAATTTGCTCTTATCTGCATAAGTTTAGTAATCGACAAAAAATGGTTAATATACTTCCAATGTTATTTAATGCATTCTGTATTTTAAAAGCTTCCGTAGCCGAGGGTTTACGATAGTTATTTATCTTCCAATGATCACGCGCATGTCAACACTAAGTTTGAATGCTTAAGCCTTACTACAGTCACGTGTGCTAATATACAAAGATTGTCAGTTTTCCTGCCAAAGTTTTTGGGCTTACAAAGGTATTCTGAATTCTTCCACCAAATAAAATACTAAACGACATGATACAGCTTAAACATTTATACTGTTAAACCACAATCAAAAGAATAAAACAAAATGCATTCTTCTAGATATAGTTTTAACCCTCGATCCATTAAAACTAATAAACACAAACTATTGATTTAAGTTTAAAAGATATTTTACATAGTTAATGTTATTACATATAAAATTATGGTACGATACAAAAAATATGGCGAATGACTTTCATAATTATAGAAGAAAATATGTGAGTACATACCCGGTCTTTGCGAAGTTGGTCCAGTATTGCATCATGGTTTGACTGAATGATTGCGCATCTTCTGATGCGTTTGCTAAAGGTGTCCATGGAAATAAGTACCAGTTTTCATAACCGTGACCTGCCTCGTGAAACCACGGAATAAAATTATTTGAATCTGATCTTAACCTTCTAACTATATATTCAAAAGTATTTGTCACGCTTGTCATTGAATGCACATTTAGACTTTGAGTAGTTGGGCTATAGAAAAATGCATCACCATGAAATTTTAAACTGTTCAAACTTTCTATTTGAACCGGACCCTCACTTTTATACTGGTTACATATCGCATGAAGAATCCGCGAATTGTTATTATAAAACTCCAATGCAAACGATGGTATTATGTGATTACAAAGATAACTGGATGGAATGCCTGCTAATATATTATATTGTTCTCCAACCAAAGATCCAAGTAAAAGGGAACCTTCTCCTTCGCAATTTCCTATGATCACATCTAAAGATTTATAAAAGTCCAAAGATGGATTCTTACTACCGTTTAAAATGTTCTGTGGTGATTGTAGTAGAAATTTTCCATCTACAACAGGAGCAAAAGGAATTGAAAACGGAAGTTCGTGATATTTTTCTTGTTCACGTGCTACTACAGTATAAGCTTGAAAAATATCATTGGCTGTTTTGCTTCGCAGACATTTCATTGTTTCATTTGTTAGATTTTCAGAACAATTTGAAACGCGCGCAAGTTTTTCGGTAGCTAAGCGCGCTACAGGAGAAATTGCAAGCAAAGAATTACCGACGCCACTTTGAAGTATAACTCTTTTAAATAGACCCATATTGGACGGTGATATCGCCATTAATCCTACGCTAAATCCACCAGCTGACTCACCAAATACGGTGATCAAGTTTGGATCACCACCAAAACTGTCTATGTTGTCGTGTACCCATTTAACTGCAAGTCGTTGGTCCCATAATCCATAATTTCCTGGAGCTAAATTATCTTGAGTACTAAAAAATCCAAACACTCCTAGTCGATAATTAACTGTAACTATGACTACATCACCAGTTACAGCAAGGTACGATCCCGGATATCCCATGCCTTGTCCTATCTGAAATGCACCACCGTGGACCCAAACCATTACAGCTTTTGTAACAGAATTATCGGTGGGGACGTATATATTAAGAAACAAACAATCTTCGGACATCTTCATATTTGGTAAATACGTGTTGGTAATGGGTATCTGGATACAAGATGGTCCAAATGTTGTCGCATCTAATGTTCCTGTCCATGGACCATGAGGAACAGGTTCACTGAATCGTAGGTCGTTTATGGGAGGTTTTGCATATGGAATTCGTTTGAATAAATTGTATTTATATGTTTTGTTGTCGATATTAAGAGATGATGATATACCAATAACATCGCCAAGTCTGGTCCGGACAGTAGCTGTATCCTGACCAACTATTTTACCGATTAGCACAAAGAACACGATCATTAATTTCATTGTATCTGAAATAAACATTGATGTATGTATTAATCATAATTACTTAAACCAATACAAATGCCTTAATGACAAATGGCGTCGCGCTTTATTCTTTGCAAGTAAAAATGTAAAGATTATTTCTCGAAAATGCTTTTTACTTACGTTTTTAACCACCAAAAAGGGTAAATCTGTTGGTGATCCACACTTGTGTTTAACTATCTTTTAACACTAGGAAGTATGTTAATCAGTTTTGGACAGTAGAACATAAACACTGATAAGAAAATTATATGACCTGAAAAATTAAGTTTCACACCAAAGTCGACCTTGAAACATTTTATTCATACAGTACGTTTGTGTGTTTAATTTAAGTCCATAGACCAAATTTCGACAAAAACGTAAAAACAATTGATAAATATAAGAAGACCTATGTTTAAACCTGTAGTTCATTCAATTTGTTCTGGCTAAAACGGTTATCAAAAATACAAAATCGATTGACGACATAACGAGCAGAATACTTGCATACACATGCACGTAAGACTCTTTTAGCACTGTTTCTGCTATGTACTGATTTGGCGTAATTGTGTCAATACTTATTAATTAGATTTCCGTATCGCCATTTCGGAGAAGCACTCAAAGATTTTTAAAGCGGCAACCAAGAACTTCACACCGAATATGCAAATACGTTTTCTGTTTTCTAACTTACATGTACTACTAGAATTTATAATGTTCATTGTTACTTCTATACCTTTTGCTTCAAATCTTTCACCTTTACGTGCTTTAAAACGACAAATATATACATTTTAAATAGAAATTCCCTATAAACAGATATTGAATGTGACCAATACACGTCCTCGTATTTACTGAAAAAGTAATCTGTTTGTTCAAAATTGTCATATTTTTTTAAATGTAAACAATGTCACCTGATTTGGAAGGTGAGCGAAAACTCCGGGTTTGCATCATTAATGCTTAGAAGTGGCAGTTACAATACTATTTTCTAGAACATGTGTACTAAATATAGCTGTTACACATAACCATGTCGTTACTGTCCTTGTTGTAATAGTATTATGTAATTACATGGTCATATATTTCTAGCAGTATATAAAGCCTTGTCGACGAACGGTAATGAACCATCCGACCAAGGGCATTAACTTGTCTGTGAAGGAAGCAAAAAACTCCCCCAACCAACAAACCAACGGCAAGGAAACGAGTAAAGAATACCAAAAGGTAAGACGTTTATTCTTCAACTTAGTATTGTCTATGTTATCAGATAATATTACTGTCCTTATATATCTATAGATAACATTGCAATTAGTACTCAATCGGCAATTACAAATATTCATTAATAAAGTTCATAATATAACATCGATATGTTGTATTATTTTTGAGCCTTAACAATTTTTAACGGTACATGGGCACTGAACTTTAATAACTTTAATTAGGTCTTTCCACCTTTCTGTGGAAAGACCTATAGTTATTGTTCTGATTATTATTAGGTCTTTCCACCTTTCTGTGGAAAGACCTATAGTTATTGTTCTGATTATTATTAGGTCTTTCCACCTTTCTGTGGAAAGACCTATAGTTATTGTTCTGATTATTATTATTATTATTATTATTATTATTATTTTCTCTTTTCTTCCGCCAACTTATTTCGATGTCTGGTTTTTTCACTTCGCAACATGTCGCTTTAATATTTTATATCTGATATCGGTTACCCATTGCGCTTTCGCAGTTCACCCTGACTGACCGCACCCTTTTCCTTTACGGAGTTATCTCCCCTTTTACTAAAAAGCTTGTTCCTGCTACTCCTCCTAAACCAAAAAAGATAGCAATACTAAACCTTTACCAAAATGTGTCCTATATCCTTGCGCAACTTTGGGACCGATTGATTGAAGGGTTCTGATGACATGTTATAGGAGTTATCTCCCTTTAAATAAAAGTATTAAGTGATATTCAAACAAATCTCAGCAACTAAAAGAGATAGAGGCCTGGGGTCTTCACTTTAGACCATTATGACCTTTGACCTTGAAAATGGCCACAAGGTCAAAGGTCAAGGTCACGTTCTTAATTTTGACATTTGCTTGTGTCCGCTACTCCTTTGAAACGGTAAAAGATAGATAAACACTTATTGAGAGTAAAATGTTCGTCTTATTAAGACGCAACTTTGTCACTTTTGGAGGGAAGTAATTCGACTTCATTTTATAGGAGTTATCTCCCATTGTATATGTAATTTATTGGTTTTTCACATGTTACTCATTAACAATTACTGATAAAAGGAAACTAAAGAGTGCAAAATGTTGGTCTTTTAAAGGAGCAACTTTGTTGCATTTGTAGGGAAAGGATTTGACTTAATTTTATAGGAGTTATCTCCCATTATATATGTAACTTATTGGTTTTTTACATGTTACTCATTAACTATTAAAGATAAAGGGAAACGAAAGAGTGCAAAATGTTGGTCTCTTAAAGGAGCAACTTTGTTACATTTATAGGGAAAGGATTTGACTTCATTTTATAGGAGTTATCTCCCATTATATATGTAACTGATTGGTTTTTCACATGGTACTCATTAACTATTAATGATAGAGGGAAACTAAAGAGTGCAAAATGTTGGTCTCTTAAAGGAGCAACTTTGTTACATTTACAGGAAAAGAATTTGACTTCATTTTATAGGAGTTATCTCCCATTATATATGTAACTGATTGGTTTTTCACATGTTACTCAATAACTATAAATGATAGAGGGAAACATAAGAGCGCGAAATGTTGATCTCTTAAAGGAGCAACTTTGTTACATTTACAGGGAAAGGATTTGACTTCATTTTATAGGAGTTATCTCCCATTATATATGTAACTTATTGGTTTTTTAGAGGTTACTCATTAACTGTTAATGATAAAGGGAAACTAAAGAGTGCAAAATGTTGGCCTCTTAAAGGAGCAACTTTGTTACATTTACAGGTAAAGGATTTGACTTCATTTTATAGGAGTTATCTCCCATTATATATATATAACTTATTGGTTATTTACATGTTACTCATTAACTATTTATGATAAAGGGAAACTAAAGAGTGCAAAATGTTGGTCTCCTAAAGGAGCAACTTTGTTATATTACAAGTAAAGGATTTGACTTCATTTTATAGGAGTTATCTCCCATTATATATGTAACTTATTGGTTTTTTACAGGTTACTCCTTCACTGTTAACGATAAAGGGAAACTAAAGAGTGCAAAATGTTGACCTCTTAAAGGAGCAACTTTGTTACATTTACCTGTAAAGGATTTGACTTCATTTGATAGGAGTTATCTCCCATTATATATGCAACTTATTGATTTTTTACATGTTACTCATTAACTAGTAATGATAGAGGCATGGGGTCTGCACCATAGACACTCATGCACTTTGACCTTGAAAACTTGTATGGGTCAAGGTCACGTACTAGTTTTTGACCTTTGCTTTTTTTTAAGATATTGAAATTATTTTCGTCCTAAAATGTTCTATTAATAATTTCGAGTAAATTAAGACATGGCGTGAAAAGTGGTATAATACTTTTATAAGAGTAATCTCTCTTAGAATGCCAATCTGTGGTAAATAATACAAAATATTTTTTTTTAATATTTATAGCAAAGTTATAACATTTTGCAAAAAGATGATTATTTTAAATGTCATCATGTAATACAAATTAAAATTAATGTGGAAAGACCCTCAAATGTTCAACCGAACAGTTGATCTTTAATTTAGTAAATATTTCTTTCTCTATGGAAGTAAGGAATTCTTTAGATATCATATAAATATACATCATGAGAATATGTGTGCTCAGATATTAATCTTCTAGATGTTTATATCTGGTAAGATGCGTATTTTTCGTCAGTTATTCGCCAATTTAATCAAAACAGCCAGTTTTTGTTTTGAATATACTTTACATATATATATCCGTTCTGAACTTAAGTTTATATACAAATAGTTTAAATTAAGAGAGGTAATAGTTATTTAATTATTCGCAGCACAGTTTGTGTATCGGGATTGTACATAATATATGAATACATGTAGTAATGAACAGTAATGTGCCGGGCTGGTTTCAACCTCAAAACTATCATTATGATTAATTTTTTGTTTTTATAACTGTTGTAGGTCTACTAAAAAGATGAAATCGTTTATTATAGTTTTGCTTTGTGTTTCAACAGTCACTTGTGATCAAGGTATTACTCGTCAAACAAAACTAGGACTAATTAAAGGTGTATCATCTTCTGTTACTATCAATAACGATACAAAAAACTTTATTGTTTTCAAGAAAATTCCATTTGCAAAACCACCAGTTGGGGATTTAAGATTCCAAAAGCCTGTTCTATATGGACCGTGGAATGGAATACTTGATGCGACTAATTTTGGGCCTTCCTGCATCCAACCACGAATGCAACCGTTTGAACAATTACTTCCAAATACCAACCAATCAGAAGATTGCTTGTTTTTGAATATTTATACTCCTATTGAAGCCAGCATGTCAAATAGGAAGTCGGTCATGATCTGGATTCATGGCGGAGGATTTCAGTTTGGACAGGGAATGTTGTATGACGGTTCATATCTCAGCGTTGTCGGTGACGTCATTGTTGTAACTATCAATTATCGTCTAAATGTTTTTGGATTTTTTACAACAATGGATGACGCGGCAACAGGAAATTATGGTCTCTGGGACCAACAACTTGCAATACAGTGGGTTCATGATAATATTGAGAGTTTCGGCGGTGATCCAAAGTCAATTACTATAGTTGGCGAATCTGCTGGTGCGCACAGTGTGGCATTACAAGCAATCAATCCAATAAATCGAGGATTATTTCACCGTATAATACAACAGAGTGGTACAAGCATTTCTCTACTTGCAACAGATCCAGAACCACAAATTGAAAGTGACAAATTAGTACACGTACTGAACTGTACTAGACAATCAACGTCCCAGATATTGAATTGTTTGAGAAATAAAGATTCCACAGAAATTTTTAACGCATTGATCAGTATCAAAACGGTTATGCCAAGTTCGACTGACGTAAATATCAGACAGACATTTGTTCCTTCTATAGATGGAATATTTTTGAAGGACGCTCCTAGTAACATTATACGGAATCATAGTTCATTTGGTTATGAGTTTTATAAATCCTTAGACACTATAATAGGAGTTTGCGAAGGTGAAGGGTCATTGTTGATTGGTCCAGTGGGTGATTTACAGAAATATTTATCCTTTAACATTTCAGAAGGTATTTCGTCTGACTTTCTATGCAATCACATTCTACCTCAACTGGTCAAAGATTTTTTTAATAACAATACAGCAATATCTGAAACTATATGCAGAAAATATGCCACCAGAGGTACGCTACACGAACAAGGTCTAAAGGCTACAGATTTCTTTGGTGACTTATTTTTTGTAAGTCCTGCAGTAGAAAGCATTAACGCACATGCTTCCAACAACCATAGAACAAAACAGTTTCAATACTTGTATAAAAGGAGATCTTTTCTGTCTCTACCACTAGAAATGTATCCATGGTTTAAAGAGGCAGGTCACGCATCAGAGATACCATTTCTATTTCCGTTTAAACAGTTTAAAGTAGATTTTTCTGAAGATATGTCTTTGAGTCTTATGATGATGAAGTACTGGAGCAATTTTGCGAAATCAGGGTAAGTGTGTAGTAAAATATTTAGGCAATGAAGATAACAAGAATTTATTTTTTAAATCTGAGTTGTTTCCCTTATGTTTAAGAAGAGACAATAACCATGTAATTTAATTCCAACCTATTACAAATAGTACAAAAATGTTTAAGCTGGGGCCGAGCTTGCCGAGTGGTTAATGTAGTTATTATTCGTCTGTCAACTATTGGTCTGTCAACACTGAGATTGTGGTTTTGAATCTCGCTGCGGGCAGTGGGTACTAGACTCCAATCTTAATTGACAAATATTGCCAGTTTTCCTACCGAAGGTCGGGGTTTTCATCGGGTACTCCGGCTTCCTCCTCTAATAAAAACTGACCACCATGAGAAAATTGTTGTAAAACAGCATGCAAACATAAAAAAAAAACAAAAAACTAAAGCTTAATTTTGTATATTGACCAAAAACAGCGATGGTATACAATTCCAACACAATGGCGTTGCACACAAGGAAAGAAGGACAGAATACAAGCTACAAATTTTATTAATCGGCAAATGTCATTGGTCATATTTTTAATATAACCTCAGAAGTATACATGTTATCTCCCTTATTATTTGTGTTGTTCTTCTTGTAGAGATGTAAATGGGGATGGCTTACCAAAATGGCCACAGTATGACGTCACGTCGAAACAGTACAATTTACTGGACGTCAATGTAACGTTACAGAATAATCTATACAAAGATCGAATGGATTTCTGGTTAACCCAAATGATGCAGAATCAGACACCTACAACACCCTGTACATCACCTGGGTGTATTTTTGGTTAAGTGAAATCAACATGTGTATGTTAAACATAGTGAACATGGCGTCAATGTTTGAAACAGGTTTTGATTAAAATATGATAGATGTGTTTGAGGACTTTTATTTGTACTATGACACATTGTATAGATGCAAACTTTCATTAAGGACTTAACTTGTTTTACCATTATAAGAGTATAAAGTATATTTGCGTGGTGCTCATTGTCAGACATACTCCTCAGCATAATCGATACATGTACATATTTTAAAGTTATTTTTTCCAGTTATCCGATTTCGGCTCTCGATGATCCTCTCCCAATTGAAAAACTGGACGCCATGATAGAGCTGAAAATTGCTAAAAATGACGTTAAACGCATGCGAATGATATTTAAATAACTAATACCAGGTTTAGTTAAATCAACATCACGTATTTCATTTTAAATTAAATTAATATAGAATGTGAGATGCGAACATAAGAAATCGGCTCGTTCCATAAACGTATGGTAAGTAATATTTATTTCACTATTATATTTTGAATGCAGTCAGTTAAGTAGAAATGTGTATTGTGTTTAAACAATACAGGTGTTTATTTGTTTTATATAATTATGTTACTAGCCACTTGCAGCAGTTTTTCAGATACATAATGGCCTCAAATTTGGTTTGATAAAAGAAATAGTTACTCGGTGAAAACCACCGATCTTCAGCAGGAATATTGTACTCGATCGTCATTTAAAAAAGTTTGTAATCGTTCGAGTACAACCCTGCCCGCAGTTAGGTTCGATCCTGCAATCTAATCGTTGACGAGATCAAAAGTAAACAAGTGAGGACTGTGAGCACGCTCACAAAGCGATAACCACCCCCCCCCCCCCCGCTTCGCTGTCAAGTCCTTTTATCTCCCATTAATGATAATGGAGGTCAATAAAAATCCTTCATGCACATCTACATATAATGTACTTCCTTTATGCTAAGTTTCATTTAATTTCATCAAGCGGTTTAGGAGGAGTTGCGCTTACAAGGGATGTGGACAGACGGACAGACAGACAGACAGACAGGGTGATTCCTATATACCCCCCAAACAAGTTTGCGGGGGGTATAATGACTAACCACTTCTTGACCACTGAGTCTCTCCGATCGTGTACATAGGAAACAATAAAGGTTGAGTCGCTAAAAGTAACCTGGCCCGTTGTGTTGTATAAAAAACAGAAGACCCAAAATGTAGTTTTTTATGAGCTGTTTTACTCTTGTCTAATGTTATTTGTCTTATCGGTACACGATATCTGATAGTACTTGGTACATCTGAGATGGATTTATGAATGTTGTCTTTTTGTCATTCTTTAGGTTTTTTAAGTTAACCGCTTGAACAATTATCGCTCGGATGAATGTCCGATTGATATGAAACTCTCTTATGTTTACATACATTCATTAAGATTACAAGTACAACAGGAAAAGCCGAGACCTGAACTCGTGATGGATGATTACCAGAATTTAAACAACAAGCATTAAAGCTGCAACTGCATATGTACGGGTGGAACTAGTCTTTGTACCACTAAAATAATGACACATCTGACTTGAAGCAAAAAAGTTACTAGCGTAATCGGCAAAAATCTTCGGATACTCGGAACTAGTCACCACGACATAGTTAAATTGATACGGAATGACATTCCGATCGGTTCAATATGTAAGGAATTATAATTTGTGGTATATAGGTATTCATTCTTTCAGTTTCCGGATAATTACAAAATTGCTCAAAGTAATAGGAAAGACAGTTTCTATACTATCGTACTGGAACTGGTGTTTTAAAACTTGTTGCTTAAGACCCTGTGCTGTCGACCTGTTCTTAAAAATTAACAAATCCAGTCCTATACTTTCAATCTGCATACTTAAAAAATAAAAAAAACTTCACATCTTAAAAGCTATTAAATTTAGACTTAAAAATAAGATATGCACTACAAACTAACATACACAAACTGTTGCTCTCAGATGAGGTTGAGCCCAACTTTTTCTGCATGTATTGTACTTGTGGTATTTGCAATTTTGGGAATATTAACAAGCCAGAAATCTATACGGTCTTTGTACATGTCTGTGTCAGTTGATATTTTAACATCAAGTATCTGGTATGCCTTAATGCCCTGTGTATAAGGAGGCCATTGTGGTACACTGCTTCCATTTGGATCACTAAAACAAAATAAAAAAGCAAGAAAACGTCATCACTTATTTAACTAAATATCTATTGAATTTTGCCAACTGTTTGTATCTTTTTCTCTCAAAATATATGAATTAAACTTCGATTAAACTTTAAAAACCTGTCGCAATTATATATTCTTAACCCCCCCCCCCCCCCCAACCCCTTTTGATTTTCAGTCGAACAATGCGTTTACATTGTATCTGACATCAAATTTAAGTATAAACAGTTATATAAATAGATTTATAACCAAATAAGTACCGTCGCATTGATAACACATTGGACCTACCACCTATAACCTTCTGGTAATTGTTAACATGCTGATACTACTTAACCGATAGACCTAGTTGTGATATATCGAACCTACTGACTACTTTAAAAAATATGAACCCATAATATACTATTATCACGGCGAACCCGCCATCTACAGCTAATAATGTGAATCTACTATCTGCTACCCTCTAGCTACAATTAACACGATGTATCTACAAGAAAGTGTTAACACTAGAAACAGGCTAGATTATGATAACCCGAAAGCTAAGCACATTGTAACATTCAGCTACATTTAAACATATGAATCCTCCTAAAGTACTCAAAGAAAATACACAAAACTTACACAACTTTCAAATGGACAACTCATGTGCAATAACAAATATTCATCTTTAACTGAATAAGCGGTGGGGTAGAAGTGGATTCTCTTCATTGCATCAGATTTTTCCTATTTGCATTTAAATGTACTCCGAAAATTGTTATTTGAAAACAATAGCCATATAATATACCAATAATTACACGTGACAACTGCCTCTATTATCCATCACCATCACCGGGAATCAATCCAAACTTATTTCTCGTGACAAAAGTTACTTTAGTATGTTGCTCATCTTTATCATCAAAGGACTATCCGTATCTAGTCATTATTTTTGTTTTTTTTTTCAGAGTACGAATGAAATCATATCCACGTGCGACACATGTCTTCTATGCGTGATTTTCATCTTATTTTCTAACAGACACTCATTGAAACCAGAAAATTACACCATTATATGGGGTCTGATGTTTTTCGGTAGTTTTATTTTTGTCAGTGAACTTGGTACATTGGTAGATAAACAAACAAATTAATTCTTTTATACTGATTTCAATAATTACCCAGGGCAATTTTTTCACCAAGTTTTTTCTGACTTCTTTTTATTGTACAATACAAACTTGATGGAACATATTGTTACACGTGCATATAATAAATGTAAGGTGTTTTCGATAAGTAATGTGATGACGTAGTAGACAATATAGTGTTGTCTATTATAACATTGATGATTAATTATTTGAGGTGGCCACTACCGTCTTTATATTTTACGTGTGTAGTGATTCGAAAGAACTTGGAGACTGACCATATAGTTAATTGTCTTTACAAATATGTGCTGTCAACCAGGTAAATTACACAAAAAACCATTAGAGTCACTTCAATTAATAATAAGTAAGTGGTCATTTTGACTGTGATAAACATTTCTTGTGATTTATTTTACTAAAAATACGCTCTTGTAGACCCTCAAATTCGAATAGTAAATCTAATGTCACACGATGAAGCTAGGCAAAGTATTGTTCATGACTACCAGAGAGTGCAGATGACAAATGAAAACTGATGAAATCTGTAGCCACGCGTGATATGTATGTATGATTGTTTTTGTTTTGTTTAAATGTTGGTTTAACCCCACTTTCGGCAATTTTTTAACTTTATCATGGCGTTCAGTTATTATTGAGGGAGGAAGCCGGAGTACCCTGAGAGAACCCCCGACCTTCGGTAGGAAAACTGGCAATCCTTGTCAATTAAGATTGGAGTCGAGTACACCCTGCCCGATAATGCGTATGAAAAATGACATGTAATAAAAGAAAATTGTACTTACTTTTTAAAACTCGTTATTATTTAAAGTTTACAACATAGGTCAACAGTGACATATGTTTAAATTTAATTTCTATATATCAAGACGGAAGTAGTAATTCACATGACAAACAGAACTAAAAATAAACCAGTTATCGAAAACACCTTTCGATCGAAAAAAACCTTACGAGAACAAACGTATATTCAGTAAATTACTAATAAAACGTCAAATATATATCCCTAGTGTATATTATACAGTAACTAAGTACTTATACAAATTAGATAATTGTATTTTACAAGAACAAGACGAGATATATCTAGAAGACGAAAATTAACAAATCAGACGAATCCTATCTGTGAAACAACTCGTTTTGTGCGTTTTCACAAAAAGGAAAATTTAATGAAAGTGTAATTTAAATCTTACCCATATTTTGCAAAATTTGTCCAGTACCGCATCATTGTTAGACTTAGAGCAAGATCTTCCGACTTGTTCGACAGGAAGTCATAAAATGGAAACAGTAGCGGAAGTTCTGATGCATGACCTGGTCCTTTAAACCATAGTGGCAATACTGGACTCAGTATGGTCTTTTTCTTACTTAGATACTGAAAACTTCTACTGGACGTTAACCCTTCAGAGTGCTTATTAAGTGTATAAACGGTTTTACTGTAGAAGTACAAATCACTGTAAAAATTCACACTGTCCATGCTATCGTACAAACCAAATGAATATCCATATTCCTGACATACAGCCGCTGCAACTTTAGAATTGTTGTAAATGTCCAACGCCATGGTTGGTGCTAAATGATTACACAATACACTTCTCGGAATCCCGATTTCAATATTAAATCCGTACTTTGTTTGGAAATTTGTCAAAGGTTTACCTAGAAGCAGAGATCCTTCAGATTCAACGTTACCTATGACCACATCCAGTGAACGAAAGAATGCATAGGCTTCAGATGACTTATTGTTAATAAGTTTCAGTGGAGAATCAGTTATTAGTTCACCGTCTACTCTTGGCGCAAAGCAAAGAAACATATGAGGATCAGATTCTGGTAGATTTGACAAATAATTATATGCTTGTTGTATTTCTAACGAGGATCTCTGTTTCAAACAGTTAAGTTCGTCTTGTGTTTTATCAGAAGAACAGTTGAGAAAATTAATTAATCTTCCAGTGTTATAGATTAAAGTTTGTTCCACAGCAAAATACGAAATGGCAACGCCACTTTGTGCCATGATGCGTGTAAAGAGCCCTTTGTTTTGCGGAATAATACTGTGTAACGCGACACTAAAACCTCCTGCAGATTCGCCAAAAATAGTTACGTTGGTTTTGTCACCCCCAAAGGCCTCAATATTATCTTGTACCCATTCAATGGCCATTCTTTGATCCCATATGCCATAATTTCCAACGGCATATTCATCACCCGTGCTGAGAAATCCAAATACGCCGAGGCGGTAATTGACGGTGACGATGATGACGTCACCTATAGATGCCATATAAGCCCCATTGTATAGCATTCCTGTTCCTGTTAAATATGAACCGCCATGAATCCAAATCATTACCGACTTCTTTTGCGTCGACGAAGAACTAGTCGGTACGTACACATTCAGTACAAGACAGTCTTCTGATATTGTTTTATTTGGAATAAACTGTTCTTCTACCTCACCAGGCGGTTCCTGAATACAGCTTGGTCCGAAATATGTTGCATTTAGTGTCTCATTCCAAGAACCAAATTTAACAGGTTTTTGAAATCTCAAATTTCCAGTTGGTGGTTTTGCATACGGTATTCGTCTAAATTCGTTGTAACTATAGGTTGCAGTTCCTATGAGCTTTGTCTGGCTGAGACCAGTTATTTTGCCAGATGGAGTTTCAATTGTTACTGTTTGTTCACATGTAACAGACGATATAAGTAACAACAGATTGATCACTTTGATCATGTTGAATCTGTAACGACATAATATTTTAATCTGTTTTAGCTATACAATATATATTTGTATTAAAACTGTCTAAATACCAAAAACAAAGCAGTTCGGGATATGATGCTGCAGATTTTATGAGTTTAATGACGTTTGCTACTTGAACATTTACTTTGATAGTGGATGACAGTTGAACATTTATCAGACGACGGCTATAGTGAAATTCCTTTTTGAACCAGTAGACGAATGAAGTATTCAAAACATACAGTTTAACTTGTAGTCATGATACAAGTAATTTTATTCCCTGAAGTTTTAAGGACCAATGTGGTTATCTCTACCCGTGCAAAATGCCGTATTGTAGACCGTAACAATCATTGTCCTGCACCCAGAAACAATATTATTATAACATAAGACACACAAATGAAAAGGGGCCTCAGTGGGCGATTGCTTAAGGTAGTTAGTTATTAACTAATGATCACGTGGCCTGTCAACACTGGATTTGCGCACAGATCGGGTGTGCTGGACTCCAACATTAACTAACAAGTTTTGCCAATTTTCTTGTCGATCCGGGGTTTTCCCAGGGTACGCCAGCTTCCTACTATAATAAAATCTAGACGCCATGATATTGATATAGCTGAAAAATTGTTATTTGAAAAATTAAACATCAAATAAGTCTGCATCAAATTGATGCTCAACATCAAAATTCTTCTTGTGTAAACTTGTGATAATATTAGTTTAAAACGACTTGTTTGTTTATTTAAATGGGGTTTAACGCACGCCACTTTAAACTAGTTTTCATCTATATATATTTTATAGGGGGACAGAAGCCAGAGTATACTGAGATAACCCTCTAAATTCGGTAGGAAAACTGGCAGTCATTATCAAATAAAAGGTAAGTCGAGCACACCACGTCAGCAGTGAGACTCGACCCGCAACCTCAATGGTGACAGGCAGGCACGGGACAGTTTAATTTAGAATAACGTTGCAATAAAAACCCAATATTTTGATACATTCTTGAAATATATGCTTAAATCTAACAGAATAAACGAGAGTTAGATGATTTGATTATAAAGTGGGGACACACGTGACGACCATGTGTACAAGCAGTATTCCTGGCTGTCGCTGGGATATTATAAAATCCGTTAGGGAGATAAACAAGAAGTACACGGCGAACATGACGTAACAAGTGGAAGTTCCCTTATATGTTACGACCAGCTACTCGTCCTGCAGCTTCGAGTGTGAATAAGGGTTTAACGCTAATTTTAGCCATTTTTAGCTATAGTATAACGTCCAGTATTTGTAGCAGGAGAATGCCAGAGTACCCGGTGAAAACTCATGACGATGGCAGGAAATTGGCAATAATTGTCGATTAGGGTTATAATGGCAATAGGGAGAACATTAAGACACCCATATATACACTGAGGCAGATCAACACGTTATTTATCACCTGGCCACGGAAACAAGGATATTTATGTAAAATTTGGCTGATTTATATATCTGTTTGATGTCGGTATCGAAAAGGTCATGTACAGTTCAAGATCGTTAAGGTAATAAAGACCACAATTGTTTCCGCTTATTAGTTTATTTTAATAAAAAAGAAAAACGTCAATAAAAAACTCGCACCTTTGCATTTCAATTTCATTTGGTGGTCTAAAAGTACAATATCAGGAAAATTGTCATTTTTTCACTGAACCACATTGCTCCTAATCCACCATGTTTTTCATCAAATGTTTAGTTCCACAATTTTCTTCAAAGACTCTTCTTTTAAATAAGTCAAAAGGTATCAAAAGAAAAATAAATAGCATATAAAGACTTTAAAAAAAGAAATTATTGCATACCTTTACTGCACAAATGACAGTTTTAACTTCAGTTGTACAACTTGATTAGAGATTACGATTTTATCTTGACTCCATAGAAAATACTGATAAGCATAATAGGTTTGTTTGTCCGCAAATTTAGGTTGAGTTTAGTCAGCGAATCCTCTGCCGTCCAACGCTTTTTAGACTGATGGGAGCGTGGGACGCTGGACGCTCCCATCAAAGTGTAACAACGCGTTGGACGGCAGAGGATTCTCGGACTAGGTTGAGTTGAGTTCAAGAGCACTCATCTCTACTCGTCGCGTAATCCAATCAAAACACCTGAAACAAAATATCTTGTTTAAAACCATGTTTCAGGCTTAGATTGGCTGTCAGATATCAATCAATGGAGGGTCTATAGGATATTTTTTTGCAATAAAAATTTTGATGTCATTTCAAGACATGAAATTCCTGTCAATCGTGAAAAAATACGGTCTTTCAAAAGAACTTACTCTCTGTAAATGGCCACTTTCGTGTTGTAATGACCGAGTTGAGATGAGTTCACGAGCACTTATCTCTACTTATCAGAACGCCTAGTGTAAGTAAGTAAGTAATCTTTATTTAGGGTCGCCTTAAGATATACAAAATAAGTTAACACGAGCTTGTAGTGGATGTCGAATATTAAACAAGGGAGAGTATATATAGGTTATCGCTATGTGAAAGTTCTTGGTTTGCGAAAGAAATATAGGTCCTTTTATACGTTCTGGGGGAAACCTTGTGATCTTCGCTCGTTTTGCTTCGTTCAATTTCAATCACTGAAACCACTTTTCCGCAAAATTCTGTATATAATCTTCTTAAGGTTTTTTATAATGAATTTAAAAAAAAAATAGAACGTATTTAGTTTAACACGAAATCGAACCAAATAAATCAAACTTATTTTCAATCATTCGATGGTCCTCTACACAGTTTATGTTTTTATGCAAACTGGAAATTATAAACATGATGTAGTTCCTACAAGAAACTATGGAACGCCGTAGCTGCCTTATGAAGACGTTTTCACTATGTGATGATACTTTGTCATTATGTGACGATACTTTGTTATTATGTGATGATACTTCATTATGTGATGAAACTTTTCATTATGTGATGATACTTTGTTATTATGTGACGATACTTCATTATGTGATGAAACTTTTCATTATGTGATGATACTTTGTTATTATGTGACGATACTTCATTATGTGATGAAAATTTTCATTATGGGATGATACTTTGTTATTATGTGACGATACTTCGTCATTTTGTGATGATACTTCATTGTGACGATACTTTGTCATTTTGTTGAAATATAACAGAACTTGCACAATGTTTACCAAACTGTGTCTTGTATGGTCGAACTTAATGCCAAGATTATACTTGAAAGGGGCACGCAATATTTAAAAAAAAACTTAAGATAAAAGTGATAAATAGGATAAAAATGCATGTTTAAAAAGGGGGGACAATACAGTAGATCATATTACACCGAATGTTTATTGATAAAATGGAGTATACGTGAACGATATGGGGATGGCATATCCTTGCACGAATTGCAAGGGCGTTGTAATGCTTTATTTCTTAGCATGGCCTTTGAATGGTGTTTTTACGCCACTTTCAGCAATTTGTCAGCTTTTTAATGGCGTCCAGTTTTTATTGGGGGAGGAAGCCGGAGTACCCGGAGAGAACCCCTGACCTGCGGTAGGAAAACTGGCAATTCTTGTCAACTGAGATTGGAGTCGAGTACACCCTGCCTGCAGTGAGAATCGAACCCGCAATCTCAGTGTTGAAGCTAATGAAAGATATAGGTTAATTATGAATATAAAAATAATTATGAACTGTCATCTTTTGGAAAATTGCAACAATATTTGCCGAAATCTTGTAACCAGACTGATAAATAGAGTTTTTACAAATTAAATGGTGTGGTATTGTTACCTTTTTCTGGACACAAATGTAAGTTAGTTGGTTATGAAATTTAGTTTGTATGCAGCTCATATTAATAAGCTTTGCAGAAGTAATTACAATTGTCAGTTACAAGTTATAAAATCGCCTGGCTGCAAAGTAGTTAACAACCCGACCAGCATTTTACGGTTGCCTGGGCGACAGAGGGAAATCTCAATTATGACATTTTGATCGAATTCAGTCGAAGTCGGTTTCAATCTACTAAATAACAAAAAAATAAGAAATATTTTTTTACTTATTTATATTAACAAAATACAAAAATCGTTGTATACAATACTTCTGAGAGTGTTTTTTCTCAGTGCTGGTTATAATAACACGATAAACATATTTGAATATAAAGATTGAGTACATAGTATTTCTTAAAAACTAGAAAAGGGCTGATTCATGGTAATTACACATAAAAAACTCGAAGTTTTCAAGAATTATTTTGTCAGACTTAAATGTTAGTCAGAAAACTGTCACTGGTATATTTGTTCATCATTAGGATCATAAAATATATGTCATATATACAATAATACGTACAAACACTGTAAGAAAGGGGAGATAATTGATTCATCTCTCGTGCAAAGAATTTATTTGCTAGACCGCTTACAATGCGAAATGGACGGGCGGACGCTCGGCTTTGACATTCCCCCATGGACAATAAATGGGCTTGCATTAATCTTCTTGCTCTTATATTCTTAAATGAATTAGGTTTCTTTTGTTTTGCAGTAAAATTAACTACAAAAGATTAAGTATTTCTACTGAGTACATCTCGCGTAAAATTAGAAACGAACTATAGTTGTACTATATTATTAATTAAATTAGTATCTTGGGCATTTGAGTAAAAACGTGTAGCAGCTGAACTTAAAAGAAATACCAAGAACAATAAGTTTAAACTTGGTCTTGTGATTTTCGACGAATTGGTCGATGTAGTGGTCGCAATAAGTTGTTTCTCTGTCATTTGAACAGATGTACTTGACGTCGCTGTAGGTGACGCCACAGGTGTCGTGGTCGTAATTGTTGTTGTAGGTGTTGATGTCGTAGTTGTTGTTTTCGTAGGTGTCGGGGTCGTAGTTGTTGTTGTAGTTGTTGTTTTTGTAGGTGTCGGGGTCGTAGTAGTTGTTGTAGGTGTCGGGGTCGTAGTTGTTGTTGTAAGTGTCGGGGTCGTAGTTGGTTTTGTTGTAGGTGTCGGCGTCGTAGTTGTTGCCTTAGCTGTTGTTGTTGTTGTAGGTGTCGACGTCGTTATCATGGTCGTGGTTGTCTTTGTTGTTGTTGACGATTTTGTTGTCGTTGAAGTTTGTATTGGTGAAATAAATGCAGGAACAGTACTCCGCCAGAAATTCATACGATCTGCAAAAAGGAATGATCCCGTTGTGACATTTGACTTGAGGTTGAGATACTCCTGTGTTATCGTATTGTATTTCGGCCAGTTAACTGTCGGATTGCCACTATTCGGATCTCTGAAAACAAAGATAAAATTACCATCCATAAACCATATAAACATGTTTAACTTAAAATTGTGTTTCACGCTCTAATTTTATATTGTTTTTTTTTTTAATTCCACACTCTCGAACACTAATATATAAAACATACCTTGGTATGACCATGCCTATCTTCTAAAATATTTTATTTATTTTTCAAAGAAGTCAATACAAATATTTTTCTGACATAAACTTCTTTATTCCTTTAGACATCAAAAGATCATTAGTTTCATAAGAATAATCCAAGTGAGATTTCTGGTCCAAAATTGCTTTGAAGCGCGTCATAACAAGCGACAAATCTGGTGAATTTCGTAAAACTTAGACTTTGATGGCAACTACAAAGACACCAAAATTAACAAAAAGTAATGACAGCCTATCTGTTTCAAATGCTCTGTTAAATTTAAACATTACAAAAATGTTGTAATTATTCAGCTAGGTGGCGGTAGAGGAGACTAAAATCTATATATATCAAATAGCGACTGTGAGAATTTATTATAACAATTTAGGGGTTTCCATGTGACAGCTTGAAGATTTATAGCAGTCTTGTTAGATGATAAAATCCTAGTATGCATCAACTTATTTAGTTCTCGAAGACTTTAAAAAAATATTTTCAGACGAAAAGGATAGGTAGATTTGTTTATAAGTAAGTCAACAGTATTAGTGAGAAAAAAATCACCCAAACGCGCACAAATTCATTATCATAGACTGTTATTGTGCAAGAACTAATCATTTTCTTCTAAAATTGTTACTGAATATTTTTTATTAAAGACGGATTGGGAGTAGGTGGCTCATCTTATTTACAACTCCGCCATACCTCCTGGAAGATAGAAAACTTAACTTGCAGAGGCGAGGTTTTTCTTATCAAGCAACTACTCTGGAAAAAGAGACAGATTTTAACCCAACGTACGTACACAATTATTTTCAATTATGATCAATTAATATGCGCCAGATGTTTGTTTTCCTTAAAAAAACTCTTCTTTTTATTTATAAACAAATAGACGTTTTAAACTGTAAAAGGTGATACAGATGGGTCGTATTCAACGCAAAAGAAAAAAACGCCTCTTTACCCGTTGGATTCGAAGGAATTAAAGCATACTTTCACAAATAAGCTATAATAGACTGTTAACGTCCACCAGCTATTTTTTCCTCTTGAAGAATAGTTTCCAGAATTTACAATTGAAACAAATGGGGTGTTGCTTCCATTTCTGTTTAAACATTACAAAAAACCTACTTGTGCTAATTTATTATTGTGAAACTTTTAGTTCAAATTTTAAAATATGGGATATACGGCAAGATTCATAGTTTTAACACCAACTTCAACTCTGTCTTCTTTAAGGTTCCGAAACTGAACACTCTGTCTAAGAAATATAATTGGCATACGGTGGCGAGAAATAATAAGTATACAACAACCAATAGATACTGAAATCAGAACACGAAAATGGAGGATTGACCACACTTTAAGAAAAAAAATAACACTAACATCACAAAAACAAGTTTTGGACTGGAATCCTAGCGGACAAAGACTAATAGAAGACCACAAAACACATGGCATTAAGGGCTAATTACTGAGCTAAAAATATGGGATTAACCTGGAATTATGCAAACACCAAGGTCAATGATAGAAAGGGATGGAAGAAAAAAGTAATCGCCCTATGTCCACACATGTACACAGTGGATGGTCAAGAAAAAGAATTGTAACAGGAAAGATGGTTTCATTTTTTTAGATCAATGAAAGGAGAATGATGAACTCTTTATGTGCTTCGGGTATTTTTTCTCTTAAAGATTTTATCTTAAACTAGAATGGGGGTATAATTCTTATTGCAACTCAACTTTGTCATAAGATAGGATGACAGGCCACACCTTTTGGAAGACTGATATCCAAATTTTAAAAGTTAAATTTAGAACTCTCTTTTCGATGTCCTATCGGTATAACATTTGGAACATTTATATTATATTTCCTTGTCTTCAATCAAAGAAGTCAAAATACATTGGCCTTAGCTTCAGATTGAAATGTGTACATGATCTCATTCTAAGATAAACTCATGCTTTTGGCCATAAAAGTTTCAGAATATATAAGTTTGTAACCAATAACAAACAAGGATTAGCCATGGCAGCCATGAGAACCATTTTGTTTATAATACATGCATTATAATAAAGAAAAGAAAAATATTAATTTATAATTAATTACATAAATTTTGATACATGCATTACAACAAATACAAAATTATTAATCATGAATGCATTATATTTTTGCAATCACGTGTTTGCAATACATGTTTTATACCAAATACACGAATGCCAAAACTTAATGTATATAGATTTTTTATGTCCCATGTTATTTATTCAGCTACAAATTTGTACGGACGTTCGTTTTAACTATTTGCCAACAAATATGATCAAAGGTTTTATATAACAGGCTTTAAAATTCAGCTGTGTTGGATCGCTTTGTCACTTCAATAGTGGTGGGACGGTGACATTTTGTAACCTATAAATGATTATAGTGTGAGAAAGAAAACACGTATTGTGAATTTACTCAAAATATTTAAACTAATCTGACATACCCTGTTCGGATGAAACTGGCCCAATAATTTACAATTTTGTTGGAAACATCTACGACCTGTGTTGGCCATTCATCAAAAGGGTCCACAGCAATTAAGTAAATGGTATCGTCGCCACTGCCAGACCCTTGAAGCCACGTAATGTCATCCATGATGTTTGGGAATGGAGATCTCTCAGAAAACAAACATAAATATGTATTTTTGTCTGAATATTTTGTCGAGTGGCTTTGTATTAAATCTGTTACAGGGTGGTAGTGGAAAAAATCACCAAGCATTCTCAGAGCATTTCTTGATTGTTCTGTTTCGTCACTACTGGTATATTTATTACAAATTAATTGTATCAGACCAGTTTGATCAGTGATATTACGGTAAAAAGACCTTACTATACCTGGTATAAATTCTTTACAAAGCACATTTTGGGGAATTTTGTCAAGCGAACTAAATTTATACTCATTTTCAAATTGCGCTATCTCTTCATAGAACCTCCAAAAATGTTCATTGTCCACTATTGAAACTAGCACGTCCACTGGAAGTAATGATTTGAAGTCTGTTTCATCTTTAAAGAAATCATTGTCAATAACAGGCCCGTAATCATATCCAAATATCTTCCAAAAATAGCCGTTCATTACTGCGGCATCGGCATCAATCAGCTGTTGTTCAGATTTTAGGATAAGACAATCATACACTTGCTGTGAAGTTATTTCTTTACCTTTTAAGTCGACGCACAAGTATTGTGCAAGTATTCGCGCATATTTTGGCGCATCATACCATAACATCTCATTTGCAGTGGCTACTTCAGATTGAGCTAATACCCGCTGAAAATTTCCCAAGTTCAAAGGCGTCATCGCTTGCAAGATAGCAGAAATTCCACCTGCCTCGGATCCTGCTAGAGTTATTCTAGTGGGATCACCTCCAAAAGATTTTATATTCGTTTTCACCCATTCTATTGCCATTTTCTGATCCCAAAGAGCAAAATTACCCGGAATTGTTTTATCTCCAGTGGATAGAAATCCGAACACTCCCAGACGGTAAGCAACAACAACGTTTATTACATCTGCGTTAATTCCAAGTCTTCTTACCCCTGCAAAAAAACCTGTTTGGCCTTCTTTGAACATTCCTGGTAGTAACCAAATTAGAACTGCTTTGCTATTTTGTGCCGACAAATTAATGGGAACGTAAATATCACATAGAAGACAGTCCTCACTGATTGCTGCAACAGGCAAAATATCGATCATAAACGGATAAATTTGTTGGCTGCAAATTTTTCCGAAAGAAGTAGCATTTTTAATACCGGTCCAAGGCTTTAAGGCTTCGGGCTTTTTGAATCTTTTCGGTGGTTCGGCGTATGGTACACCTAGGAACGCATACACTTTGATACCTGATGCCTCCATTTCAACTCCTCGTATTGTTCCGAGTGGTGTTTGAACATCAGCTGGATCTGCAGCGATTTTTATTGGATATAGTAATAACGAAAAAAGTAAACTGGTCTGATATATGGTTACCATCTAAAATGAAAATCACTATTGTTTTTAAATGCTGACATTAAACAAATTATTTACATGCATTAAAATTCATGTTCCTGAACAGTAATTTGGACGCTTTTAAAAGGCACATTTTATCGTGGATAAAATGTCACTTTGGCTCGCCTTACATATATATTTTAACTACTGCGCTCGAGTAGAAAAAAGCAAGGAAACAAATCGAACAAAAAAAAAGCCGAAAGTCAAGGAACGATTACAAATCAAGCAAACATATACAACACGAAATATTGTCATGTCAGGAAAAATTCAAATTCAAGAAAATGAAAGACTGCCTATGTCTCGGCGAAAATAGTATCGAATTTTTTAATGACATTCAATCGTGTTTTTCAGTTAATTACTTTCTCTTCGCATGCAGAGTGTTTTTACTGCTATTTTTTCTGAACCTTACATTACACTTACAATAAATTATTGTATAAAAAAACTTACCATTCCTATTTTGGACCGTCAAACCACGGTGTATAGTCAGTTAATCTGAGGAACTTCATTATTTATGTACCAGTTTGGTCTCCGCAGGTGGATTTTTAATTGGGAGACCAATGTTCTTACTACCTATTGATGGATATGAAAAAGAGGTTACAAAAGGTCAAGGTATTCACAAACTGGAACGCTGTTTAATGTTTTCATTATATGCATATAATTTCATATTATGTCCATTTACTTAACATTACATGCATATACTGAAACATCATATGCATATTCTTTAATATTTTGATATATTTTGTTATTATATTGATCTACTTATTCATTAAATGGATATACTTTTCATTTCCCTCTGTGTATAGTGATAGTGTTGTAAAAATATGTAAATAACTAACAAGTGAAATGCAAATATGTAAACAAACAAAATATGTTAGCTAAGTGAAAGTTAATGAGACCAATTAATTAGGTGACCATGACTGATTGTGGTACAAATAAACCCAAACGCAACAAAATCAGCCTTTTTATTTTTTAAGCGTATCTGACTGCAAATTAAACAAGATAAAATCTCGATGCTTTAAGAATTCAATAGTATAATTTTCTCTGCAGTGCTTCTCCAGGCTTTCAAACATGGGTAAATAAGTGTAAATGTTGGCCTATCTCTGGTATGAGATGTTTTCAAACAGCTCATACCGGAGATAGGCCAACATGTACTTTTATTCGTACCTGGATCTGAAAACAATAGCTCCGTCGCACACTATGCCATTTAAATTCTGAAAAACTTGCCAACCCACCCATTACATAATGCCAATATTGGACGATTTCTTATTTCTTTCCGAGTTTACTTTAACTTAGGCCACTATTGGCTCACACAAACAGGGAAGGTTTACATCTATCAATTTATACAGGACAAGTGAAAAGTCATGTACATATCCATTATAAATGAAGAGCAGTGGTCGTCTAAACGTCCGCAAACTATAGTTTTTATTTATTTTTTTTATATTGTATAATTTTTATTAACAAATATTCGCACGATGGTACAAAAATGACAGATATGAAATAAAGAAAACAGACGTTTTTATAAATTCAGGAGAGTTGAAAAAGTTGATTACGTTGTTGTTGACGTTACATCTTTATTTTTCATTTGTGTAACTATTTGCGTGGAATAAAGACGTCAGAGATCGTCATACTTCGGCAATTTAACTAATCTACAATAAAACTAAGACGCGTTCCAGCTAAACTATCACAATAGGATTAAGCCCACCCGTGAAATGTGTATTATGATGTTGTATTATATATACTATCATTATCGGATCACCTTAGGCGAAGTAAAACTGCTTTGTCAAGGTTTAACATATGGGGAGCGGTCAATTTTTGCATTCTACCAAAGATTTGGTGTTATAATTTCATGACATTTAATGCTCCGAATACCGTCTTGTTTTCATTACCGTAATTTTTAGTGGATAATAACATATCGAGTTTTTTTTTCTCACAAAAACCTATTCTCATCTGGTCGCCGAATATACTGACGCCACAGATATTTTGGGGTATTACTTTTAAATATTTTGATGGTTTCGTAAATATTTGGGTTTAAATCATGTTATATCTTAAAAAAACTACACTTATTACTGATTACTACAATGGGTTATGGCTTTTATAAATCGTAAAATGCACAAACGTTAAAAAATAGTTAAATTTCTGATAAAAAAGCTATCATGCACCGAGTGGTCATGCAAATGACTTCAGCCTACTTTTGATGAACGATGCTCAACTGTTGGTCCAGAGGAGTCAGTCCCATAGGCATTATCCCACAAAAATAATCCCGTTTATACCTGACAATAGCATAATGTGGGGTAAAACCAAATTCTATATATAGCATACTGGAACGTCACAAAAATGTTAACGTCACTTAAGTTGCTAAGTAATATGTCACGTTCATAAAATGGCGGAAGATATGCTATCGCTGATAAAAATAAGTAAAACTCTAACTTTGAAAGAAAAGGACAATGGATGGGCACCGGACAAAAACAACTTAAACGTACTAGAAGCTAGAGGTTATTTTCTGGGACAAACCATAGGAGAAGGAAAACACTCAAAAGTGAAAAAAGCATTATGTTCCAGAACCAAAGAGACCGTAGCTATCAAAATTATTTACAAGGCCAGGATACACCCAACCGATTGCCAAAAATTTGTCACAAGAGAACTAGATTTTTTGAGAACATTGCAACATCCCGGATTGGTAATATTAAATATTTTAAATATGTCATATTTTGTTCAACAAAATAGATTGGCTTGATTGATATATTTATCTTCGACTAATAATTAATTTATCTTTCAGAACAGGAACAGGCATACAAACTTCATGTGGGTTTCATGCAATCATTACACTCAGACGTCTGTGGTATATATTTTTCTTTTCACCCCCCCCCCCCCCCCACAAAAAAGTATAAAAATTCATATAGAAATTCAGAACTGCTGTTTTAGCTGTCAACATTACAAATTACAGACGATCCTTTTTGCCTTTACATGATTTGAGTAAAAATAATTCCAAACCCTACTGAGACTAACTGACTTTAATGGTTCGTACAGGTTATACCTTAAAATTCGAGTATATAGCGCAGAAGGTAGGAAATTCGTTTATAATCTGTATCTGTATCTGTTTGGGTTACGTTGTAGTATCCAATACTGGCTTTTATACAACGGGTTGGCTTTTAAATACAACGGGTATAATAAGTAGGAACTGTAAAACTACTTGCTCACCGGGCTAATGATAAGCCTTCATAATCCAATTGCATTTGATATTAAAATCATTCAAGACTATAGTGGTATTATGTTTCCACTTTAATGTACTTTCAAGCTTATAATTAAGTTAAGGTCCACAGTGTCGGAATGGGTAAAGTAGTTAGTCATCTACTATTGACCCACATGCCTTAAAAGTTATAAGTTTGCATATTCGAGTCTCAATGCTCGTGTCCATTCTTAATTTACAAATATTGTCAGTTTCCTTACTCGAAGTTTCATCGAGTACTTCGGATTTATCATCCAAATAAAAACTACATGCCACAAAATAGCTGAAAAATTGCTGAAAGTGGCGTAAAACTCTATTCGAACAAACAAAACGTAAAACAAAATATGTTGGTAAAAATATATAGATCAATAAATGTTCAGAGATGTTTTTGCTCTCGGTTTTTTAGTTTGTACTCGTGTTTTTACAGCTCGATATAGTACAGTTATTAGAATGCGACCTGATGTACTATATCGTAATGCAATATGCACCGAATGGTGACCTTACAGAGTATATCAACAAATCCGGAAGTCTCAGCGAAGCAGATTCACGACGTCTGTTTAAGCAACTGTTGGACGTGGTCTCATACCTCCATGAGAACAACATTTGTCACCGAGATATAAAATGCGACAATATTCTTCTAGATGAAAATTATAATTTGAAGCTGACAGGTACATGTATATTCTATTTACATTCTTTATTTGCTATCTACGTTTTACTATCCCTGTTACCAAAAGAACAACGTGATATGCAACCCATCAATTTAGTATCTAAAATTTCTTTGAAAAATTCAACCTGAATTGGTTCTTCAACTCAACGTTAGGTCTTGACAAAAGACAAAAATCCTCTTGTTTAAATTCGTCTTAGTCTATACCTCGTTAGGAAGAGCAAGTGAACAATTAAGTTTTTATATATTGTAAACGCTTAAGCTGTTGTACTTTTATAGCATGTGTTACATCTATGTAGATTTCGGATTTGCACGCAGTATACCCAGCCAGGGTTTACTGGATACTAACTGTGGTTCATATGTGTACACGGCACCGGAAGTGTTAGACGGAGAAGAATACAACGGAATTGCAGCAGATGTCTGGAGTCTGGGTAAGTTTAAACATGTCTAAATACGCATCACTCGGCATAAATTTTACATTTAACACTCCTTATAGCTTTAAATTTTATACAGAATTTCTGTGTTTATTAAAATAGACGTGGAAGCTAATCTTCACTTCTTTTATTCGTATAAAATGTATCACCGGACAAATGTTCTGTCGTTTTAGGTGTGTGTCTGTATTGTATGTTGTGTGGAAAACTCCCCTATCGAGACGAGGATATCGATATCTTAAGATGTTCTATGTCGGAAAAACTAAAGTTCTTTAAATATGTTTCTAAAGGTAATGAAAATATATAATAGTATGTTTTTAAGCCATTATAGGATATTACGCTATCAAATTTTATCGAGTCACGAGAAGGCATGAATATAAATTGTAAGATTTAAGTGCGTAGTAAATGCCAAACCATAATTTGCTGACTTGTTTATTTAAACTAATGTCACGATCATCTTGGTATCATTTATGATGTAAACATATAAAATGAGCAAAAGATAATTGATTGTTATAATTAAATGACAACAAAACAATACAAACTTTTGCCCAATCTTAGCAAGAATGGAATAAGTGAGTGTGCCGTAACTGTTTGCCGGTTCTCAGATTTTCTTATTATTATGTTCTTACCTACAATTTAGATTCGTTTTATAATACCCGTATATTTTGTTTTCTCAGTGTACATTTTACATACAATACTTGTATATTATGCCTTTTCCTATTCTTTAAGACTTCTGAAAAGCCAAACGCATGCGTACAAATGGCATAATATATCTAGAACCGTGATTTTTTTCATATTTTAATTTTGTAAATGAGGGAGGCGTGTTTCAGTGAGGAGAAATCGCCTTATTCATGCTTCATTTAACCAAAAGATTTACGATTTTTATGTGCTAGATTGTCGTGCTCTGCTGCGAGAATTATTGAATCACAATCCTGACATGCGTCCTTCAGTTCCCACCATAATAAAGCACGCCTGGATGTGTAAGCCGATGCAAACAGGACCAGGATCGTCGATGCTCTCTTCTATGGCTATAGAGCGCTGTAAGTTGTCAGTTAATCAAATTATGTCTAGTAAATTGTATCAGTCAACAGCAAATAACAAACTCTTGAACCGAGAAACAAACAAATAAACAAACATGCATGCAGACAGACAGACAGTTTTATACAATGATGCAACTATATTACATATGTACAAACCCCAATCAAACTAATTCAGGGGACCTCGGTGGCCAAGTGGTTAAAGCAGTTGATATACATTTAATTACATGCTTGTAAATACTGAGGTTGCTAGGTAGAGTCTCATGGCATGGGGGTCTCGCCTAAGATCTTATAGGATTTTCAGTTTTCCTACCTGAGCTCCGGTTTTTTCTCAGGTTAATCCGGCTTCCTCTCCTAATGAAAACTGGACATTATAACATTTAACATGACTGAAAGTGGCATTTATCATTAATCAGACAAACAATCTAGGTAAATCCTTTTCAACCCTTTAGGGTTATATATATGTAAACATAACTCGTACTTGTATTTTCTCTCATTGAAGGTACTGAAGATCGTATTGAAATCGACCCTACTGCAGAACATGGATTCAATTGTGACCAACACAGCATTCCCCCGAAAACTACACGTGTCCAAGATGTGCTTAGATCAGTAGCAGAAGTCCATACGTAAATTTATTTTAAATTGCTTTGAAACACTTCTACAATATTTCTGACGCAACCAATTTCACGTAATGTATGCATTTTTTAATTCAGTAAATAATTGTAACATGATTCGTGTCTGTTCTACCAGCTATAGTTAATAGATATTCAGTCAAAATGGAATATATTATTATTATTATATTATATATTAGGGTTTTTTTTTTCATTCATAAATTTCTTTCTTTCATGTTTCAAACGCCAAGATTTTTCAGTTACGAGATGAAATACAAACAGTGCTTATGTTTTTTTCAGAACTGGTCGGAGTTCTGTTGATTTAACCAAAGTACCGCAAGTTAAGAAAAATTCCGCAGCAGCTCTAACGGGCGTAACTGGTATAGTGGGTGAAAAGTTAAGCCAACAGTTACTCAACGTGTCGAATGGTGAGTGAAGAAAGTCAATTTTAATGCAAGTAATACAGTTTAAAAATATGTTTAACCTACTGACAACAATTTTTACCTAAGGTGTGCTGGAAGTCTCACATTGTTTAGAGGAGTTAAAGGGCGTCTATTTGACGCATCATATCAACTCGTGTGTTATAAGATAGACTCTTGTGCAAAATGGTTGATTTAAATACTACGACGGCTTATTTGTGCCAAAACAAATAGAATAAAAAATTCTTATTTCGTTTTAACGGTTTATTAAATCGTTTAAACGGTTTATTAAATCGTTTCAACGATTTATTAATTTGTTTGAACGGTTCAAACGATTTAATAAACCGTTCAAACGAAATTAAAAAAATTTCTATTTGTTGTTTGGCACGAATAAGCCGTCGTAAAATACCCCTTTACCAAATATTTGGAACATATTCAACATACTGTGTTCTTTGACTTTCACACTTTAAAATGCGCAAGGCGTCCTTATTTCAGGACAATTTGGGCTTCATTTAGTACTAGTAGTAATATACAACATTAGTGTTATGATATAAACATTGATAGAGACTGTAGTAATTAACTGTATACTCCGGATTGGTTGCTTTTGATATGAATATATGCACGCAACGGCAACGTCCGGTATTAAGTAGACTTGTGGTTTACGATTCTCCACGGTAAAGCTATTTAAGAAAACATCATGCTGGAACATTGCCCTGAATTTGGGGATTTTCCAACATTAGTTATTGATATTCCTGTTGTTAATTAGATTTTGCTGCTGAAGCGTTAGATAAGCCTGCAAAACGAATACGGCAATAATAGTTACGGCGGAATTCGGCAACTTTACAAATACAGTGAGATTATCTTGATTTCCGTGATATCTTTATTCTAATGCAAACACTTTAAAATTAAGCATTTGTATACCGTAAGTTAAAACTAAAGATACAGTAAAACCATGACATTTCACACTTAAATTTTATACATTGATCAGACACAAAACGCACATTAATGTTGCTTTATAATTATATAATTAAATTTTGTTGTATAAAATTAACAGTTTTTTATGGTTAATTTAAATACCAATGATATAGGATAATGACAAGAGGAGATGTAACCAACAAATAATGTTTTATTTATATTATTAGGTATATCTAATGATAACCAACAGAAAATTCCAGAACCTACTGTCAAGGGTAGAGAAAACAAATTTAGCAAAGCAGCAAAAACATTAAATAAGTTCAAGCATGCTGCTAAAGTTGTAACGGTAGTTCAGCGGTTCCGTCGTGGTCCTTTAAACAGCATTTTGAATATGCCTCAAGAACTAGCAATGCAAGTAATCGTAGATAAACAGAAAGAAAAGATCGAGCGCGACATAAAAACTGTACGTAAATCTTTAAGTGCAAAAGTAGCAGAACAGTGTCAGAAAGAAAAACAAGAAAAATATGAATCTAAAATGAAGCCTATCAGAGAGGAGATTGAGAAGGATAAAATAGAAGCAGAGAAGAAAGAACTCTTATGTGCAACCATTTGTTATTTAATGCCTCCCACACAGGAACAACAGGATGTTTTATCCACTAAAGAACTTCCGAATGATTCATCCACGGATGAAAAGCAGGTTTTAGACACAGAAACACGTCAAAATGTTTTAGAAACAAATTGAAAAAAATTATTACATGTATATTCGTACTATATATTTGAAAATCCTCAGAGATGAACAATAAACATTGTATAGTAAAGCATTGTTCTGCAAACCAGTAATATCGTTTTGAAATAAATTTTTAATTTATGGCATAATATTTTTCAACATTTTGTAATCTAGTATTTACACTATCAAATTGGTTTTATTGGTTTACATCATTAGTAGATTAGACGTACTCTTGTTGAGTAAACTGTGCCCATACTTTTAAATAACAAGACTTGACTTGGACGGTTTGAAAATCTTTTTAGACAGTAAAAATATGGTGTTTTCTGCAATCAGTTTCCATATTTTAACTAGAAATAGTTGATCTAAATATCACTAATACCCCCGCTTACATTTAGCAGAACTTTTTTGTAAACGTTTTTTGTCTACTGGTGACCTTGACCTATGATGTAATTCCTCCAGCATCAATAGGCTTAAGCCAACATATGTAATAATATCCTGAAGTTTCATTGAAATCAAATGCACACGTTTGGAGTTTTTTGTAAAAATTTCTAACATTTCTTGACAAATGTGATCTTGAAATTTGGCAGATTTCCTTCAAAATCGATAGGCTTCTGATATGTAACAATATCCCATAGTTTCATTCAATCAGATGCAAGCTTTTTGAATTATCGTCCGTAAAACAAATTTTGACGGACGAACGGACGGACGGGCATTAGGACCACTATATACCCGCGATTATGTCGAATGGGTTTTTAAATATTAACCAAAAGATGGAGTAATTAATTAAATGGATGCTTAATGTCATGCGACAAGTACTTGAGCTTTATTTTAGACGATTTATTACCAGACAATTATCAGCTGGAGAAATTGTTCATTTAGTTCTCTGACCCAGCAAGCCCATGAAATCTCATTAAGGCCATCGTATCTGCCTGAAGAGAGTCTGTAAACACGTACAAATGATTTTTCGAAGTGGGCACACCATTGCACATAGTTATCAATGGTCCATGATCCAGTCAAAACCCTTTGGACATTTAAATAATGTACATTTGTTTGTATGGCACGTGTAATGTTGCAAAGTGCTGCTAAAACTTTACATCTGTAGCATCTAAAACCGATGAAAGTAAATACATGTACCAGCCCTTGGCAGTATTACAAATGGAATATTACCTGCAAGTTATCTTTCCCAGAGTTACAGGGGTTGAACAAGGTAAAAGTGCCCCCAAATCCATGTAACGATAAGAAAATGATATACTCTTAAGAAAATAGTAGAACTGAATACAATAATTATATATTATTACATTGCATTTGTTATATGGACCCCAAATTCTCGGAATCCCATTTCAAACACGAGAATTTCCCTCGAAGGCTGATAAAAGGGACGATACGAAACAATGCTATTTTATAAGCTGTTTACCACATATTTTAACGGAATTCACAAAAATATAGTTTTGTAATTGTGATTGATTTATATACCAAATTATATATTTCTTGTCACAACACCAGTTTCTTTGACCCGCTAAGTCATCAATAAAAATAAAAATATCAAATGTAGTCAAGATAGCAATCTTAAGGATGCTGCATACAAGGAACTATGTTATAATGAAAATATACTTTAACAATGACTTCTAGTCGAGGGAATTGTTTTATCAGTACATCAGATATGACCAAAGTCAAATACGAAGAACTCTGATTCCATGGGCACCATCGGTGCCATTGAAAAAGCAAAAGATTATCAAGAGCAGCAGATACGTATACTCCGTTGACTAATGTATTGCCGAGTGATTAAGGTAGTAAGTCATCTATCATTGATCACGTGGTCTGTCAACACTGAGGTTGCGGTTCAAGTCTCACTACGGGCAGGGTGTACTCGACTGTAATCCTAATGAACAAGGATTGCCAGTTTTCCTACCGCAGGTCGGGGGGTTTTCTACGGGGGCTCTCGGCTTCCCCAGTAAAAACTGAACGCCGTGATATAGCTAAAAAATGCTGAAACTGGCGTTAAACACCATTTAAACAAACAAAGACACGAGATGATATTTTTGACCTATGTTCGCTTCAAGAAATGCAGAACTGCTGTTATCAGTTTTACTCAAATATCAATAGAAATTGCATGTTTATTGCACTGGATTTAGAAAACTTATTGACAGCACAGACCCCTACTTAAATAGTATTTCGTGGAATAACAAATTTGTGAAGACAAAAAATAGGTTCATAAATTGATAAGTTCCACGATTTTCCAGATTGGTTCCATTAAAAAACTGTGACGAATAAAGTGTTAGTGTAAGATTTAAATAAAAATACAAATTACACTATCCTTCACAACAAGTAAGTCGTATATTTACAAGAACGTATGCAATCTCATCAACAGAAAATTTGACATACATTTAAACAATAGACTTTTTTTATTTACGTGACAATTTAAGATAATCAATAAATAGCCAAGCTTGCCGATCCAATAATATGTTCTATACTCATATTTCCCGATTTTATCAAACAAAGATCAAGCAAAGAAGCTGCATCGTCGTCATCATTGGTTACAATACTAGTTGTCATAAAGTTCGATATTCAAAAACATAATGAAATTATTCACATAGAAATAGTAAAACTAGACTAATAGTAAAACAAAGATGAATTAGAAGACACATACTTCAATTTAGAAGACACAAACTTCCAATTAGAAGACACATACTTCAAATTAGAAGACACATATTCCATTTCAGCAAGATCTGATAGTAAATGCAGTAGCGAAACTGCCAATAACGTATGTAAAAAGAGTAAGAAATAAGCAAAGCGACTCGTGATTCCAACAGATTATGAATGCCATAACGCAGTTACAAGTAATGAAGAAACAGGAGGAAAGGAGTAACGTTTCTCTTCTCTAATAGAACTATCATTCTTCCCGACGCCTTAAGTACTGACCTCTACGAATGAATAAAACCCTTGGGGGGGGAGGGGGATTTAAAACGAAGAAATGGAATGAAAATTCATAATTTATCTGTAGCGCTGCAGTCTGTGTAAATGGACCTATAGTCACTTATTCACACCAAAAAGCTGAACAGCCTGTTAATTTAGCAGCCGATAACAAGCCAGTTCGAGGGATACATGTGTCGTTCTTCCGGTTAAAGCAATTTGAAAACACTCGAAATTACAGCAATGAAAAACGGCAAGAATAAAAATGTTTTCAAGTTTATTCATCACAATATGAAATGTGTCATCAGTTAGTAACATTACCAATCACAAATCTTTACTAGAACATGCTCACTTATTAATACACCATATTCCCACACCAGATATCATTTCGATCAAAATTAAAAGTATCAGGTCACAGTGGCTATATGTGGCAAAGATTCTAGGAAAGTTACACGAGTAGTGCTCACTAATTTATGGAAGCCCGTACGTGCCACGGAAAAAATAATTTATAACTTGTGCGCACTAGTTTTAAATCTTGAGCGCACGAGTTTCAAACTTGTGCGCACGAGTTTTTAACTTGAGCACAGAGTTTCAAATCTTGAGCGCACGAGTTTCAAACTTGTGCGCAAGAGTTACTTACTTGAGAGCATCGATTTTGTGTCTTACGGAAACTCATCTAGATAGAGATGTACCAAACGATAATATTCTTATTTCAGGGTTTAGTAACGAACCCATTCGTAAAGACCGAAATTGTCACGGGGGCGGTGTTATAGTATATGTCTCAGAAGAACTCCAGGTTGTACATCGCGATGACTTGGAATTTCCGAACGGAGAACTGATTTGGCTCGAGGTTTGCTTTCCGCGTTACAAGCTGTTGGTATGTGCTGTCTACCGTTCACAGGGCGTAGCAAACCCCTTTTTCTGGGAGCACTTTCAGATATCTATTGAACAAGCACTAAACTATACGCCGTATGTCATTATTGCCGGCGATCTAAATGTGAACTTACTAGCGGAAAACACTCATGTACTAAAAGATATTATTAATATTTATGATATTCCGAACATTGTAGATGAACCGACGCGTTACCAAAATGGAATTGGAACACTTATTGATCCTATTCTAGTAGCCTCACAATGTGATGTGCAGCTTGTTGATGTTATTGATGTTGAAAGATACATCAGTGACCACCGGGCTGCAAATGTACATCTGAGGATACCAAGTAAGCCTGATAACTCATGTAGTAAAAGGACCGTTTGGCTATATCAACAAGGAGATTTTAACTCGATAAACGCAACTATTGACCAAATCGACTGGGATGCGTTCTTTAACGACATGGGTGACAATGTAAATCAGATGTGCACGGAATTCTCGAGTAAAATCATTGAGATTTTTAAGAAGTTCATACCATCAAAGGAGGTAATTATACGTCCGAACGACAAGCCGTGGTTTAACTCCGAATTGCGTCGAGAGATCAGAAAACGTGATAGGTTACGAAGTAAAGCGATTGACAAGAAAACAGAAACTGCTACTCAGAACTACAAACGTCAGCGGAATAAGGTAACCAATATGATCAAACATGCGAAAGAACAATTTTCTCTAGATGTTGATAATATGCTCAACAATAGTTCGGGTCCCAAGACGTTTTGGGGTCTCGTTAAAAAGATAATGAAATCGTCGGGATCGTTCACCCATATACCGGCATTATACGATCATGTAAATAACGAGCTCGTGGTTGACGATAAGGAAAAATCGGAACTTCTTAATCGGTACTTTTGCTCAATTTCCACTATTGATGACACAAATCGGGAAGTTCCGCCCTTTGCGCGGCGAAATAATCAATCGCTTAGTAACATAGTAGTTTCTAGGAAAGATGTTCTTGACGTGTTACAAGTTCTGAAGTTGGGCAAAGCTTCCGGCCACGATAGCATAAGTCATCAAATGTTGAAGTATTCTGCCGATAGCATATCGACCCCGCTATACATATTGTTCACCAAGTCGTTAACAACGGGTATATTTCCAAGTTATTGGAAGCTGGCATCGGTAATGCCATGTTTCAAGAAAGGTGACAAAGCTGAAACGTCAAATTATCGGCCGATTTCCCTGTTAAGTTGCGTAGGAAAGGTGTTCGAGAGAGTAGTATATAAGTATCTTTATAATTACTTTATAAGTAATAATATGATATATAGATATCAGTCGGGGTTCATGGCTGGACATAGTACAGTTCATCAACTCACTGAGATTTATCATAACATATGTGAAGCGCTAAATAGAAAAAATAATGTTTGCATTGTGTTCTGTGACATATCGAAGGCATTTGATAGGATATGGCATGAGGGTCTTCTGGTAAAGCTGAAAGCTTATGGTATAGATAAAAACGTATTTCTATGGATTAAGAGTTATCTAAGTATACGACGACAACGAGTCTTTGTAAAAAAAATCTGTTTCATCGGAATCGTATATAAATGCAGGTGTACCACAAGGATCAGTATTGGGACCCCTGCTATTTTTGATTTTTATTAACGATATATCAGACGACTTAGATAGTTTCACGCGATTATTTGCAGACGACACCTCACTTGGATGCTCGTCTAAGTCTCAAGTAGCCATTCAGAATACATTGAATTCAGATCTAGAAAAGTTACATAGATGGTCTATTGATTGGATGGTAAACTTTAATCCGAACAAGACGAAAGCCATATATTTTACGAACCAAACCGTAGCTCAGGAACCTATTATTACCTTTAACAATCAGCAGGTCGAGTTAGTAGATAGGCATAAGCATCTTGGTGTTATTCTTTCATCAAACTGCAAATGTACTGCCCATGTTGACAGCTTATGTTTGAACGCATCAAGACAGCTAGGTGTCCTGCGAAGCCTAAAATTCACCCTGAACAGATCAAACTTGAGTAAAATCTATCATACTTACATATTGCCTCTCTTCGAATATGCTTGTGAACTATGGGATGGGTGTACATAAGAATGTGCCAGCAAATTAGATAAAATTCACCATGAAGCTGCGAGAATTGTCACAGGCCTACCTCGCTATGCTAGAAATGAATCTCTATACTTTGAAACAGGATGGGAAACACTAGCTGACCGTCGTAGACGACGAAAACTCTGCTTGTTCCACCGTATCCATAACGGCAGAGTCCCTGGTTATTTATCTGACTGTTTGACTCCAATAATTGGAAATACAAACAGATATAACCTTAGAAACCAAGAAAACTATGTTCACCCTCAAACACGTATCGAGACGTTTTCTAGGTCATTCATACCATCTACCACTATCTTGTGGAATAGTCTTGACCTACGGCTTAGAAATATACCGACATTAGATAACTTTAAAAGGGTATTGAAAAACCAAAACCCTACTATTCAACCACCATCGTACTATAGCTATGGTAATAGAAAACTCAATATTTTACACACCAGACTAAGGCATATGAGTAGTACACTTAAGGCTGATCTGTTCAGAGTGGGCATAGTGGCTGACCAAAGATGTTCTTGTGGTTGGCCAGTTGAAGATAGTATTAATTTCTTTCTTGAGTGTCCTTTGTATACTGTGCAACGAGGGCAATATATTGATATTCTTCCGGACACTGGAGAGGATAAAATAACTTTAATTCTGTTCGGGAGCTATATCCTTGACAGGAATGCAAATGTAGCCAACTTCGAGACAATACAGCAGTTCATTAGGCACTCTGGTCGTTTCAGTTTGGACTGATTTCATTTTTGTTCTTTTATTTTAACACTTAAAGAGGTACATTTTTTTTTATTCTTCTCTCTTTCTTTTGTTTTTGTCTTGTTCTCATGTAAATCAAAATTGTATGTATTACACTTGTCGTTATCTGAACCACTATTGTTTGTATGTTGTAAAAATGTATGGAGAAGACCTTGTGAGTTGGAATAACTCGAGTCCTATCCAATATTTGAATATTTGCAAATAAAATATGTTTAAACTAAAAACTTGAGAGCACGACTTTCAAATCTTGAGCGCACAAGTTTGAACGCTAACTCGAGCGCTCAAGATTTGAAACTCGTGCGCTGAAGATTTAAAAATCAAAAATTCAATGTGGTGCATTGTGTCCTTTAGGCTAAATAGTCGAAGATGAGTTCTTATTTGATTTTCTAGCCGTATGTGGAAGATTGCAGGAATTAGAAGCTATTCAAACACCTGTAATGCATTGGCCAACATTGCTACGCCTATATTGATAATTTTTATTTTTTTTCCAAATGATCATTGATTCGGTTTATTATGTCAAGTTCACTGATATTATGGACCGACTAAATGTAAATAGGTTGAGTCGTTCTACCGAACGATTAATAGGCTTTCCACTTAAATCCAATAATAAAAGACCATTGGTGGATTAAATGATCTTAGCATTTGACCTCTAAACAATATTAGTATTTTGTCATTAAAACTAACAATTATGAAGAAAAAAACTATCTAGATATCGTTAAAACAGAACATTATGACATTGACTCTTTAAAATTTTAATTAAATCTATTTCACAATACAAACAAATAAAAACACTATTTAGATACCTTTTTGAAATAAAAGGGTCATACAATAAGACGCTTAGAGACTTAAGTGAACTCGAATACAATATTCAAACTAAGCGTTTTATAAGGATAAACCACTTCATATACATTCAAAAATAGGACATGTTCTTGACCTCGAATGTTGTGACCATGCTGAAAATCACCAATGAACGAAAGACTAGTGTAGATCCTATCTTAATCTACGTTATTGTAATTGAAATATGGCTATTTACATTTATCCAACGGAGACAACTCCTAGGGTTATTAATATTATGGCGCTTAGAAACCTTCCAGGGGTATACATTTTGGTCATGGTTTGAGTTCCGTATCTCTTTTGGCTAAGTAGATCTGCACACAATGTAACAAATTAAAGATATGACCTCGATCTTTGAAAGGACAAGATAAATGACAAGAAACAGTGCAAACGTCAAGTCTCTATCATATTTGGTTCAATAGTTACAATGTAACAGTAACAACTTGCAATGAAGTTGGAGAAATAAATCGAATAAGAAATGTAAAAATTCTTTGCTCAATATACAAACAAGTGACGTGATGTATCGCTGACCATTATGGTTTTAAAGTTTATCTGCACAGAAGGTTCAGTGTCCGGACAGCTAACTCTGTAAAGCAAAAGGGGTGAATGTTTAACCAATCTATGGTATGAAATGTTTGTTTGATTAATATTTTAACGGCCGCTTTCAGCAATATTTTAGCTATATCATGGCATCCAGTTTTTAATGGGGGAGGAAAGCGGAGTAAACGGAGAAAACACCGGACCTTCTGTAGAAAAACTGGCAATCTTTGTCAATTAAGATTAAAGTCAAGTACACACTGCCCGCATTGAGACTCGAACCCGCAAACTCAGTGTTGACATGGTATGAAATGTCTTCACAACATTTTAGCGAAACAAAATTTATAATATTGCAAAACAAAATCCCTTGACTTTTGCCAGGAAAATCCTTTGATTGATCGACAAAACGTCAGTAAAAAGGGATTACCAACCGGAACAAAATTGTAATTGCCCCTGTAAACTGAAAATAGAGCAGCAATGACCTTGTTACGGCACATATTGTCGCCGGCGACAATATGTACACATATTTGTTAGCATAAATTGTCGCCGGTTGCATAAATTGTCGTCGGCGACAATTTGTGCCGCAAGTTGGGGGTCACCTATTTATCGTTGTTCGGCGACAATATATGCCTTTGAAAAATTTTTAACTGCACAAATTGTCGCCAGGACATAATTTTATGTGGCATTAATAACGTTATCTGTATAGTAAAATAAGAGAGAAGTCATCGTTTTTTTCATGAAATTTCAGCTAAATTTCAATTTTGGTTCTGTCAAACAGTGGAGATGGAGACTTATACCTCTAACAGTGGAGATGGAGACTTATACCTCTAACTTTAATTTCGGAGTAATTACATTTCATTCATCATAATGACTAAAACTTGTCTAAAATATTTATTTGTCAACAAAAATCGCAAAAGGGATTTTGAATCAATTTTTTTAAATAATCCAAATTCGGGTTATGCAACAAGCGAGTGTCTCAGGCAATGCCGCAGCAAGCGGTATTCCCGGTACTGTTCGAACCGTACCTCTTTAAATTGCTGGACCGGAAAACAGCACCAGTTTTTTTCTAAATTGAAATAAACAATGCCTGTTTTCAACTGAGTCAGGAATAAAAATTGCCGTTTTTGGTCATTTTCAATTTAAGTGCCAGGAAACTCCCAGAATGCAGGACTTCGCAACATTTTGTGCTATAACGACTTCATCGTAACAGTCCAATAAGGAGTCGCTCAATGGGTTCAGTCAAAAAACAAAGTTGCGTCTTTAAGAGAGTATTTTTGTGATTGGACTTCTAGTCTTTCGTTTTACGCTGCGAGTTGTAATAATACCAAGGTTCAATGTCAAAGATCAGGTTTGACCTTTATTTCAGTCAATGCACTATTAGGTCCCATGGCCGATGGTGGTGCTCCCATGCCTGTATGCATTACGGTTTTCAAGAACAATTTTTTTAAATCTACAAAAAGGTATATCGTGCAAGAAGACTGGTGCTGTCCAAACAAGTTACCCACTGTGGTCCATGATAGATTATGACCAGACAAACCCGTCAAAGACATGGCCGCCCATATCGGCACTGTGAACCCTACCAGTATGGTCTTAGTGAACTATTGCAGAAATTTACTATGACTTTTAAGTAGCTGTATACCCACTATATTTACTTGGACCTGACTAGGCCTTGCTTTACCTTCAAAAGTGTACCTGGTGGATGCAGCAAGTAATAAACTATTTCTTTGAATTAGCAAGTCGAGATACCTCTTGAAATACGGCAACAGTGTACCAATTGTTCTAAATAAACTATTAAATGTCTATGCTGTTGGACATGAATGTATAAGGAGTCAATACCATTATCTGGGAGGACAGTTTAGTGCTTTTCTTTTTAAAGTAAGGTAAACAATATCTTTCACAGCACGACTATAATAATAATGCTGATTTATTGAAAATTATTTACTGTACTAAAAATCAAGTATTTTTTAAATCATGCTTAACGCCACTTTCAGCAATTTTTCAGCTAAATCATGGCGTCCAGTTTTTATTGGGGAGGGAGTAACTGGAGAGAACCCCGAACTTCGGTCGGAAAACTGGCAATCCTTGTCAATTGGAGTCGAATGCACCCTGCCCGCAGTGAGACTCGAACCGCAACCTCAATGTTGACAGACCACATGATCAAACGTAGACGAACTACCTTAACCACTCGGCCACCAAGGCCCCCTCCCAAAAAAAATCAAATAATATAAAGAGTGACATTCTGTTGATAAAATCAGATAAACGGTTAGCCTAAAAAAATGAATGATCTTAACTTGGGAGTTTAAAATTCTTGATGTAACTTCAATATTGAACAGTTTGTTTGATGTTTGATGGTGTTTTAACGCCACTTTCAGCAATTTTTCAGCTATTTCATGGCGTCCTGTTTTTATTGGGGGAGGAAGCCGGAGTACCCGGAGAGAACCCCCGACCTGAGGTAGGAAAACTGGCAATCCTTGTCAATTAAGATTGGAGTCGAGTACACCCTGCCTGCAGTGAGAATCGAACCCGCAATCTCAGTGTTGACAGAACACGTGATCAATAGTAGACGAACTACCTTGACCACTCGGCCACCGAGGCCCCTCAATATTGAACAGAAACAATCGGGTACATGAAATTAAACACGAGTATAAAAGTTAAACATAACAGGAGGCTCTCAAGAGCCGAAGTTGCTCACATGACAAGGCGTGTAGCCTTTAATTTTATACTGGCATAAATGGAGGGTTTTGTTGAACATTTGACTTCGAGGAGGCTTAGATCCATCAGACTATTCCTATCTGTAAAAGTTTTTGAGTTATAAGCCATTTTTTTACCGTATGCTCTATTTTTAGTAACAGCGGCCATGTATGAATTGGATCAATTCAAAATGAGGATCGTTTGTTGCCACCATGCCATATATCCTTCTTGCAAAGTCAGAATTGGTTCAGTGGTTTCAGAGAAGATTTTTGAAATTCAATAAGCAATAAACACGATTTTTTACATTTAAATGGGCCAAACCCCTAAAAGGAGTCATCTGACAACTACGGTCCAATGGAGACTTTTGTAAAGCTTCTTGAGCTGAACATTGCAGCAAGCAACACCTTATGACGGCTATGGTTCAATGCAGACTTGCGCTAAACATATGCAAAAAAGCAACAGCATTTCTCTATCTGAAATAGGTTTAATTTTCAATAAGCAAAAAAAATGATTTTTGAACTTAAATAAAGCACAAAACCGCTAAAAGTGCTCATAAGATGACTGCGTTCCACATAGAGACTTTAGAGCATTTGAAGCTGAAGATTTAAGCAAGCAACAGCTTTTTTCTTCTGCAATAGTTTTCATTCAATAAGCAAAAAACACGATTTTTTACCTTTAAATGGGCAAAAAAAACCCATTTCAGCAAGCAGTTGCCTTTCTCTATCTGCAACAGTTTTCATTCTAAAAGGCAAACACGTGATTTTTGACTTTAAGGGGCATAACCACAAAAAGGGGTCGTCTGACAACTTCGACCTGAATGAGACTTTGATTCTTAAAAGCCTAAGATCATCAAATTTTCCTATCTTTTGTAGTTTTTGAGTCATTAGCGATTTTAAGTGATTTTACCATGTTCTATTTTTAGCAACAGTGGCCATGTTTTTATTGGACCTATTCAAAATGAGAATCGTTTGTTGCCAACATGCTATATATCATTCTGGCAAAGTTTAAGTATAATTGGTTCAGTCGTTTCAGAGATTTTAAAAATTGTTTACGGTTAAAAGATGGATGATGACAGAGGCATAGTGATGGCATAAACTCACAAGACCTTTGGCAAAGTGAGCTTAAAATCTTACTGCAAAAGGTATAAAAATAATTCTATTCTAGCTGTTATGTATTTATAACAAGTGCTTTGATTGGATAAAAACCACGTAAATAATGTCAAATAATTTATAAATCAATATTTCTTCTTAGCGGAATACTTTTAAATATCCAATGTAATCAAGATGGCATCCTCCTCGCATATCACAAAGGGAGAAGGGGCAGTTTTTTGTCTGGAATAACTTTCAATTAAATTGAGATTTGAAATAAAATATAATGTGAATAACAATCAAGTTTCGTTGTGTTTTTATTATTATTAATATCTATAGAACCAAGAATCTCTTGGTACTGTGTTTTGTATATTACTATGCTGTCCCGCTCTAAAAAAAAAACTTGACTAAAAGTCCATCAGACTTTATTTAGTTTGTGAGTGAGATGCCCAAGTTAACAAACTGATAATTTTTTAAAAACACCATATTTACTCCTATATTAAACAGGGTTCCAAGGTTTCATTGGTGTTGAACCCACTCATGCTAAACTGTACAAAAAACTGATAATACCACCACAAAATCTTCAGGGACAAAATAAACATAGTAATCAATAGTACAGTAAGTGTTCAAATTTGCACAATGTCTAAACATGCATACCTATGCAAGTTCCTGTTAAACATGATTGACAATGGAGGTGGTGTCACATACTATGCTAGGTATTTGTAAAAGTGAGAAATGTAAATCATTTCCATATAGCAAATAATTCTTCCTACAGCTTTATCTGTCAGTCTTAAACAGCTCATAATCCAATTCCATAACAAGGACAGCAAGTAAATACGTGTTTCATTTACTGTTTCATTTAAGTGTAAAATTCAACAACAATCACTTTCATCCAATTACTTTATAAATTGTAGTAAAAAGGGCACACACAGTTGTTAGCAACGACCATTGTTATTTAAATTTTAGACTTTTAAGATTGCTTTTTTAACTATCATTTCAAAGTGTTTTGCTAAAATATAAGCAACGTCAACAGGATGTTGAATAAACAGATGTAAGGGGAAACAATTCTAGTGTATTATGCAGGCAATTATTTGAGGTCTCATGTACAAACACACATACATGAGGCTGAATACTGTTACCCTGACGACAGTGCCACATATGCACAGGTGTTTAAAAAGCAAAAACAACAAATCAAAATTTATTATTACAAGTATCAGTATTGAAATCTGATTTTGTAAAAAAATTGTACAATTTTTTTTACTGTCTGTAGTGTAAACATAGAACAGTATCTAACATAATGATCATGATGTTATCTATTCACTGTAGTTTTAATGTAGATTATTTTTTATCAGAAATTTTTCACTAAACAGTTTTCAGATAATCAAGAATAAGTGTTTGTGACACATATATAACACTAATTATTAATAAAACATGTAACTAAAAAAAAACTTTTTTGTATAGATAGTAAATACCTAGGGTAGTATTTCTGGATTATGCAAATCAAACAAGTGTTCCAGTGTGACTGTGAGTATTAGCAATGCACACATCACAAATCATCAATATGTGTAGAGCACTAAGTAATGCTAGTTAAAAAAATCTGAATACATTTGTTTTTAAAACAAAAATTAGTACATAAAAAAATAGTACATTATAAATTGGTCAATTTGTCGTTGATTGTTCCCCAGTGTCGCTGTTACGGCTTGCAGCAAAATTATTACAGTAGTCCTGAATTTCTGAAAGAAATAAATGTAAATACCCAAGTTAGTTGGAACTCCTTCATTAAATGTCAATTTATACCTACTGTACATGTGTGATAAAGTGACCTAATCAAATGCAACCATTTTATGTCTTTATTCAGAAAATGAAACCTGACATGAGCTGATGTACTTGTTACCAAAATTATTTCTGTATTTCAGCTTAACTTGTTTATCAAATGATATTGAAAATTTGATTTATAAAATCTCTTGTTAAACTGCCATAGGATATCATAACATTAAAAACGTAATAAGATACATGTATAAATGGTTGTCAGGATAGCAAAGACTCTGAGATAGTTACCAGTTTATAAATGGTTGTCAGGATAGCAAAGACTCTGAGATAGATACACAACAGTAAAACAAGAATTTGTGTATTTATTAAGTTCAAAATTACAAATTAATTAGGGGCCTTAATCAGTGGCCCAGTGGTTAAGGTTGTAAGCCAATGATTGCCAGCTTCCTTCCAAAAGTTAGGTTTTTAATAGGGTACTAGGACTTCCTCCACACTAAACTGGATGCCAAGATATACCTGAAAATTGCTTCAAGTGGTATTAAACCTCACTCAAACAAAGAAACAAACAAAAACATGTAATTCTAGAAATATTTTTAAAATTTGTGCCTACTTTGGACAGGACAAAAAAGAAATGGTAGATGACATAAATGCATTAAACAACAAGCTTAAATGTATCAAATACAGAGTACATATACACAGTACCCTGGAATGCTAGAGAAGTTAAGTTTGGAACAGAAATTCTTTTCAGGGCTCACGCTAGGTCAAAACAAGGAACCTGTGAGATACTTCTGACTCAGTATATCCCCACTATTCACATCATTGAATTGACAGTCAACAGGAATTAGATCTATATGCAACAGACCTCAAATCAGTACTAGCCTTATATGACCACATGGTAAAGTCACATATAAAATGTCCTGTGGTTTGTGATAAGTAGTTGCTGAGAAAACTGTTACGCAAGTTATGTTGCGTAAGGAAGGATGGATGGACGGACAGACAGAGGTAAACCAGTATACCCCCTCTTCTTTGAAGCTGGGGTATAATTACAGGGAAAAGGCACTTCTCTCTTTGGGGGCTGACAGGGAGAAGTGGGTGGACAACAGGGAGAAGTTGCATTATATGTCGCAAAAGCATCCCGTTTTGTTTTTTGTTAATTGTAAATAAGTGTTGGCATTTGCATTTTTATTGTTATATGTTATTTTTAGCAGTTTAATTCATTAAGGACTATTCAGTATACTTATATCACATGTTTTCATGAATACATGTATTAAACATAACAATAAAACAAGTGTGGACACAGAAAAATGTCTCGCCTGCATTCCGCATCAGTAACGAAAATAAATTTCGTCATAAGCATTACGTAAAAAGCATTAAATATCAGCAGCGGCCTGTATACGAAATATTGTCACCATACCATGCATAGTTACAGGGAACAGCCGTAACCCAAAAACTTTAACGTAGTCGCTGGACCGTGAAATTGAGGTCAAGGTCAGGTGACACCTACCAGACAGTCATGTACTAGTCATCAGCAACCTATACACCAAATATTGTCATCCTACCATCCGTGGTTACAGAGGAACTGTCGTAACCCAAAAACTTTTACGTAGTCGCTGGACCAGGAAATTGAGGTCAAGGTCAGGTGACACCTACCAGACAGTCATGTACTAGTCAGCAACCTATACACCAAATATTGTCATCCTACTATGCGTAGTTACAGAGGAACTGTCCTAACACAAAAACTTTAACGTAGTCACTGGACCGTGAAATTGAGGTCAAGGTCAGGTGACAGGTGACTGACTGGCAAGTACTCATCATAAGCTACCTATGGACCAAATTTGATGGACCTAGGGCTTGGGCTTACAAATATATGAAGCAAGATGTCAAGTGTGTACGCCGCCATACATATGTTTCGCCTCCAGCGACTTTCGTCGCAGGCGAGACAAAAACTGTCACATAACATTCATTAAAAGTAAATATTTCCTTTTTATTGGTATGCAAATTGATTGAATTATAATGAAGTACTATTATAACTAGAAGTAGAAAATTACATCATTTTGACACATAATATATAGTTAATGTAAAATTCGCCATTAAAAGTATTTGAACATATTTAACCTAAATTTGTTAAAAGTAACTACCAAAATACTTTTTTTATTATTTTTCTATCATTGCAATACTCATTTCAAAACTAGCAGCATCGTATTTGTAATGTCTGGCATTATATTCACATCCGCTCCGAAAATTTTCACAAGTTCTTTTGCTCTGAACTGGTTTCTGGTCGAATTGTCAAGCGACGCTTTCTATACCAAATAAAAGTCAAAAGGGTACCAGCTTACACTTTGTGGTGCGTAAACATAATAAACTTGACGCTGTATCAAAAATACGAAGATTTCTTACCAAAATGGGAATAAATTTTAAAGGCGACATAAGGTGATCTATAAATTGAAGGGGCGACTTCATTTCACTTTTGAAGATGATCTTGATCAAAGTATGACCACAATGAGGCGACTTCTTGCCCAAGTCGCCCTCCAATGCGAGCCCTGCTTTTACTTAACCTTGCATAAACACTAATAGTTAATATTTATTGATACAAAACTTACTATTTATAATCTCAATGTAGGATTGTGTTGCAGGAGAGTCTGGTACTGTGGTTAAGAATGACTTCCCTTCATCACAGCATTTACCTAAAATAAAGGTACTTTATCTATTAGTCAGGGCCATTCCATTCAAAAGTTGATGGTAGGCAGCAAGGGATTTTTTTATTTTGAAATATGTGTTGTGGGTCATTGGTCATAAACAAAATAAAGACAGATAACATAAAATAAGTACATTAGTTGAATGTCTATATCTGAACTTCGATCTTATTGACTCCCATATATGTCATAGCACTAAGTGGAAAGTAGTATAAATTTTAAATGACCAAATAATCACAAAAATATATCAAAGACAGAAATGGCTGGCTTCGTTAAAAATTAACTAAGTGGGTTAACAGGAAGTAGGTGAGCGACAGACCTGAAATTGAATCCCATGTTATAGGAGGCCTGCTGATGCTGCATACCAAATTTCAAGAGAATGTGATTAGTAGTTGCTGAGAAAACTGTTACAAAAATGTTTTCCCCGCCCGCCCAACATTCACCATACTATAACCCGGCCAAAAATATAATAGTTGGATTATCTTTAAAGAATGCAAGAGGAAATACTGGGTAAAAAGTACAATAATAATACTTGTAAACAAGAAACACACATGTTGTATAATACTGAACATGGAAATTGAAATTTTTGCTTAAAAAAATTTGTTTGATGCATAATTTGAATTCATATGATACCAGATGCAATTGAGTAGTCTTCAAACTTGGCTAAAGAAATATTTTCTAGGTAGTTGTTGCCAGTGCTATCACAAAGAAGCCATACAGTTTTTTTATAAACAAGTGGTAAAGTGCCACAAAGTAATCCATAGTAAAATTTGCCATTTTCTTTTTGTATAAAGGGCCATAACTCTGACGAGTTTGAAGCAATTTGGCTTGTTATCAATTTTGGTCGAAATATTATGACCATAAACATTCCCCAAGTTTCATGAAGATCAGGCAACAATTGTTTGAGGAAGAGAGTGGACAAGGCGAATTTGCCATTTTTTGTAAAAATAAAGGGCCAAAACTCTTTAGTGGCTGAAGTGATTTGGCTGGTTATTGAACTTGGTCACAATATTATGCCCATAAACATTTTCCCCCCAAGTTTCATGAATATAGAAAACAACTGTTTAAGTTAGAGAGCGGAAATCCCTGTGGACGCTGCCCCCAAGCCATGGGTGTTCCCATAATAAGACCAATCTTCAATGGGCATATAGAAAAAATTGTTTATAATTTATCATAAATATTTCTCTAGCTTTCTTTACCTATTCTGGGATCTAGAGGTAGTTTTCCTAGAAATGGTACATTTAGATCAGCTGCCATTTTTTCTCCACCTCCAGTTGTGGGAGGAAAAATTAGGGACTCAAACTAAAAAATAAAAAAAATTTTAATTACTATACACACTGAAATAACATTTTTATCATGCAACCAAAATACCAGGAATTTGTTTTTAAATTTCTGAACTAGTATGTGTTTTACCAGAGAAAATACGAAGTTGAATGCTTTTAATGATCAACAAAATTCATAAGCTTATGTAATATATTCTTTATTTACTAACATAATGAACTTCTGTATCAGCAAATCCAGATTTTAACGAGTATTTTTTTGAGCTAATGCTCCTTGATGAGTCCCCCTCCCCCCTCTCTATACCTTTATACACACAAATACAGACGGAAAACAGTATATCTACTATCCCCTATGGGGAGCAGGAGTATAATACACAATATAGCATAATCCTACTAAGCTACTGACGAATTTTCAGTATTGTATCACTTATCATTGCTGAAAAAAATGTTATGTGAAATTACAATACCTTGTTCAATAGGTAAAAAAATGTACTGTCTGTAAACAGGAAGTAGGGGTCAGAAAGGTCTGAAAATTAATCCCAAAATTAGGCATGATAATTCTAGGACGGTTACTGAAAAAAATCGCAAAAGTCTGAAATGGCTGTATGGCCGGGTTGCTAAGCAAGTGTCTTAATAAATAGGGATTGGTTTACAATTTGTTGGAAGAATGTTTTGAGTTTGTATAAAAAAGTGTAGGAGGAGTTGATTACACAAAATAGGCACTGTCTTCTACAAATGTTCTGAAAAATGACTAAGTTCTAAAGTCTAGAAAATTAGGAAAAAATTCTCAAACAATTCCATAATAGCAGGTGCACAACTTCAATACATGTGCAATTTTTCTGTAAAGTTTCAGAGATCTGGGTTGAAAACTTTAGAAGTTGATGACACAATAAAGGTACTGTCCTATGCAAATGTTCTGAAAAATGACTCAAATCCCAAGTGTGGAAAATTAGGAAATAAATCCTGGAACACTTCCATAATACCAGGTGAATAACTTCAATACATGTGCAATCTTTCTGTGTTTAAGAGATCTGGGTTGAAAACTGTATGAGAAGTTGATAACACAAAATAGATACCCTATTTTCCAAGACAGCCAGACTTAACCATACTATAACACAGGTTCGCACTGCGTGCAACCCGGCCAAAATGTGACAAAAATGGTAACAGACAGCTGAATATTGACCTTAAACAAGAAGTAGTAGTCGAAGCGATCTAAAAATGATTCCCACAATACGGCATAATATGGGATGATCATACTAAGCTACTGACAATATTTCAGTATGTATCACTTCCCATTGCTGAAAAAATGTGACGGAAAAGGGTTATGGATTGACGAACACACTAGCACACACACAGAATGAAAACAATATACCTCCTATCCCTTATGGGGAGCAGAGGTATAATTAGAAGTTCTTTCTATGTTTGTTAAACACATGCCATGATCAATAACTGCCAATATTTTATGTATGATTAAAGTTGTTTTACAAGAGAGGTTACTCTGTTAGCTATATCAGAAAATCTACTGCTACGCCTCTGCAAAATTATGAAGTATGTGTAGAATGAGGGAAACTCTAATTTCTAAATGGAGGATACGTATGCCATGTAGCCGAGATGTTAAGAAATTGCAGCAAGGTTGTCAAAGGGATAGCCTGAAATTAATGATGACCAATACTTGAAAATATAAATAAATCCCCAATTTAATTTTTTTTCCTTGAATTAGATTGTACTAGATGCACTATACCTTACACTTGGGACATATAAATCCACTCATGTTCTCAACAACTCCAATGACTGGCAGATTGACTTTTCTACAGAATCCTATTTCTTTTCTGACATCTTGTAATGATACTTCCTGTAACAGACATAAATAAGTACTGTAATACAACATCTGTAATAGAACTACCACACATGTACTTTGAGTAATACATGTACATATGAACATACAAATTAAATTAAATTAAATTTTTATGGGAATTGAAGTTTCTTTTTGTAGCTTCATTGGGGGCTGTACAAGCACTGACCATAGTACATTTAGCTTTAATTGTTAATAGGCTTCATTTGCGATGTACAAGCACTGACAATAGTACATTTAGATGAAGAAGGGATGGGTTTCCGAAGAAGTGTACATACACTTTTATAACCATATGAAACTTCAAAAAGATAAGTCAAAGATACATTTTGCATCATATTGTCATTCAAAATAATTACAAGTTATATTTAATATATTTAACCCAATCAGCATTGTTTTGGCCTTGAAAGCATGCAGTGAATGCTTCATTAAGTTCTACAAGTCAAATGATAACTATTTTGGGAATTTTTCAAGTCAAATGATAACTGTTTTGGGAATTATTCAGCTATATAATGGTGTCCAGTTTTTATTGGGGGAGGAAGTTGGAGTACCCGGAGAAAACCCCGGACCTGCGGCAGGAAAACTGGCAATCCTTGTCAATTAAGATTGGAGTCGATTACACCCTGCCCACAGTGAGAATCGAAAATGTAAATTGAATATGAAGGTATTCACCTGGATAAAAATATACCATTGTAATATTATCTGTAAAATAATTGACATTTAAATTTAACATTTAAATAACCTTTTTTTAAAAGATAGTTAAAATCTTGATTAAAAGGTAGACAACTGCATCAATCTTGAGACTTAAACAGGGGAATTAATTCATATATTTTAACATATGACACACATTTCAAAATAGACTAATTTGGATAAAAAAAACTTAGTATAAAAATATTTATAAAACAATAAGCATTTATATAAAACTAAGCAGGTAACTTCTAATGTTTTCAATAAGGAAATTCTTTATCATCCAAACTGTTCATACCTATGTATCAGTTTACATTCTGTTACATTACTTTAGTGCTTTAATCATAGTTATTATAATTTTTTAGATATTGAGGAAAAACGTTGACCTCCATGTTCTATTTTTTGTAACAGTGGCAATCTTTGTATGTTGATCAACACCCTGGATACAAATTTGAAACTAGGAAAATTAAGAATGATTGTGGCCAAGTTTGAAAAAACTAGAGGCTGCCAGGAGCCTGTATCGCTCACCTGAACCTGAAACTAAACAACCCTTTTTTATCCAGCTTTTCTATGCTATAAGGAATTGCCCAACACTTCTGCAAAAATCATTAATTTTGACCTTTTAAGGGAAATAACTCCTATAAGGAGGATCTTTTGATGGCTAGAGGGAGAAGGGAGGTTCACTTCAAATTTGCTGTACCTGTTATACTTTTTTAACTATCAGTCAAAAACTCTCTCAACCCCCCCCCCCCCCCCCCCTTTTTTCATTTTTTCTATTTTAATCCAATGTAGCTATGTAGGTAGTCAGGTGTCATGATTTGCACAATTTTGGTAGAGGACATCTTAAAGATGATGTGTGCAATGTTTCAAAGCAGTCCTTTCATTGGTTTAAGAGGAGAAGATTTTTTAAAATCAAGTAAAATTGATTAAAAAAATGTTCAAGGACAATAATTCTTAAACGGTTCATCAAACAATCTTGACCCTTAAGTCATTTTTGAAGCCCTCATAGAGCAGAACAATTAAGTAATGCTAACTTTTTCTCTAGTTCTATTAATTTTCAAGATTTTGAGGCAAAAATGTCAAAAATAATCAATTTCGACAATTAAAGGGCAATAACTCCTATAAGGAGTCATCATACAACTTCAACCCAATGGAGTGTTTCGTAGAGCTTTTGATGCAGATGAAGGCATGTCTCTTCGGTTTTCCTGTATCTGTTACACTTTTTTAAATATAAGCCAAAAACTGTATTTTATCGCCCCCCCCCCCCCCAATCCTATTTTTAGCATGGTGGCCATGTTGGCTAATCTGCAGCCATGGTAGGTGCAAACTTGGTTGAGGACATTTGACAGATGATGTGTACAAAGTTTCAAAGCAGTACTTTCAGTTGTTTCAGAGGAGAAGATTTTAACAAATCAATTAAAACCGATTAAAAAAACAGTTCAAGGGGAATAACTCTTAAACGGTTAATCAGACAATCTTGACCCTTAAGTAATTTTTGTAGCCCTCATAGAGCAGAACAATTAAGAAATGCTAACTTTTTCTCTAGTTCTAATAATTTTCAAGATTTTGAGGCAAAAATGGCAAAAATCATCAATTTTGACAATTAAAGGGCAATAACTCCTACAAGGAGTCATCATACAACTTTGACCCAAAGGAGTGTTTCGTAGAGCTTTAGATGCTGAAGAAGGAAGGTCTCTTCGGTTTTCCTGTATCTGTTATACTTTTCGAACTATAAGCAAAAAACTGTATTTTGACCCCTTTGTTCTATTTTTAGCCATGGCAGCCATGTTGGTTGGTCCGAGGCCATGATTTGGGCAAACTTGGTAGAGGACATTTTACTGATGATGTGTGCAAAGTTTCAAAGCAATCCCTTCAGTGGTTTTGGAGGAGAAGATTTTTGAAGAAAAGTTAACGACGACGACGATGACGACGGACGACGACGGACGCCAAGTGATGGCAATAGCTCATATGACCCTTCGGGTCAGGTGAGCTAAAAATGGGCCAGTGGTTTCAGAGGAAAAGGTTTTGAAAAAATTTACAACAGACGATGGTCGCCAAGTAATGGCAAAAGCTCACATGGACCTAGAGCTAATGAAGTATTGATAGGTGGTTTAGTATTATATGGTATAGTACTGTTGAATGTGGTAATAAAGTGGCACTGTTTAATGATGTGCAATCAGGCATGATTTTGCCAGAACAGTTTGTAAGATTTGAATGAACATAAAAGTATAACCTTTTTTTTATCAAACAATACCTAAACAAACATGTTTCTGCATATGAGACTAACAAATATGTAGAAGTATACAGTGTACATGTACAGGCACATAGTGGCCTATATGTGAGTATGCGACTGAATCCAAATGATTTTGACCAAAAAAAATTGCAATCCATCCCTGCAATCAAATATATAAATTGCTTCTCTAGATATTTTTTATATAAACAAAAATGTCTAAAGGTGGGGTAGATGAAAATGAGCTTAGAAAAGGAGTAAAATTACTGAAGTTAAGATGATTCTTTTCATGAAAAACAAATATCTAGAAAAGCGATTTATATATAGTTGAACCACACAAACATGTTTATAACAGAGAGAGATTGTAAAATGTGCCGACTCAGACCGTGTCACAAAATCTGCTGCATTGTCTATGGAGAGCTCTCTGATGTTCCACGCAAAGAAAAAGCATTGGAGGGCAGATGGACTATGAAATTACATACAATTTGCAAAGAAATTGATTTAATATTATAAGCAAGGGCATCAACTGTGCATGAATCCCAAGGAAAAAGAGCGAAATTAAATACACAAATGCTGTTTCAACATACAATATATCTGCAATTGATGGTACAAATTACATAATTGTGGTGACTGTACTGTACAAGGGATAGCAGAAGTACTTCATAGTATGTATGAAACAGTCCTGTATTCAATGGCCATATACTATATTTTTGCGTATTACATGGTTCAGTATTTCATAGTTTGGGTCAGTAGAGTATAGAATACCATACAAACATGTGTTATATGATATGTATATACGATATGAATTTACTGTGTATAGATTTTAACCTTCTAGTCTTCATAACTAAACAAACCTGTGGTGTTGTCACGACAACCGCTCCATCTACTGCTGACTCACTTAAGTACTGGGCAACAGACAAGTGTTCATCAGAGGTACCAGGAGGAGTGTCAATTATTAAATAGTCTAGTCCGCCCCAATCTACATCTCGTAAAAATTGTTTAATTAATCCTGAAAAGACAAAGATTTGATAAATAAACCTTTAAAAACAGAACAACTAAACATCTGATGATAATTCTGCTTAATGAAAGTGCTTTAAAAGCATATGTCTATATAGGGTATGCATAATAATTAAACAAAAGGTAATTTATAGATTATATAACTAAAGAAAATCATGATATGATAAATAGATACCATTCATAACTGATTTTACTTTTGATTGTCTTTTATGATTAACCTCTATGAATAGCCTATCAGTTGATGCCATCAAAATTAGTGCTTAAAAAAAATCAAAGGTGTAGTACTTCCACTTTTCGAATTTGTAATTCTCAATAATCCAAAATCCAAAATTTCAATCAATTTAGTATTAAATTTTTGTAAAACTTCACAGACTAGCACCTTTTTCTTTCTATCTGACAACTGAAACTAACTTTATTTGTGACATCTTTTTGTTAACTTTACAAAATTTTCTTATTAGACTTTAAACTTGTTGTGCCATTCAGATATTTTAGAGCCAAGACAAAGTGAGAAATTAAGTTGTCACTTGATTGTGTTATAGTGTGGGAGCCACACTATAACACAATCGACCCAGTATCATTGGAAAGCCCAAGTAAATCTATTTTTACAAGCCCCTGTGCTTATGGCAAATTCGGAATTCTGGATAATGTTGTAATGGTCAGATATGTAAATCATTTAGTAGAGGTCCATCTAATGCATGTTGTTCAGTAACGATAATTAAATTATTTTTTTCTTTCAGCATGTTTTAACGTGTTTTCCTTTTTTTAATAGCGGAGAAATTGGCTCATGCTCACTCATTGTTTCTGATTCTAATCTGACATCTTTTAGATGTTTTGGAATATGCAATAAAATATTGTCCTGCGTTTTATGCCAATTTATTTATACATACCTTATTTTCATAACAAAACATGTCAAAACAGCAATATTTGTTGTTAGTTTATACTTTTAGAGTACCAAACAAGATCATAATGTGGTTTTAACAACTTACTTGTGCTTGGCAGTTAGTGTCAGCATTATAACAAAACTTGTATGATGAACCAAAATTTGGGGAATGTTTGTTAAATTATATTTCAATATTGCTGAGAAAACAAATACTAGAATAACATTTCATTCAGATAGAAGTTTGTGAATGTTCCTCAGAAACATCTGATAATTTGACGACATTTTTCTATGTTGTCGTCTCTACACAAAAGTTTTATAAATGTCATATGATCACCCAATCAGTCAATATAATTCACGCAAGGGTCATTGTATTGCCTGATACTGTGGATTTTGAAAATAGTGAACAATATTACATTCCATTGTAACTTGTAGCATGTTTAGATAAATTAACATGTAATAATAAACAAACTCACATTGATTTGAATATAAAATAAATTAATGAAATCTATCATTCTTGAAAGTCCATTAAAAGATGGAGTCAAGTGTAAAACCCTGTTTAAGAAATTTAGTGGGCAATATATTTTGTAAAAATTCCAGGGCAAGATTTCACTTGAATATTGCCCTGTATTGGTTATTGTTCTAATGAAATCCAAGGAATCTGAGTAATCAGAGTAAATTAGCAAAAAATATCCATTTATTTTATAATAGAAAAAATAAGGTAATAAATTTTAAAAATCAATAAAATTTGGGTAGCCATTGATAATTTCTTAAATTAATATAAGAACTTTGTACAATATAAGACATCCTTTGTAGATTTCGAAAAAGATTAGGCTAACTATAGCTGTCGCTTCACAAGGCTAAATTTACTATCCTTAAACAATACTTCATAATTTTCATGTAGGAATAAAAATTGTATTCTCATTGGTCCATCACAGTTTCCTATAGATTTATATTGTATGTTGACTTGTTTCTGTCCTGAATATAGCTGAAATATTGCTATCTGGACATTAAGCCAACATTTAATCAATCAATTAGTATTCAATAGAGGTATTTCCTTATTTGGTCCTAACTGTGCAGTCTGTATGATACAAACCATTTTTCTTTGGTCCTCTCCATATAACAGCTTCTTCTGGACTTGATAATAGAAAACCTACAGACATCACAGCTAGATTGTCTTGTACATACTGAAAAAAGTATATAATGTTTAGTTAAATTATGTACCTATAATGGACTCTTACGCCACTTGACAGATTATGTGCCTATATTGTACTATAAAGCCACTGATGGCTTGGAAGATTTTCTATCTTCTTGTGTGAAGTTTTAATTTAAATCTTATTAAAATATAGCTAAAAGAGTTCAACTGACCAACACTTCAGCAGTTAATTGACATATGGCTATACACTTCAACATTTACTACTGATAGATAACATAACAACATATTTCTTGCTGTATGCTGTAAAAACCATTCAATAGATCAATCAAATTTCTAATAGGAATACCTAGAATAACTCTTCAATGTCATCCCAATACCAAAGTTATAAAATTTAACTGTGCCAGAATGAATGAGGCTAATCAACTTGTCTTTATCACTGACAATGACTTAACTATTTCTGAATGAAACTAATCAAGACTCAGATGTTGAAGCCCTGTCAGAGTTATGCCAAAACTGCAAAGGACATCCACACCCTGGAACATAGACTTGAATGACTTTATTAATTATATGCTTGTAAGTACAGAAATGTGATGACTGGGCTGTTAATACACCCAGCACCATCTAATTAAAATGAAATCTTTCACTTGCTGCCCCCTTTTTGTTATTGTTGCTGTGAACCTTTACATTAACAAAAAAGGGGGAGCAAGTGAGAGATTCAATTTTAATTAGTTTGTTTGAATAATGTTTAATGCCACTTTCAGCAATTTTTCAACTATATCATGAAGTCCAGTTTTTATTGAGGGAGGAAGCGGGGGTACCCGAAGAAAACCCACGACTTTCGGTAGGAAAACTGGCAATCCTTGTCGATTAAGATTGGAGTTGAAAGCACCTTGCCCGCAGTGTTAATTTCAATTAGATTGCCCTCAGATGGTATCCATCTCCGTTGGCACACCCAACCCCAACCCCAGGACTATAGGTCATCAACCATGGTATGTGACACATCACCTTAATATTATCTACTGTGGTACCCAAATACCAAATATCAAAACCTACCTCAAAAGATAAACAGTTAAAGGCATAACATGCAAAAAAACTTCCACAAGACAACATTAAGTCAGAAAGGAACAGAGGTGGTGTGATTAAATGTGTATTACTAGCATGTATGTCAAACATCTGTCATTTATATATACATTGGTATAAAACTTGAATTCAATAAGCTAAATGCAATAAGAAAACATTTGGTTAATTTCAGTAAATATTCACTTGAACTCGAGTGTAATTAAGAATGGTTTGGCCCATATTCACACCAATTTAGTTAAAAAATAATTTTGTTATGTTGGCACAAACATGAATTAATTGGTCTGTAATTTAATGTTATAATGGTTCCTTTCAGTAGCTTTATATCTAACATGCTTATAAGAATATGTAAGACTTGTATGCTAATTAATTCAATAAAATGAAAAACAATTCATATCAAGTATATTTATCACATCATAGCTACCCAAGTGTTACGATCAGGTCCCCCCTCTCTTGAAGATAAGAGTATCAGATCATAACCCTGGCTAGTGAAGATGATTTGTACATCATCTAAACATGTGACCAGTAATACATTTTTGACTGTTTTAGCATATAGTACCGGATCGGAACTCTTTCAGACATTTTGCAGCAATACCATTGCATTCAGTTTTTTTTTTGTGAGGAAGCCAGTTACAGCACAAAGAGAAAAACTTCCAACTAACAACCCCTGTGTTGATATGAACACTACAATGATCAATAGTTAATATGATACTTGGGTTCTCTCAAACTGTCACAAAAAACTGGTCTGGATTTGAACTATAGTAAAGTGCTAAACTTGGGAGCAAAAAATTATTATTTATCTTATCTAATAATAATTTTACACCTTAGTTCTAGTTTAGATAAGCTCATTAGCCATTACAGCTAGTACAGAAAAAAATAAGGTTTTCAAGGCCAGATTAAAGTTTTAAATTAAAAACTTACTTTACAGAACTAATATATTCAGCAAACTTAAAGGGTTCAACGTTAATCTCCTTAAGTCATATGTTATATTTGTTCTGTGTATGTCTATTTTTTTGTTGTCCTCTCTTGTTAAAACCATGATTATGAATGATTCTGTCTATCCTTGGTTTCTTATTTGCTGAATGACTCCTCTGCATCTTTTATTCTTTTTTCTTACTAACACAATACTCCACTTTTGGAAATTTTGTTATTCTTAGTGTGTCATACTTTTTTACTTTTAGTATTGTTTTAGTATTTTAATGACATTGCTTGTAATTAGTTACATGTATCAGTTTATATCATTGTAGAGCACCTTTTAATGTGTATATGAAAGGGCGCTATATAAGTTTGGTAAATAGTAATAATAATAATAATAATAATAATAATAATAATAATAATACCAACACCAAAATTACAAATTTATCATAGAACTTTCATATGATTACACATTCGAGACATGAGGTAGTTTTCATGGACAAGTTTCTATATTATTTTTTCTGAATGATCATATGACAAAATTTCCAGTGATGGTGACCATCATATATTTGGTATAAGCACAAAAATTACAAATACCTTTTATATGCAGTTTCTGAATAGTTTTATGCATCTTCAATAGGCCATCAGCAATTTATTAACAAGAATGCTGACTTTCTTTGATATCTGACTGTAAATTGGTATTCAATTATCAAATTTGTACTTGCAGTGACAGCCATCATGAATTTTCAATTAGTTCCAAGTAATAAAAATCATGATGACAACTCATATGACTTGAGTACAACCTTAGCTTTAGGTCATTTGACATTTTTTTAAACATTTTTCCACCAAATAAAAACAAATTGTTAAAAGACCTAAAAAGCCATGGTCCGTAATTCTTGCAGGGCTAAAGTAATATTAATAATAAATATTTGATGTTTTCAAACCCGTCAAAACTCTTTGACATATGACATACAACATACAGATGTACAGAATATTTTGAAGCAATGATGACAATGTGTATTGAACTTTCTGTTTTCATTAAAATGATTAAATCTACACATCATCCATCACTGACTAATGGGTGAAATAACAGAAAAGTTACCAATAAATCTGTCAAAACTAATTGCTACAAATTAATCAATACTTTTATAATCGATTTTAATAAAATTCCATTTAACTGATTACATCCAGACTAAAATATAGATTTGTTGTCATAGAATTTGTTTTATAACATCATAATTTTTTTTTAAATGTTTGAAATAAAACTGATCGTATTTATGGATTTAAAAAAATCTGAAGTGAGCTTTAGTGTCATGCTGATAATGTAAATGTATAGTAATACATAGTACAAAAGCTGTCCTGTACCGGTAATTAAAACACTCAAGCTTGCTTTAAAAAATATTCTTAATTTATAATACATTAAATTGGAATATTTTGGTTGGTTTGGTAACAATGTGCAATTAAATATTAATTACACATTCCTAGTTCCTTATAGTTTTATACTCTTAAATTTCTTTAGTTTTACCATTTTTATAAGTGAGGGAAACATCGTAAAAAAACCTGCAAGAAAGTTGGGTCAAAGGACCTCTACATATTCTACTATAAACATTATTTTGTAGAACAATGTTGGATTCCTGCTGAACAAAAATTTCTCTGCTTCATTTGTAAAACGTAACAGATATGACCCTTTTGTAATCTACCAACATTTCTGTACAACAGTAAATGAAACTATATCACACACAGACCGAAAATGGTACACCACTATCCCCTACGAGGAGCAGGTGTTTTATAGCATATACTGTAAGCTTAATTGTCTTTGTGTCATTTAATATTCTATACCTTGCTTTTACTAAAACATGTTTTATTCATTAAGGGAAACTAAGAAACCAATATTATTATTATATGTTTAAACTTAACTTTCCCATGCATAAAAAAACATGAATTTAGCATCTTAGTTAATTCAGAGACCTTCTTATAAAAACATTCTCATGGTATATTTTTCTGCTAGGTAACTCATGAATATTAATGAGCTGTGTTTTCCACTTTATCTACAGAATAAGTCTTTCCAATTAAACTTAGTCAATGATTCAAAAACATGCTTCATCAAAAAATCAATAGCTTATCTCAGCTGACTGTAGCTGTTTTGATATTAATTGCTTTAGAAATGACATTGTTTGGCCTTACATGATTATGATATAAACATTTCAAGTGATTAGCAGAAAACAAATTAAAACATGTTGTCACCTTACAAAACAATCTCACACTGAACATTTTGTAATAGAATTGTTTCTTATAAAATGTTTCTAATGATACAATAATAATATTGACATGTATTATGTAATATAATGTTACTGAAATTAAATCTGATGGTATCTAAGGCTGTTCAGGGTATCTAAGGCTTTCTTGTTTTTTTTAATGTTTGATGCTATTTGATTAGAACTGTTTATTACTTGAGGGTATTTAAAGCTTTCTTGTTTTTTTTCTTTTGAAGTTTAGTTGTTTCTGAATTTGAGGGTACCTTACATTTTCTTGATTATATTTTTAACACTATTTAATCCTGTTTAAGACTTAAGGTAAACAAAAAATGAAAAACAAAACAGTGAAATTTTCCATTTACCTTGAATTTCTGAGTTTTGGGAATCACCAGCTATTTTAGTTTTCATTGCATGACAACACATGCATGATTTAAATTTTTTCTTGAAAATAATGGAGGTATTATAATTATTAACAAAATATAGGGCTAATTGTTCAAGAACAATTAGAAAGGTTTTTCCCAGATACCTTTATGAAATTAATTTTTCTTCATCACTTGTTGTAAACTTGACTACATAAGTTACTGAACCATTTTTTAGGCGGAATAGACTATTTCTGTGGTCCTGAGTAAAAAAAATAAATGGTTGTCAAGGACTTTCATGGCCGTTGCTAAGGACAAAATGCCACTTCCGGTTGTAAAATGACATATTTCATTAAAGTACATTATCCTGATTTTAAAAATATATGGTTGCTATGGACTTTTTGTAATGGTGACCTGGTTGCTATGGTATGACCTTGACCTGTGACCTTTGAATTTGGGCTCAAATTGAAAGCCTTTACTTGACGATCATGTTAAACCTGTATGTTTACTATATTATCTGTAACGGTTTTCAAGTTGTATGCCAAAAACTGATTAACCGAAATGAGTCAAGTTTTTTTGTTTAATGGTGTTTAACTCCACTTTGAGCAATTGTTCAGCTGTATCATGGCGTCCAGTTTTTATTGGGGAGGAAGCCGGAGTACCCGGAGAAAACCCCCGGCCTGCGGTAGGAAAACTGGCAATCCTTTTCAATTAAGATTGGAGTCGAGTACACCCTGCCTGCAGTGAGAATCGAACCCGCAATCTCAGTGTTGACAGACCACGTGATCAATAGTAGACAAACTACCTTGACCACTCGGCCACCGAGGCCCCGAAATGAGTCAAGAGCCCGAACTCAAAAACGGTTCATCGCACTGTTTCGGACCAAATGTATCAAATGAAGGCCTTGATGACAGGAGTATTTTTCCCATTTATTGTCTTCTTCTATCTTTTATAGTTTTCGAGTTGTAATGAAAACAAGATTGGGTGCCTAAGGTCGAGGTCACTTCTGAACTTTGACTTTGAGATTTTCTTTAAGGACATGTCACAGGACGATAAATGGTGAAGACCTTTTGTGATTTCGACTTATGGTTTGTGAATTTTTGTGATAAGCGGAGTCCTTGAAACATTCAAGGTATACCGCTCGCCTTCGCTAGTCAGAAATTTTTAGCCAAAATATGTCATAAAGTTGTCCCAAAAGTTCCTTAACATTTGTCACTTTTTAGTTTTCTTGTATCTGTTATAGTTCCAGAGATTACGCGATAAGGTTTTCGGTGTTTGGGCAGATAACTCCGTAAACAAAAATGTTTCGACTTCACAGGGTGAATTCCAAATAGACTTTCAGTGTCCAATACTTGTCGCGAAAGACCAAAATGATATGTCGCGTACTTTTTAAACTGTTTGGGTTTGAAAGTTGGTGGAAAAAAAAAAAAATAATAATAATAATTAAAGCAAAAGCAAGAAGGTCTTCCCACTGGAAGTGGGAAAGACCTTAAAAATGGTTTCACAAATGAGTAACAAAATATGAAATTTGCCCAGACAATTCATTGACTATACTAGTATTTGTCTCATCTAACGACAAGAGAATCTTACTATAGCAAAAAGTCAAAACTGCCCCAACTCAAAAGTGATCAATGTTTTTCTATATACTTAGTACTTACTATAGGAGACCATCCTGAGCCACTCTGATGAACCTGCAAGTAAAAAACAATGGTCATTTTTAAGTCAATTTTTGGTAGCAATTTATAATCACAAGTTGATTACTTTAATTTTTACATTTATGTATAATCATATGAGAACATGGTTTTATGTTAAAACACATGATATTTTACAGGATAGCATGCCTGAAACTATTAAAGCTTTTATCTGTGTGCAAACAAAGGCTTTCTGGAACCACCATTCTTGTTTTGATCCTGTATTATGTTATCTAAATGAAGACAAATGCAGAATGGAACCACCATTATAATTTTGATCCAGTATTATGTTATCTATGTGGAGAAACAGCTGAATGAAGGGTCTAGGACAACTGCCCCCTGGACAATTGCCCCCATATACTGTCCCATAGAAATATGTATTAAAAAATAATAATAAATTAGGAATATGAAATTTTCTTGGATAATTAAAAAAAACATAAATTACTTTTTATGTATATACTCAAAGTATAATCAATAAATTTTGATTACCATTAGAACAAATTATTTGAAATTGACAACTTTTGTACAGCTAATTATAATTATTATAACAATTTATTTTAAAACTGTTTACAAGCTTTTAGTGCTCAAGTGACATTAGTGATGAATATGATATATATATATATGAATCATTATTATCTTGCCCCGTGCGGAATCCGGGTGGCTAAAGGAATAGAACGCAGTCGCGCTAGCTTGTTGTAAAAGGCGACTAAATAGCGCCCAGTACCCTGACCGGCGTGTCAGGTCGGTTTGCCTAAAGACCGACTGGGATGTTGCCCCAGGTGGTTGAATGGGGTACCCCTGGCAAGCTGGGGTTGTAAGGCCATAATACGGAAAACCTGACCGCAAACCATATTAGTGCACTGTGTTGGGAAAAATGCCCCGTTCCTCGCACGTTAAAGAACGCTGCTGTAGTATTCGTTATGAGTATAGGGATTTCGATCCCGCTACAGGAGGCTAAATTGCCCGATCGTATCCATCCTCCCATTTGCCAGTGGCAATCTAAAATCCGTTACCGCTATTTTTCCTTGTGTCCCATCCCATTTTCATTCATCATTATTTCATGTTCATTTTTTCATCCATTTCATGTTCATCGCCTGAATATAGCTGAAATATTGCTGCTCGGGCGTTAAACACCATTAATCAATCAATCAATCAATCAATCATTATTATCTCTATAAATGTTTTGTTTGTTTGACTTCTGTGTGTCATTAATAAAAACACATTTTTATCTTATTTTGTTCTTTTATACTTACAAATATACTAAAAAAACATGACAAATATATGGGGGCAATATTCATAGGGACAGTTGTCCTAGGGGGTCAATTGTCCGGGGGCAGTTGTCCTGATCTGAATGAAACCACCATTCTATATTTGATCCCGTATATGCCATTATCAAATAGGTAATTAGATGTATCCTTTTATATGATTCGTGGTATCACATGATTTTATTTTGAGCACTGTCTTTTAACATTGTGTTAATGGCATAAAACTTGACTCCTTCCATAAATTTATGTTTGGTGTGGGCTTTGCACCCTGGCACAGCACAGCACAGGTTTGGTATTTTAGTCTTTCTTAAGCAATCCTATTTCGTTTCAAATGTTGTGGCCTTTCACTGAAAGTGCCCTTCATTTTTATGAACTCATGTGATAAGCATAAACAATCTCAACCTCCTTTAATGAACCACTATTCTAGTTTTGATCCCGTATTATGTTTTCCTTATTGTTTAAACAGTATCTTACCTGTTCTCCTTCAACGCCAAGAATTCTGGGTAGTGAAGGACCACAAATATCAACATCTAAAACTCCAATCTGTAATAAATTAGAAACCATTACGGTAAATATTTAAACTGTACACCCCAAGGCCTTCATTAAAACAAAATATGTATTTGTGTCACAATAATATTTCATTGAACAAATGAACATATTAATGGCAAATCTTAATATACACATCTTTAGTGAGGGACACATTTCAATTTGATGTTTTCATGTTCTGAATATATATATACACCATGTATTGCTTGCTGGATATAAAAAAATCAAATAAACGATAAATTAATCAATCTCTTCTTTAATTTAGAACTGCAAAGAAATGCTTACACTTTTTTCAATCAGTTCACATTAATTATGTTTATTTCAGCTGTATAGTATTTCAGGACTCCAACATGATTGTTTTTTATTAAATACTATAGTCTATTAGCTCTTGTCTACTAAACATTACATGAAGTTAGGTAAACAGAGACTATTGAATAAGATATTGTTTAATATCTTTAAATAAGCTGTCAAATTTTGAGTCACATGTTTGTAGAACAGATAAAGAAACTATGAAATTTTAATTTTTAGCCCAGTGATCAACTTTAAATACCCTGTATACAATCATAACGGTTCGTATGCATATAACGGAGCAAATCGTTAGCCTGGAACTGATCATCAAATTTGCTTAAAAGATAATTTACATATTAAAAGCTTTACACAAAAAGATACCAAAATATATTGGATCAACTGCGCTGTCAACATGTTTTTCAATTCATCATTTTAAAGAAAAGTTAAATCAATATTTTCATGTTTGCAAAGGATACAAACTCAATTAAACTTGGATTTAACTATTTGAGGATCACTTGAAATAAAAATATGATTATCATGATTTACTGCAAGCTGCCATAAAAGTCACAACTGCAGTCAATATGACTTCATTGTAGACATTTTCAGGGGTCCAAGATGGATTTGTTCTAATCAATTATTTCTTTGTAATTATCTTTTAAAATAAACTAAAATTGAAATTAAAACTAGAGGCTCTTAAGAGCATGTATCGCTCACCTGACTTACAAAAAACTTTTTGAATTTCCAATCAGCAGCAATTTGTAGGACAGTTTCTGAAAAGAAGCAGTTTTTATGCTTTTTCACAGGTTAGTATGTTAAGTGATGTTCCATGGTGGCAGCAATCTTGTATTTTGGATCAAAACAAAAAACTCAAAATTAGTAGAGGACAATACAATATCACATATCCTTTCGGCAAAGCGGTTTGTGAGAAAACAAATTTTAAAATTTTAACCAATATGAAGTTCTGGCAGCCATGTTGAATTTCCTATCGGCTCGAAAAACTTTAAATAATAAGATTACCATCTAAGATTCACTTCTGCATTATTTGGTTTAATTGTGAGGAACAGTTACAGAGAAGCTGTTTGTATAGTTTTCCACGGTGGTGGCCATCTTGGATTTTGGATCACCACAAAGAACTCAAACTTTGTGGAGGACCATCTAAGGTACATTATTGCAATATTTCAAATCAATCTGCCATGCTGTTTGTAAAAAGAAGATTTTTGAAATTTTAGCCAATCAGAACCCATTAGTGGCCCTGGAAGCCATGTTAAATTTGCAATTGGCTTGAAAAACTCAAAATAATAAGATAAATATCCATCCATCATTTCTTCATAATCTGGCTTCATTGTGTGGAACAGTTTCCGAGAAGAAGTTGATTATATGTTTTACCCATTGGGTCCTATGTTAAACTAAGTCCTTTTATGGCGGCCATCTTGGATTTTGGATCAGCACAAAACACTCACTTTGCAGAGGACCCTCTAGGGTACATTTCTGCAAAATTTCAAATCAATCTGCCATGCGGTTTATGAGAAGAAGAATTTAAAAATTCAGCCAATCGGAACGCATTTATGGCTCTGGAATTAATGTTGAATTTGCAATTGGCTTGAAAAACTCAAAATAATAAGATAATTATCCAACCTTCATTTTCTTATTAATTTGGCTTCATTGTGTAGAACAGTTTCCAAGAAGAAATTGTTTGTATGTTTTTCCCATAGGGTCCTATGTTAAACTTTGTCCTGAGATTGCGGCCATCTTGGATTTTGGCACGAAAAACTCAAACTTTGTAGAGGACCATCTTAGTACATTCCTGCAAAATTTCAAATCAATCTGACAAGCTGTTTATGAGAAGAAGATTTTTGAAATTCAGCCAATCAGAACACATTAACGGCTCTGGCAGCCATGTTTAATATTTGATCAGCACCAAAAACTCAAACTTTGTAAAGAACCACCCAATAAACATTCCTGCCAAGTTTGGTTCCAATTGGCCAAGGGGTTTTGGAGAAGAAGATTGAAATCTGAAAAGTTTACAGCCAACGACAACGTCAACATCGACGACGACGGACGCAAAGTGATGAGAATAGCTCACACTGACCCTTTGGGTCAGGTGATCTAAAAAGATACAGTTTAAAAACATATTGACATCCAACTTCAACGCCAACTCAAACAGTACAGTAATAAAAGCAGGAAGTTTGGCATGCCATAAAACCTTGTTATTTTTAATGCCTCTACAATAGTCAGAACCATAGATGTACAGAATGATGCAATATATATTCGGACAATATGGCGGCAGCAAGTTTGTAAAAATCGCGACCACGTGTTTCACTGTAAATAAAAAAAAAAAAAAAATACATTGTAAACTTTTTGTTACTATTTTTACGGCATCAACTTATTTGACCTTTCACTTACAATGATGACGTAATTTATTGCGTTGGTTTACGTAATTACTTTCGAGTTTAAACACGATGGGTAGAAAAGGAAAAGAGCTTGGTGTTGAGATAAAAGAAGTCATCAGGAAATTAACTGAGGAAGGGCATAGTATCCGGTGGATAGCAGACTTGTTGCCGATTCCAAAATCTACAATCGGGGATGTTAGAAAGAGAATTCAAGCGCGTGGATCAACAGATAGCTTAAAACGAAGTGGAAGAAAGGGATTTGTCAGTGCGCGTGATTACCGTAAGTTGGAAAGGCTGGTGAAAACTAACAGGAGGGACAGTTTGTCGGACATTACTAGTAAATTTAATGAAGGAAGAGACAGACCTGTTTCTAAACTTACTGTTCAATTCCATTTGCACAAACACGAGTACACACGTAGAGTAGCACAGAAGAAAGTAACTGTCCGGGAGGTCAACAGGAAAATCGTCTTGCTTGGTGCCGAGAAAAACGTTGTCTGACTGTGGATCGATATTGGAACAAAGTTATTTTTTCGGACGAATCAAAAATAATGGTTGGACACGATCAAAGGGTGCATATTTGGAGAAAGAGAGGAGAAGGTTGGAGGCCGGACTTGGTAACACCCCGTAAAAGTCATCCTAAGTATGGAGTCATGGTCTGGGGTTGTTTAACCTGGCACAGTGTAGGAACGCTTAGCAAGGTGGACGGCAACATAAATGCAGCTAAGTATCAGGAGATATTGGACAATAACCTGTGGCCAGTTTTAGTCAGACATTTTCCAGATAATAGCTATTTTTTTCAAGATGACAATGCCCCAGTGCATCGCACTCAGTCTACTCAGAATTTCATTCACAGGAATGGTATTAAGACTATGAGCTGGCCTGCCCAAAGTCCCGAATTGAATGTGATTGAGAACGTTTGGCTCTATATTAAAAGAAAAGTACAGGCTCTGGTTAGTAAAATAAAATCTCAAGCTGATTTGTATAGGGAAATCCAAAATATATGGACTGACATATCTCCGAACTATGTAAAATGTCTCTACAGATCGATTCCTCGTAGGATTATGAATGTAATCAGGCTCAAAGGACATCTTACTAAATACTGAGTATTTTTGTTTTATTTATTAATATTGTTACGATAACATGATTGACAATTGTGATGTAATCTGGTTGCGATTGTAAACAATCCGCCATCTTGTCCGAATATATATTGCATCACTCTGTAGTTGCTCCAAGTTGTTGATTCTCATGTTTGTTGGTTTCTTGGACTTTATATTTGTGGATTGTCTTTTTTGATTTTTTCATATTTTCTTTGGTGTTCGGTATTGTGTTGCTACTTTCATATAATAAAGTGATTGACATCCACATCAAGATTAGGTCCAAATGATTTTAATCTGCAGGTAATGTGTTTATTTATGGAAAGAAGTCCAAACTATTGTAAATACATGTACAAGATATATGTAGAGCAATCTAAATGGGAGCTCATTACCGAAGCAGTTACGTCTGTACAAATCATTCATTATAATAATTGGGTCATCTTATATACTTAGTAGTGATGGCAATCCATGGCAAGTATGGGATGTTTTTTATGGGGGGAGGGGTTTAACATCCAGTCCATTATTTTACTTTTCTTATATTATAATGTACCATGGTATACATACTAGTATTTTAACTGTAACATACAACATCACCTCTCACACCCAACAAACATAATACCTTGTTACCTTACAGTGCATGATTTTTACTGCAATAACTGACAATAAATTAAACCATTACTGCATGTAAAAGTTCAGATAAATTTACAATGACAACTCAACTAGAAAACTATGTCTGAATCCAGAATTATGAGGGTCCATATGTGGATTATCTTGATATCTATGTAAATATTACATAAAATATCTTCAAAAATAAAAAAAAAACATTTTACCTCAACAAAATCACACTTTCTGTAGTAATTTTTTTATATCATTGAGAAGGATTTGTCATACATCCATATTAAGTAAATCATTATATATGCACAATATAGAAAACCTAATAAAAAACTATAAAAAAATCAATATTGTTTAGCACTCCCTCCAACAATTAAAATCAATATTATTAAGTACTCCAACACTTTAAACAGTCATGTTGTCGTCCTCAAAACAAAACCCAACCACCTGTGTCCACTCACCAGGAATATTATTTTGGCATGAATATTTTAATCAATATTATTTTAAATTACAGAAATCCTCTTATTTAAATTATATTTTCCTTTCATTAATAAAATATGAGTTCAGCAAAATAGAAGAATACATCAGGGATTCTTTGTTTCTGCGAAATCATGTATAGTCTAAAAAGGTGTTAGATTCACCTGATACTTATAGGTTATTTACGTTTTTTGAAACGAGATGCGTTTTCTCGTTCATATCTCATCGAAGGGCGACAGCCCTGAGATGAGATGACGAGAAAATGCATCGAGTTTCATAAAACGTAAATAATCTGTTTATCGCTGTTTTATAACATTGTGACGTCACAGTGTTACTTAACGACGTCTTGACAGCGAGCTGAGATGGGCCCATCTCAAGCTAGTAGAGTGAGATGGAATAATATCGCACACAAAGATCAAAAGAAAATACTGCAAAATAGCGATAAAAACTGGTTATAAACGCTTCAACTGACTGCTTAACATTTAGCGAGTACTTTCCTCAGTGCAAGTTAACAAACAAAAAGAACTATTATTAAAGATAATGCCAGATACTTCTTCGCCATCATAACATGTCCAGAAGAATATGTCCAACTTGTGTTGGTACTTGTATCATGTTGAGTTGTGTTTGCATTACTGCAAGTTCTTTTGCAAAACATTTACTAAACCAAATACCCATGCATATAGCTCCTCTCTGATATCAAATACCCACAATTCATTATCAGTTCAATCAACCAAACTAACACCTACCTATCTACCATACCTTTAATTAACTCTCAGGTAAAACATTTGGTGTTAAAATTCTTGTTTAAATGGGAGCTTATTAAATAGTATCAATCAATTTGTGTCTAAAGAAGATCCGTCATTCCAAATGGCAATGGCAGAAACTATTGAACAGAAGAGTCATTTATTGTATATACATAATCATAGGAAAACATTTAGGAGAATGGTCTGTTAGAGTCCTTATAATTGTTTCTATGCAGGTAGATTAGCCATTGTGGGATGACATCTGACCTTACCAAGTTAAGATTAACGTAATATTTAGCCTAAGATAAAGATGGATCGATCATAGATACGATATAATATATAACAACACTGGCATGACAAATCTTTCAATACACAACGGATTCTCCTAATGAACAAATTTGACAGTTTACCAAAAGTAAAAAGAACTAGGATTAGTCTGGTTTTTATACATCAAGTAACTTCTGAAAACTTTTAATCACACATTAAACCACTGTGGGTCTTGTATCGTCTGGTTATGGTTTCTTAGATTAAAAATTAAAAATTTTAGTTCTCTACTTATCCATTTCACCTTTGTTTAACTTGTGTGAAATAACCCATGGAATATAATTCATAAAATATACTCTGTCCATGAAAAGGACAAATTATTAACAATTTGGTTAAGTAGGTAAACACAAAAATTATAGCTTTCTTCCAAAATTTCCCTATAGACACATGTTGTGTTAACATGATAAAACAGCAAACTAACAATTTTTTATGAAAGTTGTGCAAGTTCACTAAAACACTGTCATACTGGTTCCCTTCCAAGATTACCCAGAAGATTAAGTACAGTTCTATCTTTATGTTACTATCTTTGATTTGTAAATGTTTAAAGTTAGGTAAAGAACAAGAACTAGCACCCTCCCCTACCCCAACTTAAAAATATTTAAAAAAAAAACTTGGATAAAAATTTATTAAAGAATTAAATACCATAAACTTTTGAAAGTTTATGGGCCTAAAATTATAAAGCACCAGAATATTTAGTAAATAAATTTAGTTACATCTCTGAAAATAATCTATATTCAAATGGTAATTTCCAAATTCAAAAACCAAATAAGGAATTGTACAAGAAATCATTCAGCTATTCTTGGTCTCAATTGTGTTACAATGCCCAAAATGTACTGTACACAACTTTAGACCACATTCTTGGACATATTTAGGATTGATACAAGATTTGGTCATTTTTATATAAATATACTGCATTTTTACTATTGTTGTTAACTAATGATATAATGATTTATCGCCATTTTGCAGTATTTTCCTTTGATCTTTGTGTGCGATATTATTCCATCTCACTCTACTAGCTTGAGATGGGCCCATCTCAGCTCCCTGTCAAAAGTCGTTAAATAACACTGTGACGTCACAATGTTACAAAACAGCAATAAACAGATTATTTACGTTTTATGAAACTCGATGCATTTTCTCATAATCTCATCTCAGGGCTGTCGCCCTTCGATGAGATATGAACGAGAAAACGCATCTCGTTTCAAAAAACATAAATAACCTCATAAGTCATAAGCTTGTGTTCGTTATAATATGTAAATTGTACTGTTTGAAGAGTGTATATCATGTGTATATAATCAATCTATGAGAGTCTGAGGAAGAATAAGTTATATACTGACTGTGTTATCCTCTATAAATAAAGTATTATTATTATTATTATTACTATTTATAGATTCAATGGCTATTACCAGACATAGTCTTGCATACAATACCTAAAAACCTTAAGAAGCAATACATGTATCTATATCCATTCAAGCAAATCTGTATTACTGTCAAGTAACTTTTTACATAGGTGTTTAACAATCAGCCCATAATCTCAAAAATTAAACCCAGATGAACAGTTTTAAAAATAATGAAAATGAGATCTGTGTCATGTCATGAAAATTATCCAATGCCACTCATTTTGACCAGCAAACCATGAAAATACAACATTAATTTACAGTATTTATGATCAGTAATCTAAAGTAACACCTGTCTTGATTTTCATAGACTTATATCTCCATTGTATTTGTATATAATTAAAGACTGAGATTTAGCTGTCACCTGTAGGTAAATCACTGCATTACTAGCTATCTTAAAGAGATTGTCATTAAAGTTTGTGTTGGTCTGACCAATAACAATATGTCTTCAATTAGAATGGCGAATTGATTGTATTATCTGGTGCCTGGTACCTGGTTTCCCTTGATAATTGTTCCTTTCAATTGCCATACCCCCTGTAGTTCTTTAACTTTTTTCTATTGAAAACAATTGAATCTGTTAAAAGTTGTACATTAACAATAAAATTCCAATAATTTAACTTGGTTCATTAAAGTGTTTCATAAAAATGTATCAAGGAAATTTTATTGAACCTTATTTGAAATTTAAGAGATTTCTGTTCATAAACCATTCAAACTTTATAAATAATAAAACAACTCTATAGAATTTAATGGTCTATTAAAAAATTCATGCTATAGATATTACACCAGAGTTATTAATTAGGGCAGGATCAATATAGTAAAGGTGTGTTAATTGTATTACCTGGATAGTAATTTGGTATTATTCTGGCGTTTTATGGAACCAATTATAAAAGAAACCAGGTATGTAACTGGTTTATGTTGACATGCAAAAGTAATAATAGATACATAAAAAGTCTATAGAATTACTAACTAGTGGTAAACAATGTTATTAAATAAGTCTTTTGTTACAAGGAAAAATGATGACATATTTAAACAAGAAATTTGAAGTACATACAAATTTCTAACATAGCCACATTTTAGAAAATCATGGCAATGCATGCAGAGGAAAACTATATACAGTGGTTCTATCTGTGGTACTTTATCTTTCCTGAATATAATATATAAATAACTTTTTTAACAAATAGCCTGCATATCATGCATATTTCCCCTTTTTCAAACGTTCCTGATTAACAAATTGTCCATAGGGAGTAACTTAGAAACAAAAAGAAGCAGAAGTGTGTTCATAGAATTATCCTTGTGCAACTATCTAAGGTTAGACATGCTTTAAATCAAATAGCAAATATTTGTTAAAATTACCTGCCCAGACCAAACAAAACAGTGTTGGTTGCATACAGAAAGACTACTTAACCTATTTTCTTTTCCTGAATCAATATTTCACTGATTAAATCATTGGAAAAAAATTAAACAAATATTCCTGTCTACACCCAATAAAGATTTCTAATTTCACAGTTATTGCACTGCTAGCTTGATAAACAGTCTATTAAGATTAACCTTGTAATTTCAACCAATTATTTGAGGTTTGTTTAAGTTGTAGATTTAATTCTTATTTCAGGACATAATAGATATCTGTTATCTAGTATATTATTTCTCAGTTCAGGATAGTTCAATATAGATTTTTAACCCCTTTTTCTATTTACCACTAACTACTGATCACATTTGGCAAGATCAGAACACACTGGTTAACAGGAATACAACTAGTAACATTCTGGTAGGTGAATAAAGAAGGGAATTGGTTGCATTGCCACACATACTAGTAGTAATCTGAAATTACAGTATATTTAACCAACATGTCAGACAGAATCATCATAACACTTTGCTGAAAGTTTGATATATTGAATGGATGTTAAAAATTCCAAATTCTAGAAATGACATGGACTGAAAGGCAGACAATTTGGGCTGCTACTGGACAAGTATGGATAGAAAGTTCAGTACTGTTAAGCAGCAACAAAGCGCATAAACTTTTGTCAAATTCCACAAAAAGGGTCTTTATTGTGCAAGGAGAATGGTACAATCAAAACATGTTGTCCACTATCCATATTATATAGAGACAATAACCAAATGAGAAGGCATTCCCTAGCAGCTAGCCAGGGACACACAGATCCGTAAAAACCCTCTTTAGTACTGAATATAAAGAATGACACTATATGTAAATTAATTGCACTTTATACACTGTACTATCCAAAATGTAGAGTAAATTTAAAAGGTCATGAGTAAATTAGTTGAAAACAATTTTTGCACTTCAAAGGGTAGCAGGGTAGCCAGACAGACTCCTTTTATGTTAATATACTGCTAAAACGGTTTCCAGTGTGACAATGCTCATCTTTTTTCATAACAAAATATTAAAATCAATATGCACAGGGGTGCAAAAGCCAAGTTGCATTATTTTATTTACCAAAACTTTCCTTGTCTTCATTTTAAGATTTAACATAATTTGTTATTACAGGCATTACATGTAAACTGGAGACAAAGTGAAGAAGGGTTTCAGCAGGAAAAATGTAAGCTTTATCAACAAATTTTCAAAGTTGCATAAAATATAAAGATGTGAATCCTCTAACAGTATTGAACCATTGTGTAAAATTTCAGATATGTACCCGAGGTAGTTTTTGAGCTATGGTCCTAAAACCACTAATTCAAGAAATTTTCTAACATTTTTCGGTCACTGTGACCTTGATCTTGAACCGATTTACCTCCAAAATCAATAAGGTTCCTCCTCTTATGGTATGTAATAATATACCAAAGTTTCATTAAAATCTTTTGAGAACTTTTTGAGTTATGGTCCGGAAACCACTAATTCAAGAAATTTTCTAACGTGTCGCTGTGACCATGACCTTGAACGGATTTACACCAAAATCAAAAGGGTTCCTACACTTATGGTATGTAACAATATTCCAAAGTTTCAATAAAATTGGTTGAGAACTTTTTGAGTTATGGTCCGGAAACCACTAATTCAAGAAAGTTTCTAACGTTTTTCTGTCGCTGTGACCTTGATCTTGAATGGATTTACCCCAAAATCAATAGAGTTCCTCCTCTTATGATGTGTAACAATATCCTAAAGTTTCATTAAAATCAGTTCACAACTTTCTGAGTTATGGTCTGGAAACCCAGCCAACAACCATCATCATAACAAAATAGCCAAGTTTAACTTTGTTGCAACTCTGCTAACAAGTTCAACTTCGTTGCAACTCGGCTAAAAATTGTGTTTATGTTGCGTGTCAGAGACCACATTTAAGTCTCGATTTTAAGTAAGGCTAGCCTTTATTTACTTTGGTTTTTTATTAACCCTCATCTTAGCAATGCTAGTCCCTGCAAAAAATTAAAGAGTACTTTTTAAAGTAGATGTACCCTGTAAATGTAGTCTGTGAAGGCTCCTTTAACCAGTTGTGAATTCAATAAAAACTGATCAGTCTCCTAACTCTCCTACCCTTTGGTATTAGGTGCATACTAGTTGATCACTAGTAGTTTGTAAGCCACTCTCTCACTTAACATAATAAAGAGTACAAACTGTAATGAAACAATTAAGAAATAGATTATTGCAAGTGGGCTCTATGTGAATTAGAACATGGTCAGACCTTATATTTGTCATTATTGTATACATACTAGTAACGATACAACTTTTTAAAAATGTTTTATTATTCTTCAACTATAATTGGCAATGTCTTTAATTCCAGTTTTATTTAATCTTATAAATCTTCAACAATCATTCACAAAATCAATGAAAGCCAAATGAAATCTTAATCCATTTTTCCTTTCTTTTAAAATCCTTTCTCTTTCGTACCTTTAAAAGGTTTTAAATTACTAAATGTGCCTTTAAAAAGTTTCAAATTAACAGAATGGTTATTTTTAAACCAACAAATTACATTTTACTTCAAATAATTGAAAAGCAAAACAATAGACAGAATAAAATTTTCTTAAACTAAACTATTAGATTAAATATTGAACTTCAAAGAACTGAAACTTGAACGGTAACAGAATAACTTTATATGAGCAATGAAGCAATCAACTCCTAACAATACTGAATTGAATGTCGTTTTACCTATGGATTAGTCTATTGGGACAACGGCCTTATGGGTAGAATGTTGTCATGGCACTAAGGATTGTTGATAGGGTATACCGGACGTTAAGAGTTTTAAAGGTAGATGTAGGTGGCTGTCACTTGATATTGTTTGAACGTTAGTGGTAAGTTGATTCTGTTGTAGACTATACAATGATGTGAGGATGATTTTTTATTAATTCCATTTATTCTCATTTAACCTTTTATCTCTCTTCATTTGCTGATAATGTTTATTAATTTTTCAATTAGAATCAATTGTACCTTTTCCATTTAAGGAAACATTATATTTCTATCAGACAGACTTGATTTTCCCACTTTTAAATAAGTTAATTGGTCAATTAGAGCCATTTCCACCAATAATGATATTGATTATCTACTTGGTCAATAAATCAACTATTGTCTGTTCAAATCTTAACTGATAAAACACTGTATAAATATTTAAACACATCTTTGATTTAAGGGAAATTTCAAGTATTTAATGTCTCCCAAGTCCCAATCACGAACTCTTGTTTACCACTGAAACACTATACAAATAGTGCTAAGATAATACAGGGTAATTATCACTATTAAGATCTATTTAATCCACACTGAAGTTAATGTTCAGTTTATTTGCAATTAATGAAATCAGTTAAGATATTAATTAGATTGTAATGCTGTAGACTATTTGAACAAATTGAAGTATTTTATTTTGATTTCAATGAAGGTGGAAACAGGTACAGGGATCTATTAACATCTGTACATATAATAATGTTACAATTCAATACACAGGCAAGATTTTTAGTTTCCACAAATTACATTTGTTGTGTTAGCTACAGTTTTTTACTTATCCATATTAGGTACCCTTTAGTTTGCTACAATTTTTTACTTATCCATATTAAGTGCCCTTTAGTATACTTATAAAATACCCCTAAACCTGCTGACTTGATCATGATGTCCGCTAGAATTTGATAAGATGCCAATTCTATCAGCATATCATGGGCACATAAAGGGAAGTAAAAACAATAGCTTGTTATAATTATATCTCCTTGAAGAATTCAAAAATGTAGTACGAAATGTATCACTCACATCATTGACTTGCATTTCTTTCATTGACCATGTAACTTTCATGTGCTGAAGTCTGCTTCATACAGCAGAAAACAAGACTAGTAATGGTACCATTGATTACATTATAAATCCGATTTTAAATAAGGGTAGTTCCATTAAACCATACATGGCGATCAAAAAAAGACACTTAATAATCATTTCCATGGGTAGATGTACCAGTGTAGCAGCAGCAAGAAAAGTAATATTGCTATTATGATTAGGTATCATTAAGGGCTTTTACCCATGAAACCTGTTGTGTTTCCAAGAGAGTTAGAACTGAACCTAGAGTAATGAGTTACTAATTTTTCTGCTAAATAAAATTAGAAGATATAGCAACGAGGATGGAGTTACTGAATTCTGTATATTTTACCATTATAAAATTCTACCCAAGGATATAGTCTTAGCAACCATAAGAAAACATGCAGATCAAATATTAAATTTGGGATTTCTTTTTGAAAAAAAAAATTGAAAAACTGTTCGCCTGTCATAAAACCAACTATACTGGTAGAGTAAAATCTCTAAACTATACATTTATATATCTATAAGAGAGTTTTCATATTCAAGATAGGCCCGTAATTGCTAATAGTAATAACTAATTTCAAATCCAGCTTCAATCAAATGTGATATCATCCCAGCATTAGAATATTAAATGACAAGTGTTTTTACACCCTTGGCATAGGTTGCTATTGACATACAAAGACATCAATCAATCAATCCATCAATCAATCAACAATGAACCATAAAATATAAATCAAGGTTATATGATAGTTTTTTCTGAAAAATATATTGGTAAGATTGTATCCTCTCTGGTATTCCGTTTAAACACGTGTAATCAGAGCAGCATGCCTTTCTTCCCCAAAGAAGCAAATGACATTATTATGGTGGCTTCTCTACAATTTAATAAATGTCATAGTCTACAGTCAAGCATATCATGTCCCACCAAATTAATATTCCTTCAAGTATTCAAACATAAAAATTGTTACATAGCACTTCAAAAGTTGACCAGTAATACTGCACACCTTTAGACTTGCGACATCTAGTTAGTAGTATCAATTATATATTTACCTGTTTTCCCTGATCTGATGCCAGACCATGGGCTAGGTGGGCTGTAAAGGTACTTTTCCCAACACCACCTTTCCCTGATAATACTACGATTTTATGCTTAACATTGGACAAACGATTTTTGATTTCCTCAACATCTGAAATTAGAACCAAAAGAAATATCTATTGACATGTGAAGATACTATAACATTCATGCAGAAGGTGAATTCATTAATGTACAAACTAAATTAAATATGAGTGGAAAAGGGTAACAGCCATTTCAGCTAGAAAAGTTAGACCTTTAACAATGTTCGAGTTTAATCATAAATATATAAATAATCAAGCAAGATTCAGACTCAGTCTATTCATAAATTCGAGATTCATTTTATTTTCCTTATCAGCTATCTATAACATTTTTCTTTACCTATATTTCCCTGAAATATAAGCATTATATACTACTATAATCAACTTTTATTCAATACATTTTATTTTCTATAAATTAAATTTTTAAAATAAAATGACACTACCTTTGTCAGGTTGCTTGGAAACACCGGTGGCACAAGCTGTTTGATTAGGACATCCAGCACATGCTTCTGTTTTCCCTGCTGCTTCACTCTTTGTCCCAGGGCAATCTATTACAAAATACATGTATTTATGTGAGCTAACTTTATATACTGGTTTATATTAAAAAGAACTGGTTTCTAAATTTATTTAGATTTGATTTATCCTGTCCCTGACCTTGGGCTTTATTTTTTTCTCATCATAATACTCCTAAGCACCAAAAGCAATCCATAAAAGATTTGTGGGGTTTAAGCATCTATTAATCTTCCGACAAAGTGACTTTAACTTTAAGTTGAACTTCAGTCACATTTTTAATTATTTATGAATTAGATCTACAGTTGGTGGATTTCAGATTTACTAGGTTAAATCCTAAATATACATAAAATACACTATACATTTTAATGTCTTAACATTACACATCAAATTCATCCTTGCCATTGGGTTTCTTATGTATCAACAAGTCAAATTTTCTGCATGCATATGTGAATAACTAAACCTGACCAGTAAGAAGAAAATAATGATTTTGAAAAGGAAATTATTGGTAAATCTACATTTTTAGCAGATTATCTTTTCATCTATATTTCTAAAATATTTGGTTGTCAGTTATTTGTTAGTACAAAATTAAAATTCAATTTTAAAATTTATATATATTAAAATTTCGTCTGATAAAAAATTATGTTTGTAAATTACTATTTACAGTCTGGTAGCTATTTAATATCAGTAATCAGTTATCAGATATCAATATTCTTTATAACATGTTTTCCTCGAAACAATTACAGTAAATAACTTAAATATTAATGAAAATTATTAATTGATTTCTTTAAATGATGTTATAAAATAATCATTAAAGTATTACAGTCATAACAGGTAATGACGACGCAGAAATCAATAGTGCTCACTGGGGTATGACAGGTGTTTCTAAGGGCACCCAAAATATAAATTTAAAGCTAACAGGTAAGCGACTGCAGTCCATTTAAAAATGATTTCATGAAACGTAATTTAAGATTGAAGTGAAAAAGTTCCATTTCGTGGTAGTTAAACCAAAATTTGTATATAAAAAGAAAATGTGTCCAAGTAATTTTAAAGTGAAACAAACTAATTCCACTCACGTTGGGGTGCATCCGACGGAACGTCCGCCATATTGTTTACAGTTTATCTCCCTTGTAATTTAGCGCCACCCACAATGGGAGTGTTGCATTTCGGGAAGTCGGTAAAAATCTATTATAAGTTTTGTTAGCGCAACTCTTTGAAATACAGAAACGATGCCAGGCGAAATGCTTTCAGCATCATTGCCAGTTGGGTGTTGCAATTGTACAAAACTTTATTCAGTGAATGGTTAGTATTTTTTACCTTGAAGAATGTTTCAGCTGGTTTCAAATAATTGAAAATAATTATTATTCCGTATTTATCTTTAATACCTGTAAAATCAAAACCATTTACAGTCGATATTTCTGAAATTATTTCCTGTAACTGTAATTGTATGAAACTAGAAAGCTCATTTCCACACTGTGGATTTAAGAAAAATACTCAACAATCATTGTCGCGCTAAATGTTTTAAAGGTCTCCTAAAACAAATTCATATTTTGTTTTTGTCCATAATAAGGCATTTTTATCTGTAAATAAACTGTTGGTCACAAAACTTTTTCCATCGCTCATATGTATCTAACTGCGGTCGGTTCTTTGCTTTTCAAACAACAACATATCTTTTTAATACCCAACTCGGATACGAAATAATAAAAACTCGTGCCTTTCCAGTGTACTCATAATTTAGATAACTTGTCATTTGTAATTTAGTTTGTATTCTGTGAGTAACTAAATTTATTTCATAGTGACTGTGTTTCATCTCCGAGAAAAAATGCTGAATCAAGTCTTCTCAGTTTCTTTCTAGAATCGTCTATATACATTTGATATAACGGGTAGTGTTCTGTTTACAACAATAATTAATAATATAAATTGTGGCTTATATTCTCTGAAGTCTCATAACTGACTGTACTTAGAAATAGCTGGGAAACTAGCATATAATTAATAAATTGCGGACGAAATTCGCATGCATTGTGCACACTGTACACATATAAGCCAAGATAACATTATACTGAAAGGAATGAAAACGCCAGAGTTTACATTCCTCAACAAGTCACAACTTTTAATGTTTTACCCTGAGAAGTTAGATTTAAAAGGAAAAATAGTACAACCCCAATTTTCTCTACACCACAATAAAACAGAAACTTTGGTTACATAGTGCGAGATTAACTCAACCTATTCCATTTTTATATCTGATTACAACACATTATTAACACATATATATTTTATATGACATTAATATTCGACCTTTGTTGGCGTTAGTCAACCGTATTCGGATCGATAGTACACTAGAGCACTTTTCCCTCTATGTTGCCTGGTGTCTCCAAGCAGCGATAGACTAGTAAACATTGACTATTTCAATTTGTATGTGGCCATTTAAATTCAACGAGGATTACCAATTATTAAAATTTATCAATTTAATATCAAAGAATATTTTGTGTCTGGACTAATTCACACAAGGTATTTATTAAATTTAGTAATCAGTTAGCATTTGTTTCATTAATTAAAAGGTATTTGCAAAAGATATTTTTGAAGAATAAATCGAAATGAAAGTATATTTTAATTTGATTATTTTGATACAATTTTAGGATGCCAAATTACTTAACATAAGTTTATATTTTTGGGTCATTTAACTGTCGTAAAATAAAGATATCTTATGCACCAATAAACACACAATATTGTTTTCAGAAGCTGCACCTACATATAATTCCATGATGGAGTACTTGGGCCATACCCAAACTGCCACCTACATGACAGGACCAAGGCTTGGTGGAAGCAATACACAAACATTTTTGCCGAGTATCAGTACCATGCAAGCTTCATACAAAGCTAACGACACATATCCTGCCCCTTCACCTCTTAGAAGATCTTTAACTACACTTCCATGGAGGCCTAGCACATATTACCAAACTGCACGTGTAAATCCTAGTTCAGCCCTAATTAGAAGCATGCCAGAACCTTTCTCTGCCAGAAATCAACTATCTGAACTAGACAATGTAAAAATTCCATCAGTATTTGCTGCTGCTAGAAACGCTATGTATACACGATTTTCTCCTAATGATTGGGCTAATTCTAATCAAAGTAATTATTTAGTATCCGATAAAACAAGAAGTGCCGCAGAACGTCTTCGATTTGATACAGTCCGACTATGCAGAGAAACGGACGACAAAACGAAAAGAACACAAAGCGATGTAGGAAAACGGCTAGGAGAAAGGATAGGAGATATTCAATTCTGGAAAACGGAAATTAACCATGAAACGGATAACATGCTCACTGAAATCGGCGCTCTAAACGAAGCCAAGAGGATTTTGGAGAAAGCTCTTCAAGAAACAGAAAATCCTCTTCATATATCACAGGAGTGTTTGTATCACAGAGAAAAACGTCAAGGAATTGATTTGGTGCATGATAATCCGGAGAAGGAATTGATTCGGGTAAGTAATGCAGAAAAAAACACAAAATTTTTATTGAAAGTTGAAAAATTTATATCATTTGAGTTCGATGTCTTCACTTATGCATATTGGAAATGTCAGAGTGTGATTACAGAAATACGTGGGTTTTGACAATGTTATTTAAGGAGAAACGAGTAAAATGATTAACGTGTGCAAACATTTTAAGAGTATTTCGATTTCTTAATATATAAGTACAAGATTAATTATATTATAATAAAAGAGTAATTTAAACATTGTGTTTCTGGGGATTTAAATCTGTAATCGAACAAAGCAATTTAATCCTTTAAGTGTGATTATTATTTTTAAACATTCAGTAACATGTATTAAGTTTCATGGTAACTTTTACAAGAACTAGTATTGGAACCAAAGGTCTCAGTATTGCCAAATCTTTATATTTGCTTTCGTAATATTATATCAGATTTTACTAGTTATGAAGTGCATTATTTGACACTGAAATCTTTATTAATTTCTATTGATTCATGCAATCTGTTGACAGAATGTTCTGAAAGAGTTTGCTGTATGAATGTATACAAGGCCAAACAAACTTAGAATTTTCTCTGTATTATTGTTAAATTCGTTCTTTTTTACAATCAAGATAATGTACAAAATCTGACAAGAGAAAATCATATTTTTTCAAAATTTCCACAAATTAATCCAGAATGTTTGACATGTGACTTGTTCATTTAGGCCGTGTTAGGTTGTATTTTGTTTTCAGACAATCATAAAAGTACTATAAATTGACTGAGTCGTCAATATAGAGACCCTTTTGCTAGACTTACAGATAACGGGTATACATTATGACTCTTCAATATTTTAAGAGAACCATTTTATTTGTTTACTCAGAGAAAATATTTTTATAGATCCTTTCTGCATAAATTTTACTGCGACAATAGCATAGTCATGTTATGTTAAGACGAGATAAGTTTTGGACCCCCATAAAAATAATAATTATAAAACGCAAACAGACAAAATAGTCAGTACTAACAAGATTATATCCGTATGCGATTCTATAAACTACTATATATGCTATTTTCATATTACAGATGTCTTTCCTTATATTTAATTTTATACACGTACGAACTGTATATATGATAATGTTGCCAATACGTGTAATAATTATACAACTTATTGACAATGTGGGATACATTACATTGTCAGTCCGTTGTATAATTAATACATGTATTAACAACATTTATTAGTGTATATAAAGTTCGTACATGTATAAAATTAAATATAAAAAAAAGATATCTGTAATATTAAAATATTAATAACATATGAAAATGGGATTGCAACATTATTGCTATATCCTAATAATATTGGGGGAAAAGGACAGAATAAACGATAATTATACATGTACTATCATGACAATAATGATATAGATAAGTTGCTGACATTGCAATTCTGTAATAATTCTTTAATTTTCTATTTTAGGAGGTTGATATTATTAAAAGGTGTCAAGACAAGATGAGAAACACAGTTGAACGTGCAAATGTACAACTGGGGTAAACATCATTAATTACACATTTTAGTAAAAATATAATAACGCTCATTTGTGTGTTGGCTGGTAAACTGTTTGCTATGCATTTACACTAAGATAAAAGTCTTTGAAAGGAAAAATAATTTGTAGTATGAAAACATAAAATTCTATTATAAGTAAGCTTTTACTCCTGTTGATACCTTAAAATACATACAAAACCATATATAAAAGCCTGTTATATAAGCAAACTGCATAATACAATTGTTAGTTTTACAAATGTTTTATAAATTGCTTTAATAGATTAAATCGTGCTGCTCAACATGAACTAGAGAAAGACGAGGGAGACAAGTTCAATGCTCTGAACATAGACAATTCATGTCACCAGATGAGAAACAACTCCAGAGGTCTAGCCTTCCATAACGGAATATCTAGAATAGATAATACGTAAGTAATTCTATGATTCTATTTTTGACGTTTTGAGCAGTTAACTGTCCGACTTCAACAAAAACATAACTGAATTATAGGTTTTGTAAAAAAAATTTAATCGCCTAAATTACAAATGAATGAGTGCTGAAAGTTTAAGATATCTTACATCCCTTATGTCAAATTTATACGTACTGCAGTAGCCGCATAAGAACCTAAATAAACCACCGTTTGTACATGTCTATTTCAGCGTGTCTGTTCCAGAAACATGGGCCAAGTTTAGCAATGACAACATTCAGAGGTCTCAGAGTGAGAGAGCTGCGTCTCGTCAAATGAGAAACGAGATTGAAAGTGTACTCAATTCATGCGCTAATGAAATGTGGCAAGAATGGAACGCTGTCAACGTCGCTTTGACACAGAGATGTCAGGAGTCTACAGATGCTAGGAACAAACTCCAGACTCACCTGTCCAAGGTTTGTTTATCAAATATTAACAAAAACATAACACACCACATTAGTTTTTTTGAGAGTTTCATAAAACATGAAGTATCAAAAGAAATAAGGGGAACATATTCTACAATTTTCATGTCGGTTACAACCGTAACGCTCTCAGTATTCAATATCAAAAGTACAAAGGGCGATAACCTTTAGAAATGTTGAGTGAACACTATATTGCTGTTGACGCCATTGACATGTCTATATTCAGTTCCTGAATATTTTTGTCTATCAAATTAAAAGATTATGATTTATAATGCTGTATGTTTTATTTATAGGTTCTTCAAGAAATTTTCGACATGGAGAAGAACATTGAGTTGCTCAAGAAGGCTATCCAAGATAAGGAACAGCCAATGCAGGTAGCTCACACCCGTTTGGAGACCAGAACACACAGACCAAACGTAGAACTCTGCAGGGATCCAGTACAACACAGGTATGCGCCATAAGACAATTCTTAAAAAAATTTCATGAATAAAGAATATAGTATAGTAAGATCAAAACGTCTTCAACTTAATCCAAACCGAAGTTTTATTTTGAATAAGGCGTAGTGAAAACAAATTTCAATATCGAGATATGTTGTATTGTTGCAACACAGTCATGTTTCATCAATAATATGTCTTTTTCAGGCTTGTTTCTGAAGTTCATGAGATCACGGAAACTGTGGAATCCCTCCAGATGAAACTGAGAATGGCCGAGAACTCGTTACAAGAACTTCTCCGCACAAAGGCTGCTTTAGAACAAGATCTGGCCATCAAAAACAACAGTATTTTCATCGATAGAGAAAAGTGTTTGGGAATGCGCAAAACCTTCCCAATGTCACCACGTGTTGTCTCTGTTTAGGAATGGACAAACATTAATCAAAAGTAATTTTTAACAAAAAATATTGCACATTTAATTATGAAAAATGTCAATAATATTTTTAAATACACCTTCGAAAAAGTCCTGTTTGTCATTTCTGCTGCGTATCAGTATTAACGCTAACCAAATACTGTGATATATGTAAGGACTGTTGATGAGCAATTTGTTATATACGTTTGTATGTGTCGGTACATTTGTTATGTTTATTTTTCTGTCTTTCCGCATAATACCGTTGTTATTTCTTTTTCTTTTTCTCCCAATTTCTACCAACAATCTATACGACGGTTTTTGCACCTCTAAAGCTAAAAGTTATATTTTCTAGAGAATTTATAGGTCAGCATCAGATGCTTTGTAAATAGTGAGGCCACAAACTGTGATATATTATGTACTTAATATATAGTCATGTTACCTGTCAGTATTGCACCTGTGTGATAAATCAATGTTAATTAAATGCATATAGTGCTTTTGTTTAATTAAAATCATTAAATTGCTTTCTCATTTATTTATTATTGTTACAGCTGTGTTGTCATCAAATATGTTTGCTCAAAACCGTTTTGTAAAGGTTGTTTGAAAATAAAATGGATGCTGTGAGTTCGTCTTCGTATTTATAATTTGTGGGTATATGCAGAAAGTAACTTTTAGCTAAATAATGTCTTCTAATCTCAGTGAACTACTATAAAAATAGTGCACATTCAAGTTGTACAATTATTTCACTTTCCATCGTACAAATGATATGCCGTGTTAATTTCTTGGTATTTAGAAATTTATAGACATGGCCGATTTTAATCAGATTGCTGAAAATTATAGACGACAGTTCTTAAAAAATAGCTAATATAACACTAGCAAAAAAAAAAATAATAAAAAAAAATAAAGAAACGCACATTACTCGAGTTTAGACAAAGACAACCTTAGTTTTTGCGTATACGGCTTTTGTTACCATGAATTTTAGGAGGTTGATGTCCGTCAAGGAAAATTATGACCAAGAGATACAGTTGATTGTATTAACTATATAGAGATTTATGATGAACTAATACACTACTGCTGATATATTTGGTTCGTGACTATTAACATTTCAAGTTTATATTGTTACTTATGTAAAGAGATCTTCATTCGTCTACTATTGATCACGTGGTCTGTCAGCACTGAGATTACGGGTTCGAATCTCACTGCAGGCAGGGTGTACTCGACTCCAGGCTTAATTGACAAGGATTGCCAGTTTTCCTACCGAAGGTCGGAGGTTTTCTCCGGGTACTCCGGCTTCCTCTCCCAGTAAAAACTGGATGCCATGATATAGCTGAAAAATTGCAAAAAGTGGCGTTAAGTACCAAACAAACAAGCAATCATTCTTAATGTCACGTGCAATTGGTAGAGTGATCGTCCTTAGTGATGGGGATCGTTGGTTCGTCCAAAATAAACAATAGATATGGTACTGAGTAAACGTAGTGTGTACGAGGTGAATGACGTTTTATGACTACTAGCAATACAAACCCTAACCAAGCATGTTTATCTAGTACTAATGTGAAGTAAAGCCCAACACTACACATATAGCAATTATTTGGGAGGACGATTGCAACTGGATAGTATATCACGTATGATAATGGCGAAATGCTGATGCTGACCAGGTAATCGTTGTCTATTTAAAGAAGCTGAGAAAAACCTATAGTAGTAAATGCTAAACGAGAACGAGATTCTTAAAAAAAACAACTCTGTTTATCGAGTTACATTTCTTGACTTACTCTTCTTGTATATCTGTTAGAAATATACTATATACTTTATTTTATCTGATCACTTTACATGAGTGTGAGATTCATGAAAAAGGGGAGATAGTTTTAATGTGTTTGACTGTAAATGTTCCCGTAAGAACGCATTGTTTAGGCTCAATACAAAATTTGAATATGAATATTTCCCTTCTTCATGTTAATTTTATTACAAAGACCTTTAATATTTCCCAACTACGCTCAAATATTGTACAGAAAAATAAATATAATGTACGCTTATAGTACCATCTTTACAAATTAGCTATCAAAAACGCGTTAACAAAGAAAAGAAGTAAAACGAATTATTTAATGGATGAAAAATGCGTAAATTACGTGAGAAATGTCCGTAAACGAAACCAAATTAACGTTAGAAGAAGATTATAGCTTAATTAGTAAAAAGGGTCTGAAAGGTGAATTTACTAAGTCTATATACTTAAAATACGTGCGATTAAAATCTATATAAGAAAGAAACTAGCATAAATAATGAATCATATCACCGATCGCGGTAAATTGAACCAATTGTACATTTATAGCTTTTTGCCGCTTTATCGGTTCAACTTCGAAACTATATGCAATATATTAAAAGATATTTTATTGATATAAACAGATTTAGTTTAAAGGTTTACTTGAATCGGACATAAATGATTGCCCACACAAAGCGTTTGGAGATTGCATTAAGATGTAGCCACAATACTGCTATCCCTATCAATAAACAAAATAATTATTCAACCATTAATAAACAAAAAAGTCATACATCCATTAATATATAAAGCACTCATACATCCATTCCTACTCTTCGTTTCCCTCAATCCTGACATCTACCATAATGTGGCTCCTTTGCATTTTCTTTATCTGCATGCAGAGTTAAAACTGAGCTTTAAATATACATGTACCACAAACGAGACGAATAGCAATGGTTTCGACAACTGTTGAGATCGTCTCTACGTTAACTTGAGTATCGCTATGAAAGGCTGGTATAGCAATGGTTTCTGACAGCTGTTGAGATCGTCGCTACGTAACCTGAGTATCGCAATGAAAGGCTGGTATATCAATGGTTTCTGACAACTGTTGAGATCGTCTCGACGCAAAACCGGGTATTATCATGAAAGGCTGGTATAGCAATTGTTTCTGACAACTGTTGAGATCGTCTCTACGTTAACTTGAGTATAGCTATGAAAGGCTGGTATAGCAATGGTTTCTGACAGCTGTTGAGATCGTCTCTTCGTAAACCTAAATATCGCCATAAAAGGTTGTTATAGCAATTGTTTTTGACAACTGTTGAGATCGTCTCTACGTAACCTGAGTATCGCAATGAAAGGCTGGTATGTCAATGGTTTCTGACAACTTTTGAGATCGTCTCGACGCAAACCCGGGTATCACCATGAAAGGCTGGTATAGCAATTGTTTCTGTCAACTGTTGAGATCGTCTCTACGTTAACTTGAGTATAGCTATGAAAGGCTGGTATAGCAATGGTTTCTGACAGCTGTTGAGATCGTCTCTTCGTAAACCTAAATATCGCCATAAAAGGTTGTTATAGCAATTGTTTTTGACAACTGTTGAGATCGTCTCTACGTAACCTGAGTATCGCAATGAAAGGCTGGTATGTCAATGGTTTCTGACAACTTTTGAGATCGTCTCGACGCAAACCCGGGTATCACCATGAAAGGCTGGTATAGCAATTGTTTCTGTCAACTGTTGAGATCGTCTCTACGTTAACTTGAGTATAGCTATGAAAGGCTGGTATAGCAATGGTTTCTGACAGCTGTTGAGATCGTCTCTTCGTAAACCTAAATATCGCCATAAAAGGCTGGTATAGCAATTGTTTTTGACAACTGCTGAGATCGTCTCTATGCAACATGAGTATCGCCATGAAGGGTTGGATTGTTTCTGACCACTGTTGAGATCGTATTTACGTAAACCTGAGTACCGGTATCGCCATGAAAGGCTGGTATAGCAATGGTTTCTGACAACTGTTGAGATCGTCTCTACGTAAACCCGGGTATCACCATGAAAGGCTGGTATAGCAATTGTTTCTGACAACGGTTGAGATCGTCTCTACGTTAACTTGAGTATACCTATGAAAGACTGGTATAGCAATGGTTTCTGACAGCTGTTGAGATCGTCTCTTCGTAAACCTAAATATCGCCATAAAAGGCTGGTATAGCAATTGTTTTTGACAACTGTTGAGATCGTCTCTGTGCAACATGAGTATCGCCTTGAAGGGCTGGATTGTTTCTGACCACTGTTGAGATCGTATCTACGTAAACCTGAGTATCGCCATGAAAGGCTGGTATAGCAATGGTTTCTGACAACTGTTGAGATCGTCTCTACATAAACCTGAATATCGCCATGAAAGAATGGTAAAGCAATGGTTTCATGGCGTTCCATAGGTTTCTGACAACTGGTAAGATTGTTTCTACGTAAACTTGAGTATCGCCATCGTGAATAAATTTCGTAGTTATAGAGTATCCGTCACCTAGTCAGTGACGGCATTGCTGGAGCAGTCAGTCAAGTAAGAAGTTTTTAACTATATTTTAAAATATGTTTTTTCCCAACCTGTTACCAGATTCTACATATCACAATCATAAAATATGATTGTAGGACGGTAATAATTATATGCGTTAATGTAAAAAGAAATTATGTTTTGATTGAGTTTAGTTTGACCAGTCACTTATCCGTCCACATATAAACCTTCGTTAATTCAGGGGTTATCTCGTAAGAATGATCATATTTGATGGAGAACGGCATGCAAAAGATATGGCATCTATGAAAATTCATACGCCTTAACTGTCTGCTAAACCATTAACAAAAAAAGGGTCATTAGCTTTTCGTACAGGAAATCAATAAGACAAGTATATACTATTATAGGGATTATATACTGTGCTAGCAGAATATTCAGCACATTAAGAATACCTTATTTAAATCAGATATTTTACCAAACAATTACTTTATTCTGAACATATTCAAAACTAGAAACATTGCTAGTACAAGTTACTTTGAAGCAAATTTTCTACTCGAGCAACAACTGTATACCTCTTGCTCCACCACACGACTTACATATGTAAAATGTGGCATTTCCAGAATATTTTGTCTGCAAGAAAAATAATTCTAGTTGTTACCAACACTTCTCAGAATTAGCGGTATTACATATTGATAAGCCAATATACATAAAAATATACTAATTTTGTAAAACAAATGTGTGCACATCTGATTATGTTGTCTTTATAATTTACGTTCATTTTATTTAATTTTTATGATAGATCACTTGTATATTTATAGTTCATTTATTTTTTATATATAAGAAGAAGATGCGTACCAAACATTTTACAGTTATTTTATGAATATTTCAAATTTCTGAACAGGTTATACAGTATAACTTGTTCATAATAATTTCAAATATTCCTTAAAATTTTATTTTAACTATACATAATAAATTTTAATGGTAAAAACATCAATGACGTCATGGGACTATTTAGATTTTAACGGCGTAAGAATAGTTCATGTGACGAACACAAGTTGCGCAATTTGAATTAGCCAATCAGATTTCGGCTTACAAGGCAAATTAAATTATTTGTTGTTCAAGTAATTGCAAAAAACCCCAAGTTCATGGGAGAGTGAGATCTCACTCACTTAAATCAGACACGAACTCGAAATACCAGTGTTGACAAGTACATAAAAGATATCTGTTCTGAATTGTTTGAGTGCTACGCTTTTTGTAATTGGTCAATTTTGATAAAGAAGTTTACCCATGTGTAACTTTACTTTAAAAGAAAACTGATTTAAATTTGTATATGACTAGGAGCAAATGACGACTTTAAACTAAGAAACTCTTCGTAATTTTAATTTTACTTGACACAATTTTCCAAACACACGAATAATCCTGGAAATAGGAATAATAAATTAAAAATTTGGATTTCCTTCTGGCGATGAAAGCCAATGGATAGAAAAATTTAAAAAAAGGTTGAGAGTTCTTGTACACTAAATTGACGTCTTCTAAGTGACGCGGGCCTCACCGGTCACACAGCAACAGAATGGATAACAGACAGTCCGGTCTACCGCATGTTTCATAACCAATAATCGCTAAATAAATTATTTTACCAAAATTACGATAATTCTGGAAAAGGGATTCTGTATGGCCTAGTAAAAGGATTCTGTATCGCACAGTAAAGGAATTCTGTATGGCATAGTAAAGGAAGAATTTTAAAAAGATCCATGCAGGATATCTTAAGGGGTACATCGTTACTTTACCATACTGAATGACTCCAATCCTAATGACGTCACTGCATCACATCAGAATTACCTTAATGTGTTGAATTGTTTTTTCGACATAACATTTCTGAACCAAAGTAACTGTACATCCACCGAAACCGCCACCTGTCATTCTGGAACCGTACACACCTTCTACTTGTAACGCAGCATCAACAAGTTCATCTAATTCAACACACGATACCTCGTAGTCATCTCTGGTAATAGAAAATAACCATGATGTGCTAAATCAAGTGAACGTAATAACAATTAACCGAACACCGCGGAAACTGTCAAAAATAGACACCGTATGCAGGAGAAGGTGGATCATTGCTGTATAAATAAAGAAAATTTATAATTTTGAAATTTAAATCGTCTTGTTTTCATAAATTCTCAAGCACAGATGATCATTGGTGTCATATTCGAGGTGTAAGTCTTAAAATGATGTAGACGAAGCTGTTTTGTGGTTTCTTTCATTTCTAATTCTGAAGGATATGTTAACGGAAGCCACTCAGCAAATTGAGGGTTATTGATTGAAAGGACATCATCAATATATCTATATGTAAGACTAAAGGACCTACCTTCTGTTATCTTCTTGTCTTTATTAAAACGTCGAAGAAATTAATTTCATAAGAATACATGAACAAATCGACAAGGAATGGGGCACAGTTTATACCCATTGGAATGCCGATGAAAACTGTTATAAAGTTACATGGTATATGTATATGGTAGAATTCTTTACGTATTTACACACTTCTTAACTGTTCAACTAGTGCGTTGTGTTCGGTGTTTTATCTGGACACGTTAGAGTAAGCAACAGGTAGCATCAGTTCCATTGAATCTGGGCACGTTAGAGATGGCAACAGTTAGCATCAGTTACATTGTATCTGGGCACGTTAGAGTTAGCAAACGTTAGCATCAGTTACATTGTATCTGGGCACGTTAGAGTTGGCAACAGTTAGCATCAGTTACATTGTATCTGGACACGTTAGAGTTAGCAAACGTTAGCATCAGTTACATTGTATCTGGGCACGTTAGAGTTGGCAACAGTTAGCATCAGTTACACTGTATCTGGGCACGTTAGAGATGGCAACATTTAGCATCAGTGACATTGTATCTGGGCACGTTAGAGTTAGCAACAGTTAGCATCAGTTACATTGTATATCTGGGCACGTTATAGTTAGCAACAGTTAGCATCAGTTACACTGTATCTGGGCACGTTAGAGTTAGCAACAGTTAGCATCAGTTACACTGTATCTGGGCACGTTAGAGATGGCAACAGTTAGCATCAGTGACATTGTATCTGGACACGTTAGAGTTAGCAACAGTTAGCATCAGTAACACTGTATCTGGGCACGTTAGAGTTAGCACAAGTTAGCATCAGTGACATTGTAATTGGGCACGTTAGAGTTAGCAACAGTTAGTATCAATTACATTGTATCTGAGCACGTTAGAGTTAGCAAAATTTAGCCTCAGTAACATTGTATTTGGGCACGTTAGAGTTATCAACAGTTAGTATAAATTACATTGTATCTGGGCACGTTAGAGTTAGCAAAAGTTAGCATCACTGACATTGTATTTGGGCACGTTAGAGTTAGCAACAGTTAGCATCAGTTACACTGTATCTGGGCAAGTTAGAGATGGCATCAGTTAGCATCAGTGACACTGTTTCCGCCAAATGCTGCTACTTGTGTTATTTTGGTGACTAATATCGGCTGGTTTTGACAGTTTCTTCATTTCCCTTTACATATTTGTGTAATCAAATGTCCTTTTTAACAATAAAGGCCTAAGTAACGTTAAATAGATGATCAGTCGGGTTATACATAATATATAACTGTCAGTTTGCCAATATATAACTAAATTAAAAAAAACACGGTATTTTACTTGTTTAGCTGCTTGTTTATTTCATGAACAACGGCTACATTACCTGAGAGATTTATGGCTGTCCACCATTAGTCTTCCAAATTCGGTATAATTTTTATTTTCCAGAAAATTCGCCGCCTCAATAGTTCTAGCAATTTCCGTAACCACATGACGTGCCCGTTTGTATAACAACATATTAAGACGGTCTTTCAAATCTTGAGGTAAAATAACGAAATAAATTGAACACGTTTTACAATAAAAGTTATTAAAATACAATAACAACAACAACAACAACAACAACAAACCACTAAGACACACACACACACACACACAAAACAAACAAAAACAACAAGAAACACAAAGAACAAAAATAAAAAATATTGAATGTCATATAGGTGTTTTCATACCGCACCCCCTGGTTATCTGTCGGTTAATTATTAAAACACTCAGTCATATTCTGTTTATATTGCATCTCAAACCAGTTTTCTTTGTTTTTTTGTAAGGAATGAAGCAGTAATTAATAGCATTTTTATATTAATATTCATATTCCTCGTTACTGTCACATTTGGTTTCACCTTTGTATGTTTGCTTTGTAGCCAGCGATCTCGTGTACTTTGCTACACGGGTTTACTACTGATATGCAAAATCTGAGCATTAAGTACTTAATATCTGATAATTAAAATATATGAAGTCTCAACCAGGCATGGATGACGACTCTATGCATAATCCAACGGGTTTGGTCAATACCGTTCAAAAAACGATGCTTCCCACACAAATGTTATATCACATGCTAAAATGGTACACAATTAGGTGTTCTGTCAACTCTGAGGTTGCGGGTTCAAGTCTCGCTGCGAGCAGAGTGTACTTGCTTCTAATCATAATAGACAAGGATTGCCAGTTTTCGTTTCACTGGTCGGAGGTTTTCTCCGATAACTCCTGCTTCCTCTATCAATAACACCTCGACGCCATTATATAGCTGAATAATTGCTGAAAGTGGCAATAAAACATCATTCAAACAAACACACAAAATGGTACAAAAAGTATATGTTTTGTCAACATACCTTCCAAAGTTTGTAGTGACACATCACGTAAGCTGTTGACACCCAGGATTTTAGCTGCATCTTGACATTGCTGAGTACGTTTAGGATACTCTGTATGAATAAGCTCGTGTGATACATTGGAATTTGTTAGCAATATGGCGATGGAGTCGTCTATTATAAGTATTTCTTTACTCTTCAATGATCTTCAAACATAAATCTATCTGCCTGACAGTAACTTTGGGGAATAAATGCTTGTTTCGATAATCGTTGGTTCGGCTCATGCGAGGTATTTTCATCTTGGACACTTAACTAAGTAAGTGAATACAATTTGTTGAGCGGTTTCTTGTACTTTAGTGGTGTTCTACCAATAAACAAGATACTCATGATATATATGAAGAACTGTAAGTCCATAAGGCGTTGTACATACAATCATGCATTGTTTTATTAAGGTACCGGTAATTAAATCTCGTGTTTATTTCCGTTTTCCAAGGGGGTGGGGGCGTTAAGTAAATTTAATTGGTACGTTTACAAAAATTCTAGTTAAAAGTACAGGTTCATAGCTGGGTAAGTCAGGTAACAGTCCAATTCAAAAATTGGCAATACGACGGTTACAAATCTAATCGGTTATTTCCGTTTATGTCTGCCTAACGTCATTGTGACCCTAGACGAAAATGACCATCAGATGTTTCAATTTGTTAAAAAAAACCTAGAGCAATACATCGAAGGCTAATCGATTTGACTTACAACAATAAGATCAAATGATAAGTGGCAGTGTTATACAGATTTCCATTGGTAGCACCTCTTATCCATAATCCGAACTCAGGGGTTCTGAGTCCACGTTCGCCGCTTAATTAGAGTGAGCGTGGACTCGCAACTCCTGACTTGGCATTAGTTTTTTTTTAAAACAAATGCAAATAACATTTTTACCTGCAATCAAGCAAAAGGGCATGACCTTTTTTAGCAGTCAAGGATATAAGTTGATCCATTATGCCATCAGGTAGTCCAATAAAAGCATGTTCTGCTTCCATGCATAGTCTTGCAATGTCTTGTTTAGATACCAGTTTGTCCTGGTTACCATTTAATTCATCTAACAAGGTATAAACTGCTACTTGCAGCGATGCCGAACTGGACACGCCTCCTCCAAAAGGTACAGAGGACACAATTACTGCATCAAACGCACAAACATGGCCTGTAATTTCCATGGTACATGCAAATGATTTTAGTTTATCTTAAATAAGTTAATGATTTATTGGTATAAATGGAATGACTAAAATAGTTACAAACTAATAAACATACCTTTCTTACGATAACACATAAACTTTTTATGACTTTACAAGGGATTATTGAAAGGCTAGCAAACGAATTTCTGCTTTGATCTAGATCCCTTTCTTTTGAAAAAGTATGAAAACATTTAATTTTTGTCACTTTGCACACAACTATAGCAAATATACTAAATAAAATTCAAGCCTGGGAAAATGGTTAAACGTTGCTTTAGTAAATATGTAGAAAGCGTAGATACAACTATCTGGTTGTCGGTGTACTCAGACTTTTTTTGGTCATAAATCAGTCCTAAGCTATTACAACGAATAATCGTTCCCTCGCGTTTTTGGCGAGGGTACGAATTTAGTCACTTACTCGTAATGTAGCAGAGTAGGAGTGAATCACTCCCGACACTTTGAAGTCCAAAAGAAGACGAAAAAAGAAATTTTTTTCAATAAAGATTGCTTCCCTATTAGTTTCGCAATGTCTAAAGCTTTAATAACGTAAGAAGATTGATATTATATTTGAGTTTTGTAGAAGTAAACCGAAGTCAGATTTTTTTGCTTGCTACATTACAAGCAGTAGGACTGAATTCTGCCGTTAATCAGACAAATCACAAAACTAACTTCGGATTATAACGGCAGTAAAATGCGGCCTACTAAGCTATAAACATATTTACGGCTGACCAAATCATTGAAATGCTTGATTTTTTTATGTACAACGTAATGGCTTTGAATAGACATTAACTGTGTACAATTGCTTGCTGATTTGTTTCTTCAGTCATATTGAACAAACTTCCTACAATCAATTTTAAATCAGTAAGACAGCACTCTAGCCTGCCTATTAATCTAAGATGTCATTTACCCAACAATCTTCGATTTGTTGACACAACAAACACCAAATAGTTCTGCTTCATATTTAAAATTACATCTCGTAATCAGCACTCTAGGAGGACTTTCTGCTAGACTCTACGACAAACGTGATGACTTCAACTTTCGTGTGCAGCAACATCCCGTCCGCTTCAACATATGAAGTTTACGTTTCTTACACTAGAGCTTGTGCGGAATACCATGGTTTCCTTGATCGAGCTATTTTATGTTAACGTGAAAACTGCGAACTCAATGTTTTGTTGCTCAAAGATTGTTGTCTCTTCATTCAAAAAAATTTAGGAAGAATTTATAGACAAATAAATAAGCGATATTGGTCTTCGAATGAGTACAGATCCAAGTTTGTCGTAGAGTGTGTGTAATATCTTTCTTTACCGAACTTGACGAACGCTGGATTTCTCCATTTACTGTCAACGATACAACAAGTGTGTTGTACCAGACAGTTCTCTTTCGGAGCATATGATTTTAATTTTATTTCACTGGCTTTTTGTGTCCCAAGGCTGCATAAATTAGTGTTTTGTACCTTGAGATTTAAGTGCCACATTGAAATTTTTTCCAGCACCCAAGTTCGATAGATATTTGATGTCTTTAACGCATAAGTCAGTAAACTTAAATTGAAATTGACGTTGTTTATTATATTTAATATCGACGAAATAATGTTCGGTGCATTTGTTTGTCGGTCAGGTCGCGGTAGATATGGTAATGCGAAGGTAAAACATACATTCTAAAAGCCGACAATTTGTAAGACACATTGGTCACGAAATATTTTCGAAATTTTCTAATAAACTATTTACCCGCATAATGTGCTACCACACCCATTACGTAGTTGGCCCAGTGAATTTCGCCGGGGACCAGTGGACATTGTTTTGTTGACGGTAAAAATTCCACATAATTTGTTTCTCCAACATCTGCACAAGTTAGTACCCTACAATGCCTACTGTTGTTCTTCTTGCCTACTACCAATGTAACCATCTGCAGGGCCTTAATACAAAGTTAGATTTATTTTATCAAATCTGAATACTTTAGAACAAAATACAATTTGTATATGACCAAAAGAAAACAATTAACTAACAATTTTCTACATTTTAGACCAGTAGAAGAGTGTTCCGCATTTTAAGTAACGGTCTCCAAATAGTTTACACTATAACAATTAATAACTATATATCAGTGAGATGGTACCCATCTCTGTGGGCCCCGTCGAGCTTAAGGTCAAGGTCAAAGGTCATCAACCATGGCATGCGACACATCGCCTTGATATTTTCTACCCACACTCCAAATATCAAAAGCCTACATCGAAAGATAAAAAAGTTACAGCCCGGACATGAGTTTGTCATTCAGAAACCAATAACGTGACCGTAAGGTCAAAGTTCAAGGTCAACGGTGATCAACCACGGTATGCGACACATCGCCTTGATATTATCTATCCACAATCCAAATATCAAAAGCCCGGACATGATTAGTTTTGGACGGACGGACGTACGGACGAACAGACTAATCACTATAGGGCGTCTGCCACAAAGTGGCGGGGCCCTAATTAATAGGTTCATTGAATTGATACTTTTACGATAATGGCACAACAGCTGTTTCCCTCGCAAGAACGTATATCAAAATATTACAAATAATATATCACATTTACCAACACAACAGAATTGTCTTTTGCATTTCGCTACTTTCCTAAGCAATAGTAGGCCATCATTGTTGTTTGCGCTACTTTCCTAAGCAATAGTAGGCCATTATTGTTGTTTGTGCTACTTTTCTAAGCAATAGAAGGCCATTATTGTTGTTTGCGCTACTTTTCTAAGCAAACGTAGGCCATTATTGTTGTTTGCGCTACTTTTCTAAGCAATAGTAGGCCATTTTTGTTGTTTGCGCTACTTTTCTAAGTTATAGTTAGCCATTATTGTTGTGTGTCCTTAAATATCTTACCACAATTAGAACACTGAGCATCATTATTATACATAGCATTTACTAAAAGGCTCATTCCCATCAATCATATTTAAACAAAATCCAACTTATCACTAGCAGAATGAAAGGCAATATATTGCACGCGAATGTCACGTTGCATCCATATTCTATTATACTGATTCATAATCTAAGCTTATCACTAGTGACTTTTTTTTATAGTAAACGTTATTTATGATTGTGACTCGAAAATTTAAGTGAAATCACCATGAAACTTGGCAGGACTGCACTTATTATATTTAGCTTAGATACTACAAAAAAAAAGAAATCCGAGGCATCTTGACGGGTTTAGTATGAAGGGAGCCCAACAGGTAAAAATGTGAATTTTAGTATGCAACTCGTAAAAAACACTTACTCTGAAGTTTGAAAGAGGATGATGTGGTCGTCTCTCAAGTTCTCATTTATATTATGTTTTTCCAGTTCGATTTTAGGTTCGTACGGGATATTGGATCGTTACGGTAGATAACGATACTGTACAGACTAGAATAATAATATATTCGTTTAAAAAGATGTACAACAACATCTAGATACAAAATTAAAGCGAAAAGTTTAACACTTTAAACATTGCACAAATATTTCGCCTGACCAACAGCCTTCGTCAGTGTTTTTACAACGAATCTCGAAACATTCGTTGTAAAAACACTGACGAAGCCTGTTGGTCAGGCGAAATATTTGTGCAATTTTTAAAGTGTGAACTTTGTTTTGCTTTAATTATGTATCTAGATGTTGTTGTACATCTTCAAACTAAGCGGCTTGCAGTAATGGTTATTGTGCGCTATTATATACTGATTAATCTTACCATGGGCAGAACGTATCCGTCATTGTAATCCGTATGCTCGCCGATCAGATTAACTCTACCCGGAGCACATGCCGCTTTGTCGGGGAGTTGCCCAAACTGAAGTCTGAACGACTCTTTCGCCCAATTTAGCAATTCATCTATATCCGGTATATGACTTGCCATATTAGCCGGTATATTATTGTAGGAATAATTACAAATTAAGTGGTGATATCTAATCTATGCGGTTAATGTTTACACTTTGTTTATCTATCCTAAACAAAATATCTGTCAGTTCACATTACAGGATAACAAGAGGATATTAATATAGCGAGCCATTTTGGAACCACGCGTAACCATGTCATCGGTAAGTACTTCAAAATTGTACACATTGTGCATGCAGTGGTTTGAGTTGTTTGTTTAAAGAATAACGAAAATTTTACAGCATAACTAGTTATAATATTCTTAATTTTTAACATGTTTTACATTTAGGACATTGGATTAGTTAGGCCAACATATAATTGTGTATGGTGTATGTGTCACTTTTAATATCCATGTAGTAAATCCTTTATGTTTGACCACCTCAATATTAGATTTCAATTTAGTATTAAAAGATTGCATACACTCACTACACATGCACATCATATACCCGACAATTCGCTTAGATGCGGGGAGGTCATCATCACCAGTCACGGTTTCGTTGTGCACACGTATTTTCGTGGACACCTCTTGACACAGAAACCCCGACTTGAAGATGAAACAAGTTCTGTTTTATTCAGTTTTCTACTATCATAATTACTTAAATAATATACTAATTATATTCCGGCTACATAAGTCGCCACCGCAAAGCACATTTTGACACGAGTTTACGGTTTTACAATCTGTGGAATACAGGTTTATTATCAGTACTTTTTAAATTATTCCACAAAAAACCAAAGACCTTGCTGAATAAACTTCTAGAAGAACGTAGACAGATTTGTCTAGTTTTCAATATATTAGAGGTCGAAACAGAAGAACGTTTGTTTTCCCTTTTTAGTTATTATTTAACCAGTTCCATATGACATTCTTCCTTTGCAGTGCGCTTCCCTATAGCTTCTCCATGCTTATGTTGACACATACTAGTATATGTATATAAAGGTGTATTTCGCTTTCAGGAAACATTTACTCTTCCTGTATCTTCAGATTTCCTCTCTTAGTGTTGGATACTGAGCGGCTTGTAAATAAAAGGTTATATTCAGATAGAATCTAATTGGCTTATTTCGTTGTTTTTAATGAGTTTCGAGATCCTTTACAGAATTACCTCAATTTTAATGTTTGCCTGTATTTTAAGTATGTAGTGTTTTGAGCCATTGTCGTTTAATGAGACCTCCCGTTCCCAGGATTTTATGGAAAACTATGGAAAATAAACCAAATGTAAAACAATGCCCTCTATTTAATAATGTTATGACTCCAGCAATCACTATTACAATCGTAAAAGCGTTCTACATCAAATACAAAAGTAGATTCAAAGTGAGCATTTAACCACAAATTCGTGACAGATTCAAAATAATACTTATTTGACGGTTTAAAAACGAGATTCACAATATTGCACATCCTAGAAAACGGTCTTGTCTTAAAAGGAGCTTTCAAGTCTATTAAAGACTATAATGAAACATGAGATATGGAGGTTTCCACCCAACTCCTTTGTATTATATTGAATAAAATCGTAGATCGGTGTTAGCAGGTTCCCCCCATGTCCACCACGCCTGTATTATTATACTGAATAAAGTGTTCTAATCGACAAAGAAAACAATTACGAAAATATAACGGAATATTATAAACTATATATACTTCCAATGTGGAATCCATTGTACACTAATACCGGAACAATATAGTTGGAGGTCAATACCATGAACTTTTACAAGCACGTTATAGCGGCCTACAGTCAATATATATATATAGGAATACCCCAAAAACAAATTATACTATGTCCCTAAATGACAAGCTAAGTAAAACAATCATCAAACGGCAACAGGCATAGCTCCATCTGACGGTGGACACACAAAGAATGTAGCTGTTCCTTTGTATCTTTTCTGCAAAAAATCAAAGATTAAAGATTTTATTTTCTAATCACAGACTATCATCGGAGTACAACAAAATATATAATTCAACCAGCACACATATGACACATATTCTTTCTTTCTACATGTAGTCATTATTCGAGTACAAATGTTTTATGCACTATATGTTAAAAAAAAATAAAGCACAATAATAGAAACAAGAGACCTAAAGGAAGCCTGAGCCTCCTCTGGCATCCTGGATGCTCAGAAGTAGCTTGAAAACCTCCATATATACATTATAATTCAATCGAGAAATCATATATATGTTTAAAATTAAGGCTAAATGAAGACCAATTATATTCATCATCGGGGTTTGACTAGACGTATCTAAGTGGCCACGTTAAACCACAAAAACCCTTACTTGCGATTACTTGCGAGGGATATTTCAGAATGAATACCTATTGAACAACAGAAGTTGAATATTTTTAATTGAAAGCATTGTAACCACAGACATATCTATGTTGCCACGTTTAAACACTGTAACCCTGTCTTGTGAGGATGGATATTGCAGAATAAATACCTTTGTAACTACTGACGTATCTACGTGGCCACGTTTAACCACAGAAACCCTTACTAGTGAGGATTGATATTTCAGAATGTATACCTATGTAACCACAGAAGTTGAGTATTTTTAATTTGAACCTTTGTAACCACAGACGTATCTACGTGGCCACGTTTAAACACAGAAACCCTGACTAGTGAGGATTGACATTTCAGAGTGAATACCTTTGTAACCACAGACGTATCTACGTGGCCACGTTTAAACACAGAAACCCTGACTAGTGAGGATTGATATTTCAGAGTGAATACCTTTGTAACCACAGACGTATCTACGTGGCCACGTTTAAACACAGAAACCATGACTAGTGAGGATTGATATTTCAGAGTGAACACCCTTGAACCACAGACGTATCTACGTGGCCACGTTTAAACACAGAAACCCTGACTAGCGAGTATGGATATTTCAGAGTGAATACCTTTGTAACCACACAAGTTGCGAATTTAAATAGGCATACAATACTTTAATCTTGAAGGTTAGTCAATTTCTCCTTGTTATTCAAGTTATTACAGTTTTAGAAAATCCGAAAAATTTCCTACTGTTACCATGTTTGAAGTTAAAAACGCAAACATGAGGAATTCGAAAGCTTTTATACATGACAACTCTAGATACTACAATTATGCGGTCAGTCTGAATTTATGATTTTATACCCCAGTGGTAACAATGTCTTAAGTCTGATCACTGATAAATGTTTTAAGGATTACCACTATTTTTAAAGACACAGTTTCAAATTAGAAAAATTGACAAAATGTTAAGCTCATCACAAAGCCCAGCATTAGACATTTAACAAAAACATCTATCTGGCACATTCACATTGGTAAAATCCAAAACCAACCTGTATATGATTAATAGCCTCGTTTACAGCAGAGTGTGCTACCAGGGTAACCGTACAGCCACCAAAACCTCCACCAGTCATCCGGGATCCATATACACCTTCTACTTCCAATGCTGCCTCTACTAACTGATCTAACTCGGCACAAGATACCTCGTAGTCATCCCTGAAAAAGTTAAAAATAAAACAAGAATAAATTTGGAGTCTGATAGCCATAGAATTTATGGTCTCTCCGCTTAAATGTTTTAAAAACAATAAATTTAATTTTCAGTGTTTTTTTTTTCAACCAGAATGCAATTTCTTCATTCTATGAAAACCCTTTGTCCACCTCAACCTTGTGTTAATACACATGTCATAAAAAAATTTCAGCCGATATTTCTGTCTTTATAATTTTGCTGTGTTCTTATTTACCTTAAGGAATTGTGGCTGTCAACCATTAGTTGTCCAAACCGTTTATAGTCTCCATTTTCCAAAGCATTAGCTGCCTCTTCTGTTCTGGAAATTTCCCCAATCACGTGACGTACTCTCCGGTAAGTCTCCTCATCCAATTTATCTTTGTTTTCTGTAAAAGAAAAATATTACAGATGAAAAACTTTGACAGAAAACGAATCTTGGACCTGACACATTCAATTCAAAAGTCCAATGACTCGACATTTAAATAAGACAGTTTCTGCAAATAATGAATTTAAGATAACTGCTTTATCAAGAACCATGATAAAATAGCACGGGTCAGAAAAAAACCATGTTAAAATTGTTTGACGACTTCGAAAAATTGTTTACCTTCCAAATCTTTATCAGTTGCATCACGAAGACTTTTCTTTCCCATTATCTTGGCAGACATTTCACACTGTCGTCTGCGTGTTGGATACTCAGAGCCTGTTAGTTCATGTTTAACGTTAGAGTTTGTTACCAAGACTACAACACTTGTATCTTTCATTGGAACAAGTCTGCTTTCTAGAGACCTTGGTAAAATAAAAAAAAATGTTTTACTCAATGTTACAGATTGTCTCTCTCCATTACATAAAAAATAAACTTTGTAATTATGACAATCAAAAATATTTTATGGAATACACAATACTATCATTTTGACATGAATCGCCACTGATACAATACTATTTGCATACATGTTTTTTTAAACAAATGCACATCTTGTGTGCATGTTACAAACAATTAATAAACATAAATCTGGGTGGAAATTCATCAGCAAAAGGTTTTATTTTAGGATTATTGAAATGTGCCAGTTTAACAATTCAACATCCACGTAATATATGCTATAAACATGTAACATGAATAATTATTACTATTCATGTAAAAAACTTTCATTATAATTTTAGTTCTATTATTCTGGCATATTTTAACAAAGAACAAATAGCGTAATAGTATTATGCATTTATATTACATGGCATATTACATAGGCGTGGCTATTGGGCGTTGCTTAATAAATATGTCATGACTGATTTTTTGGACATCATTCCAACTTTATACAATGCGAAAATATAATCTTACCGAAGTTTTGGTTTAAAGTATATAGTCTGCCTACATGCTGAAGGAAAATGTCAACATGTAGGTTTGGCAATGTTTATTATCCTTATAATGTTTATTTAACTTGTTTAATTTGGGATGAATTTTGTTAGCACATGCTATTGCCTGATTTGATCTTATTACGATGTTGGAACAATTAACATTCATAGTAATAATAACAATAATACTGTCTTTGTCATGTCATATGCGAAAATATGTCCCAAGGTTAGAAGGCATAATGCACGACCCGAAGGGAAGTGCATTATGCCTTCTAACCTTGGGACATATTTTCGCATATGACATGACAAAGACAGTATTATTGTATAAATAACTAATAGATAATAATAATATTATTATCCTTACTTAAAGTTAAATTCTAAAACAATCTAATTATAATGCAATGATTGATAAAACAAAGCCGGCCTGTTGTATAAAAATCGATTCTCTTCGTATATATGTTCAGAAATAATTCATGGAGTGAGTTATGTTTTACGTAGATGTTTTTATTCTCCAATACAAGATAATCTCCAGGTTCGACCAAAGACATGACTCGGACATAAATCTTATGACTTTGTAACCACTTAAGTTTTCACATAAACAACCATCCAAATAATGCTATGTTTAATTGCTGCTAAAGCAATGAGAACAAAGGAAATCATGTTTGTCAACAACAATTTTGTCTTTCAAAATACCACCATTTTCCAGAAAATGTGTTTGTCATTCACAACTATTCTTTTAAAAAATACCTGCAGTCAATCAACAAAGCATGATCTTTCATAGCAAGCATGGATATAAATTGGTCCATAATCCCACATGGCATTCCGGCATATTCGTGTTCGGCTTTCTGGCAAGCCAAGGCTTTGTCTGTCTTTGGAATACTTGTATCATTGGTCAGGCCGTTCAACTCATCAAGAAACGTGTACGTTCCAACTTCCAATGATGCCGAACTTGAGACCCCTCCACCCAAAGGAACGGAAGAAATCATGACAGCGTCAAACGAACACGAGGGACCTGTAATGTATGTATAGTTTTAGTTAAAAAAACTGCTAGTTAAGTTTGACAAGAAAAAAATCCGGAAATAAATATCTTTTTTCCAAAATATGCATAATTTAAACTGTTTTTTTTGTTTGTTTGTTTGATGGTGTTTAACGCCACTTTCAGCAATTTTTCAGCTATATCATGGCGTCCAGTTTTTATTGGGGGAGGAAGCCGGAGTACCCGGAGATAACCCCCGACCTGCGGTAGGAAAACTGGCAATCCTTGTCAATTAAGATTGGAGTCGAGTACACCCTGCCTGCGGTGAGAATCGAACCCGCAATCTCAGTGTTGACAGAAGTATACACAAAGGCAAAAAAACATGGAACGTGCATGCTAAACATTTATAAACAAGAAATTGTATCATGTAATCTTGACAAGAATTTTATTATGATTTATAAATAAAACCAACAAAGACTGTTTCTAATGTACTATTCATAGATACCTTTGTAGTTAGCAACGACACCCTTTACGTAATTAGCCCACTTCGGTTCTCCGGGAGATAATGTCGCTTTATTTGATGGTAAAGGAAACTCTACGTAGTTTTCTTTTCCAACATCAGCTAATGTCAAAACTCGGCAAATACCGGAATCCGTCTTTTTGCCAACAACCAATGTAACTAATGGAAGAGCCTAAAAGAGTTAAGTGATTTTTATGTGGTTTAACACAATATGTAAATACATATGGCAGGACACCCCCCCCCCCCCCCCGTGTGGATGTCATATCATATTGCGAATAGTATAAGGGTAGCGAAATAGTACACTCTGTAAGGCCCCGACGATAGCTCAGAGTGCGGAAACGCTCCTACCCATGTGGGGTACTGGAGTAGGCCAACGTTACATCGGAGCAGCCCCGCCGCTAGTACGAAATATGCTGCCGAGTTCTTCGACATAACCTCTGCATTCTAGCAAAGACTTTCTAAATATCTATGTTTTTTTACGCAGTATTAGCGCTCTGATAATCCCTTCTGGAATTCGATATAGATTAATTTTTTATGTTGTATCGTGATCATCGCTTTGGGGGTCCGACTTATCTCAGAAACAAAAAAGGGGAAAACATATATTCTTTAGTTTTTGTTTTCAGAGCCGATGATTTGATTTATCCCCTTAAGTCGGGGTTTCAGAGTATTCGTTGGGCTCCATCAATTACGATGATGGAGCAAGAGTAGACTCAAATTCCTTACTTGGAAAGATTGCTAATAAAAGATAAAGAAGCTGGGGTTGATAGTTACAATTATATACTAGTAAAAGTTACTTAATATGAGCGATATTATCCCTAAATAAAGCACACTTAACCTTTAAAAGCTTTAAATACTTACAGGTCGATTGGGTTCGACTGTAATATATATAGAAGGTGTGTTTAAATCATCCAATCAATCGAAGGTGACTAAAATAGACGCCATGCCGGCCATTAATATAAATTTCTTAGTTTGTCACATATTTTAAAGGTATATTAGAAGAAAATTCATTACATGTATCATGAAACTGACATATCTTAATTAGGATCCGCATGAATGGTTTTATGTGGAATGTCAGGTCGAATCACAACCTTTGCTTTAATTCTTCCTGACACTGTATCTTGAAATAAAATATCTGCAAAATGTTACAGAAAGCTCGTAAACATTGGTTATTTCTAGTGACACAAAACTTGTGTGTACATACCATAGGGAAAACAAATCCATCGTTATAGTCCGTGTGTTCTCCTATTAAATTGACTCTTCCAGGACCATAAGCTGCTTTTTCTGGTTTATATCCGAACTTTTTTTTAAAAGAATTGCTGGCTTCTCTCAATAGATCCTGTATTTCTGGTATAACGTTGGCCATGTCGATTCACTTGTCTTTTGTTCCTAGTTCAATGTCAAAAGCTAACGCAATTCCGGGCTATAAATAGCAACACCTTTTTACAGTAAAATCTCTCTTAAGTCATGTAACTAGTAATTAACGTTACATACAGAATGATGCAATATATATTCGGACAATATGGCGGCGGCAAGTTTGTAAACATCGCGACCACGTGTTTCACTGTAAATAAAAATAAAATAAAATACATTGTAAACTTTTTGTTACTATTTTTACGGCATCAACTTATTATTCCGCTGTCATATAAAACAAAAATAAATATTATATATCAAATATTTAGATAATAATACAGTTCTAATGATGTAGTACATAACATATACAACACCCATGTCTCTATATCTTGACTCTATATTGCATCAATATTAACTCAACCTTGAATGGTTGCAATATGATTTAATGAACATACATGCCATAATCTCAAAGTATATCACTCCTATATATAGGCTCGTATTGAGCTTGTGATACAGATTCCCACATGTTATATTCAGTATATTTAGTATTAAATACAGTACACCATGTGCATTCTAATGATTGCGTTTAAACGCAAAGGATTCTTATCTCCAACCAACATTGCTGCAGTAATTTTTAACAAGAATCTACGGCATCATGCATGCATAGTAATTTTGATAATTAAAAAGTTCTAATTTAAAATGTTGTCTACGAAAATGAACTATTTTAACATAGCCCCAGTAACATCACGTTTCAGGGTCTACTTTTTACTACGTTTTGACCAAAAATCAACTGTTATTTTGAACACTAGGTTTAAGTAAATTTGCGGTACGTTTTTGTTACGTTCTATAAATTATTAGTACGTGTAGACTACTTCTATTACGCATTTGATACGTTCTATGTTTTGGAATTTACCAAAATTGATGCCATGAAATTAATCACGTTGCTACAGCTAAGTCAGAATTGACATTACATCAAGAATTGCATTAGAATGTTGTTCCTAAAATGTTTGACTACGTTTCATTAAGTAAATCTTCGTTTGCAAAACGGTAGCCTTTTTAAAATGTGTCGGTTTGGCTGGGCTTATGGTTTGACAAATAAGTTTACGTTTATGGATTTTACTGCAGATGCAAATTAGGCTTATGTTGTGTCATTTTGAACCTTATTTATATTAAGCTCACTTTGAACCGTAGTTCTAAAACGCTTCAGAAACCACTGCTCCAATTTTAACCAAACTTGGTATCGATATGTTTAACTACGTAATTTTTTATCGGTGTAACAAAAAATAAAAATATTGCTCGTCTGATAAAAATCGACATGCCTGTAAATAACTGATTCTGCTTAATTTTTAAGCAAAACAAAATTAGCGTTAATTTAAACTAGTGTCGTGAAGAAAAGTTACATATATTTTTTCTTAATGAAAAATGGACACAGATATGCAAAAAGTATGGATAATTCTTGAATAATCCCATTAAACGTTATATCTGGTAAAAACACACAGTCACAAGTCAGAGTTTCTGTGTCTACATGTGTCCACGAAATGTGGACACAGAAACCCTGACATGTGAGGACGGTAAAAACATAGAACTCTTCCAATCAAGAAAGATGGCCGTCGTTACACAGTTAACAGCTGCATCTGCTTTAGTTTTCAGCAAAACCGCCTTCCAACTAAGTTAGAAACTGTTACTTTAAATAGAAAAAACTTGTATTGTCAAAAATTTTATTTTCCAGCATAATTTGAACTGTAGCCTCTTCCAACAGAATTTTTTAATACGATTAAGAATACTTTTTTCTGACATATTTATAAGCATTCATATACTTTTTGTTATGTTTACAGATTTTTTTTCTTTTTTGACAAAGATTCGTGTGAAATGTTAAATTACTGAAACCACAGGGCAGCTTGGAACCAAAATTGACAGATAGTATCCTTACAATGATATAATAACTATATATAGACATTTTAACAATATGTGTTATTCGTGCAATTTAGTGACCCGTATTAACTTTGTTAATAACATAACTGATAATTAATACACGATAATCAACTGCTAAATACCGTGATAATTTGTTGTCATACTCATTTAACAATTTACACCAGTGAGTAATAATAATTTAATATAAATAACGGTACTTAACCATGTGCAGCAAAGTGGGGGGGGGGGGGGGCTAGAGCGAGTCTATTAACAGGTTAACAATTTTTTATTTTTTCCAAAACAGATAACAGTAAATTTAAAATAATGATAACAGATAACAGCAATTAACATGAGACAGCTAGTTAAACAATCGAAAAATCAGATAACAGCAGCATCTCGTCTCTTCCTCCCTTCATAGGAAGAATAAATTTCATTTAAAAAGTGGTGAATACAATGAATTAACAGATAACAGAGAAAAAATCTGTAAAACAGTTAACAGTGTTCTGACTATTTACAGCAAACATGGTTTTTATTTTCATTATACCAGTTAACAACAATGTCAATTTTTAAGGAACAACTAATGGTTGAATAACAGTTAACAGTTGCTTTATTTAAAATTAAGGGCCTCGGTGGCCGAGTGGTTAAGGTAGTTCGTCTAATGATGATCACGTGGTCTGTCAACACTGGGGTTGCGGGTTCGAGTCTCACTGCGGGCAGGGTGTACTCGACTCCAATCTTAATTGACAAGGATTGCCAGTTTTCCTACCGTAGGTCGGGGGTTCTCTCCGGTTACTCCGGCTTCCCCCCCCCCCCCCAATAAAAACTGGACGCCATGAGATAGCTGAAAAATTGCTGAAAGTGGCGTTAAACATCATTAAACAAACAAACACACTTTATTTAAAATTGATTGATTGATTGAAGTGCGTAATCTAAGCAAAATCATGTTGAAGTTTTATTAAACAGTCTGAAGCAATATGCAGAAAAGATCCTTGCTAAAAAAACCAACAGGCTTCAGAACCAGGGTCTCCAGCAGCAGCAAGATCTCTGTTGTGTCTTTTAACATAGATTTCAGGAAAGAATTTGACAGGGTTCGCCATGCTGCCCTTTGATCGACCATGAAGCAGTACAGCAGAAATGACAACTTGCTAAGACTCGCAGACAGCTTGTATGACAAAGCCTTCAGTACAGTATACTTTTACGGCACCATCTGGAAGTGGTACAGGACGATAGTTGGAGGCAGATAAAACTGGCTGCTTTCACCCAATCTCTTCTATGTCTTAAAAAGTCACGGTTGTCCGTGCGTGCATCTGAAGGAACATAAAGGAAGGTGTCAGCATCATAGGAAGAAAATCACATAGTTGCGTTTTGCCGTCGACAATAATGGTCTTGCAGAAAAAGAAGAGCCAAATCAGTTGGAGGATAAGGTACTGCATATGGCATGGTAACTTTTGCCAAAAGACAATGCTTATGATCAACAAAACTGGATCAATTGTGACAAATGAAGAATGAAATCGAGGAATATTATCCAGCATGCGAAGGCAAGATTTAAGATCATTTGGAATAACCAAAACATTGCACGTGGATCACAGATCAGACTTATGCGGGCACGCCTACGAGTTGTTGTCTTCATAGTGAAAGGTCCGAGGAATTGAGATGTTTCGAATACAAGTACGAATAATGCTTGCATTTCGATTAAGGAAATGAACAACAGAATCAGGAAAGCAATTGGACCAAATGAAAACCTACTGACAGTAGTAAAGAATGAAAACTGAAATTGGCGCATCACACGACCATCGATGCATGACAAAATTTGCATAAAATTAAAGATTTGAGAGTGATGGTCTCAAAGTAATCAATACAGAATACATGTAAATTGTTTAAAAAAGAAATATGAATAGCCTATAATCATATGCTGGTATCAGGAATAGTTTCAAACCAAACAATATAGTTTTATAATGCAATCACTGCAAAATGATATTTAATACAACATATTTTGTTATACACACACCCATCATTTTGTGTATTTAATTTTTATGTAACTCTTCTTTTGGTACCGAAGAGATTTAATAAAATCCAATAAAAGAATTCAGTTCAGGATGTGCGCATTGAATCACTTAACCCTAATCTAAATTAAGTTTAGGTTGGGCGCACTGTAGGCGCTACAAAAGGCAAAATTATCCGTCCCTACTAAAATCTTCAAATGTGACTGAAGTTTCTGTCCATATGTTCCTGCCATATATTTATGAACCATTATTAATTAACTAGATAAACTGCATGAAACCAACACGGCTTCAATTATACCATTTTCCGGGGAAAAAACCACACATTGTTAGTTATCACCCAATTTTATATCATTTTTTATATTTGCTAAATTTGAGCTTATTTTGGTAAATTATCCCTGCACGAATCACAGTTACTATGGAGAATGTGATCACTATATATATATCTTGTGATAAAATCAGGTTAGTCTACGTATACCTGTACCTGGGAAAGAATGGAGTTTATTATTCGGGCAAAGGTAAGTTTTTGTTTTAATATACAATTTATACATACAACATATGTATAACAAACATGTCAAGGTGAGTGTAGATCTAACGTTACATGATAGAATTATAATGTTGGAAATTTAAAGATTACATGTACCAATAATTGAATGTTTCGACATTTTTCATTTATCTTACAAGGTAAGGTAGAAAAGATCAATATTTAAAAAGACGAGTTAAACAAATGTGTTTATTTAAATTCTTATTTTTGTTGTTGAAAAAAAGGTATTTGTCACAAATGCATCCTATATTCAGTCGAATGTGTACAACATAGAAATGTGTTGACAAGAAGTAAATTTGTGATTTAATTTGGCAGAACGTTCGGTTTAACGCAAACGATAATATATTGATAATATGTACAGTTCCCAGTTGTCACAGTCACCAAATGCCAATAAAACTAAGTACGACATTAGCAATTTCAAATATGGTTTGTATATGTATGTTGATATGTGACCTCTTGTATCACATGTTAATGTGTCTGAGAGTACAGATAAAATGGACAAATTTAAAGTAATCTTTCGTGACTAAACAAATATATGTATATGTTAGTTGTATTAGTTACAACAATTAATCACAATCTTGTATTGTATGTCTTACAGTTATCCCCCTTATATCAGATGCAGCGAAGACTGGCGGGGCAGGTAGTTAAAAAATATATTTCAATTAAATGTGTTCATTTACTCTATGGATTAAGCAATGATGTTAATTTTTAGTTCAAACTGAAAGAACACCGTCAATACTTGACGTATGACACATATGGGTTAAGCTACGCAAAAGTGATAACAAATGAGGGGAGACAATTCAATCAATTTAAATCGACTAAGTCCACAAGTAATAACTTTGGCTCGTATTCCATATTTTTTTTGTAAATGAAATTTGAATAAGGTTATTTTATAATAGATTTTAACTGCTGTGTTGTTGACCAGAGATGTATAGTGACCAGGGTATGCAGTGGGTGCATATTTCATTATCACCAAGGGCACCTGTCTCATAATTAATGTTTTACCAATATACCTATGTGTTAAATATTGATATATTGGTAACAAATACATTATCAAAAAAGTGCCTGTGAATATCACATATAAATTCTATTTGTACCACGCTTAGAAATGCAACTCCAAGCTACATGTATTGTCTGTTTATATGATGGAGTACGTACAATGTCACATATGTTAGGCGTATCGTTTTTTATCATTTATAATGTATTGATCAAATAGTTTTTATACTCTCAGTATTGATATGATTGTCTGTATGGCCGTCTGTCTGTGCCTCTGTGGTTTCTAGATGTTAACCTGAAAACGCATCTTATGAAGATCAAGTTTGATTTTCAGCACAATCCAATTTGTAGCTTTTCGAAATTTGAATTATTTTCATAGGTCTAAGGTCAAAATTGTCTTCAGAGATGGACTTTTATCTTGGTCAGCTGTTCCTGTAGGCTTATTTGTAATTTAGTCAAATGTGTTCATGAACAACGTGACAGGGTATCATTAACTGTCTGTGTTTTTTGTCTGTTTGTAACCTTGCATGTGCACCCTCGTCAAGCTTTCAATCTACACATACTTTTATTGGAAGAAGAGAACATTTGGTTTTTATCACACACAGGGCTAATTTAATTTAATTTGCTAATAAGATGTCTAGGGTTTTGTTTTTCATTTCAGGCCAATGGCATTTTCTAAAACATTACTCACTATAGCTGGATTGACTGCCGGAGCTGCTATCCTTATAAACATTCCACCTAGTTTCTTCATGGCCAGTGAGAGAGCCACACTGCAGTATTTACAGACTGCCAAATTGCAAACAATAGACACTGCCAAAACTAATTTTTCAGTAAGTTTACTTCACATAATGAATTCACAATTTAAGTTCCTGAGCTACAAGTTTTTAATATATTGCCCCTACAATCTGTAATAAAAGTCATCAAAGTTGCTAGACTAGAAAAAATTTAATGTCTGTTGTCCACCCATCGTATCAAGGCTCGCCGGTTGCACTTGAGCTAAAAATATTGGAGAGCAATAATAAATGTATCACCAAAATTCCAAAAAGTTATAAAACTAAAACACATCAAATGATACAGTTGAGTATTTCTATAACAAATCGGTCACAAAATTCATATTGAGATTGAATACAAAGCGTTGTCTTGGTGATCCGTGTGTTACAGAATGTAAATGTAAGACTGTTGTTAGATGATCTTTATACAGTGCCATTCTGATATTTGTATATGTACATTTAAGCTGATGTAATGAAATCCAAAAATTGAGCTGACCATTGTACTTATTGACAGTATGTGAATTCTAGTTGCTCATAGATATATATTTTGTTTGAGAGCTTTGCTAAATGTTTCTGTGATTCTTGTACAAATATTTAACTTTTTATTTTCAGGCAGCAGACCTGTGGAAAGATAATGGTGCTGTTATAATGGCTGTTAGAAGACCAGGATGATCTTTGTGCAGGGAGGTAAACATAACTTTCTCTTCAATAAGTGATTGTTATTTATAACAAATTGAACATGATATTTACTGAGACACGAGAGAAGTTGACTAAATCCTGATCACGATACTATTGATTATGGAAGTTACTTTGTTTATTTTATCAATTTTATTGTTAATGGTACATGTATTATGTGGTCGATGTCATAATACCTGGATAATAAATTATGTTTGTTATTGTCCACTTCCTCAACACGAAGCCAAGACATATAAATGCAGGGCATCAGTGTCTTTGTCAAGTTTGTAAGATCTCTCAAACCTATTTCTTATCAGATTTTTATTTTATTTTAATGAAATCTTTATTTTGGCAATCTCTTGGGCAAGTTCAAAAAGAACCAATTGGCCATTTTAATAGGAGTTATGCCCCTTACAATTGTAAATATTATGGAAAATTGTCTGTAAGTACTCTCATTCCTACATTTCTTGTCATTTTTATTAATTTTAGGTCAAATATTAATATTGAAACATCTTAGATTTAGTTTTAAAAAAAAATCACAGATCAATAATTGGCAATTAAGGTTGAAGTGAGCACACACTGCTCACAGAAAGATTTCAAATTGAAAACCTCATTATTGACTGACCATGTGATCAAAAGTAGATCACTTACTACCTTAACCACTTGGCCACTGAGGCCAATTGAAAATGTTAACGGTAATTGTATTTTCATGATGTTCTGTCAGAATAATAAAATGTATATCAAATCATGAGATGAATGAACAACAGATGCCTATAGTCATATTTTTAACAGTTAAACAAAATAACTTGATTGTCCTTGCAAAGATACAATATATGCTTTGGTAGGGGACATTGTTTTTTTTTACATTTTATTAATTTTGACTCTTGTTTAGGAAGCCATTGAGCTGTCCTCTCTGTTGCCTGATCTTGAGGCCCATCGAGTCCAGCTACATGCTGTAGTTCATGAGACTCTGGGAGTTGATGAATTCAGGCCATTTTTTAAAGGAAATGTTTACTTGGATTTGGAAGTAAGTATGGTAGGCATGGTAGCACTTGTCAGCCATATTAATGTCTATATTTAATAATATAAAGGTTTACATGGAATTGATTAATTGGTATATCTAGTTAGGAACTTAATACCTAATAGACAAGATTATCAGTCTGACTTAAAACCAGAAAATGCCGTAAACTTCATAACAAGGCTAATAAATGCCAGTTTTAATTTAATCAGAAGGAAATTTATAGAATGAAATCCTGATTGTTTGTCATTGTCGTTTCTATTGTATTTATTCATTTATTCTAAAACAAAAATGGTAGACTTAAGGATAAAGAATGAAAATAGATTGATTAAAAGTTTGGTCACGTTTACATATTGAATAGTGTTGTTTATATTGGTTTTAGTGAACTTCTGCTATTATAGTTGGTATTTAAGAAAAGATATGTAATTTTTGTTGCAGAAAAAATTTTATGGTCCAAAAGAACGATGGACTTCTTTGTTTAGCCTTCTTAGATTTGGAGTTTTGAAAAATATATACAGAGTAAAGAAGAAGGATATCCATGGGGATTTAAGGGGCGAAGGAAGACTTCTTGGAGGTTAGTACTATGGTGGTATTTATCTTCAAACTTTAAATTATTTGAAAAAACTTGTATGAAGTGTCCATTAACAGAAGGTAATGAAAACAGACACGATGCATAAATATAATTGTTATTGGCAGATACAGGGTAGGTTACCTTATTTTTACCTCTTATAATGCATTGGGCAGACTGTTGAACTGGAAACGATAAGAAGATAGAACCAAGACTAAGATTTGGGAGGTTTATTTGTCAGAAAAATGACTTACACAACTGTGTACTTGCAATTTGTTCACTATATTGGTGTAATGGTTTTATCAGCAGCCATGGTTCAAGAAAGCAATCGTTTGATATGCACAGGGTTGACTAAAGTTAAAAATCTTAACAGTAAGGTGTGAATAATTGGGGACAAAATATGTGTACATCATAATTTTGGACAAAAGCTTGTAATTCTATTACAGGTGTGTTTGTAATTGGACCTGGAGATCAAGGTATTTTATATGAGCACCAGGAAAAAATGTTTGGAGACCATGCTGATCTGAAAGATGTTCTGGCTGCTGTGAATAATATCAAATCATAATCAATGCATTATATAGCTGAAAACAGTGTATTAGGAAAAAAGTTGCTAAAAAGAAAGGATATATTTGTTTATATATTTGTTTATTATTTGTTGTTTTTTTTGTGTTTGCAGCATTTTTTACTCCTTGAGACATTTTAAGTTTTTGCAATGATAATTTAAGGGCTTTTCAAGGTAAACAGTATAAAAATACCATGTTGATGGGGGTGGGGGTCAGAATGCCAGTGATAATTTGGGGGAAATGCAACATGAATTTTAACAATCTTTGATTGTAATTTTTTAGAAACTAATAATTTATAAAATTAATCCCCTGCCTATATAAACTATTTAATATATATATTTTCCTAATAAGCTTGTATGTGAATTACATCATTAACCAGGGGTATTTTAATTTTTCAATTGTAAAACAGCATTAAAAAATAAGTTTTCTGTTATAGTTTTCATTATAGTTTTATTTATATTTTTGTTTCACTTGATTAAAGCATTTAAAAATAAGTGCCATTATAATAATTCAAGTGAATTTTGTTTTTATGTTATACAGCATTAAAAAAAAGTGTTCACTCAAGAAGGCATTAAAGTTTTCAATCATATTTGGAAGCAATACATTACAGCATTTAAAAAGGTTTAATTATTATATGTCTATGGTATTTTGTTTTATTAACCAATTAGGGGTCTTCAATAATTGTCAACCATTTTCACAAGTGTGCAAAAAGCACACTTTTTGAGACCCCCCACCCCCCATCAAAAAGTGTACAGCAACCATTAAACTAATATAAAAACCAAACTCCTTGAAAACGAAAAATTGCTGAAGATAACAAAAAGTGTATGCAAAAATGTCGACATTTTTAACCCCCTCCCTCAAGTGTGCGGTTTGCACACTTATGAAAATGGTTGACAATTATGGACGACCCCTTATATTGTGTCTTTATTAAATTGTACAAATGTTCATTTGTTAATGATAGTTGTTCTATGTTATAAATTTTTATTTTTGAAAGTAAAAGAAATTAACATGTAGATAAAATAAATCCTAAATATAAAAGAGTAAGTATGACAATCCTCTTTAACATGTTGGATAATGTTTGAGGTTGGAAGAGAGAATAATTCAATTTGATGACAAAATATTTCAAACGTTTTACAATCCATATTTGTCTACAAAGTTGTTTAGAATCACGAGACCAAAATCAAATGTTCTTTTGATATTTCAATAAATCTCTGCTCTGATCATAAATATACACAAGGCAATCAATACTTTTTTTCTATACTTTAACACAAATGATTTTCGTTGAGAAATCCCTTTTTTTGCTTATTCAAACAAATTTAAATAAACACCTTGTACTGGCAATTGGTGGTCTGAACTTGATAAGAGTTGCTGTTAGTTATTTATAGACATTACCATCCCATATATTTTGTAAAAGAGGTTTTTTGGTAAAATTAATATGAACACAACTCTAAAAAAATTTTCACCACTCACCAAACACAAGTACATATATCTCAGTTATTTCAAGAATAGTACTTGCATTAATGTTACTAAAAATAGTCATATTTCTACTCAGTAATTGCATTTTTTTTATATACTTAGAACTGTCTACCTTACTCCATAATATACTTAAGACAAATTATATCCAAGAACAATACATGTTGTACACCTGTCTTGATGCTTGTATAGTGCCTTACATGTCAAAATGTATGATGCATAAGAGTAATGTTTTTTGTTAATGTATTGATGCAGAGTCGATTTCATGCTAAATGTATATCAACCATTTGTAAACACAAAGAAATACATGTACCATTCAGTAATGTGAGAACATTTTAGCCAGCAGATAGTTGAAACATATATAAAGAAAAACACATTCTCTTATAAACTAAACAAATATGTAAGTCTCAGAAATGAGATATTTGAATTGATAAATACTCATTACCATGACAAGCCAGTTTTTTTATTGTATTATTTGTGAGTCAATATACCAGTACTAGTATAGCAACATTTCATTTTCATGAGTAAATTTGGATAAAAACACCAATATTAACATGTTACTTTACCACTTGATTGAATGACAACTTCTGCATGGATGGAGTCAATTTTTAAATGTCATTTATAAATAGTACCTATATTATACAAGAAACATGGTGCAGAGGACATTGTTATTGCACATAGGGTACTTATTTGTTGTTTAAATATTTTACTATTGTCTTGACCATGCTGACAAGATTTATACAACATATTTATGATATTTAAAATATAAATTGTTTTATTTTAGATGGATCTCCTTATGTCTGTAAATCTTGTCAGTGTTGTGAAATAATTATACCAAAGAATTGTTTTATTGGATTGTTTACATTTTTATCACCCAAGCCAGTTTGGTGAAGTGTTAAGTTATTTTTAAAATAACCCCAATTGAAATGTTGGTGTTGCATTTAGAGACAGAATTATAATTAATCATCAGTTTATGTTTTTATGTTTGAATAAATTTCATGTTAGTACTTTTCTTGAGTTTGTTTTTCCTTTTGACAACAATACCCATCAAAGATGGCGGTGCTTTTTCACGTTGTCCACATTTTGCATGTACATGTACATGCTTACATCTGCCTGGAACAATAGCGGCAATGGCTTACCCTAAACTTTAGACTTTCAGACTTAGTAGAAAGAAACTGTTGTTGCACATCTAGACATTCCTGGTCACCTTCATCTGAAGTTTCATTACATTTTGTATTTGTAGTATCCAAGTAATGGTGTCAAGCTAATTTATTTGAATTAAATTTCTTACTTTCAATATTTACTTGAAAACTGTGGTCATTTTGAAAAATAAAAACTCAAAAATCTCAATCTTGGATCAATAGTTTTACCTGAATGTGTCAGACAAATCTGTTTGATTTTTTTTCAAAGCAGGCATATACGTAAAAATATAACAATTTTCTGTGGGAAAAGACACTTGTTAGCATAATAGTCTTAAATTAAAGCCTTTGGGAATTATGCTGTCTTATCCTGCAATCAGTACATTTACTGTCCAATAAAGGTAGCCGAATAAATTTTTGCTTTATTCGGCAGTGCCGAATAAAATCTCCTGGTACCCTTGTCCTCACTTCTAACGACATTTAGTATTCTGTTCTGGTTTAAGACGTTTGTAACGTCAGTATCACTAGAATACGCGCTGAAAATTTTAACTGAGAAATCGGCTAAAAGTGAACGTTTTTTAGTATTATAAAATGTTTTTTAGGGTTGCAGGATAAAAACAATATTCGTACAGTGTCAGAAAATATAAAGTTTATTTGTACTCGCCGCGAAACAGGTGAGAAATGCTCGGCAGAGCCTCGCATTTCTACCCGTTTCTAAGGCTCGTACACATACATTTTATATTTTCTGACACTGTACGAATATTGTATATTTATTGGGCAGAACCCACATAGCTGATAGATGTAATTTTTACTCTGTGTCAATTTCTAATGACATGTGATCTTACTTTGATTATCCCATATCACCACTTAGTGTGGCATCAGTGGCTATGAGACTTTTAGAAAAATGATATGAAAGTTTTGAATCTGAAGCACATTTTTTTTTCCAGTAGATTTTTAGAGCAATAAAAATGGATATGAGTGCCTGTCTGTCTATAAATGCCCTTGTGGTTTAAAGATGATACATTAAAAAGGTGATTAAAACATATTTTGTTTAAGAATTGCACAGCTGTTAAATTCTATAAAATGAAGATCAATTTTAATTTTCAGCGCAATCCGATGTGTAGTTTTTGGTTAACAGTTGGTGGTTTCTAGATGATAACTTGAAAATGTGTCAACAGATTTTGTTTAAACTTTACACAGCTGTTAAGTACAATGAAATGATGATCAAGTTTATTTTACAGCACAATCCAATTTGTAGCTTTCGACTTATGCCAATTCAATATTTTTTTCAACAGTTGATGGTTTAGTGGTTTCCCCGAGGATAAGATGTAAAGAGATTTCATTAAAACAATGCACAGCTGTTAAGTACATGTAGTATAAAATTAAGATAAAATTCAATTTCAGCTCAATCCCATTTGTTGTTTTTGAGTAAGGCCAGTTAAAAAATTGACAAAAATAGCCAGTTTTCAAAAGATTACATGAAAAAACAAATTTTGTTCAAACTTTGCACAACTGTTAAATGCTATAAAATGAAAATAAAGTTGAATTTTCAGCACAGTCATATTTGTAGTTTTTGAGTTAGGCAAATTTAAAATAATTTTAATAGGTTCAAGGTAAAGGTAAAAATTGTCTTCCGAGATGGTTATTATCATGCTCAGCTATATATGTTCCTATAAGCTGACTTGCAATTCAGTAAAATGTGTTCATGAATGTTGTTTAATGCCACTTTCAGCCATTTTTCAGCTATATCATGCTGTCCAGTTTTAATTGAGCAGGAAGTTAGAGTACCATTAGAAAAACCCTTACCTACAGTAGGAAAACTCCATATCCTTGTGCACTAATATTAGAGTCTAGTACAACCTGCCCACAGTGAGACTCAAACCCCAAACCTCGGTGTTGACAGACCACGTACTCAATAGTAGATTAGTTGCTAACTTAACCACTTGGCCAGAGAGGTCCCATAGGAATCTTTGTAGTGGACTGCACATTTATATGTATCAAACACTTGTAGTTTCAGAGATTTCATAATTTCAGTCAGTCAGAAATAATGAATGTTTATGGCAGACAAATTTTTGCCCCGTTAAGATGAAATAAGGATCCTTTGTACAGGACCTTAAAGAAATAATTTGCACCAAGTCAGCCAGTATGAAACAAGAATTCCTTATTGTTAGAAGCCAGCCAAATTTTCCTGCAACTGGCAAAGCAATTTCAGAAGAATATCAAAATATTAAAAGTTTACAAGTAATGGAGATGAGGTGATGGCAATACCTCACAACCACTACACACGTGGAAAACTATGTTAAAACATGCCTCATCATAAGAAATCTGTTCAAATGCGAGCTAGTTAGTGGCAAATTAAGCCGAATCAGCCATTTAAATGGTTAAAAAGCAGAGCAGTCTGATAAAATTTAGGTTGGGGACTTTCCAAATTTGGTTTAAATTAGCTCTATGCCTATATGCAAATACACTGCTAAAATCACATGATTTTGACAAAGAAATTGCAACATATCTGTGCAATCAATTAACTGTCCATTTAAAGTAAAAAAAAAAGCAACTGAGAACTCTCCAAAATGCACCAAATGCACTAATGTTTTGGTTACATCATACAAATTTTAATTTAAACAGTGTTTCAGTGATTGCAAACCTAAAAAATTGTCTGACATTTTTGTATTTAATTCAAAAATTAACACTTTAATTTTAATGATGTCAATATTTTTTTTTTTCTCTACTTTTAAATTAATTTTAGGGCTCTTCTATATTTTCTTCAGATAGCACAGCCACCATCTGAAATGGGTTTGTTCATATGTTTGTTTGTTTGATGATGTTTAACACCACTTTCAGCAATTTTTCAGCTATATCATGGCATCCAGTTTTTATTGGGGGAGGAAGCCGGAGTACCCAGAGAAAACCGCCGACCTGCAGTAGCAAAACTGGCAATCCTTGTCAATTAAGATTGGAGTAGAGTACACCCTGCCTGCAGTGAGAATAGAACCGCAATCTCAGTGTTGACAGACCACGTTGTTCATATGGATCAAGTGACTATTGTTTACACGCATACATGTTACCTTATTGATCGCATCTGCAATGCTCGCTGTAAAGTGAGTAAATAACCCAAATCCAATACAAGTGTGGACACAGAAAAATGTCTCCCCTGCATTCCGCATCAGTAATGAAAATAATCGTGTAACTAGAGTAAACCAGAGGCTCTTAAGAGCCTGTATCGCTCACCTGATTTTATAGGCAATGAAGATGGCATTTCCCTGATGTTAAAGTAAGTCCTGTAATTTTCAATAAACTTTAAATAGGACCATCCAAACAATATTACTAGAAAGCTTTGTTTCATTGGTTAACCAGTTGTATAGAGATTTTTTTTATTTGCCCATAGGGTCCCATGTTAAACTAAGTCCTGCGGGGGAGTTGGCCATTTTGAATTTCCAATTGCCTTAAAAAACATAAACTTTATAAAGGACCATCCAAACAATATTGCTAGTAAGTTTTTGTTTCCATTGATTAACCGGTTTCGGAGAAGAAGCCTTTAAAAACTTTTTCCCATAGGGTCTTATGTTAAACAAAGTCCTGCGATAGCGGCCATTTTGAATTTCCAATTGCCATAAAAAACATAAACTTTATAGAGGACCATCCAAACAATATTGCTAGTAAGTTTTTGTTTCCATTGATTAACCGGTTTCAGAGAAGAAGCCTTTAAAAACTTGTTCCCATAGGGTCCTATGTTAAACTAAGTCCTGCGGTAGTGGCCATTTTGAATTTCCAGTTGGCATAAAAATCATAAACTTTATAAAGGACCACCCAAACAATATTGCTAGTAAGTTTTGTTTTGATTGGTTAACCGGTTTCAGAGAAGAAGCCCTTTTTAACATTTTTCCCATAGGGTCCAATGTTAAACTAAGTCCTGCGGTGGTGGCCATTTTGAATATCAGATTGGGATAAAAAAACATTAACTTTATAGAGGACCATCCAAACAATATTGCTAGTAAGTTTTGTTTCCATTGGTTGGCCGGTTTCAGAAAAGAAGCCTTTCAAACTTTTTCCCATAGGGTCCTATGTTAAATTAAGTCCTGCGGTGGCAGCCATTTTGAATTTCCAATTGCCATAAAAAACACAAACTTTATAGAGGACCATCCAAACAATATTGCTAGTAAGTTTTGTTTTGATTGGTTAACCGGTTTCAGAGAAGAAGCCCTTTTTAACATTTTTCCCTTAGGGTCCAATGTTAAACTAAGTCCTGCGGTGGCGGCCATTTTGAATATCAGATTGGGATAAAAAACATTAACTTTATAGAGGACCATCCAAACAATATTGCTAGTAAGTTTTGTTTCCATTGGTTGGCCGGTTTCAGAAAAGAAGCCTTTCAAACTTTTTCCCATAGGGTCCTATGTTAAATTAAGTCCTGAGGTGGCAGCCATTTTGAATTTCCAATTGCCATAAAAAACACTAACTTTATAGAGGACCATCCAAACAATATTGCTAGTAAGTTTTTGTTTCCATTGATTAACCGGTTTCAGAGAAGAAGCCTTTTAAAACTTTTTCCCATAGGGTTCTATGTTAAACTAAGTCCTGCAGTAGCGGCCATTTTGAATTTCCAATTCCCATCTAAAACACAAACTTTATAGAGGACCATCTCAACAATATTGCTAGTACGTTTTGTTTTGATTGGTTAAACGGTTTCAGAGAAGAAGCCCTTTTTAACTTTTTTCCCATAGGGTCCTATGTTAAACTAAGTCTTGAGGTGGCGGCCATATTGGTTTACCAATCAAAATAAAAAACACAAACTTTGTAAAGGTCCATCCAATGAACATTATGGCCAAGTTTGGTTTCAATTGGCCAAGTGGTTTCAGAGAAGAAGATTAAAATGTAAAAAGTTTGGGTCAGGTGAGCTAAAAAAACTGAGCAATGCTAACCATTGATACCCCCCCTCCCCCCTGGGTTCAATATTTCTTCAAAAATGCACATGTTTTCACTTATGAACTTGAAACCTAATCTAGTATAGAAAGAGTTGCAGATAAAAAATGGGAACACCCATCCCTCCCCCACCTCAAAGAATAGCAATGTCCATTTTTTTCTGTGGGAAAACCTAAATATCATTCCGATCAAAATGTTAACTATCAGGTACAATGGCGCTATAAGACAAAGATTCTGTTTAAGTTTCATCAAATTCCACTAAGTGGTGTAGGAGGAGTTGCACATAAGAGATGGGTATCCCCTTAGGTCAATGACAAAGTCCATGTTTTTCTATGGGAAACCCCAATATAATTCCAATCAAAATGTTAAATATCTCCTGCACAATGGCACTATGTGACAAGGATTATGTGCAAGTTTCATCAAATTCCATTCAGTGGTGTAAGAGGAGTTGCACATAAGAGATGGGTATCTCCTTAGGTCAATGACAAAGTCCATGTTTTTCTATGGGAAACCCCAAATATTATTCCAATCAAAATGCTAAATATCTCCTGCACAATTGCACTATGTGACAAGGATTATGTGTAAGTTTCATCAAATTCCATTCAGTGGTGTAAGATTTTGTTTTTGTTTGAATGGTGTTTTAACGCCACTTTCAGCAATTTTTCAGCTATTTCATGGCGTCCAGTTTTTATTGGGGGAGGAAGCCGGAGTACCCGGAGAGAACCCCCGACCTGCGGTAGGAAAACTGGCAATCCTTGTCAATTAAGATTGGAGTCGAGTACACCCTGCCTGCAGTGAGAATCGAACCCGCAATCTCAGTGTCGACAGACCACGTGATCAATAGTGGTGAACTACCTTGACCACTCGGCCACCGAGGCCCCCCAGTGGTGTAAGAAGAGTTGCACATAAGAGATGGGTATCCTCTTAGGTCAATGACCAAGTCCATGTTTTTCTATGGGAAACCCCAAATATAATTCCAATCAAAATGTTAAATATCTCCTGCACAATGGCACTATGTGACAAGGATTCTGTGTAAGTTTCATCAAATTCCATTCAGTGGTGTAGGAGGAGTTGCAAATAAGAGAAAGTGTAACGGACGGACGGACACCATGATCACTATATACCCCCCCCGCTTTTCAAGCGGGGGTATACTAATAAGCATCACGTAGATAGCATTAAATTGTTATTATTTAAAATATACAAAGCATGGTTGTGGAGAAACTGACCCAATAAAAAAACTTCAACGCAGTCACTGGAGGTCAAGGTCAGGTGACACCTACCAGACAGTCATGTACTATTTATCAGCAACTTATTTACTAAATAGTCATCCTACCATGTATGGTTACAGAGGAACTGCCCTTATAAAACAACTAAAACGTTGTCACTGGACCATGAAATTGAGCTCAAGGTCAGCTGGCAGGTGACTAACTAGCACTGGACCCAATTTGATGGCCCTAAGGCTTAAGCTTACAAAGATATAAAGCAAAATGTCAAGTGTTGACACCCTAGCCGGATTTCCATGCATCGCTCCCACAGACTATCATCACAGGCGAGACACAAAATCATAGCTGCACTCAAGTGCTCTGGACAAATAAGTAGTACCCGTCTCCAATTAGACCCCTATCAAGTTGTTATGCCTTGGAGAAAGTGAAATCCAGGAAGAGGAAATCTACCTCCGACTATTTGAGAGGACTTCACATAACAATCTATGAAGCCATGGTGACCGGCATAGAACTTCTGATCAGTGTTGTGAGTAGCTGAAATAGTCAACAGCTGTGTCCGGTCTAGAAATTGAAATATATTTAGCAAGATATAGAATAACACATGTTGTGAATGTAAACACAATATGCTCGATCTGCTTGAATGTTGCTATCGATGGACTGGAAGTTGACAACCAGAAAGTTAAAGTCACCAGGCTAACCCCCACCTCTGTTTTCCACAAGGTCAAAGGGAAAGGTTGACCTATGTATATTGTCTTCGAGCTGAACCTGTATACTAATTAAAATAGTAGTTCAAGTACATATAGCTTAATATAGCAGAAAAAGTAGGCACTTTTTTTACTTAAATATTGATTTGATTGGCAAAGTGTTCAGCTAATTCATGAAATCAAGTTAAGGATTTACATAATTTTAAAAGGTTCTAAATTAATTTTTCTTTAGGGGCGGGGGTTGGGGGGTGGTATCACAGAATCGTGAAAATTATGTGCTATTTTTCCAACACACATCATAGGTATTTTGCAAAGAAAAGTCTTTGACTTCAAGAAAATCATAATTTATTTCATCTTTAAATGCACAGTCCACATTTTGTCACTATTTACACAGTATGAACAAAAATATAACATGGTAACAGTTTGTGACTGGACATACGTAATGTTCACCTCTCTCACACCATTTAAATAGTAGTATCACATATCACTCATTATAAAACAGGAATTGGACATACTCTGTATGCGAGTCTATGAAAAAAAAAGCCCTATGGAGGAAGAAAAAAAGACAGATATACAAATTTAAAATGCCCTCAGGTGTATGATACAGTCTATAATATTACACTTGCAGATGCTAGATAGAACTTTCCGGCAATCAATTCAAGTCATTAAATTACTGAGTATGCATACTTTTTGCAAAGCCTTGATGAATTGGAAACTTGCCACAAAAACTTTTTTAAGGCACATATATACCTGAATTTACACCGGGAGGGGCCCTTCTTAGATAAAGAGTTCTGAAATTAAATATTGCATATTTCTATATCCAATAAAGAATATAACAGCTAAGTCATTCAATATCTGAAGCATAAATACCCATATCGGAACACATTCAAAACATTGCTAAAAACAAAACTTTAAAATAATTTTAAACCACAGTTTTTGAATTTTAGTTTTGTGATATTTCACAGTGATGTCTTGGTCATGCATTTAACAAACTTTAATCACAGCGTCTATTTGGCAGAAGACCATTACTGACTGTAGATTGGATAATTTAGTTAAGATTACTAACAACACACTTTTTTTTGTAGATGGCGAATTCAAAACTGTTATCTTATTATTTTCCAAGGAATATGTTTCAATTTTCACATAACATTCTGAAGAAACAAGACATGACATGTTTAAAATCTCAATTTTCAAACCTTAACATTTTTCAGTCAAAATTTAGAAAAATAATATAAGCCACTTCTCAACACATCTTTTGGCAAATTAATATTAATACTTTATTTGAATGTTTTGCAGCTAACTTCCAGCATGTTCAAAATGGTTTTTTTTTCAGTGTTACAGATATTCCAGAAAAAAATTACAAGGGCAGGGGGTTTTGGGAAGGTCTTTTCCTTCTCCCCCAAATTCATAACATTTTAATAGAAGCAGTTTCTGTTTACAGAGAGATTCTTTTGACAACTTACTCCTGAAAAATACTTTTCATTCCACATTATCATTTTTAACATATTTTTTATTATAAATCTTAACTACAAAAATGTTTAAAAATATGATGGTAAATAAAATAGTGCAGCAAAAAAGTATCAAATATTAAGGAGAAAAGCTCATGTTAAATGTAATACCATTTATTGTTTTCTGTACCTGACATATAACAATTTTCATATGTTTAATGATAAAAGTAAATTTCTATGTGTAGGAAGGTTAAAAGTAAAACTTACGAAAATTAAATGAAAAATAACATTTTAATGATGCAAGAAATTTTAGACACATAGAAAAAGGTGATTTTTAATACTGTACTATGCTTAATTCCCATCTAGGGAAAATTTGTTCTTGCAAAAAAAGAACATAATGTACAATTGAATAAATAAATACATCTGGCACCCAACAACAAATATTATTTTCTCATTCACACAGATCACATGATAACCTGTCAGACCTGAAAATATTCGTGATTTGTTCTATTTACAATGAATGCATAACTTGAAACACATCACTGTGGTCCTCAAAATTAACAAATTATACACAAATTAAGTATTAAAAATAACGTAACACAACACTACCGCCTCATCATTCCATTCATATTGTTCAATGATGGAGGCAAGCTTCCGTTTATATAACTGTATGCGTACATATTGTTCGACTGAGACGGCTGCATGTGCTGCTGAAAATGTTGTTGGGCTGGATTCATATTCATGTTCATGTTCATATTCATGTTCAACATCTGCATTGGTAATTGTGGAGCTTGTCCTAATTGGTTAAGTGTGAACCCATGGTTCATATAGCTTGGGTTTAACATCGGCTGCCTCATTCGGTAACTATCTAACATATTATACCCAGTTATCATGTTAGATCCTGGACGAATTGTCACATTCGGGGTAAATTGCATGTTGGGATTAACAGTCACATTTGGACTCTTGCGCACTGAAGATGAACGCTGCCTTTGTTGTTGTGGATATTGTTTATATGTTTGCCCTATAAGCCCTGAAGAATTCTGTTGATTAGGAATTGGTGGTGTTGCCATTCCGCGCATAATAGGAGGGGGTGTCATGTTATGAGTGGGTGGCGGAGTATGATTTGGGGGTGGAGTCATGGTACTATCTGGCATGAGATCAGGAAGTCCATTAGTCAATTGCTGCAGTTTGGCAATATTACAGCTAATATTTTGAGGTGGATACGGTCCTGGGCCACTGTTCTGTCGACTTACAGAGGGTGGCTGTTGAACACGACACTGAGAATTACTATGTGAAAGTCTGTGTGTTGAATTTTGTTGCTGCTGTTGCTGAAGGGCGTAAGTACTGACAGGAGGTGGACAAAAGTTCTGTACAATGTTTGTGCCTGTAGGTGATATATATGAACCACAACTACTAACAATCGGATATGATGATGAAACCATGTCCATGTAACGACCACTATTGTGACTATTCATGCTGTTTATATAAGCTCTCTGTGAATGAGCTTCAGCACAATCCATAAAACTAGGAATAGGTGGAGGTGCAGATTCTGCCGGATTGTTCGAGTTGGACATATCATTACTACTAATGGATGCTGGAGACTCCAGTCCAGGTAGCTGCGGTACATCCATTTCATTTCCATATCCATTATTTCCTATATTTGCATTAGTCATTGGACCCATTGAGGAACTAGGTTGGAATACTTGTGAAAAACTACTGTTACAGCTCTGGTTTTGTGTGGGTCGTGAGACAGCTTGATTTGTGTTCAATTTTTCTTGCTGTTGTGGCAATGTGTCATTTTGCAAGTTATTAGATATGCTGTTATTCATTTGTTCAAAGTTTGTCTGGAGTTCATCAGTGAATGATGGTTCATGGAAAGACTTAGCACTTTCAGTTTGTTTTTGAACAACAGCCTTCGGTGATTGCTGTACAGGAGACTGTTGAATAGGAGATGGATGAATTGGAGAATGCTGAATAGGCGACTGGTGAACTGGAGACTGCTGAACTGGTGATCGCTGAATAGGTGATTGTTGCATGGGTGATGGTTGTAATGGTGAACGTTGTACAGGTGATGGCTGCATGGGTGATGGTTGAACATGTGATGTATGCACTTTATGTTGTTGTGGAGGCTGAAGAGAAGCCACCGGTGCTGGAGGACCAGGCGGAGACTCATTAAAGTCATCCTGGTAATTATCATCACTAGGAATGTCATCATCAGATGTACTGTCTTCATCATCACTTTGTGAAATACTTTTATGTGTACTTGTATCAAGGTTCTTTTTAACATCACCACTTTTGACTTGTGATGTTTCAGTCCGAGATGACATTGTAGAATGTGATACTGAATGTACATCCACAGAGGCAAAATGAGGAGACAAACTCTCTTGTGCAGTAGGTGGCGTTGGCATCTGAGGTGTTAATGGTGCAGGTACATCACTATTTGTATCCGATATGCAGTCTGTAACACACGGCTGTGATGGGGGACTAGGACCAGATACTGATAATTCAGGAGTTAAATGTTCACGCTCCTGTTCACAGCTATCTGGACTATTTTCTTTTTCTTCACTATGTTCAGCCTCCTGTAAAGCCTGCACGGCATCTTCTGCCTCACGGCTTACATTTACACTATCACATTCATCCATCTCCCCACGTTTGTCCTCTTCTTCTATTCTCCCTCTTTTTGGGGAGCTATTATTTTCTTCCATTTCTAGTTCAACATTTTTTGTAGCAGCTTCAGTTTCACTGATCTTGTCTTTTTCTAATTTAGCACTATCATTTTTATTTTTATTTACATAATTATCCTCATCCTCTATTTCCTTGTCAAAGTCCTCCAATGCAGAATCATTACTTTCCGATTGTTTTTGTTCATTTGAGTCGTCATCAGAATCTTCAACAAACTTCTTTTTATTGGCAATATCACTTGTTTTTTCTCTTTCCTTAGACATAGTGGATTGTGTTAATGTTCTATGATAACCCTGAAAATGCAAATGATATAATCAGTCAAACAAGTTATTTTTATTTTTTGTGTGCTCTGAAATATGTCAATTGAATTTCTAAATATTTAATCTAGCCACAAGTATGCAAGATCAGAACTAAATGAATTACAGGTATTTTACACCTGAAATGATGTTCAATGTTCTAAAATTGTAACAAGTATTGTTGTAACACCCCTAAAATAGGCCACAAGAAATCCTCAGATGTAATTTATGAAAGATACTACTGTAACACCCCAAAATATCATCAACATAGTATCAAACGTAACATTTCTCATCTTCAATACAACAAATCACCGGCAAAACATATCTTTATGTGAAGTTACCTTTAAGAACTTATTTCAGAGGTGGAGTGCCAAATAATTTTCAATACCAGAGGCTCTTAAGAGCCTGTATCGCTCACCTGATTTTATAGGCAATGAAGATGGCATTTCCCTGATGTTAAAGTAAGTCCTGTAATTTTCAATAAACTTTAAATAGGACCATCCAAACAATATTACTAGAAAGCTTTGTTTCATTAGTTAACCAGTTGTATAGAGAAGATTTTTTTTATTTGCCCATAGGGTCCTATGTTAAACTAAGTCCTGCCGGGGAGGTGGCCATTTTGAATTTCCAATTGCCATAAAAAACATAAACTTTATAAAGGACCATCCAAACAATATTGCTAGTAAGTTTTTGTTTCCATTGATTAACCGGTTTAAGAGAAGAAGCCTTTAAAAACTTTTTCCCATAGGGTCGTATGTTAAACTAAGTCCTGCGGTAGCGGCCATTTTGAATTTCCAATTGCCATAAAAAAACATAAACTTTATAGAGGACCATCCAAACAATATTGCTAGTAAGTTTTGTTTTGATTGGTTAACCGGTTTCAGAGAAGAAGCCCTTTTTAACCTTTTTCCCATAGGGTCCAATGTTAAACTAAGTCCTGCGGTGGCGGCCATTTTGAATATCAGATTGGGATAAAAAACATTAACTTTATAGAGGGCCATCCAAACAATATTGCTAGTAAGTTTTGTTTCCATTGGTTGGCCGGTTTCAGAAAAGAAGCCTTTCAAACTTTTTCCCATAGGGTCCTATGTTAAATTAAGTCCTGCGGTGGCAGCCATTTTGAATTTCCAATTGCCATAAAAAACACAAACTTTATAAAGGACCATCCAAACAATATTGCTAGTAAGTTTTTGTTTCCATTGATTAACCGGTTTCAGAGAAGAAGCCTTTTAAAACTTTTTCCCATAGGGTTCTATGTTAAACTAAGTCCTGCAGTGGCGGCCATTTTGAATTTCCAATTGCCATAAAAAACACAAACTTTATAGAGGACCATCCAAACAATATTGCTTGTAAGTTTTTGTTTCCATTGATTAACCGGTTTCAGAGAAGAAGCCTTTTAAAACTTTTTCCCATAGGGTTCTATGTTAAACTAAGTCCTGCAGTGGCGGCCATTTTGAATTTCCAATTCCCATCTAAAACACAAACTTTATAGAGGACCATCTCAACAATATTGCTAGTAGGTTTTGTTTTGATTGGTTAAACGGTTTCAGAGAAGAAGCCCTTTTTAACTTTTTTCCCATAGGGTCCTATGTTAAACTAAGTCTTGAGGTGGCGGCCATATTGGTTTACCAATCAAAATAAAAAACACAAACTTTGTAAAGGTCCATCCAATGAACATTATGGCCAAGTTTGGTTTCAATTGGCCAAGTGGTTTCAGAGAAGAAGATTCAAATGTAAAAAGTTTACAGACGCCGCCGCCGACGACGGACGCAAAGAGATAACAATAGCTCACATGACCCTTTGGGTCAGGTGAGCTAAAAACTTAATTGTGCTGCTAGATACACAGGTTTCCTCCACTACCAAAATAAATTGCAAAAAGGAAAACCCCAATTTAAAATAAAACAACCAGTGTAGTTACTCCATTTCATTTACCTCAAAAAGTAAAAGTATAGCCAAATGGTTACTTTCCCAATGTTAAATGAAAATTAATATGCTTCTCATATAAAAAATAAAACAAAGGGTCTTTGAAAGTAAACATTATTAGTACATTTGTACTATTTTGTCTCTGGGACCATTTTGGCAAAATGTAGAGACCAGAAAATTAATTGTCTACATACAGGCTAATTCTATAATACTGCCACAAGATTATGCAGTCATGTAACAGAAAGGATACCTAGTATCATGAGAGCTTTAAGTAACATATTTATTCATGTCTACAAGGGTTACAATTAGAATTTTTTTATGTATCATAAATTTGTCCTCAATAGTGCAGAAGACGTCATTTGTGGTGTAAGTGTATCATTGCAACCATAAAAGAGCTTATTTCATTTTCTTCCGTTTCAAATGAGGTTTAACTAAATGGAATAACTTGAAACTTCAACTAAACTAACCTTTACCTGTTTTCCATCTTAAAATTTACCTATATAAATGTGACAATTACAATCATATAAACACAAATTTTATTATTGCTAACATCTGCAACTGGTTATAATACCAGATTACCTTAAACAAAAACTACATGTTTGTTTACTTTAAATGGAGTTTTATGCCATGTTCAGTAATTTTTTACTATATCATCAAGTCCATTTTTTAATTGTAAGGAAAAACTGGTGTTCCTGGCAAGAATTTTTAAACATCACAGTAAAAATGTCCATGTATTAAATGTCTATTCAAAATGCTTTATTTTGGTATAGTAACTACATGTACTTCTTTTTGCATAACATTACCATTATTTACAAAGTTTGAAATATAATATGAGGTAAAAATTACTGGAAAAGCTTACCTTCGGAGGTCTACCCCTTGGACTGTTTTTCTTGACAAGAGGTGATCCTCGAGGTACTCCTTTTGGCCAACCTCTTTTCTTCTTCGTTTCTTCAATTTTTTCATGTTTATTTAGTTGGCTGGATTTATTACTTTCGATCAAAGTTTCCATGTTTTCTTTATCATCAGCTTTTTCTTCATTGTCTGTTTCTATTAGAAAAAGCAAAATTAATCCACTAAAGAGCTTCATTGCTGCAAAATGACATGTGTTAACAAAATGTTTATATGTCACATTGCAAGTTCAAGGACATTTTCACTAGAAATCTTACATGCTTTCCAATCATGTGAAAATTTTATTTGTAGTATATTGCAAAACTCAAAAAGAAGCAAAAAATTATTTAATATTATTATATTTAATTAGCATACCTTCATCATTTTCTCTCAACTTCTTATTATCTTTGTCATCTTCATCATCCTCCATTTTTCTCTTCCTGGGTCTACCAGGCTGAAACACAATAAGAATAATATTGAGCAGTCAGAGATATTGTTACTTGCAAACTAGATTTATTTCTGCCATTATGTTAGTCCATGTTTTCTACAGAATGTATCTATTTATGAACATTTGTAATTAATGGACTTGCTGATTAATAATACACCTCTTGTCCAGTTGTAACCATTTAAATGGAAAATTTTTATTTTTTACTACAACATCATCCAGTTTTTATAAATTCATTGTTTTCCACCAAAACCCAAATTATGCATGATCAATTATTTTTGTTTCTGAAACTAGAAATATGTTGACAGTATATGATAGTTAACAACATTTACCCTTCGTTTAGGAGGAGGGCCTAATTTGATGACAGGAAGTTCCTGTTTTACAACCTTTTCCTCCTCCTCGTCACTGTCCTCCTCACCACTTGATGATGATGAAGTATCCATGTCTTCCTCCTTGGGAGGTATTTTGACAGGACTTTTCTCTTCCATCGGAGACTTTAATTCCAGCCTTCGAGGACTGAGAGATGTAGAAATTGATCTCTCTAGTTTTTGTGGTGATACTGTTGGGCTGACAGTCTCAATCCACTCTCTATCTTCAGCAATACTATCCACCATATCACTCATTTCAGATAACTGCAACAATAAACATTTAACTCCAATTATCTGTCAACAACTGCTTTAAAGTTACATTATCCTAGGAACCTAATTTAAGATATTTCATAAAGTACAGTAGTCTTAATTTGCTATAATAAATTTATGTTTCTCCGATATTAGCTACAATAATGTAGCTCCTTTTTTTTTAATGGACAAAGCGGTCCCATTACTCGTAATGGAGCAGCCCGGGAGTGATTCACACCCGGGGGTTTTATGCATTTTATAAGCAATTTAACTGTTTCCCTGGTTTGCTACATACTTTTTTATGTATTTGCAGTTTAACTGATATTTCCACAACACCGTATTCGTTAGTTTTATCACTTTATTCATAATCATGGCATTGTTGACAAAATATGAATTCCGGAAGTGCATAATTTCGATAATATCGGAATCGATTTGGTAAAAAATGAAATTCCGGATGATTTCAGCTGCATTCATTTGCATTATGATTATGTCCCCTTATTACAAATTTTACCGATACGATTCTGAAATTCTACACTCCACAATTTTAATTATGTCAACAATGACACGATTACGAAAAAGTGTTAAAATTATTTAATTAGACATTGTAGACATATCAGATGAACGGCGGAGGAAAGAAAACATATTTATTTAATAAAGACAAAGGTTAAATAGCGGAAAATATGTGTAAATCCCAAAAGTGTTTTTGCTCCATTACGAGTAATGGGACCTCTTTGTAGCTCCGTCCATAAAAAAAAGGAGCTACATTATTGTAGCTACTCCGATATGTGAACTGTTTTAAAAATCTGGATGTTTTACCTACCAATATGTTTGTGTAACTTAATTTCACATATTTTTTTATTGTTAGGTTTTAATAAGTATGCAAAGGTTGTATTTTTTATATAGGAACTTATGACTCTGTTAATCAACTTCTTAACATGTATGGTTTTGTTTGTAAAGCACCTTTGAGCATATGTATATGTATGGAAAGGGTGCTATATAAATGTGGATAATAATAATAAGTTCATATAAAAATTACCACATGCTTTCGACATTTTATTCCATGAAAGATATAAATATGTAAAATTTTACCTCTTTCTCTGCTTTCTTTTCCTCCTCAGTAATACTGTAATTTGATATGAGAGGTGTCCATCTTAGACAATCTGGATCTAAATCCAATCTCAAATGCTTCTTAGATTCTAGTTTCTCCATATAGTTATTAATTAGTTCCTTGTTTAATGCTAGAACTATCCTAAAATCACACAATAGAATAAGTCCCATAAATTACTGACACCAATTGAAAAAAGACAACTTGTCAATATTTGACAGTGGTTAAACCCTTAGGCAGCTTTGATAATTTTATATAAAATGTAAGGAAGTGACATACTTCCTTTATCAGAATAATCTTCGTGTTTATAATGAGAGCTCATTTGTTTCTGTAAGGTATACACAATGACTTTGATTGCCATTTACCTACAAAAAATGTTGCAGATATATACATATACATATATGTTATGTGTAAAATATATAAATAACTCAAAAGACAGCGCTATATCTAAACCATTGTTTAAAATGTTTGGATATAGTGTAATAAAACAAGAATATATCTTTTGAACACAGAATGGCATATTTAATACTTACTTCCCATCCTTTGGTGCCAACATGTTTAAGTCATGTAATGCAACGCCAACATCTTGGGCACTCATACCACTAGCTCGTGCAATAGCTGAAATAACAAAAATAAACACAGATTTAAAAATTACTTGGCTACAAAAGATAAGGTGAGAAAATCTTAAAATGAAGACATTGATGTTCTAAACCACTGGTTTATATACATGAATTTCACTGCAAGCAATCTATCCGAACAAGCCATTTCCCAATTAACTGACCTCTGCCATAGGTCAGCTGAAACATGTCGCATGCTTGTATTGTCATCAATCTAATTAAAATTAAATCTTGCACTTGCTCCCCCCACCCTTTTGTTGAAGTTGCTGCAAAGATCTAACAACATACCATTACATGTCATCTCAGATTAACTTTTGATACAAATATTATTCGATGAAAAATGTGGGTAACACCAATAAATTAATGAATCAAACATAAGATCTTAATTTTAAGTTTACTGATGACAATGGTACAATTAAACCAGGGAGATGACAAATAATAATAAGATTTCCCATCACCAAAGGTTGGTAAATTTTTGATTGGTTAATACAGAGCAAGTAAAATATTTAATTTTAATTAGATTATTATTGTCATATGCATTAAACAGCAGTCAGTGAGTTTGCCAAACAATTACACAAAGCATTTCTGGAACCACCTACTTTTGACAAAAACAGCCTGGCAGACATGTTATCTTTAGCACATATATTTTAGTCAACTGCATCACAAATTTTATACGACTGCATTTTGTAAAAGGTTCAAATGCATCTGTTATTAGTGGTTTCAGATGGAATAACTTGTTTTTAAACTGCTAAAATTTTTAACAGTTCAAAAGTATATTACAAAACAATACCTTTTATTGACACTCTAGAATCTTGATACTGATGTAAATATTCTATGATGACACTTTTCCAATATGCTAAATAAGAAACTCTTCCCAGATCTGACAATGGCTTCTCTGGTGACCCAGCCTGACCTTCTATCCGTGACAATAGGTAACCTAAAATAACACTAAGATGAGCATTTTTTGTACAATTCATTTTAGATTATAGTAATCCAGTGATTCAGGTAAACTTGCATATTACATAACAGTATATGAATGATTCAGGTCAACTTGCATACCAAACAACAGAAAACCAGCGATTCAGGTAGGATTGCATACTAAATAATAGTGGACTAAAGATAAAGACAAATGTGCATACTTAATGACGATTCAGGTATAACTAAATAACAGGGCCCAGTTTCACAAAAAATTGTATGACTTAAAATCGGTTGTATGCTACATGGTTTGTACAAGATTTACCACCGGTTGAATGTTAATGACTTTAGATGAAAAGGGGTCCGGTACACCAATGATTGCAGGGTATTTTCCAGGATTTTGAGGGCTTTAGTCACTTATGTGGTGTTGCTGAATACGCATCTATGTTTACAATGATCTTTTATTCCACTATGTTTGCTTAATAAAATACAATTGCTGAAATACATTTATAAATTCATACATTCAATTGATGCGTGTAGTAAAATTGAGCAATGCTAACTTTTTCTCTAGTTCTGATAATTTTCAAGATTTTGAGGCAAAAATGTCAAAAATAATCAATTTTGACAATTACAGGGCAATAACTCCTATAAGGATTCATCATACAACTTCGACCCAATAGAGTGTGTGGTAGAGCTTTCGATGACGCTGAAGGATGAAGGCATGTCTCTTCGGTTTTCCTGTATCTGTTATACTTTTTGAACTAAAAGCCAAAAACTGTATTTTGACATCCTTGTTCTATTTTTAGCCATGGTGGCCATGTTGGTTGGTCTGAAGCCATGATTTGTGCAAACTTGGTACAGGACATTTTACTGATGATGTGTGCAAAGTTCCAAAGCAATCCCTTCAGTGGTTTTGGAGAAGATTTTTAAAGAAAAGTTAACAACAACGACGACGATTGCCTGTGATTAATGTAACCTTGCACACTAAATAACAGTACACTTACTGGTAAATTTGCAAACATTAAAAAATTCCTATACAAAAACTACAATTAATTTTCAATACTTACTAAAATCAATCAGAAATCTACCATAACCTTTTCTCTGGTATTGAGGCATTGTCATTATACAGGATACATTATATTTCTGTTGACAGTGTTTTTCCTGTAAAAGCAAATTATAATTTTTAAACAAAATATTTTGGAAACATGAAAACTGCTTCCAGATGAGTTTGAGCTGTTTGACAAAGATTTATTGGGGGGAGGAGGGTAAGGGGGTGGGGTGAAGAGTGTTTGAAAGGACGCTATCAACAGTTTCTAACTTGGGCTGCATATGATTTATTATGAAACATGCCATAACCTAGCAAAAATATCTATAGGCCTGGGCTATCAAATACCTCAACAGAGAAATTCAAATGCACCTCTAAAGACCCTTAAATATATTTATGGGGATGCTTCTTACAGCTAATGCTAAAACTGAATACAACAGAAAATCTGTCAACAAATCTATCATTTATGTAAATTCTTATAAGGTAAAATCCAATGTCCAGTTTCTTTCCAGTAAATGTTAGCTAAATCTTTTAGATTTCTATAAGGTCCTTTCTTGTCTGTTGAAATGTGAGTTTCAAAATTTCTTCAATTCTAGATTTTGGACTTCAGAAATTAATTTCTTCACAACAGTTATTGTTTATCTAAGTTCGAAAATACATAAGAATAAATTTTTAAACGAGGTCCATGTTTGAAAAATAATTAAAAAAATATGCATTTACATGATACCGATTTTATGCAAAATCCATCAAGCTAAATATTGTGCATGTTTTATACAACTTCAACTAAAAATTGTACATGTTTTATATGACGTTCAATCCAACATCAGGAAGAGACATTTACAAATGATGTTTTAAATTGTATACCTTTGAGAAATACCCAATAAGATGACATCCATACTCGTCGTTTGTTGTCAACACATAAAATAAGAATGGTTCCACATCGTAATATAAAGTCTTGTGATCTAGGAATAACTTGGCTAGAAGGCACAGATTCTGGCAGTAGATTTTACTAGAATTTCCATCAACTTCAAACACAGATAAGTCATCTTTTCTATAGATTTCATTAGCTGGAGGGTTCTGCAAACCACATTTTTCCTAAAAAAAAAAAAGCAACATGAATAAACTAGGATCAGTGTTTTCACTTTATTTCAGTTGAGCAGGCTCAACTGAAATTTGAGGAGGTACACCCCTGGTAGGGGGGGTCTGGGGGGGCTTGCCCCATCAGAAAATTTTGAAATCAAGGATGCAAAATCCTGCATTCTGAAGCGATTTTCAAGTCAAATTCAGGTATCTGAATAAGTGAAATTATGTATGTTTTTTCTCCTACATGTTTGTATATTTACAATTACTGATATTAAAATGCTTCAGTTGTAACTTGTTGTTTGATTTCACAGAATCAGTACTCTTATTACTGCACATCTTGGACAAATTAAGTTGAATTGACAGATTTGGCAATATTTTATTTTTATAAGAAGAAAAAGTGGAAAAAGGAGGGCAGTTCGGTTCCCTTTATTCTAAAGGAACCTCTTCTTGCCACGAAAGATCGATGATTTTTTATTATTTTTTTTTATGTCATACCCCGGCATGTTATTGATGATTGACGAGATTCAACTAACTAGTTACTGTCAAAATTTAAATGGTGCCATCGGTGATCATGCATGTTTATTAAACAAACGAACAACAATGATCAAATATATATTTAAATCTTTATATTCACCTTTCGACCTTTTATTTTGAACGTTTTTAAAAAAATCTTTGATACTCCGTTTCATGGTATTATTTACGACAGTCCTCCAGTTTGCTTTTTTGATCAATGTCATTGTTCATCATGACTTATTGACATGGATTCTGTTGCATTCAAACGCCACTGCGACGGAGAATTAAACAATTACAGCCAATCAAAATCCAAATTACAAATGACCAATGACAAAATCGATACCGGAGACTATAGGGCTAGCGTCATTCACAACAACAAGGAAGTAGTTTATTTACGCTTAAAATAATCTCTGCGTGAAAACATCGAACTTGAAACTCAATAAACGAAAAATTGCACAATATTTTTTTTTTGGAAACGCAATTTGAACTGGCCAGGAAGTTCACTGAGGCGGACATTCTGGCCGGCGGCCGGTTCTTAACGAAAACACTGTAGGATTAGCAAAAATCAAACTTCTTTGATAACAACTTTTTACAGTTCAAGATGTGTTGTATTTATGCAACTAATACCAGTTTTAACTGTTTTCAAATTATCAATAATTTATTTTTCGCAACCCTTATTCTGTAATGTTTATATATAAGATGTTATATCATGGTTAGAGACTGGGTACTGACAATAAAGAAAAGTTGTAAAATTGAATATCCTTACCATGTGTCTTGCTAACATTTTCCTGCTTTTCACAAATCTGAGACAGAATTCACATATGTACAGTTTTGGTAGTCTACAAAATAAAACTTGTTAATAATTTAATAGTCGATATATATTGTTTTCAAACTGAAATTTAAGAATGTTTTTTTTTCTGTACAACATTCAATTAAATATTTAACAAAAAATTCCTGTTTCACTGACCAATATAAAATCATTAATTCATGTAAAATATTGTCTGTTAAATATGAATTTCAAATTCAACAAGTTAAGAAGTTGATTGCTTTTAACTGAAGAATCAAAACTATTGGTGGACAGACAAAATCCCTCTCTGAATCCATGCAACTTAAGCGAAACTATAATTATATAAAATGCAACAAATTATACCCTAACCGTTTTAAGGGTTTGTGAGGGGTTCAGAGAGTTTTGCTCTAGTAAGCAGTCTTATGTTGATCAATGCAAGTGTACAAATTAGTTGCAGGTAATCAAGTACTCCTATTAGCTTTCCAACTTGAGACAAATAATCAAACATAGAAAGAACTTCCTAGTATTCAGTGTTTAATAGTCCTCTTATTATGTCATTCTTTAAGGTTTTTTTTGTATTTTGTCTGCCTTTGCACTTAAGGGATTTTGTCTGGCAAAGATTTTGAACAATTAACTTTGAACACAATTGTTACCATTCAACACCTCTTTTAACAGGGAAATCAGTTTCAACAGTTAAGTAAACTTTGTGCAGATTAATAAGTCAATAAAAACATGTTACTAAGTGACAAGAAAAATTGTGATGCAAAAAATTTGTGAAATTAAAATTAAATTGATCACTTGGACTAAATACAAGCTGCTTGTAAAATTAAAGCCAGAAAAATTATTAAAAGGTTTGTTTACTATAATTTACAAAAATGGTAACTGCCCTGTAAAATTACACTGCAAGATACCAAAAGCCAAAAAATATCTTAAGAAATTTAAACGAGCAAAGAACTAACACTGCTTTCTCCTTGTATGTCCAAGTCTTTTAACTCTTCTTCGGTGGCATCATATGACATAAAAACACTACTTACCGAGCATATTCCTGGGGGTAGGGCGAGGAATACCAGGTTTGAATTTCATATTTTCCAAATTCTATGCATGGTGGAAATCTGGACTGAGGAGGAGTAGGAGAACACTCCTCTGACATCGGGCTGCAGTTTTTAGCTGCATCCTGTAAATCAAAAGTGAACTGTAACCCAAAAAATTTGGGATTAATAAAGGTGTTTACACTAGGCTACATAACAAAACAAAACTTCAAACATGCAAAAAAAAAAAAAATAAAATAATTGTCATTCACCATGAATTAATAAATAATATTTTGGGCTGTTCAGTATTATCAAGGGCTGTTTGAGAAATATGAAAATAGTGGGAAACTTTTCAGCTATAATTGCCATGCTTTTAAATAATTATATCATTTGAATGGTCTACACAATGTTTATATTTTAGACATATTTATTCTGGTTAAACCAAATGTGGAAAATTCTTTTTCCTTGTAAAATTGTAACTGTGTGTACTATTTTATAATTCAAGGTAAAAGACAAAATCAATGCATCTATATAAAACAAATAAAGCTGAGTTGCAAACTGTGTTTATAGCTGGCATTTTAGATACTAATCAGGATTCACATGTTCACATTGAATAACATGCAAAACTGGCTGCACAGAAAAGCAAGCAATGCATGGCTATATTGATGTGAAGCTTTGGTTATCATTCCCATTCCTGAAAAGTACAAAATATCCTTATAAAGCTCAATACTGCAAAAGCAATTCAAACAATGTAGCACCTCCCAAATGTTAAGATAATCGAAAACAACTTCACCCAATAAAATTAAAACTTACATCTTTAAATAAAAGATATTTGTTTGTTTGCTTTAAAATTTGAATTTGCAACTCAGCAAAAAAATCTTTGGAACTGCTGTAAATATACAGATATATATGTATACAAACAAAACATAGGGCTTTGCCTATGGAGCACTTGATACAATCATGCACGTAAACAAAGGAAACAATAGCAGTGCAAAATACATCTTTTGTCGCTCATTTCCTGTGACCCACAACCAAAGTGATACAGCTTTGGTCAATAAATAGGCAAAATATATGTAAACTAACATACTCCTGAAAAGATTCATCTGACAAATTTGGACTAAGTACTGACTTTTAGGCCTTATCTCCCTGATCATTTTTGCTTTTTACAGTTTTCCTGTAGATGATGATATTAAAGTTACAGGGTAAAACTACAAATTTCTCTAAAAGTTGTTATTTAAGGGCAATAACACCTATTAAAGGAGTCGTCAGACAATTTTCAAACAATATACTGATTTATAGGCCCTGTCCTTATTATTTTTGCGGTTTAGTTTTATTATAATTTCTGATACAAAAATTGATAATTTAGTCTAAATTCATCATTAAGGGCAATATCTCTAATAAGGAGTCATCTGTCAATTTCTGACCATTAAAATGAATTGTAGGACTCTGACTTGTATTGCTAATCAGTTTTGTAGTATACAATTTCACTTTAGCTGTCATAGTTAAAGGGTTACAGGACGAAAACTGAAAATTTTATAAAAAATATTTGTCAAGTAAGGGAAATAACTACTACAAAAGTGGTCCTAAAAATTGGACCACTCTTTAAAGGAGTTTTGTATGCATTGTTTTGCTTATTATTTAGGCAAATGACGTGAATCTAGCTCTTACAGTTGTTTAGGTTAAATTGTAACTAGAGGCTCCCAGGAGCCTGTATCACTCACCTGAACCTAAAACCAAACAACCCTTTTTTTATCCTGCTTTTCATTGCTATAAGGAATTGCCCAACACTTCTGCAAAAATCATTAATTTTGACCTTTTAAGGGAAATAACTCCTATAAGGAGAAGCTTTTGATGCTTAGAGGGAGAAGGGAGGTTCACATCAAATTTGCTGTACCTGTTATACTTTTTTAACTATCAGTCGAAAACTCTCTCGACTCCCACCCCCCCCTTTTTTCATTTTTTCTATTTTAAGCCAACGTAGCTATGTAGGTAGTAAGGTGTCATGATTTGCAAAATTTTGGTAGAGGACGTCCTTAAGATGATGTGTGTAATGTTTCAAAGCAGTCCTTTCATTGGTTAAAGAGGAGAAGATTTTTTAAAATCAAGTAAAATTGATTAAAAAAATGTTCAAGGAGAATAATTCCTAAACGGTTCATCAGACAATCGTGACCCTAAAGTCATTTTTGTAGCCCTCATAGAGCAGAACAATTAAGCAATGCTAACTTTTTCTCTAGTTCTAATAATTTTTAAGATTTTGAGGCAAAAATGTCAAAAATAATCAATTTGGACAATTAAAGGACAATAACTCCTATAAGGAGTCATCATACAGCTTCAACCCAATGGAGTGTTTCGTAGAGCTTTTGATGCAGATGAAGGCATGTCTCTTCGGTTTTCCTGTATCTGTTACACTTTTTTAAATATAAGCAAAAAAACTGTATTTTACCCCCCCCCCCCCCTTTCGGCCTATTTTTAGCCATGGTGGCCATGTTGGTTAATCTGCAGCCATGGTTGGTAAAAACTTGGTTGAGGACATTTGACAGATGATGTGTACAATGTTTCAAAGCAGTACTTTCAGTTGTTTCAGAGGAGAAGATTTTTAAAAATCAATTAAAACCAATTAAAAAAAAACAGTTCAAGGGGAACTCTTAAACAGTTAATCAGACAATCTTGACCCTTAAGTCATTTTTGTAGCCCTCATTGAGCAGAACAATTAAGCAATGCTATCTTTTTCTCTAGTTCTAATAATTTTCAAGATTTTGAGGTAAAAATGGCAAAAATCATCAATTTTGACAATTAAAGGGCAATAACTCCTACAAGGAGTCATCTTACAACTTTGACCCAATCGAGTGTTTTGTAGAGCTTTAGATGCTGAAAAGGAAGGTCTGTTCTGTTTTCCTGTATCTGTTATTCTTTTTGAACTATAAGCAAAAAACTGTATTTTGACCCCCCTGTTCTATTTTTAGCCATGGCGGCCATGTTGGTTGGTCTGAGGCCATGATTTGGGCAAACTTGGTAGAGGACATTTTACTAATGATGTGTGCAAAGTTTCAAAGCAATCCCTTCAGTGGTTTTGGAGGAGAAGATTTTTGAAGAAAAGTTAAGGACGATGACGACGACGACGGACGCCAAGTGATGGCAATAGCTCACATGACCCTTCAGGTCAGGTGAGCTAAAAATGAGACATTAAATGATACCCTGCCAGATGCATTGTTTTATACTATCACGAACTTATTTCACTGAATTAAAAATCACCCTATAGGAACAGCTGAGCATGATACCATTTCATCTCAGATGACAATTTTTACCTTGACCTTGAACCTATACAAATAATTTTAAATTGCCCAACTAAAAAACTACAAATGTAATTATGCTGAAAATTCAACTTAATATACATTTTATAGTATTTAACAGCTGTGCAAAGTTGCAAAGTTATAACAAAATCTGTTGACAATTTTTTAAGTTATCATTTGGAAAACACAACTGATGATCCCAAAAATTTTAACTGGTCCAAGTCAAAAACTACAAATAGGATTGTGCTGATGATTTAACTTGATCTCCATAATATAGTACTTAACGGCTGTGCAAAATTTAAAAATAATCTGTTGAAGCATTTTCAAGTTATCATCTGGCAATCACTAATGCACTGACTGATGCCAATTGATGACAAGAGCTCACATGAACCTTTGATACAGGTGAGGTAAAAAGTAAAGGAGTTACATAAATGTTTTATTATTGCAAATCAATTGAAATGATCCCCATGGAAACTGATACAAATAAACAATTTAAAAATGTTTTGCCCCTTTTAACAAAAAAAGTATTATAGACAAATTCTGGCATACTGTCTACAGACAAACAACACAGACCATATACTCATACCATAATACCGCACAAAAATGTGTAGTAAAAACATAACTATAAATAAAACAAGCTTCTAAAGCATAATTAACAAATAAAAAATATTGTGATAATAAACAAAGACTAGACCAATACACAAGCTTAAAACTAAAATGACAAACATTTAAATTATAACAACAAAACCGATGGTGTTGAAACAATGATGGCTACAGTTGGGTACAAGTTACCAACTTTATTGTGTTTATTTCATCCCTGGACAAACGCAATCAGATAACAAAATGACAAATAAGTAGAGAATTCATTGTGAAATAACATTTATCTGGGATAAGTAGGAACCATGTGGCATATATAAAATAATAGACATCCCCTGACAGAGGGAAGTCAACAAGCAACAAAATAGGATAAAATCTAATTCCAAGAAAAGTTGCCAAAATGAAACCGACTTAAAATTATAACTAATAAGTCAACATTTATAGATACATGTACATAGAATAAAAAAACAAAACAAATGAATGAATGAACTACTCAAATTGGGCTTCTTAATTTCCAAAAATTTGTTATGTTTAAACTAGAAACATGTTTCATTCTTTCATGAATTTTAATGCAATTAACTGCAATCAAATTAATGTAATTTATATTTTGGTATTTTAATAAACAGAAAAAAGCAACAAAAAAAAGAATTAAAAATGAGAAACATCCCTCAAAAAATTACATGTCTATCATTAAAATATCTTGAAACAAAACACCTTAAAATACACACCTGCTTTAAGACTTCCTGAGCTTTTTCTTGTGCTTGTTTGAACAAATCTTTATCAGTATCTGTAACATTAGGAGGTAACTCTTTCTGTGGTTTTGCTGGAGGACTTTCTGAAATAAATAATACTTAGTAAGAAATCAATTATTTCTTGATTTCATAAATGCATTGGTTTTACCCGATTCACACGATTTATACTTTATTGGTTTCATATTTGAAATATTAAATTATCCAACCCATAAACCAGATGACAAATTTACAAAGAATTAATTTTATTTCAAAGCAACATTGATAAATTTTGCATCAATTACCTTTATATTTGTAATTAGTAATTCAGTATTAAATCATTAAACACAAAGTGAACTTGAACTTAAGCATTTACCTGAAAACTACAATTAAAGTATGTAACTAAACACAAAGTCTAAATGACAACACCACAAAAAGGCAAACAGAAAAAACTAAACTGGAAATCATTTATGATCATCCAAACTTATCATGGTTATAATGAAGTCATTATAGTTTGTAAAGATCAAAAATTAAAATTAAAGTCAATGCAATTTTCTGTTAAGATAGATAAATTTTAGGCTGGAAGCTGGTTTTCTGGGTTTTACACATAATTTATACCCTGAAATTTATCTCTCAAAAGCTAAGAAATATTTAGCATTTCATATATTACTTACAAAAATTTAATGAAAATCAATATAGAAAATTAAATCCACAGACAAATAAATGTAAATTTTTGAAAAGGATAAAACCAAATGAGTTTGAAAATCTTACAAAACAAATCAAACATACTTTAAATCAATAGAATTTCAGGAAAAATGCAAGAAATCATAAAGCAAATTTAACAAACAACATGCAAACAAATTAATAAGTTCCAATACCATATTAACAATACAAATCAGAAATATATGGAGGAAGAAAGGAAGCTGAAAAGTTCATGGAAAGAGCCAATTATGCTCAAACCCTCAAGGGCTGGGACACCTTTGAACCATTTGCCAGACGACATTCAACATGCAATACAATATTCCTTTGAAATCTAAATGCATGCAACAGCTACTGTTACAATGAGGATGTGCACATATGACATGGCAGGAAAAAGCGGAGACGATTCTTACCATGGTGTTCTAAACTGGCCAGAGTACAACTTCCTCTACCCCGTCCTCGTCCACGACCTCTTGGTCTACCGGGTGATGCTCTGTCAAGTCTACCTCTTATACTTTTTAACAGTGTAAAGTCCTGTGGATCTAAGAAGGTTTTCCTGTTGAAGCCTCTACCAAATGGCCTACCACGACCAAATGGTCTTCCAGGGCGACCAAATCCTCTACCACGTCCAAAGCCACGAGGGCGACCCAATCCTCTTTCTTGACTGAAGAAATGAGTACCACTCAGGAGAGTTCCAAATCCTCTTCCACGACCTCTACCTCTCCCCCTGCCTCTTAAAAAGGGTCGCCCTGGTTTGCGTCCTCTTTTTATAATGCTTGCAAAAGGTAGTTCATCTTCATCATTAGAAGTATCCCTGTCTGATGAGCTGTCCCTACTTTCTAACAATGAGCTATGGAATTGTGGATTGAAAATCGGTGATTTTTTAATTGCTTTTGGAAAATGAGTAGAGATAGCACTTTGAAAATTTCTTTTCTTCAAATAATGTTTGTTAGCTTGGACAAGTTTTGATCTTTTCAAAAGTCGATTAGCAGCTTGCTGCGATTTTGAATGCTTATTTTTTATAGGAATTGAGGGAAAATCCGTGCATGCAGCATTCAATGAAACACGAGAGGTTCGCTTGTTTGATGGAGTAAAAAACTGTGACAGACCATCAACAAGACCTTTAGGTTTATGAATGGCAAAAAATGGGTCAAAGGTGTCCCCAACCTCTGCTTTTTCACTCTCTGAATCACTAGAGTAATCATAAGGCTTCTTTTTGGCTTTCTTGGAAGAATTACCCATATCTTCAAAGTCTGAATCAGAGTCATTCTCATATTGACCATTCTTTGGACTATATTTCATTTGCAATTTGTATCTTTTTCTCTGTTCTACTGTTAGTAAAGGACAAAAAAGTCTCCTGAAAATATATATTAAACAAATCACATTGAAGCCTGGAAATAACATGATCATATTTTGTTCAAATTGTCAGAAACCACATTCCTGGAAAGAAAATGTCAGTGTAATGTTATGTTCAGGGTTCCCACAAAGATGATCTTCATATTAAGACTTTTAATTTCTTTTTTTATAATTTTGAAGGACCATTTGAATAGCGTGACATCCGTCAGTTTCAATAACTAATATTATTCCAAAAGTAGTGATTTCACATCCTAATAGATCCAGATTTGAAGCTTAGTTGAAAATTATCCTGCCTATTTAAAATTAAATATGCAAGACTGTGTAAAAAAAATGGGTATGGTAAATGTTCAATCCACATCACTTTTCAAAATGCAGAAATTTCCAAGATTTTCATGATTGTTATGAAATTCCAGGACATTTTCTGACAAGGAAAAGAAACAAGTGTGGACACAGAAAAACATCTCGCCTGCATTCCGCATTAGTAACGAAAATAAATTTCGTCATAAGCATTACGTAAATAGCATTAAATATCAGCAGCGGCCTGTATACAAAATATTGTCACCATACCCTGCATAGTTACAGGGGAACAGCCGTAACCCAAAAACTTTAACGTAGTCACTGGACCGTGAAATTGAGGTCAAGGTCAGGTGACACCTACCAGACAGTCATGTACTAGTCATCAGCAACCTATACACCAAATATTGTCATCCTACCATGCGTAGTTACAGAGGAACTGTCGTAACCCCAATGCTTTAACGTAGTCGCTGGACCGTGAAATTGAGGTCAAGGTCAGGTGACACCTACCAGACAGTCATGTACTAGTCATCAGCAACCTATACACCTAATATTGTCATCCTACTATGCATAGTTACAGAGGAACTGTCGTAACCCCGAAACTTTACCGTAGTCGCTGGACCGTGAAATTGAGGTCAAGGTCAGGTGACACCTACCAGACAGTCATGTACTAGTCATCAGCAACCTATACACCAAATATTGTCATCCTACCATGCGTAGTTACAGAGGAACTGTCGTAACCCAAAACCTTTAACGTAGTCACTGGACCGTGAAATTGAGGTCAAGGTCAGGTGACAGGTGACTGACTGGCAAGTACTCATCATAAGCTACCTCTGGACCAAATTTGATGGACCTAGGGCTTGGGCTTACAAAGATATGAAGCAAGATGTCAAGTGTTTACGCCGCCGCCGCCGGATTCCCATACATATGTCTCGCCTCCAGCAACTTTCGTCGCAGGCGAGACAAAAATGAAATTCCCCATCTTTTCCTGTTTTCACGCTCGTGTGGAAAACATGTATTATGACAAAATTTATCCATTAGCCAATGGTTAATAACAATCCCTTTGATGAAAAGTATAAATATAAAACCTGAAACATAGGTTATACATGTAAATGCTTAATATACAATAACACACTTTCCTCCAAACTCAAATTTGGAATTTTCCTTCACTCAGCAATGTAAACAATGAACCAAAAAAGAAGTGTATTATTAAAATATCTAGCATTTAATTCTTGAAACAAATGATTCCTCAATAATAATGCACAAGGGTTTCATGCAATTACCATTCATTAAGCAGGGCACTTACTAGATCAAAATTATAGGGAGAAGTCACTTCTCTTTTTTGAGGCAGACGGGAAGAAATGGGTGGACAACAGGGAGATGTTGCATTAAATGTCATGAAAGTGTCTTGTTATGTTTGTGTTTTTTAAATTAGTGTTGGCATACGCATTTTTATTGTAATATGATTATTTTAGCAGTTTAATTTATTTAGGAACAGTGAAATTTAGCCTCACCCCTAATTATTTGCAGTGCCTGAAATGAGGGCCAGCCGAAGGCTGGCCCGAAAAAAATTTTTTGGGCGAGTAGAAATTTGAAATCACTGCCACTGGCCCAAAATGATTATGACTTGCCCAATTTTTTGTTGACAAGCAATGAGTACAGAATAAAGGCAAAAAACAAAATTACTGAACAGGGTTGGTTACTCATGTCAAACAAGAGCAGACCAATAAGGAAACTGCATACCAGAGATATGGAAGACGGTACACTCTTTTCAAAATAAACGGTGGATTGAACTAGTTTTAATGGCACTACACGGCGCCGAGTACACATCATTGAATGGTGTGGACACTCAGAACGCTCAAATTCACAATGCAAATATATGTACGGTTCTTACTTGGCATATTTTGAAAGTTTCTTTTCATCGGCAGTCGATGTTCTCTTCAAAAACGACCACGATGTGGCCATCTTTACCGTGGAATATATAGCGATGAGGATAAAACCCGATTACTCAATGTTATCGTTACGATAAAATCCGAGGTCTTCTGATTATTTATATTAACTGAATTTTCGTTGGTTGAAGTTTGGAACTTCAACCAATCAGCGTGGCCGTTTTATCAGATCATTTGGGAACCATAAATATTGACACGGCGTGTAATGACGATTAAAATATTTTGTTGACGATTTTTTTTCAATCGCCCAGACGTTTTTCCTTGGGCCAGCTTTTCATCTACTTTGAGCACCTTTCAATCGCCCAGACAAGGTTTAAATCGCCACTGGCGAGTGGGCGACTGTCTATTTCAGGCACTGATTTGTGTATATATTTCAATTATAATGCTAGATTTTGTAGTTGTATCAGTGTGCAAGAGTAGGACATGCATACATTTTTGAATAAAGCACAGTAAAATGTGCTGCAGTCCATGCTTTTACACACCAATAAACCAAAAATCCTGCATTATTGCAGTTAAATGTCATATGGATGGCCCCTTTAAAAAGCCCGACTTTTAACATTTTTTCCCTAATAGAGTAACATAGCAAAATTAAATTCAAGTATACTTGGAAAGTCTCATATATCTTTAAATGGGACAATCCTGAAGTAACTTAAGTACAATATGTTTTAAGATACCACTTACGATCGATGGACATTAGATTTCCCATTAATGTTCCCCGTACTATCACAACCTGGTGTAGGACATCTGTAAGAGGAATAAAAAATATAAAAAGAAAATTATTTTTGCCAACGTAACACACTTTTAGAATAATAGTCTTGTTTATCAAAAACTGCATAAAACATGAATTAATTATTGACCACAAATAAAAAATATATTGTTATAAATAACAGTGTGTTCATAAAATGTTAAAAAAGCTGTCAGAATACTTACAGAGACAATATGAAAACTGAGAGTAATTCTGTGTACAAATATTTAAACTGCTTAAATAGCTCTGCAAGTTAAATAATTCCTACCGGAAGTAGTTTAAAATGAAAACGGTGCATGGCAAAATTCAACAATAACATGGCAAAAATTAAAAATATAAAAGATGTCTTGGAAACCATATTAGATTTTTAACAGCAAGTGAATGAATTCTTATTATAGTAACACAAGTAACAAAAAATCATTGTATTGTGCAGAAAATAGGTTTGCATAATAAAACTTGATGGTAAATATAATTGAAAGCAAAACACTAGAATTTAACATGGTTAAACCATCCCAACACTATACAGGAATTCTTAATACAGACTAAAAACAAAATATGGAATTAACTGTAAACAAAGAAATCAAGATATTTGACATGTGTCAGAATTTCCTTGTGAATCAATAGCTTATCATTTTTGGTTAGGTGTCAAACACACATGGCCCAGACTGATAAAATTGATACAGTCGAACTTCGATGGCTCGAACTCAAAGGGGCCGACAAAAATTGTTCGAGAAACCGAGACTTGAGATGTCTGGAAATTGTTCATTGGCGAACGGGAATCGATATCAGTTATATATTTCAATTAGTTTCCTGTCACATTGGATTAATAAAATTGTGTTTCAGTTTCATATTTCTTCACTGCATTTCAATATATAAATCTTGTTTCAGGTAAGTATTTATATTTTCTTAAAATAAAAATGTTTACTGTCACTTTTCTGGTTTAAATTTTTTGCCCAAGTATTGATAAGTATAATTGCATAACGTAATTGTGTCAATGACCTCGATTCGGATTTAATAGCAATTTATTGGCACCTATTTAAATTAATTTAAACCTATGTCATCAAATTTGCCGACAAAGGCGTACATAAATACAAATAATTTAATACAATAATTTTAGTTCGAGTTATTCATGGTTTTTTCAATGGATTTTTACTATTGGGACTGCTAATTTCGTTCAAGTTTTCGAGAAATCGAAGCAATTGTAAGATTGATTATATAGGGAAAAAGTTCTGTACTTTTATAGGTGTTCGAGAAATCCCAGGCATTTGAGCAATCCAAGTTCGAGCTTCTGAAGTTCGACTTTATCTCTCCTTCCAATTTTTTGTTAAAGACCAATTGTGTGAGCCCCGTTCTTTGAATTTTTTGTGTGTGCATGCACAGTCAATTGGTAAAACAAATTTGACTTCCAGTTGAAAGGAAACTACGTGTTTGCATTTAAGGGGGCTATCTCAGCAAAACTGAAAAAACAGGCTATCAAATGATAAAAACAATCAAATGAGAAAATGGAAATATCATCACCCTGAGGGAAAAAGAATATGAACCAAAAATATTTGTATTTTGTCTTGAAAAAAAAGGTTACCAAGATGGTATGCAACACATTCTTTTGTGATGTACCCGGTACCCACATGCTAAATTATGATCCAAATGAGACAGCATAAAAAAAAAGAAAAGTTATATGTCCCCCAAAGAAATTGAGCCATGTTTTACTTCAATGAAGAGAGACATTACATATATATTTTTTTAACCCTGAAATGTTATTATGATGCTACATTTGAAACAACTGTCAAAAACTGCATAATTTGGAGACAGCAAAGAGCACATAAAAAACTAAACACATCAAAATATCAATTGTTTGGAACCCAATGAGTGATAAAATTAACATGGGTGTCAGAGAAGAGACAGACAAATCCCAAATGTACTGAAGTAGTACAAATTAACAAGCATTGCTCAGGCAGGGGCCGCGCTGGGCTTCGCCAATGTCGCCAATTGCGATTTTTTTTTCATTTGGCAACAAAATATTGCGTCTTGCAATTTTTTTGGCGCCAAGGTTTTATAGTGTTAAACGATGCATGCACGTTTTAAATTTATCAGTAATCGGCGATTGCATCATTAAAGATCCTTTGTCGGCTTCTATGGTCGTAAATACACGTGTATTGTGTAGTATCCAGTGACATGTGTGTTATTTGGAGTTATTAAATGGAAATCGGCAATAAATGAATCAACAAAGTTGTCTGATGAAAAGCAGCTTTACCTGCATCACATTTGAGTAGACGTGTAATAAAACAATTGATGCTGTTAATTAATTTATAAAAATAACAAAACAAACATATTTTTGTAGTAATATTGTTTTTATAATGTAATTAATAAAATACAGGTATTAAAACTGACGTCGTTGAGTGATTTCCGGACCGGATGTCCGTCTTAATTTCGTAATAAGGAAACTCTTACACATGCCTAGTTCTATTTTCAGTATTTCCGGTGTTATGTTCATTCACGGGAATAGATGTTTCTAATAAATTACTGTAAAATTTTGGTTTTCTGCCAACAAGAAATCACTCACACATCTTTTCATGATTAAAATACAATTAGTGTACGGGCTGCTCGAAACCAAACCTTTAAAAAATTAAATTAAGAGTCTGGCAAACTTTGATTTCGTCCGACGTTACAGAATATGTCACACATACTACATATAACTCGCCATGTCATATAGTCATCTAGCGATTTCTAATATGCCGACACTTTTACAAAACTGGCGACGGAAAATTGCAATTGGCGATTTTTTTGGCGCCAGCTTTTTAGAAGCCAGAGCAGCCCCTGTGCTCAGGCAAATATTTTTGGTCCAGTTCATCCTGTATAACATCATAAATTAAAAATATTCAATAGGCTGGAAAACTGTCATTCTAAAAAATTGTTTTAAGTTGAAAGGCCATTATTTCTGCAACATTATCATACTGGAATGACATTCAAACATGATCTGTAACTCATGATAGCTTATTTCATATCAAATATCAGCTCAATATCCGCAGTTTGGGAAAAAGTCCAGAAGACTTACTTTTTACAAAAACTTGTGACACTAACTGACAAAGTGTAAACCTATAGTCCCCTCCTGCGATGTCTGTATTGGACTAACAAGAACAATTATGAAAAAAGCATACATTACACAACAAACACGTACTTGATTACATCATGCTTCTTATGAATGAACTTATTGGTCTTTTTCAACTTTTTTATCCGTTCTTTCATGCGATACTTTGCCTTTAACTTTGATACCATTTCTAAATACTTTTTCCCTTTTTTGTTACCACGATTTGGGTCACAAATATTGCACTTCCATTTGCCTGTAAGTATAGCATTTCATTATAGAGCTTAATTGTCATTCATACACTTATTTCTAAATTTTTAAAATGAGCCTAAAAAATATTTAAAAAGATTGTTTTATTTTATCTGAATGTTGTTTAACACCACTTTCAGCAATTTTTCAGCTATATGATGGCCTCCAGTTTTTATTGGAGGCGGAAGACGGAGTACCTAGAGAAAACCCCAACCTTTGGTCAGAAAACTGGCAATCCTTGTCCATTAAGACTGGAGTCGAGAGCACACTGCCCACAGTGGGAACCCTGACAAACTAGCCAGGAAATTCCTGGGCTGGAAGATTTTCATATGACGTCAAACCTTCAAAATGAAAATGCTTGAAAGAAGCAGGTGTTTGTCAGTAGTAATTCTTACTCATTCTTGAGTGGGAAGAAAAACGTAATGCAACTTATAAATAATGCAATAATAACAAACTATTAACACTACTGTACAAAGTACACTGACTTTCACATGGTCTATGCAACACATCAATCTGGTTTATATACATTTGACATCGGATATCCCTTAACCAAGCCACGAATGGAAGCGAGCTTTTGATTGGCTACATCAAGGTATGATGTAGCTAATCAAAATAGTGACTTCTAGCCCGGGAATTTCCTAGCTAAGTTTGTCAGGGTTTCGTGGACACATGAGGACACAGAAACCCTGACTTATGAGGATGACTATCTACTAGCCCTTGAATGAATTATAAAGCCCTAGGCTAGCATAAGTGTTAAACCCTGTTATACTCCTATGCCTAAAGGATACAAATCATATAATAGAACAACCAATATGTGAACCTTCAATTAGATTTCACAGTAAAATTGACAGAAAGCTAACTTGCATACCTTTTGGGGCTTTGCTAAGAGGAGGATCACAACATTCCATATGGAATCCTCTATCACATGTATCACAAAACAACATATTATCCTAAAAAAAAATAAAAATAAAATAAATGTTTCTCTACATATATTTTTTCCATCAAAACCTCATAATGCAAAATGCACAAAAAACATTGTTTAAATTGGCTACACCACAGTGTTTTAGGATTTTTTTGCCAACTGAACTTTACACGGGAAAGTGTCCTCTATAAACTGGCTTTCCCACATCTCAAGTAAACTTTCCCACAAAGTTGTAATAATGTGTTAATTTTTTAATTAAAAATATACAGATACAAATTGAAGGTTTTCTTCTTGTGCTTACAGTACATTTTAATTTGGAAACAACAACTAGTGTGCAGTTCTGTCTAAGATCTGGATTTGGTTTCTTGTTGCAGATATTTTTACCAAACAAATAGTACAAAACCTCCATACATCTCAAAATATAATGTACACATAACAAACTTTCATAAATTTTCATCCTTGTATAAGTCAATGTGAGTAAGAAAAAACTTCAATATTATATTATTTAATTCATTAACAAATTATAAAAAAAAAACAAAAACAAAAAAAAAACAAAAAAAAACAACAGAAAATTGTTTCCCTCAAAAACCGGATTTTGCTTGTTTTACCAGGTTTGATTCGGTACTTATTGCATTCATACTTGATCTCAAAAATGTTTTGAAGCAGTGGTGAAAACTCAAATTACCTCACCTGTATAACATTGTTCAAATAAAAAAGAAAACAATCATCCACACTTGATTTTTTTTTATCTTGATCAAAATTAAACTGTTGAACAAAATTGATGTATTTTTGTATCATGACAGGGCAAGTATGAACTTTTTTTCAAGAATCCCTAATTTTAATGCTTTATTGCCCATGGGTGAACAGGACAAAAAGATGGACTTTCCTGGCTGAAAAATCACTTTCCAAGGGTGACGGGAAATGGGAATTCTAGAACACTGCACCACATTTAATACCATTAAATGGTTGTTTCATTTATTTGAAAAAGACCTAACATTACTCATTAACAATATTGATTTTGTGTTACACCCAATTTCTGGAAAGGAGTTAGACAAGTTGCTAACTACCACAATTTGGTCAATTAAGTATTTTCTGTAATTTCTGTACATAAAAAAAAAATAAATGCATAAGTGCCATCCAACACAGGAAAGTGGAACCATACCTCTCTACCAGACTTCTGGCAAAAGGAACATGTTTTACACTCTATACATTGCCATCTCAACTGTTTCACTACTTCTGTCAGTTCTGGAGAGAACTTTAAACATGATGGATGACCTTAAATAAATGACAGTAAATAATGATATAAGCAGCTTTCAGTGACTCATTAATATTGAATTTTATTTCATTTCTTTGATATTATGCTCTTTTTCTTGGGTATATGGAGGGTTTGGTTAAATTTTACAACATAGTTTACAGATAATTCTGAGGTGTAAGAATCTTCTTGAAAATAAATAATAATTGTGTAATGCTCTTTTAATCTTACTATATTTTAAAAGAAGGGAACTATGTAAAACAATATACTGTTTCTAGGTGACATTGATGTTCTGCTTGGCACATATTGGTAGTAAATACACCCACACCCCCACCCCCATTTTCTAAATTCACTCAAGTGTTAAATATTTGGCAAGTCCAACAGAATTCTGCTAGTGAAGAGATCTCGTCATGTAGTAACTGTGTACAAACCAACATAAAGACAGAAAATCTTTATGTACCCACACTTTCATTTGTGGGACATAAAAGTGTCAAGGAATAAGGTCAGATTAATGGTCTTCAACTAGTTGAAATAAAAAAAACAGGTATAGGTGGCTTCAGTGGCTGAGTGGTTAAGTAGTTCGTCTAATATTAATCATGTGGTCTGTCAACACTAAAATTGTGGGTTTGAGTCTCACTGCCGGCAGGGTGCGCTCAACTAATTTACAAGGATTGCCAGTTTTCCTACCGAAGGTCGGGTTTTTTTCCGGGTACTCATAAAACATGTATAATGCCTTGAAATGTAACTTCTTTTCTTTTGCATAAATTATGCCTACAATAAACCACAAAGTTACCTACCACTGTTGCCACAATCAGCACACGAAATGAGATCCTCTGGTTCACCATTACGATTCTTATGTTCATCTCCAAGGCAAAAACAACAAATTAAAATAGGCTTGGCACATTTCTGGAAAAAGAGTTAAAGGTTGTATTTGAGAATTACATACATCAAATATTATTAATGGTACACTACATGTAATATTTTGGTTTTTTTGTGCAGAGGTACAGAATAGACAAAAAAAAGATTATTATTAACACCAGAATTTGCACTTTTCTGTACAAAACAATATCCATGTCATGTTTACCATGACAAGGTGAACTTGACATGCTCGAGAAGAAATGTTAGTGTTCTATCATGTTACACTGTAACAAATAATTCATTACCCAAGTTAAGCAGTGAAAATGACATTTATCGATGAAGAATAATATTGTTCTTGTTTTGTCTATCTGATTCTTATCCTTAGCTCTTTACTGTATTTAAAAAATCAATTTTATAAGTTGATTATTGGTACAGTTAAGAAAATACAGATGGATATTGATTAACAGTTTAATGTCAATTCAGCAGCTATGAATGGTTATCCACATCAAACTGATACATAAAATGATCACCAATCAATGCCTCATTATATGACAGATTACTTACACTGCTTTCTACTTGGCAGTAGCTTGTGTTTTAATTTTTATTAACCAATAACTTTTTTATCAAAAACAACAAATATAGAAAAAAACAATTAAGAGGTTATACAATATTATCTTATAAAAGTAATAAAGCAAACTTAGCATGAAAAAAAAAATCTTTAACAGCTAAATTTTTACATTTCCATAATTACTTAGTCTTTACAAAATCTTTTCAGATAATGGTGGACATTCAGTCCACTTATTTCCCCAGCAATACTGGACCGAAGAAGCTTTTGCCTGACTAAATTTGTCTGATGTTGCCATTGTTTACATTTAACTACATTATATGAATGTAGATACAGACATAAACATCATACATAAAAGTTATTGTAAACATACTATTCATAACTGTATAAACAAGCTGTGTTTATCTGGACAAAGGTGTCTAAAGAGTATAAATAAAATAACATTTTTTTACACCCAGAAATAAAACACAAAGCTGTGCTGAAAGCAACTGCTTCATGGGACACCCATCTACAGAAATTATTATGAGGTAATTGATAACTAGTTATCTTATTCCTTCAATTTCAGCAAAGAATATATTGTATACATTTATCAACATGATCAAAGCCAACGAAAAAAATAAAATATGTTTTAAAATTACTTTTGAGTTTCAGTCCCATTTAAAAGCGTTTGTTTATCAAACAGTTACAATTTTTCATTCAAGTTCCTTGTAGTCTACTTTGTTTTCACTGTTGGTAATTAGATGCATATCGGAAATAAACAAATGGCAAGTAATTCTTTAGCAAACATAAAACGTTTCAAAAATGAGTTAAATATGCACAATTTTTGCAATTTTTATTGGTTTTACATATTTTATTCAAAGGTTGCAAGTCTGTGTGAATCATAACAACCAGATATTCATTCAAGTATTTTCTGTGAACGCACAATCCGGCCGACTTGAACTTGGATAATAAAAATGTCTGACTTCCACGATTTATTTTTCCAGTCCAAGCAATATCGTATTGGTTTTGTCCATCGGAATTTTGTGAAGACCGTTCACAAGGTGTTTATAACTGACAAATACTTTAATAAAATAAATCAAATTCAACTATGACCTTACCATATTCTGCTCAATAGAGAATGACATATCACTAGTGGAATCTTCATCAAATGATGCAGAGTTACTAGAGCTTCCAGCAATATCAATACTTGAAGCCTTTTCCCCTAACTTTACATTTCTCCCTTCCTTTATCAAATACTTATTGTCTATGGCAGTTTTTAGGCATGACTTGAGGAGACTTGACAATTCTACACCATTTTGACATTCAATATTGTATATGGTATTAATTTGATTTTCAATCTTCTTAAATGAAGAACCCCCATCTTCACCAAGCTCTATCACAGTTTTGACGAGAATTGGTGTCAAGTCAGTTTTCTTGTCAACTTTTAATGTTTTTCTTTTATTGTGTGGCATTTTAGATGGGTCTCTATAGGACCAATCCTTCTTACTAAATGTTCTCACAATCAGACCATCTTTGAGAGCTAGCTGGAGTTGTTCCTCTATTGATTCCCTTGTCACATTGTGATACTGTTGAACAGCATGAACTATTCTCTCAAGATTTGGTTGTTGTTTCTGACGTTTCACTTTTTCTATGGCTTCCAAAATCCACTTGGCATAAGTGAGGTTGGCGAGTCCTTCCGATTCCCCTTCTTTTACCATTCTGTAAGACTCGTCCTTTTAAAGCATATTCTTCTTCAAGAATTTTGTTTGTAATAGTAACAAAAATTGCTACATTTTACAAAAAGTTAAGCTTAAGGTAATTCCATAAAAGTGAAAAGTCTGTTATGAATGTTCATCAACCTGCAATGAAAAAGATTTGTTATTATCTCTCTCCTACAAAAAAACATGCTATAAAAATTAAAAAATCTAAAACATTATACAATATGGAAGAGCATTACACATAACTGAAATTGTTCATTAATGGTTTGAAGTACATGTATATATATAAAATAGCATAGCAAAACATGTACAAGGTCAACCTTAAAAATATGTGTTTGCAGTTTTCTGACTGTACCTGAAGAGCTATGGGTCAGCAGGTAGGAAAAATATTATATTTTATCAATTTTAATAATTGTTGAAAAAGTTACAAGTTTAACCAAGTTTATTTGACCTTAATAAAGAAAATTTTTATGCAACAAACATGAACACAGAGTCTGTCCGATAATAGCAAGAAGAACAATTTTGGGCACTTCTGGTGCTTTCTGAACTATGACAAGTTAAGTTTATAAATGACAAGCTGTTTTTTGCCTCCTATGATACTTAAGTTGTAACAAAAATATGCAGATTCTTGTTAACATAACAATAATTTTTTTGTAAAAGTAGGGTTTCAATCGCCAACTCACCACCCCCTAAATCATACTTTCTATTTGGAAACATAGCAACAATCTCCCACAGGTTTTTTAATAAAACTGTCACATGATGATGATCGCTCAACAAGAAAGAAAAAACAAATTGGGCAATTGAAGCATCAAATATATCTTGATTTACCCTCGAATCAAAACGACAAAACCATGACATTTTGCATAACAATCTATTAAAAAATATATATTTTAAAATTAGAAGCAAAAAATATTGTCTGTATGGCTGATTTTTTTATAGTGTTGATTGGAAAACAGCAAACAAAACAATATTTTGATTTAGGCCTAAGACTCATTTGCAGGACATTTTTAATCCTGCATTCATGTTACAGCAGCTAAAATTAAATTTGTGTGATTGTACATGTACATTATAGTGCCTGTAAAGCCTAAACTCTATTTGATACCACAAACAAAAGACTATCCATACATACATGTACATCTTCATTTTGACATGACAATTTTTTATTATATGCATGCATCTAAAATGTGTATAAAACGGTGATCCTTTGTAATCCATATTTTATTTACATATTCACCTTGAGATAATTTTCGTTTAATGCAGTTAATTGTAAAGTTGTACTTCTATTGTGTGTCTGTGTTGTATGTCAGCTTTTAGAAGGCCATGATACACTTGTGTGTGATTGTAAAACTCTTGTTATAATGCAAAACAATATTTTCTGACAATGTATGGATAATTTGACTTGGGGTTTTTTAAGTCCCACACCGACAAGTTAATGCCCTTGGTCGGACGGATGTATGAATAAAGAACATCATGAAGTAAAATATAGTGATGGGGTTTAGTCGCAACATTTCAAAATACTTTATAAAATTGATATACTACAAGAAATATGTGATACACATAAAGTAATAAAATGCAACAAACTGATAATATAGTTAAACTTTCATTCTGTCAAAATTATTTCGATGAACTGGTTTAAACAAAAATTTTTAATCAATGTCCTTAAGTGTGTCAATATAATTTGGCAGATCCTCATTTCAATTGTAATGCAATTTGAAGTTGTAAGTTTTCTAACAAATGTAAGTAACTAATAGATAAATTTTTCTATTATTTTTTTCCTAAACATGGCACATGAAAATTATTGACTTTTATGATAAATTTTATGAGATTTGTTCAATAGAATTTTAACTGTGGTACAGTATACATTTATCTTAAATGAAATTTATGGAAAATCTCAAAATTTCAATTTAAAGACGACTGTAGAAGAAACTTGTAACAACACATGTTTATACAAAAATACAAAACTTGGTGAGTGATTTTCTTTTTAATAATTCTATCTGAATATATTTAAAAACTTTACAAAAAAGCAAATCCAAAACAATTTTAATAATCTCCAGTATATCTTGTCAGATTATTGTCATAGGGGTTTTACATCCTGTTATTCTCGGATTGACTTAAATAAACGTTGATGACGCAGTGGTCAGTGGGAAAATGTAGAAATGGACAAATTATTTGTAATCCAAGAAAATGGAGTTTAGAAAATGTATTATTTTGACACGTTACAATAACAAGTATTTTAACATTTTCACCACATGTATTGAAGCTACATAAATTCCATAAAAAATATTTTTATTAACTTTAAATATAAATACGACTGTCATAATAATAATCAGCGAGAATAATTTAAATTGCACAGTAACGATTTCTCGGCAATATTTTTCGCGGCCATCTTTTTCAGATTCCGCGGCGGTAAACTAGTAAAAATATCTGATAAAAATCCATAAATCTTGACATTTCCATCTTTTGAATAAATAAGAAACAAACAAATACTAAATAAATAAGCACACATTTTTATCCTAGATGCTTCTTTAATAAAAATTTAACGTGAAATTCATACATAAACATCGCAAAAATAAGTTTATACGGAGACAAATGTCCTTCACTTCGGTCGTAATTTTTAGATAAAATAAAGGTTCGATTACCTTAAATATACGTTTATAGTGTTCCTTACTAATCCAACAAATTAACTAAATAAAAATATCTCATTGTCCATATTGAAGCTTGTGGAAATAGCCGTCATTCTTTTCCATATTTTGAAGAGACGTTGTATCGTCCTCCATTTGTAAATATGGCTTCCAACGAACGGACGCAGGGCCATTCTTTGGGAGAATATGAAATCGCTATGGTTATGTTTTTCATTTTTCCCAAGAAATCTGTCAACTATTAACCTAATACTAATGGCTATATGTTGAATCTTAGTCACCATAAAAATTATGACAATATTGATAGTTTTTATTTAATTACTTAAGTGTGTCAATTAGTTCATTTTTCTTTCCAACTGTGACCTATTTCTCATTGCGCCTTCAGTGGTAGAAACAACCTGTCCTGTTTGCGTAAATTGATGCGTTTTGATTGGTTCATTTTGACAAGTGATAGGTTATGATATTATGGAGTTGTAAACAATATTGAGAAATAAACAATATCGATTTTTATGGAGTTTGCAATATTGATAAATAAAGATGTTGATTTTACCAATCTACAGGAAAAACGCAATTCTTTCAATAAAATATGTGATCCAATAAATCAAGTATCTTATATCAGAGACAAAACCAAAATAAATAAATAAAAATAAATAAATAAATAAATAAATAAATAAATAAATAAATAAATAAATAGCATAAGTTTAGAACAATTCTCTATAAGGAAAGCTAGATTTAAAAAGGGAACATTTAAATTTAACAAGACTTCCTATATTTACCTTTTTAGCTATTTATGTTGCATTTTAAAACTGGGACCGGTATAACTAATTGATTTATAAATAGATTCCTTGTTAAAATATATTGGGAAATTTAAAAATCATTTACACAAATATTGTTTAATGTTTTAACTATATAACAATGACGTAAAAAATCACAAAGAAAGGTAAAAAGACAATAAAAATCATTCGAATTATATATATCCGCATGTATATTTGTGTTTGCAACTCAAAACGGAACAGAAAAGATAGCCATTATATTTTGATTTATTAAATTATATGAATACAAATATAACTGAGGTACACATTATTCCAACAGACAAAAGTTATGTTCTATATAAAAAAGCGCAACTAATTTAAACCGCGAACAAAGTTATGGTAAATAATGACAAGAAATCAATACAAGGTCACTACATTATTTCGAACAAAGGGACACAAGCAGCTGCTTTATGGTGGGACGGCAGTGGTCACAACTTGGCGACATCTGTCGTACCTGTTGTTATTTGCACAGGTATGGTGAAAACTACGACATTTAATACATGATTTAGAAATTTTACAAGTAAATGGATCATATTTATCATTTATCAAACACATGATGTCTTTGTTAATCTTTTTTCCTTAAACGCATATGTGATGTACGCATTTATATATAGTGTACTGTCAGCCACTGATTACAAAAGTTCGTCAAAGTCTTAATTTATGGAGTCCCCTTTTAATAACTATTCTAATTAACTAATTAACTTTATGTATACGATTGTCATAGAGGGCCTCGGTGGACTAGTGGTTAAGGTAGATAGAACATGTCCCCCCCCCCCGTGAGGTAGAAAAACGACTTGTCATATTCGTTAGTATAGCAACATTAGATGCATCCGTCGTCGAATCTAACATCAATTAATATATCAATATATTGTATGATTCTCACTTCGGCAGGTGTACTCGACTCTAATGGATTGCCAGTTTTCCTACCGCAGGTCGTGGGTTTTCTCCGGGTATCCACTAAAAACTGGACGCCATTCAGAAAAAACCAATATATTGACGCACTATACTTGTACTGCTGAAGCTATTACATGTTGCAGCATACTGTTATTCATCAAGCTAAAAATATTGCACTTCAAACAGTACGTTTCGGTAATCAGGGACAGTCTATACTATATTAGTATAGACTGTCCCTGCAGTAATGTAGAACACGTATCAATTCAAATTCGTACACGTCATTTATACTATGAAAACATCTTAATTACACAGTGAAGGTAATATGTGTTTTTGAGGGTTGCATTCATAAATATTTGTGTTTGTGGTATTGATATTTTTAGACAAAATTTCTACAACTAATCAATGAAATATTAATGGAAAGGGACTTGCTGTCCTTTAGTTTAAACATATTTTATTTGAAATCTTGCAATTGCAAATACATATCACAATACAAATTATAACACAAAAGGATTTGGAAACAAGCTGAAACAGCTTATATTAATCCATCTCCTAAATAAATATATATCACATAACGTAAAAGCTCGTAACAGTTATTTGCATGCTTGTGTGGTTTCAACATACATTAGTAATAAAAATCACAAGGTATAATATACATGCTATATATAATGTAGAAGAAAAACAGAATTATGACAACATTAATAGTAAAACAAAAACATTAGGATGTTGGATGAAATGTATGCAACTTTAAAATTATTTTTCTAGAGAAGTGACAAATCGTTTGCTTTTTAAAATAAACTTCTGGACTTTTAAAAAGATTTCTTTATTTTGGATTGTATTTAGTAAATTTGACCCGAAAAGTAAAAGGTGGGAATCAATTGGAATTGAAAATGGGATTGATAATATTAGTTCCTCTCTAATGGTATCATATTTTGTACAATTTAAGAGGAAATGTGAGGAGGTTTCAACTTGTCCGCATGTGCAGTTAAGAGAGTCCACCAGATTTCGTACGTAGAGGTGTTCATTTAGCGAGCTACTCCCCAGTCGCAATCTGGTGTGTAATACCTGTCCCAGTCGGGTTCCAATGTAGTAATAATCTGGAGGCTTTATGACACGTTTACTTATTCGTTGTTTGAAGATATTTAACGATGTAGAATTTCGAGTATACAGGGGTAATCTGTTCCATAATTTTATGGTCGACGGAAGGAAATATTCCGAGTAAAAATTTGTTCTTGTGCCGACCTCAATAATATTTTGTGATTGACGGGTATAATGTGTATGCGTATTGCCAATTAATGAAGGTACCAATTCCCGCAAATAATCTGGGGTTTCGAAGTTAATCATTTTGTAAAATAATACAAGTTTGTGGGTCTCTCGTCTGTCTGAAAGCGATTCCCATCCCGTTTCTTCATATAATTTTTCAATAGAGTTAATTTAGTACCTCCCGTTACAATTCTCATGGCTTCTATTTGAACATTTTCTATTTTATTCACTAAACTTTTATTGGTGTTGTCCCATATTACATCCCCATATTCCAATAAAGGTCTAATAAAAGAAAGGTAATTTTTTTCTAAAACGTGTCGATCAAGACAAAGTCGAAATTTGCGCAGAATATTTATTCTAGTATAAGCCTTTTTTACTATATAATTAATGTGATCGTACCACATACCATCTTTAGAAAAGTAAATACCCAAATGTTTATGACAATGAACCTCTTGTATGTCATAATTATTCATAAACAGAGTAGGATGTACCGGTTTCATTAGCTTACGAGAGAGTAATAAAGTTTCCGTCTTCTGTGGATTGAAGTTGACTAGCCACTTATTTGACCATTCGTGTATTTTGTCAAGATCACTGTTTAGTAATCTTGCAGCATTTTCAGGGGTATCGACAATTAAATATAAACTTGTATCATCAGCAAATAATTTGATGCTGGCACCGATCTCAGTGACTATGTCGTTTATAAATAAAAGAAACAAGAAACAAGAGTGGACCTAATATAGACCCTTGGGGAACCCCTGCTTTAATTGGCTTAATGCAGAGCAGCTGCCATTTGACACAACACGTTGATATCTAGCATTTAAGTAGTTTGTGAACCAGTTTAGTAAGTTGCCTGAAATTCCATAATTTTGCAATTTAAAAAGCAAGCCTTTATGCCAAACTCGATCAAAGGCTTTGCTTATATCACAGAATACCACCCTTATTTCTTTACCACTGTCAAGGGCCCTCCCAAAATCATTAGAAATATTAACAAGTTGGTTTATTGCCGAGTCTCCTTTAATAAACCCAGATGTCTTTTCGTATATTTAGGAAAGGTAATAAACGAAATCCTTTTGGGCCACACATCCGTAGTACCCTATAAATGCTAAGTTTAGCGCAATCTCCCCCGTGATTCCATATAAAGCTTTACATATGGGCTGGTGTACAACAATGATTAGCAAAATACATGTATACACAGTAACGTTGAAGTGTCTTTTCACAAATCACGCTTTTTACAAAGTATAGTGAAGATTTTATTGTTCGAAATAAAAAAAGAATAAAATATATTTCAACGTCTCAAAATTATTTTTAAAGTCAAATGAATGTTTTCTTAAAGATAAATTTAGCCATTAGATATCCAAAATATTGGTCGGTATCGACCACTCGTTATTAAGCTTTTTTGTCCCCCGCCGCAACGCAAGGAGGGACATGGTAATGGTCTGCGTCCGTCCATCCGTCACACTTGTGTAGACTGGACACAACTCTTCTGAAAACCGCTGAACGGACTTTGTTCAAATTTTGTAGAGTCTTTAGTCACCGTATGTAGTTGATTATCGCAACGACATTTTTGTTCGACAAATTTTATAGGTGGTATGGGACTTTTCATCCTCACAAGTCAGGGTTTCTGTGTCCACGCAGGACACAACGTAAATAGTAAACATGCATGGGCTAATTTTAATTAGACTGGTGTCCACGAAACCATGACTAACTTAGCTAGAAAATTCCCGGGCTAGAAGATTTTCGTATGACGTCAAGCCTTCAAAATATTAACCAATGAAATTGATTGAAAGAAGCAAGTATTTGGCAGTAGTCATTCTTACTTATTCTTGAGTGGGAAGAAAACGTAACGCACTAAAAATAACGCGATAATAACAAACTATTAGCACTACTGTACAAAATACACTTATTTTCACATGGTCTATGCAATACATCCGTTTGGAATATTTACAATCGAAATCGGAATATCCCCTAACCAAATCGTGAATGAAAGCGATCTTTTGTCCACATGTGTTCACGAAACCCTGACACACTTAGCTAGGAAATTCCGGGGCTAGAAGTCATTATTTTGATTGGCTACATCTACATCATATCTTATTCTGGTACCCTGACGATGATATCCTCATTTGCCTAAGCGGCCTTCGGATATATTTAAAGTGAAGCTTGCGTCAATGAAAAATATTGCAACAGGAGACCAGGTTACATCATATCTATGTAGCCAATCAAAATAATGACTTCTAGCCCCGGAATTTCCTAGCTAAGTGTGTCAGGGTTTCGTGAACACATGTGGACACAGAAACCCTGACTTGTGAGGATGGGGACTTTTTCGTCTCTGTGTATTTAGCATCCACACAAGTCAGGGTTTCTATGTCCACTGTAAGTGTCCACGAAACCCTGACAAACTTGGCTAGGAAATTCCCGGGATATAAGTAACTATTTCGATTGGCTACATCATACCTTAATGTAGCCAATCAAAAGCTCGCTTTCATTCACGACTTGGTTAGGGGATATCTCCATGTCGATTGTAAATAAACCAAACGGATGTGTTGCATGAGAAAATCAGTGTATTTTGTACAGTAGTGTTAATTTAATTTGTTAACACCGCGTCATTTATTAGTTTTGTTACGTTTTCTTCCCACTCAAGAATGAGTAAGAATCACTATTGCCAAACACTTGTTTCTATCAAGCAATTTCATTAGTTGATATTTTGACGTCATATGAAAATCTTCTAGCCCGGGAAACTCATAATAAATAAGTTTGTCAGGGTTTCGTGGACACATGTGGACACAGAAACCCTGACTTGTGAGGATGTGCATATATGTCAAAGAAACTTTTTATTTAACTCTTCTGAAATCGCTTAAAAGATTGCTTTGATATTTAATAGGATTAACTTTTGTGATGTGCATAATCTACTATCATTTTGATTCATCAAAATTTGGAGTTATAAGACTTTGACCATTGCAGCAATATTATACAATGGTAGATATTGTGTTAGCATCTCCTCTGAAACCGCTTGACAGGTGAATGAAAGCGATCTTTTGTCCACATGTGTTCACGAAACCCTGACACACTTAGCTAGGAAATTCCGGGGCTAGAAGTCATTATTTTGATTGGCTACATCTACATCATATCTTATTCTGGTACCCTGACGATGATATCCTCATTTGCCTAAGCGGCCTTCGGATATATTTAAAGTGAAGCTTGCGTCAATGAAAAATATTGCAACAGGAGACCAGGTTACCACTCTCCGGCACAGAGAACATAACTGGTTCCCAGATATAACCTCTGCCACACGTCATCCTCCATTTACTGCGGGACTACATTTGTCGTCTGCCCGTGACGTTTGTAAACAAAGAACTATGTTTGTAAAATAACACACGAGATCTTATTTATTTTCATTTAGTCTATTTATATACTTTTGATACAGTTTTACTTTGAAATTACTGCGTTTGTACGCGAAGCTTATTCGCCATGAGAGATATCTCTCATAATGTCAACCAATAGTATTGCAGAGGTGATTGTGGTTGACGTAGGATACCCAGAATCCTTTGCGTGGAGATTGCCAGGTTACATCATATCTATGTAGCCAATCAAAATAATGACTTTTAGCCCCGGAATTTCCTAGCTAAGTGTGTCAGGGTTTCGTGAACGTATTAATTTAAGATAAAATTAAATAATTATACAGGCACAGAAATGTGTTGTACACTTCAATGATTTCACTAGTTTGATCTAGTTCTTTGGAGATAATATTAGATAGTATTGAACTCTACTCAGCCTTTTTATTGGTTAATTTATTTAATTTGCTCAGTATTTATAGCCTGTGTGGTATTCATTATATACTTCTTGATATTTTTGATAGACAAGGAAATTTTGAATTTTTGATATTCTTGATAGACACAAAATTTTGAATTTTGGATTGTGATTTGAATTCGAATTTGTATGTTAAATTTATGGAGTTAAGAGAAAAGAAACCAATGAATTATAAAACTTTGCATATGGCTGGTAAACAAATTGACAAGTTTGATGCAGAAAAGGAATTGACTCCTATCAGATCTAGAATTTTAAAAGGTAGCAGAATAGCTGATAACCAAGATTCTGATGAGTCTAGTGAACAGGATGTACTTGTAGTTCAGGAAGAAGGGGGAATCGTTGATGCTCAATCCACTGATGATGAAGATGATGACGAATTAACACAGTTGAAAGAGGAGTTAGAAAAAGTGAGAAGTTTAAAGAAAGCTCAAAAACTGAAGGAAAAGAAGGAAAAGATGAAAAAAGAAATTGAAAAAACCAAGATGGAATTGAGGAGGAGCCGTGACAGACAACAAGGTGATACTTTATTGTCAGTTAAAACACTTGATCAGTTAGATATTGATGACTTAAGAAGGCAGAAAAATTTAAAGAGTAAAGCAAAAACTGTAGTTAATAAATTTTTAGAGTTAGAATCTGGTAGTTCGTCGAGTGAAACTGAAAATGAATATTTCAGTAAGTCTGACTCAGACGAGTGTGTCAAACGTGAAAGCAAAAGGTCAAAACAAAAAAAGAAAAGGTCTGGTATCTTTGATCACCCATCGGACGAAGTGGTAAAGAAACAAATGTGGCCCCAGTCAAAGTTACAGTTTGAATATGCTGGATCAAAGATTAACTTTGATGATTTAGAATTTAATTTATTTGTAGCGGGGGAATTAGAAATTGTTTCTTCTACTAAGATTGGCGAAGTAGAAAAACAGGGTAGAATTAAATTGTTAAAGAAATTGGCTTATTATACAGAGTTGTATGAATGGAAAGGTTTAAAGAAATTGTATGCTCATATAATTAGACAAATAGAGAATGGTTTAGCCACATGGTCAAAAGATTTCAGTGAAATAGAAACACCTATTTTAATCAAATACGTAAGATCAGATGTTAAAAATAAGAAGACCACGGTCTTAGTTGGTGACAAAAAATTTGTTAAAGGTGATGAAAACGTTTTTTACTGCTCTCACTATCAAAGAAAAAAGTGTATACATGATGCTTCGCATTACGGTAAAATTAGAGGGGCTGAAAAGTTTCTGCAACACATTTGTGCCACGTGTTGGAGAAATGATAATAAAAAACTTTTTCATCCCGAGTGCTCTGAAACTTGTCCTCATCAGAAAAAATGACTAAATCAAAGTACAACTAGTAATTTTGTTCTCAATCCTTTAGCTGATATTTTTTGGCCGAGTTATATGAATGAAAATGTAGGTTCTAAGGGAGATAACTTCAAAATAAAATGTGAAGTGTTGTGTAAAAAACATATTGGTAATTTGGTTGATGATGTGAATGTAGATTTAAAAATTGATAAACAATTGTATGAAGTTGGTTTTGTAGCACAAAAGAAATTAGAAGATATAGATTACATGGGTATTATTAACTCCCATGATAAGATTTGTAATTCTGGTATCCCTAATTTTTTAGGATGTAGAATACCTGTAAAATCTGGCTTAAAAATTGAATTTTTAAAAACAAATTTAGAAGATTACAATGATAAAATTATATGTGAGTTGTTAGAATTTGGTGCTCCTGTAGGATTTGAAGGTGAAATTGTTGATATTAGTTCAGAAAATGTGATAAATCACAAGGGAGCTACTGAATTTAGGGAAGATGTTTTCCAGTATTTACATAAAGAGGCTTCTTATGGTGCGATTATTGGTCCGTTTAAAAAAAGTCCTTTTAACTGTGATGTCAAAATTTCACCTTTGAATACAGTTTCAAAGAAAGATAGTTTAGAGCGAAGAGTCATTCTAGATCTAAGTTTTCCACTAGGGAAATCTGTTAATGATTTTATTTCCAAAGATTTTTATTTGGGAGAAATTGTAGATTTGTCTTATCCAAGGGTTGATGATTTAGTTAATATAATTAAAACTGTAGGAGGAAATTGTTTGTTATTTAAAAAAGATTTAAAACGGGCTTATCGACAAATCCCACTTGACCCAGGGGATTTACATTTAGTTGGTTTTCGTTGGGGTGATGCTATATTTTTAGATCGTGTTTTGCCCATGGGATTAAGATCTAGCGCACAAATTTGTCAGCGTGTCACTTCTGCAGTTAGGTTTATGTTTCAAAAAATGGGATTTATGGTTGTTAATTATTTAGATGATTTTGGTGGTGCTGACAGTGTAGACAAAGCCAATGTCGCTTATGAAGCTTTGGGTAGTTTGTTAAAGAGTTGTGGATTAGAGGAATCCACACAAAAGGGGGTTGCTCCCACCACTAGGATGGAATTTTTAGGAGTTACAATTGATACTCTCAAACAAACTCTCGAAGTCTCGCAACAACGTCTGGAAGAGATTTCATTGTTAGTTGAGGCATGGTTAAAAAAGAAAAAAGCTTCTTTAAAAGAGTTACAGTCTCTTCTCGGAAAGCTTAATTTTGTGTCCACCTGTGTACGTTCTAGTAGAATTTTTGTAAATCGGTTATTGAATTGGTTGAGACAGGCTTTTCCCTCAAATATTGTAGGAGGTGGACATAAAATATTTAGAGTTATTCCTTTGGAGGTGAGGAAAGATATATTATGGTGGCATAGGTTTTTGAACGAATACAATGGGGTTTCAATCCTTTTAATGGAAGAGTGGTCGTCGCCAGATGAAATTTTTTCTAGTGACGCATGTTTAACTGGTTGTGGAGCTTTATGTTCGGATCAGTTTTTTCATTTGCAGTTTCCTGAATTTATTACAAAAAATCATTTAAGTATTAATTGTTTAGAACTTTTTTCTGTAGTATTAGCAGTTAAAAAGTGGGGACATAGATTTCTTGGGAAGAGAATAATGATTTTTTGTGACAATGAAGCTTCAGTGCAAGTTATAAATACTGGGCATTCAAGGGACTCTTTTATGCAAAAATGTTTAAGAGAGATTTGTTATGTTGCATCTGTATTTCAATTTCATGTTAGAGCACGACATATTGAAGGAGTTTCCAATAGGCTGGCTGATTGTTTATCTCGCTGGGATTTAGACAATCAATATCAGCAAAATTTTATTAACCTTACTAATGGTGCATATAAAGAAGTTTGTATAGATGAGTCATTCTGTCTTTTTATTTGTGATTGGTAATTTTTATTTTTAGAAGTGAAGAAATTGAGACTTCAGTCAAAAGAATCTGCTAGACATGCCTTTGCTGATAGCACTTATAAGAATCTTAAGATTCAGTTAGAGACGTATTTTTTGTTTTGTTTTTATTTTAATTTTGATGCAATTCCTACATCGGTTCTTGTTCTCAGTTTATATGCTCAGTTTTTAAGCAGAAGTTTTGCTACTGTTGATTCTATTAAAAATTACATAAGTGCAGTAAAAACTTTACATTTATTGTTAACTGAGAATACTGAGGCGTTTGACTCTCTTTATTTAAAGCTGATTTTTAGAGGTTTGTTAAGAATAAAATCTCATTGTCCAAAGCAGGCCATGCCTATTACCCCACAGATTTTATGTGATTTCCGTTCAAAGTTTGATATGAAATGTGCTATTGATTCCACGTTTTGGTGCTTATTTTTACATGCCTTTTTTCTTATGTTTAGAAAGTCCAATTTAGTTCCAGTAAGTGTATCTAGTTTTGATTCCAATAAGCAGTTATGTAGAAAAAATTATACCTATGATATTTTGAATAATGTTCTATTGGTTCGAGTAAAGTGGTCTAAAACCAATCAGTATGGTGAAAGGGAGATAATTATTCCTTTAGTTCGTATTTCTGGTTCCCCTTTATGTCCAGTGCAAGCCTTTTTGCATATGATATCCTTAGTAGATGTACCTGAGGATAGCCCTGCTTTTTGTATCGTTAAGAAAGGAAAGATTTATCCAATTATATACAGTCAGTTTCAGAAGCGACTTAAGAATACAATTTCAGATATTGGGTTAAATCCAGATAATTTTTCTTCTCATAGTTTTAGAAGAGGGGGGGCTAGTTGGGCTTTCGCTTCTAATGTTCCTTCAGAGTTAATTCAATTGTACGGAGATTGGAAAAGTGATGCATACAAGCGGTATTTAAAATTTGATTTGTTTGACAAGATTACAGTAGCTAATAGTATGTCTTCTCATATTTTAAAGTTGTTTTAATTTACAGGAATATATCGGGAAAAGAGGGCCACAATTGTTTCAGCCTCTATTCCTAAATATGTTTCCAATATAGACGGATGCACTACACAAGCATTCCCAGGTGCTACAATTGGGAAATTGACGACATTAGTTTCTTCGGGACGGATTAATTTAAGTTCAGTAGACTTTGTAATTATACATGTAGGGACTAATAATATAAGCGATTCTAATCAGTCAGTTAATACTATAACTTCTTATTACGGGGATTTGATTCATGCTCTAAAGAGTAAAACTAAAGCTAAGCTTATTTTTACGTCAATTTTACCTAGATTATGCGACCACAAAAAAAGGTATCTAAGGTTACTGCAGTTAACAGTGCTTTAAAAGATTTATGCAAGCGTCGACATTTATTATTTTGTAATTTATACAGGAGTTTTCTTTTTAATAATTTCCCAGATGCATCTTTATATGCACCTGCTGATGGGTTACATTTAAATTTTTCCGGCACAGAATTGTTTAGGAAAAAAGTAATCAATATAATTAAACATCAAAGTGTTATGTAGGGGTTGTATTTATTGCTTTATTTTTTATTTATCATGTATTATGATTACTAAATATATTTCTTTTTCTCGTTACAGGAAACTAGACATCCTGAACTTGATGCTGGTTACCTCTTTTGACTACTCAGGATCTTCATACATTCTGAGTTTGTCTTTAGTTGCCTCTTTCCATGTCTATATATACTTGGATTTTGGTATTTAGATTATATGGTGTGAGAAAAAGAAATATATAAAAAGATTTTTTTTTCTGTGGTAATTTTTATTTTTGGCGGCCTTTGGGCTTGGCGGACTTTTTGCCAAAAATTTTTATGATCTTGTTGTATATTAATCATGTATTATTAAATATTTATTATACATATTATGAGTGGCAATACAGATATATTTATGTTGTATTATTGATAATTGCTTTATATTTATTATTATTATTATTTGTGAATTGTGTATATAATATACATATTGTGAGTGGCAATACAGATAAACCTATTGTCTTGACTTATTTATTTCAAGCCTGTATAATTGTATTAATTTAAGATAAAATTAAATAATTATACAGGCACAGAAATGTGTTGTACACTTCAATGATTTCACTAGTTTGATCTAGTTCTTTGGAGATAATATTAGATAGTATTGAACTCTACTCAGCCTTTTTATTGGTTAATTTATTTAATTTGCTCAGTATTTATAGCCTGTGTGGTATTCATTATATACTTCTTGATATTTTTGATAGACAAGGAAATTTTGAATTTTCCCACCCACCACACCCTTTATATTTTTATAGTTTCAATTGTTAATGGGCGGACTTTTTGCCAAAAATTTTTATGATCTTGTTGTATATTAATCATGTATTATTAAATATTTATTATACATATTATGAGTGGCAATACAGATATATTTATGTTGTATTATTGATAATTGCTTTATATTTATTATTATTATTATTTGTGAATTGTGTATATAATATACATATTGTGAGTGGCAATACAGATAAACCTATTGTCTTGACTTATTTATTTCAAGCCTGTATAATTACATGTGGACACAGAAACCCTGACTTGTGAGGATGGGGACTTTTTCGTCTCTGTGTATTTAGCATCCACACAAGTCAGGGTTTCTATGTCCACTGTAAGTGTCCACGAAACCCTGACAAACTTGGCTAGGAAATTCCCGGGATATAAGTAACTATTTCGATTGGCTACATCATACCTTAATGTAGCCAATCAAAAGCTCGCTTTCATTCACGACTTGGTTAGGGGATATCTCCATGTCGATTGTAAATAAACCAAACGGATGTGTTGCATGAGAAAATCAGTGTATTTTGTACAGTAGTGTTAATTTAATTTGTTAACACCGCGTCATTTATTAGTTTTGTTACGTTTTCTTCCCACTCAAGAATGAGTAAGAATCACTATTGCCAAACACTTGTTTCTATCAAGCAATTTCATTAGTTGATATTTTGACGTCATATGAAAATCTTCTAGCCCGGGAAACTCATAATAAATAAGTTTGTCAGGGTTTCGTGGACACATGTGGACACAGAAACCCTGACTTGTGAGGATGTGCATATATGTCAAAGAAACTTTTTATTTAACTCTTCTGAAATCGCTTAAAAGATTGCTTTGATATTTAATAGGATTAACTTTTGTGATGTGCATAATCTACTATCATTTTGATTCATCAAAATTTGGAGTTATAAGACTTTGACCATTGCAGCAATATTATACAATGGTAGATATTGTGTTAGCATCTCCTCTGAAACCGCTTGACAGGTTGCTTTGATGTTTGGTAGGATTAGTTGTTATGATGTATAGATGTGCATAGTCTACCTAATTTTGATTCGTCAAATTTTGTAAGAGTTATGGAACTGACCATTTCAGCAGTATAATTCAATGGTAGATCTTGTGGGTGCATCTCCGATACCGTTCGATAGATTGCTTTGATTTTCAATAGGGATAGTTGTTGCGATGTGTAGATGTGCATATTCTACCACCATTTTGATTTGTCAAATTTTTTAGGAGTTATGGGACTTTGACCAGCAATATTGAACAATATTGAAAACAAATGTTATTAAGCACTCTTCTAAATTAGCAATTCTGATGAAGTTTTTTTTATGTAGTTGCTTAGCTCTTCCCAAATACCTATCAAAGCAGTTCTAATATTACATACTTATTACTTTGTCCCGAAATTAAATGTATCACAAAACTTTTTTCCATTTTATTTTCTCACACTTCTAAGGCAATTCGATAATGCAGCGGCAGAGGACATTTGGCTACGTGTAGCAACTTACCCTTATTAAATATTATTCTGAAAGTAAATAGAACTTTTCAGTTACACGGCCATTCATGTCCACTCGATATATAGGCAAGCAATTGTCATTTAAAGTCTTTGGTTACTCCCTGCCCTTTTTATTGACAAAGGTACCGTGCTGCATGCAGTCTTTTTGTGCTTACAAGACATTTGATATACCTGTAAAAACTATAAACAGATAAGGGTTTGATTTGAATTGCTAAGTTTTTCTGGATGTTTGAAAGTATGGAGATGTTTGTAAATCAGTGCCGAATATTGGTTTTAAGTAACCTGTGCCCAAGATATTTCCTGCGATTTAATGACAGTTAAATAGAAATCTTTATTTTTTAATGACGCAACCATCACTCACACGATAAAAAGTTCATTCAAATTGTAGTTGAAACATATCTTTGGTTAAGGTAATTTTTCAATGAGATTCTTTTATATGGTAATCGTTTATTTGTTTGTTTGAATGTTGTTTAAGCTTCTTTCAGCAATTTTTCAGCTACATATATTATGATGTCAGACAGATAAATAAGTTAACTTGTCAAATACACAAGTTTACTTGCCAGATAAACAAGTCCTATTGCAAGTTGTGTATGGCGTGAAAAGTGCAAAACATAGTTTATTTTTCTTTAAAATGTTAGCACTTTATTACTGGACATAAAAAAGTCCACTTAATTAAATGACAAGATAACTTATTTCACAATTGGCATGCAAATAAGGGGAGGTAACTGGCCTAGTATATTTACACTTTGTCATGTCATCAGGGAACAAAAGTAGCTCACATGGAATATCAATGCTGACGCAAATAAACGTAACAAACGTCTCAATATGTTTTACTCAATTCATAACCACCTGTGCCCACAATACTTGTGTGATTTGATGTCACCCCTGACAAATCAGGTTTCAACATACAACCTGCGCAACAGTGATGATTATGTTATACCTCAATTTAGACTTAACAGAACAGAAAATTCTTTTTTCTATGCAACGGCTAAAGATTGGAATCAATTAAACATAGACACAAGAAATGCTAGAAACATAAATATTTTCAAAAAAATAACTAAACGACAATTGACAAAACCACCCGACTACTTTTATTCCGGTGAAAGGAATTTAAACATAATTCACACCAGGCTCAGACATGCGTGTAGTTCATTAAATGCGGATTTATTTCGTATAAACGTAGTCCCTTCTCCGTCCTGTAGTTGCGGTCATCCATACGAAGATTGCATTCACTATCTTATGGAGTGCACTTTGTACAATGTACATAGAAATGTTCTGTATGCACAAATAGGCGGTTTTAACATAACGATTGAAATTCTATTGTCTGGTGACGGAAGACTTACATCTTACCAAAACTCGTATATATTCACTTGTGTTCAAAACTACATAAAACGAACAAAGCGCTTTAAGTGATTATTACTTGAACCCAACCCCTTTAAGAAGTCAGATCCCCTTGTGATTGTTTTTTTTTTACTCTAAACTGTATTATCTTTATATTCATTTTATTCGTTTTTCGCTTTGTTTTGTTCCCTTTTTACAACTTTTTCTAATTTTGTATGTTGTATAAGTGCTGTCATTTAGCATTTCATTGTAAACATTGATTGTTTGGGAGAGGACCTCCATAATGTTATAACTTATGTCCAATCCCTTTGCTTGTATTTGAGCAAATAAATATGTTTAAACTCAACTACCCCAAAGTTGTTCCACTATATTTAACTAGAAAAAGTTAATCACTGTTACCCCAGCATAATTTTTGTAAAACCGTTTTTGTACAAATTTCCACAGGCAACTGGGGTCAGGATAATTCTTTTAGGGAATAAAATGCCAATAAATGAGTTTACAGTGTGTATTCACTCGTTTGGTAACTAGTCTGACATGTTTCATTGTGCAATATTGTCCCCAGAAAAATAATGAATTTCTCTTTATTATATAACAAGGCATGAATCCAAGTTCTAAAAATAGCACACTTTTTATTTTAAAAGTTTACAATTCCCAGTGTCAAGTCAGGAATGAAATGTGTCCCTTTAATATTCTGTTGAAAACATCACTGTTACATCTGAGCTGTCACTATCGAAAACATACCATGCGCTATACAAACTCAAGTAATACTAGAGGCTCCCAGGAGCCTGTATCGATCACATGAACCTAAAACTAAACAACCCTTTTTTATCCAGCTTTTCTTTGTTATGAGGAATTGCCCAACACTTCTGCAAAAATCATTAATTTTTACCTTTTAAGGGAAATAACTCCTATAAGGAGGAGCTTTTGATGCTTAGGGCCCCCCTTTTCATTTTTCTATTTTAAGCCAATGTGGCTATGTAGGTAGTCAGGTGTCATGATTTGCACAATTTTGGTAGGGGACGTCCTAAAGATGATGTGTGCAATGTTTCAAAGCAGTCCTTTCATTGGTTAAAGAGGAGAAGATTTTTTAAAAATCAAGTAAAATTGATTAAAAAAATGTTCAAGGAGAATAATTCCTAAACAGTTCATCAGACAATCTTGACCCTAAAGTCATTTTTGTAGCCCTCATAGAGCAGAACAATTAAGCAATGCTAACGTTTTCTCTAGTTCTAATAATTTTCAAGATTTTGAGGCAAAAATGTCAAAAATATTCAAATTCGACAATTAAAGGGCAATAACTCCTATTAGGAGTCATCAAACAACTTCAACCCAATAGAGTGTTTCGTAGAGCTTTTGATGCAGATGATGGCATGTCTCTTCGGTTTTCCTGTATCTTTTACACTTTTTTAAATATAAGCCAAAAACTGTATTTTACCCCCCGCCCCCCCTCGTCCTATTTTTAGCCATGGTGGCCATGTTGGTTAATCTGCAGCCACGGTTGGTGCAAACTTGGTTGAGGACATTTGACAGATGATGTGTACAAAGTTTCAAAGCAGTACTTTCAGTTGTTTCAGAGGAGATGATTTTAAAAAATCAATTAAAACCGATTTAAAAAAACAGTGCAAGGGGAATAACTCTTAAACGGTTAATCAGACAATCTTGACCCTTGAGTCATTTTTGTAGCCCTCATAGAGCAGAACAATTAAGCAATGCTAACTTTTTCTCTTGTTCTAATAATTTTCAAGATTTTGAGGCAAAAATGGCAAAAATCATCAATTTTGACAATTAAAGGGCAGTAACTCCTACAAGGAGTCATCATACAACTTTGACCCAGTCAAGTGTTTTGTAGAGCTTTAGATGCTGAAGAAGGAAGGTCTCTTTGGTTTTCCTGTATCTGTTATACTTTTTGAACTATAAGCAAAAAACTATTTTGACCCCCCTGTTCTATTTTTAGCCATGGCGGCCATGTTGGTTGGTCTGAGGCCATGATTTGTGCACACTTGGTAGAGGACATTTTACTGATGATGTGTGCAAAGTTTCAAAGCAATCCCTTCAGTGGTTTTGGAGGAGAAGATTTTTGAAGAAAAGTTAGGCAATAGCTCACATGACCCTTTGGGTCAGGTGAGCTAAAAAGGGTGTTAAAATATAAATTCATGGTATTTGGAATGAGGCAAGACCTTCCACAAGTCATCAAATTTAATGTTTTCTATATAGCTTTAACATGGTCAAAAAAGAATTAAAATGTTCAGAATATGTATACACACACTGAGATTCTAAGACTCTTTCAACTGGATCATGGCATCTAGTTTTAATTGGGGAAGGAAAGCTGAAAGTCAAACTAGAACTTGCCAACCAAGTATTGACATGTGGGTGATGCTCCATGCAATGTTTGTATTAACTTGCTAATATGTGTTTTAACCACTTGCATACAGAATGACACTTTTATAATACATGTCATGTCTTAACAAAGGAGGCAATTATATATGTTGGAGGATAGATTGGCACGCAAAGAGGCAGAAATGGCTAGTATGTTGCTCTATTTTGCACACAGAGTAAAACATTTATATATTAAGCAATGCAAACTCCTTAATAAAAGGAACACCTTTGGTATAACTTCAATCTAATTAAAATTAATCTTTCACTTGCTCCCCCCTTTTTGTTATTGGTCGCTGCGTTGTAAGCAGCGCCCATAGCAAAAAAAGGGGAGCAAGTGAAAGATTTAATTTTAATTAGATTGGTATAACTTTGAAAGTAGACCACTGAACAACTTTATTTACATATATTTGTTTGTACATATGCTTTGATTAATTGTTTCTATGCATTGTGTTATTTATAGTAACAACAATAATGTTGATTCAGGGGTTTATGGATTATTCAAGCCAACTCTGTTTCCAACAGTTCTTGTGGTTTCAGATCTTTTTACAAAAGTTTATGATGTGGATGAAGATGCAGACATCATGTGATGGTAACAACTCATAAACAGACCTGTAGCCCAGTAAAAAAATAAACTATAATTTTATATTACCAGCTAATGACCATAGAAGTTGAGCAGACATGGCCATATATTTAATTTCTAATTATACCAATATATTACATGTACCAGTATTATTTTAATTTATTCAACAATTTTTTTCACATTACATGCAATTTAACAGAACTTAGTACCAAACTTAACACATTATGGTTACCATCAATCCTTCCTTATACACAATTGTAAAATTGAGGATACTCACAAAAATGTTACCAGTAAGTACATGAAGTATGTTCAAATTTCCAGTACACTTAAACCCCTCAACTCAGCTCTGAATAAATCAGAATCATGTTGAAACATAATTTTTTGTCACAAAATTTGAAATCTGTAATGTGAATACATGAAACGAAATATTTCTATATCAAACAAACACAAGTTTTAGGAGTTTGTCTGTACAGTATTGTGATGACAATTCATTATATTCCAGCTTGAAGTACCCTTTATATTGAAAGAAACAAACACCTATTAAAAATATAAATATTTTGTGGTTTATAAACATAAAAAATGTTGAACCATAAAATATTATCTCTCCTTCATTATAAAATGACCAATATTGTAGGTAATTTTTATCAACTCTTCCCCTTAATACAAAAACGTATGGGTATTGAAATCAGCCATGTGTTATTACAAAATAAATATTTAATGTCTTTTTTCTATATTTTGTTTGATTTTACTTAACAGTGACTATTTTAAGTAGCAACAGTCAACAGCAGATGACCACATCAAACATTATCAACACAAAAAAAGGACATTCACTTAATTTGCATGTAAAATAAAGAGCATAATACAACCTGAGTTTTGTTAAACATATACACATACTTTATAATAGGATGATTTTTAACAAATAATGGAAATTTTTGTGTGTTAATGGTTTAAAATGGAAATTTCTGCAGATGTCAGACCTTAGGCTTCTACACAAAGTTCATATCTTCTCCAATCTATACACATGTACCATAACATGATGAACAATGCTGCACATAATTTCACTTGTTAACCTCCAAAAAATGAAATGAAACAATCTTTTGTGTTTGTCTTTCATTTATTGATGGTTCATGTATTCATAATAATACTAAAATAATGAACCTCTTGTTTGTATGGTTAACAGGGAACCTCTTGTTTGTGATGTTAACAAGGAGCTGCTTGTTTGTGTTGTTAATAAGGAACTGCTTGTTGTGTTGTTAACAAGGAACTGCTTGTTTGTGTTGTTAATAAGGAACTGCTTGTTGTGTTGTTAACAAGGAACTGCTTGTTTGTGTTGCTAACAAGGAACTGCTTGTTTGTGTTGTTCAAGGAACAGCCTGATTTTGTTGTTAACAAGGAACTGTTTGTTTGTGTTGTTAACAGGAAGTGGAATGATGGCAGTAACGGAGTTCTTATGCTTTTTGTTCTGCTGATAAATCAGCAATAAAAATAAGTCACATTTGGGTACCTAACATGCGATTTATATTATTGCAAATCTAATTCCATAGCTGCAGCTCAAGAAAACATATCAGGTGTGACAGAAGTCATATTTAGCAGTGTAACAGAGTATTAAAGAATGCAGGTCAAAACTCAGTGCACATAAAAATTGTGTAAGGTATTAAGGACTTTTTCTATCATAAACTAGATTGAATTTCTTGTTATGTATCTATGTTATACATATTTACTATTTAGAAATATAAATGCAGAGCAAATCATGAGGTACAGCTAACAATCTCCAATTATGATAAACTGATCACAAATCTTCGTTGTTTATTCATCGTTTTCAGAGTTTTCTACAAATTGATGAAATTTTTAAACAACTTGCAATACAGTGTTGCCATATATTACATGTCTAATAAAATTATCATTCACAGATGTCAAAAAACTCCCCAATAAACTGCAAAAAATGAACACATGTCTAATAAAATTATCATTTACAGGTGTCAAAAAACCCCCAATATACTGCAAAAAATGAACACATGTCTAATAAAATATGATAATCATTTACAGCTGTCAAAAATATACAGCAAAAAATGATCTAAATATTCTATTGTGAGCCCATTAAACATTTTACCACAAACATGGTCAGTTTTTCTTTAATCAAGTATTCAAGTAAATAAAAATACCATTATAAAATTATAAAATGAAATCATGACATGATCAAAGGCTGTCCCATTAAAACATATAGGGTACACAAAGAGGGTACCTACCCAAAGCAAAAACTATTACAAACACAATGAAATTGAAATGACCCAACCAAAGCTGCATTCCCGGGTGCCTTATAAGTATTATTGGAACAGACTTAAATATAACAATTATCAATGAAATTCAGGTTTATCGGGGAAAGTACAACCAGATCGCTGTATAACAAGGTTCGCTGCATAGTTTGCACATCTGATACAGTCCTCTATTGATTTGCCTTGTACTAGTTGAGACAGGTAACCTATAAAAGGTATAAACAAAGTTCTAACAATATTTAGTCTTGCATATCTACTTTTAAAACATGCATAGTTTGCGAAAAGCTCCAGTGTGTAGTGTTCCAAAACTGAATGTTAAATTTGTTTTATGATGTTACCCTAACCAAAACATTATTTGAAGTCAAGCCAAACAATAATAACAGCTGACTTTGTAAAAATCGATTGTACACATATTTGTTAAAACTCTCACATAATTTGTTGAAGATTGTCAATAAATGAGTGATGTATATATACATTTGAAATTAAAAACACCATAGAGTGTGATTTGTTGTTAGAAAATCCTAAACAAAATTTGAAAAATATTTATTTTGATATATTCAAATGATTTTACCATACTGCACCCGAACAAAAAGCTACATGTGTTTTTACATTCCCATATAACCAAAAAGCTCATATTTCACCTCTATGGTACAGGGATATAACTCACCTCCTACAAAGGCATCTCCAGCACCATTTGTATCCACTATGTCTTTTGGTTCTATTGGTATGATAGGATACTCAGTTACCTCACCATCTGTAAAATACAAAGACTACTAGTAGGTATAGAACACCAAGATGACACATTTAGTTATAGTGACCTTTTATATTTGTATATTATTTCATGAATAAATGAAAATAAATATATCACAGTAAAAACAGAGACCCATTTTTTTGCTTATAAAAGAGATAAATGAGTATTTTTCCTAGAAATACCTATAGTACATTCAAATAAATAATAATTTATGCACACTAAAATTGGTAGATAAAAAAAATGTGATTCCTGAACTAGTGATCACACTGTCAAGTTATTTTTCAACATTTTTGACATTTGTGTATCAGTTACTGCTGTTACAGCTTGATTTATATGATGATGGGTCTCTGTCACTCTATCTGTGCAAATTTTTTTTTAAACACATATTAGATAGTTGTTTGTTTGTTTGTTTGATGGTGTTTAACGCCACTTTCAGCAATTTTTCAGCTATATCATGGCGTCCAGTTTTTATTGGGGAGGAAGCCGGAGTTCCTGGAGAAAACCCCGGACCTGCGGTAGGAAAACTGTCAATCCTTGTAAATTAAGATTGGAGTCAAGTCTGCAGTGATAGTCAAACCTGCAACCTCAGTGTTGACAGACCACGAAATCAATAGTAGATGAACTACATTGACAGAGGCCCCCATATTAGATAGCAAATCTCCTATTTTGTGTTTCTCTACAGAATCTCTGTGTTAAAAAGATCTTTCTCATCAATAATGTAATGCACTTCACCACATGATACAACATACACATAAAAGGTACTTCAATCAAAATAAGTTTTTGCTCAATTTAAGAAACCGAATAAAAAGATATGAACACTTTACATTAACATGTTTTTTGTAACATGTAACACAGCTGTGCAAATATATAAGTTATACAATTATCAAGAAACATTAAACTTTCTCTGGTTAATATGAACTTAAATGACAGAAAATTGTCACAAATGTGATTTTAAAAACAGACATTTACAATATTCATACACTAAATGAAACAAGTGTGGACTGGTGAGCACGCTCACAAAGGGATACCCCCTGCTTCGCTTCAAGTCCAATTATCTCCCCTGAATAATATCCAACAGCGACGAAAATTCTTCATGCACATCTACATATGATGTACTCCCTTCATGTAAAGTTTCATCAAAATCTGTCAAACGGTTTAGGAGGAGTTGCGCTTACGAGGTCCCGCACTGAATACTATAATTTAAAATTATCTCCCCTGAATAATATCAGACAGCTACGAAAATTCTTCATGCACATCTACATATGATGTACTTCCTTCATGTAAAGTTTCATCAAAATCTGTCAAGCGGTTTAGGAGGAGAAGCGCTTACAAGGGATGTGGACAGACAGACAGACAGACAGACAGGGTGATTCCTATATACCCCCCCAAACTAGTTTGCGGGTGGTATAAATACAAGGCTCTGCCCAGCACTTCTCACCTACTTCACGGCAATTACAAATAAACTGTAGATTTCTGACAAAGTACAATATTGTTTTTATCCTGCAACTCTAAAATACATTTTATACAACACAAATCATAAGTTGCATTTCTGGCATTTTTTTGAAAATAAAATTATTTGGCACTTTTTAAAGTGATAGCCTGATGTCCCAAACAAATACAGTATTCAAACAAGTTGTTGCAACCCAAAACAGAAATACTAAACATTGTAAGAAGTGAGGACAAGGGTACCAGGAGACTTCATTGGGCACTGCCAAATGAAGCAAAAATTTATTAGGCTACCTTTACCCCACAACAAATGTAATGATTGCAGGATAAATTAGCTTAATTAGGATTTATTGATTGATTTTATTGGTATTGTTTCATTTTTCGATGCAACATGATTTTTCCTTCTGTCCTCTGAAATTCAATGTCAAAAGAATTTTTTTTCCTTCTTTAAGTTAAAAAAAAAACAGGAAACATGTTTATCAAAACATTACAATTGAGTATATGGATGATATTTTTGGCTTCATGTTTTACAAGCCTAAATGTCACAGTAACATATGCAAAATACATGTATAGATTTGTAATGCACCAAAATAACGATGTCCTGAATATAGCTGAAATATAGCTTGCTGGACATTAGACTACAATCAATCAATCAATCAAATCAACCAAAATAATGTAGATAAAATCATTATTTATATTTACATTAATAAATACTAGTAATACAATACACTTCTGTCACAAGGCAAAAATATATAAGGTGACCATACCTGTATTTTGGACTTGGTAAAATTTTATATTTAAGCAGTTATTCACGAACATTTTCTGTATGCTACAGGTGTTAATAAAAAAAAGTCTTGAACAAACAAAATTGTGACCATTGTCAATGTCTGATAAATCTGTAATACCATGCAGTAAGTTATTTGTGTTCAGAATTCCAGAAAATGCATTATTTCTCCAACATCTATTAATGGGAAGGTAAGTAGGAAATGTTTGGGGGACTAGATTTGTTTCCACTTATAAAAGGGACCTAACTCCAAAATCTTCTTAAAAAGGTGTACTTTCAGCAAGCTGCTTTCAGTATGCACTCTTTCATGTAGGATCTACTACCAACATTAAACTAAACTAAAATTTTACACTTTTAGTTTTAGGAAAGTTTAAAAGCAATTTATAGAGCTGTTGTTTTTAATATTTGTGGGGAGTTTGTTCCACAATTAAATGGAGGATAGAAGAAAGCTATTAGAATAAAAAGCTGTTGGAACTGGTACAGTATGATTAGAATACTGGGTTTGGTATTGGTGAACACCATAAAAACAATCTGATATTAAGTTAGAGAGATAAGCTGCAGCATGACGATTTACCATTTTGTGAATTGAAAAGATTTTTTTTCACCGTGTTTCTAGGGGTTCCCTCCCACATTCATGAAATAGAAGATTATGGGAGTTAACTTAGTGGCACTGGTAACTATTCTGGCTGCTTTGCAATTAATTTATTCTAGTTTATCTTTCATAGGACAATTATCTCATCTTTTGTCTGTGTATTATAAGATAGGTCTTTTAGAAAAGAAATAAATCTATCAAATTTAAATTTTAATTTACGAATAACATTCAACCTCGAATTCCTTTCCAATATGACTTGCTCTATGTGGAAATTCCAACTTTGGTCACATGAAAACGATATGATAATTATGTGAAAAACATTTTTTTATTTGTACATTATTCATTTGTAGGACTGGATGGTGCAGGGCTTCACTCTAAAGGATATGGTCATGGTTTCTGTCTTTTGGGACTAAAATTTACTAACCATTTGTTAAAACATGCATAAATGTTTTGTAGGTTTAAGTTTAATTGAATGTGTGCAACAGATTGGTTTTCTACAATCACATATATACTTTTATCTAAAATTAAGTATGTATCTTGTCAAAATCTGAAAAATTAGTGATTGATACAACCTGTGTGATACAAAACCTTGTATCATCTATATATGTGATACAAGATGTACTTTTGTCAGAACTACTTCTTGACGTCATAATGAATGGTATAACCAATGATTCGTTGAATTAATTTCATTCTATAAATGAAATATGACATCGTAATATGTGTGGTGTTAGGGACTCTATTTTATGAACAAATGTTTCATTGAAAGCTAACTTTAAATTTTTAAACATCAGTTTTGTTTTGCCTTTGTATACTTTCTAATTTTAGATAAACTTATTACATACATTTAATGATGATAAAGTAAGAGAAAGGGAGACATTATTGAACATTGGGGAACTCTGCTTTTATACATCTCCATGTGGACTCTACCATTTATTACCATCTGTTGCTGTCTATTAGATAAATAATATTTAAGCCATTGGTGGCCAAGAAGTCTAGGTTGTCCTAATACTGATCTCAGCCACATCAATACTGAGAAGTTAAGTTCAAGCCCAACAATTCCCAGTTTTCCTAACAAATGTAAGGGCCATAGTCTACAGCAAAATAAAAACATAAGAACTGGATGCTAAGATAAAGATGAAAAGATTGCTAAAAGTAGCATAAAACCATAACACCTGTGCATAGTATACCTTTAGCAACAATAACATTGCCCTCTCCTTGTGTAATGACAACAATCCTGGATTTTTCTGGGTTTTCTTTCGGTAAAGCTGCTATTTTCTTTGCAATTTCTCTCCTATCTGTTGTCTACAAAATATCATCTGATAGTAACTTCTCATATAGAACCTTTAACTGTGAAGTCATTGGTAATTAATTTTATGAATACATAAAATTTCAATAAACCAGCTATTTTTTTTTTCTGATTTCATTCATTTCAGTTATGAAATGAATACATGTACATGTATATAGTAAACCACATCAACAGTTTATAAGTAAATGATATAAATAAAACTCCCAAGTATAAATCACTCCTGCACTGCTGGACAGGTAATGAGGCCTCTTTTAATATTACTGTGAAAGTACTTAAATTCGTGGGTATGATTCGTAAATTTGTGGATTTGTAATTTGTAATTTTAGAGAAAATTTTTTATGTGGTATTTGGCTGTACTCATTTAGAGTCGGCACATGAAAGTGTTCATTTAATTAAGATATCGATTTTCACAACCTTATAAAGATGATCAAGACATATTTGTTGTTTACTTAAACAAACATATGCCAGAAAATTCCTTTATAATTATGTAATTATCATTAATTAATGTGTTAACGAGCAGGGCTCGAAATAAGCAGTAGCCTGGCAGCCCGTGACTCCCTAAAACTTGGAAGGACTCCCTGGGTGTTTACTGTAAGAGCCTGTCGTGCTCCTTAAAAATTTAGCAGGGGTCACCACACTGGGCAAAGTGGGCGCCTTGAAGTCGCTCTGTTGGCTGTTATTTTCCTAAAGTCGCCCGATGGTTCACAGTAGATACTTGCATATGATCTGGTCCAAAATAATTCACACAGACTTCCAATTTATCAGTAAATGTGTAATTCCAATAAAAACGGCAAACAATATGCGTATTTAACATTTTTCAAAGGATTTAGGTCTTTCAACTGGATTATGCGCCATTTGCTTATTTACCGGATGTGACTAATTACCGGACGTGAACAACAAAGAAAAGTACAGCTGCCCATAAGAAAACATTGTAATTTTTTTAATATACAAACACCTTCAATTTGTTTCAAACTTCAGTTCTCTCAAAGTGTATTGTATTTTAACAATTTTCTTTGATAAATATATGAGCTGCACTTAAAAGAATAAAGATAAAGAATAATTATTAACAGCATGATAAGTTCTGTAGATGGGTGTCCAATGAAGCAATTTTGATCAGCACAACTTTGTCCAAGTGGAAGTGTGCTGAACAGAGTTATTTCTGGGTTTAGTGTAAAGTTATTCTAACTATCTTCTTTGGAAATTTTGCTCAGATAAACATGGCATGTTCATAACAAACTGTGAGGAATATTATGATGTATACAAGAACTTCATGAATGATCAGTGTAAGACCAAAACTGCAAAAAATTCAGACAAAAAAATAGTGGTTTTTCAGAATGGAAATGTACCCTCAGAATACTGCCAGAATGCATATTTTTGCACCAAAACCCCCTTGAGCGGCCCCCATACCCATCCCCCCCCCCCCCCCCCGGGGGGGACCACAGTGGGCCAACCTGCTCTGGGTTGAATGGGGCTCCTTGCACTTTTTAAGGGCTCCTTGACTGGTTTATTTGGGAGTCCCATAGTTACTTTTCCTATTTCTACCCCTGACGAGCTGTGATTATTTTACTTCATTAAGCTGTAAGCTGTAAAGGTAGGTCTCATTTTTATTATCTTTTCAGCTTTAAACTATCCAACGAAAATAAACTATTTTTTTAATGTCAATATTTATCAATCCTTATTTGATTTGATTAATTTAATAATTTAATATTAATAATTATTATTTATTAATTATTATTATTAATTAATTTAATAATAATTTAATAATCTTAACACCTTATAAAAAACACCTGGCTAGACTTTTAATTGATTTATGGTGATCGAAGGGATTAATTTTGTTTGAAACTACCCTACGGGTGTTTATATAATGGTAGTGAAGTTTTTATGACTTCAGTCGGGTTTTGACAGGACATGATTATAAATTTGATGGTAAAAATAGATTGATTAATTTTTTACTAGTATAAACTTTATTCTATTTTTTTTAATTAGAAAAGAACATGTGAACATACAAGATACAGTATAACACTTCTGTAAACATAAAATGAACACTTTACAAAAACATTTTGAATAAACCGGAAGTATAACTGACTTGCATGAAAACGTATGAAATCATTTGAATTTACCAAATAAACATGACAAAAACTTATCTGAGATATTTTTAATGATTGACTTTGATATAAAAGGTATTTATCTGGTAGATTAATCAAATATTGGCTATTCCCATAGCTTGCAACCTATTACAAATACACTTCAATGACATAGAGCATCGTTCCACATTGTAAAACATAGCTCACATCCATAATAACAATACATAAGAGTTAATATTTCTTTGGATTCTTAAATATGTGGATCAGCCTACCCACGAAAACCCCAAAAATTGGTACCCCACGAATAAAAAGGAATTCACAGTACTCCTAATCTTACCTCAAATTCGTTTTCTGCTGCAAATGTTTCAGCTTCCTAAAACAAAAGAGCATTAAGTAATGGACATACATTACAGTATGTACAGAATCCTCCTCACCCAAAACCTGTTATATAATTTGTAACATTGATATCTTATTGTAACATTTCATTTGAATAAATATATCACTGATGCAAAAGCAAAATACAATTTATAAAATAAAATAGCTGTTAGATGGTGAACAATTCACTTGCATAATGAGAACTGGTGGAATTGTCTAAAAAACCTTGTGTTTTGTTTAGGTTAACAACTGTTATAATTTCTACTGACTCTTGGGCCAAAATTGGTAGCATGCTTAAGTACAATGTAGAAGATATTGAATCCCTGTTTGTGTGTTTGTGTCAAACCTAAGGCAGTAAACTTATCAATTTTTAATGTGCAACTTTACAGAGAGCATTGATCCTACCATGAACTGTAATATTATTTTTGACTGGGTTGACATGTGTAACTGCAGAGTTACTTTAATGTGCCCTGACCATTTTGTTATGCCAATGTTTATTTATCTGAGTACAGTTATTCCAAAGTTTCTTCAGACAATGACAAAAGTCTGATAAAGCTTTGTCTAATAATGTAGAACTTTGGATTTCATCATATTTGAATGTAATTGCACATTAAAAAATATTCTATCATCCAGTGTAGCTTTCATAAAGGAAATTCCTTGTTTCTATTTTTAATCTTCTGTTGTAGTGATGATTGGTGTATTTGTTCAAGCATACTGGTTTCTTTGAATCTCAATTAATTTCACCTTTACATATCAAATAAAATCAATGTAGCTTTCATCAATAATTACTCCATTAAAGATTGACCTAGGATAATATGTTAAGCCTCAATTCAATGGATTATAATGCGATAAAAATAATTTTCAAATGTACTTTTTTTTGTCCGCTTAAAAGTTTGGTAAAGTCTTTCCTATTATAGGACCAAATGTCAAGTAATTTCCAAAAATCCTTGCGAAAATCTAAGTGGGAATGCAATTTTCAATATCAGCTAAACCTGCAAATTCAGCTAAATTACCTAGCTTTGTCTTACAAAAAATAATATTTCACACTCTCCTTCAAGTACCATATAGTTTATAAGTAATAGCTGATTGTGATGAGAATACTTACAGTTTCATTTCCAAACAGTATATCTACATAAGGTAACGTCTCTAACATGGGTTTTTTGAAATACTGACATAAGAATGGCGCTGATAGATTCATACAAAATGTTTTCTTATTTTCGTAGGAATGCTTGGCTATTCTTAAAATGGAGGGAGGAGAAACTGTTAACGGAAATCCCTGAAACATACAAATGTAATAATTAGTTAATGTGTTACATGTATATTTGGTGAATGTTATTACAAAATGAAGGAGACACATTTTTTTCATTTTAATTAAATTTAATGTGTAGTATATGTAATTCTGTAATACACCTCATATAACACTGGGTAAAAATTTATTTATATGGACAACTTTTCAAGTAAATTCCACTTATTCTGCTGTGTAATGCAAGCACAGATAAATAAAGTCTGTCTCACCATGGAATTATTATAGACAGGAACTAAGACAAATTATCACTTATTATTTACCCACTGAACCCTCTACTAAAATCTTAGTAATAATTTAATAGTGCCATTGCAATTAGACCCATTTGGTTACTAACTCCATTTTTGCCACTGCAATCATCGTCTTGATTTCTTATTGGACATCGGATATCAATTGAATGTGATAAAAATAGATTGCCTTTAGGAAAAAGTTCTGTTTATTATCTTAGTTGGGCCTCTTCTGCTTTTGAAGAATATTGAATGAAGAAAACAACATAGAAATTGAACAAGAATTATGGAAATTAAGTGTTTTAATTCAATGTTTGTTGTGAGTTTTTAATTTTATTATAAGGGTATATTTAACTTAATTTAAACCTATGTTCAGGTTAAACCCGATTTCAAGTTTATTAGTATATAACATTTGAAATATAAAATGATGTAAAAAGTGTTTTTGATCAACAAAAAATTAATAAAATAAAAAAAATTAAAGAGTTTTCACTGAATTTTTGTAAAACAAATGGTCATTTCATGAAGTTCTGTCATACCAGGAAGTTATCAATAAATGTCAGGATTGATTGAAATCATTTCAAGTTTAGGTCAATTAACAGGGGATTGTTTTGGCTGAAGGTTGAAACCTTTGAACTAGCGATGTTGTTCTTCCAGTTTAAATAGTACTTGCATGGTCTCGTTTGCTTGAAATCATTTAAAAACGAAGGGGAAAACTCTATTGTAGATACAGTATAATAAAAGACTTCTGATTTATGAAATACAACAGTAAAAATTGATTAGTATTTCTCAACAATGATATTCTGTATTATTTTTGAAGAAAGAATAAATATTAAACCATAATAATCTTTTTTAAACTTTTGTTGTTAATTTTAATTTATACAAGTAAAAAGTAGAATGACAAAAAACCATATGGAATTTAAAGTTTCGAAGGAGACAATATTCACAATATATAGTTCAGTTATCCATTTTTTAATTGAAGCAAATTGTTATTTAAGTTGGGTACTATTGTTCTAAATATAATATAATGAACAAAATGGAGTCAAATAAAAACAAAACATATTCTCATAGAAACTGGCCATATTTAATATATTGCTGCTACCTCACTTGGTACAATTGTAAGTATCTATAGATCAGGGTTTAAGAGTTCTTATATGATGTAGTTGATATTTTATTTGAAACAGAAAATCTGTTATAAAACTGAATTAAAAAAAAAGGCAGTTCCAGTCATTCATTACTAAAGTGAACTAAAATCTAGTCTCACTACAGTGGATTCCGCTTATTTGCATGACACATTTGTCAGAGAAAATTACCCAATAAAGCGGACGACCCTTTAAAGCGAAAGACGGGAAATTGAGCTGAATGATCATTGAAGTGGAAATGAACAATGTCTACTGATTGTGGTTTGAAATGACCAAGTACCAAGTCCTATTAAACTACCATTTAATAAGTTTTTTTCATATTTATATTATGTGTATGTTATTTATTTTATGCTATTTTTAAATAAAAATAAAAATTTCCATGTGTTTTAATTTGTTTGTGATTCTTTGTGTAATGAAGACTTAAAACCATGTGTTGATAGAAAATGGACTCGACCTCATTTACATATTTCTTATCGTATTCAATATCATACCTTTTTTGTGTCATGTCCATTGTTAAATATTTCCAGGTGTATTATCCTTTCAAACATTGTTAGATGTGTAAGCATCAACAGGTAAGGCTCAATACACGTGATTACATAGGTAAACAATATGGCGGCAAAAAACAAAAACAAGCAAACAACATTTTTTTCGTGAATTTTGGCAAGTCAATAAAGCGAAATCATTGTAAAAAGCGATGCAAATAAGTGAAAAATTTAACATTGTTTGAATGGGAAATGGATTGGTGCAGAGAAATTCAACCTAATAAAGTGAATAACCCAATAAAGCGTAAGTCGATTAAGTGGAATCCACTGTATTAGATAAAAGAATTTGGGAGATCCTGATGAACATTGAAATGCATAAACCAGTGTACAACATTGGTAACGAATGAACACATAGACAAACAAGACTGAACAACACATCATTCGATAACATAAATGTAAAATAATGCACAAATCTGAAATGGATTATAAATATACATACTGCAATATAGTAATACTGTGCTTTTTCGACTAATTCCCAATTCTCTGTAACATTCAGATGGTCCTCTGTAAACAGGTTTGCTGCAGCCAAATTGGCACATAATGATCTACATAATAAAACACAAATTTGTAAGACACTGCAACACTGTTATCTGGATACCCTTATCGCCAAAAGAAAAGTCCAAAGAACTGGTTACCGGTAGCTGAAAAGTCAATTCCTTACTGTCACAAGAAAAGTCCCAAAATATGGTTAGATGTTAAATCAATTTCTTATTATCAAAAAAGTCCCAAAATATGGTTAGATATTAAATCAATTTCTTATTGTCAAAAGAAGTCCCAAAATATGGTTAGATATTAAATCAATTTCTTATTGTCAAAAGAAGTCCTAAAATATGGTTAGATATTAAATCTATTCGTTATTGTCAAGAGAAAAGTACCCAAAAACAGTTAGCTGATAAATCAGTCTTACTAAAAAAACTTATGACTGATCCTTAAGTGGAAAGACTATTTGTGAAATTGGGACCATTTATTTATGCTTCCTGTTTTATTACATAATTTATTACATTCCTGCAATCATATAATGGACAAATAATTCAATTTCATTACAATAATGGCTTAAACATAACTCTGTGTGAAGTCTTTTAACAAAGAAATACAAATGCTGTTCAGTACTTTCCTGTTATGTTTTTTTCAATCAATTTACAAATTGTAATATAATTGTATATATACCTCCAGGTGAGCTAAAAAGTTATATCAGTTTATGTCGGAGTATACCTGCTTTTGCCTGTTACTATAACAGCACATGTGCCTGTTGCCTGTTTATCTGTGTACTGAAATTTGACATTAACACCAATGTCTTTAGCTTTCTGCTCCAGGATATCACCAAATCTGTCTCGATTGATACAACCAAAATATGTTGTGGCATCAGGAAATCTCAACAACCACTGTCAAATAATACATATAGAAATGACTTACTTTAATAATAAAGACGGGCATCAAATACAAGGTCAACTTTATTTTTGGTAATTCTACTTTTATCACTTATTTGCTAGATGCCTGAAAATAAATGTTTATTGAAGAAAAATAGAAAGAAAACAGACCGTACAACAAGAGCCAAAAGTCAAGGGACAGTTACACAAATCCGGATATAGACAAACATACACAACGCAACACAAAAAACAAAAACAGAAAGAGAGTAACCCGAACCCAATAAAAACCATGTGTGCACTAAGGTGTTCCAGACAAGTAAGCAGTGCCTGCCTCTTATTAGACACCCGTAAAGTTAGTCATTGTCATGTCTGGGAAAAAGTTAAATCCATGAATAGGAAACACTACCTATGACTCTGCAAAAATGTCTGATCGTATTTGAGAGATCATTTTCCATAACGATCAATTAAGTCATGGTGACAACCACAGAACTTCTGGAGAGATAACATCACCCAAGGTATAACAGCAGTGAACGATCTTGAAAATCTGAATAACGATTGCAGGATCTGGAATAACGCACGAGTTGTGAAATGAACACACCATATGCTGGAGCTGCAGGAATGTCGCTGTCGATGAACGGGAAGTTGACAATTGGAAAGTTGAAGTTATCACGTTTGTCATAGAGTCTAGTTTGTAGTTTTCCTAAAGGTTATTAATAACTGAAATTGAATATTATAAACAGGAAAATCAGTTGTTCACTGTGAAATGTTGAAAATATAATAACTGGGGCTGAAACGCATTTAGATTTAACTTGTGTGCAGAACAAGTTCCACGCACTTGTTTAATCTGATGTGGTTGGCGGCACTCGTGATCATATTTTCAATATTCAGTCTGCTCTACTAATCTACTAATTTTTTTAAAATTATGTTTAATGCCATTTCCGGCAATTTTTCAGCTATATCATGGCACTCATTTTTTATTGGGGTAAGAAGCCAGAGTACCCAGACAGAGAAAACCTCAGTCCTTCAGTAGGAAAACTGGATATCATTATGAATTAAGCACACCCTGAAGGCAGACAGACTCAAACCTGCAACATCAGTTTTGACACTGTGCAATCGATTATCCTATAAATATTTTTTTAAACTAATAATGGAGTCCTTAGATCAAATCAAATACAAACAATGTATATGTTTTAACAACAAATATAGGGGCCCTAAGGTGCAATAAGATTAAGTACAAACAAACATACAGGTTACATTGTGGCGGCAAGGGTGACTACATATAGATGGTCTACTTAATACAATAAGAATTGTAATGGTAGGCCAAAATTTACATTAAGAAGTGGCTATTCTGCTGTATCTACAGTACAAGTAAACTATTTTGTTTTTCATTAAAATGTAGATTCAACAGCAACACTAAAATATTTTTACTATTTCAACACAGTGCCAGACAGTGTTTTCAATGTTTGTGTCAGGTCAACTAACATAGAAGCATAGTAGAAATAAACCTCCACCCCCAACAACCTTTTATTTTACAAAATATTTTCACAGGTGTGGTATACATCTTACTTGTGCGACTTTGATAGCATTCATTGTTGCTCCACCAGGGATGTATTCGACATTGTCTGAATATGTTTTAACCATGTCGTCATACCTGTAATAACATAAGCATCTTAGGGTTTGGATACATGTACTTCTGCAACTGAAAACTTCATATATTGTTTATGATATACATGTAACTTTAAAACAAAATTGGCAAACAAGAATTCAAAAAACCATAAATTATTATTTCAGTCTTACTTAGTGTTGAGATTTTTTTGTTAAATTGAAATGATTGTTGACGGCTTAGGTGGGATGGATGTCAGAAAATTAAATATACAGGAAAAAAACAGTATGGAAGGTTTAATTACAATTCCAGAGGCTGGTGAAATCTTAAAAAAAATGAAAAATAATAAAAGTCCAGGGTCTGATGGTTTTACAGCAGAACTTTTTAAGTTCTTTTGGAAAGATCTGAGGGTTTTTATAGTGGGTTCTCTAAATTATGGGTATGAAATAGGTAGTTTATCAATTACACAAAAACAGGGTATAATATCATGTTTACCAAAGGGAGATAACTCCAGATATTTACTGAAAAATTGGAGACCTATATCCCTCTTAAACACTATTTACAAAATAGGTTCAGGAGTCATTGCTAATAGAATTAAAAATGTTCTTCCAACACTGATAAGTTCTGATCAAACTGGTTTTATTTCTGGAAGGTATATTGGAGAAAACATTAGATTACTGTTTGACATCATGGAGTTTACAGAAACACATGAAATTCCAGGGTTATTTTTACTTATAGATTTTGAAAAGGCTTTTGATTCACTTTCCTGGTCATTTATTAGAAATGTTCTCTACTACTTTAATTTTGGAGAAACAATATTAAACTGGGTGCATGTCTTTTATAAAAATATCAAATCTGCTGTAATTCAAGGAGGTAACCTATCAAATTTTTTTGAGATTGGAAGAGGTTGTCGACAAGGGGATCCACTTTCCCCTTACTTATTTTTTCTCTGTGCAGAAATTATGGCATTAAAAATTAAAGGAAATAACAAAATAAAAGGAATTCAAGTGTGCCAAATAGAACATCAACTTTCCCAATTTGCTGATGACACATCTATTATTCTAGATGGTTCATCTGAATCATTATCAGAAACACTTGAAGAACTGGATTGGTTTGCTAAAATATCAGGTTTAAAAATCAATTTTTCGAAAACACAAGTTATCTGGTTTGGTAGTAAAAAGTATTCTACAGAAATTCTATGTGAAAATAGGCAACTGTCGTGGGGGAAATCTACTTTTAAGGTATTGGGTGTAAATTTTGACGTTGATCTTACAAAGATAATCAGAATTAACTATGAACCTTATGTTCAAAAAATGAAATGCCTGATCCAGCAATGGAACAAAAGAATTCTTACTCCAATAGGGAAAATAACTGTTGTTAAGTCACTTATTCTTCCATTGCTGAATCAGCTATTCATTACTCTACCAAATCCTAATAAAGAAACTATACACGAAATTGAGTGCATGTTATTAGATTTTGTTTGGAAATCACCTTTGAGTAAAGTTAGAAAAGAAGTAGTTGAAAAAGAGTTCAGGGATGGTGGGTTAAGAATGATTAATGTAAAGAATTTCATAATGGCATTAAAAACAACTTGGATAAGAAGATTGGTGTTAAGTGACAGTAAGTGGCAGAGTATTGTAAACTCATGTATAGATTTTGAAACACTTTTTTCATGTGGAATAGCATATATAGACAAAACTATTTATAAAATTACCAACGAATTTTGGAAGGATGTGCTGGTTTCATGGAAATGTATAATTGAAAAAGATCAAGAGATCAATAAAAGCTAGAATGATTACTTGTCAACACCGATTTGGTTAAATAGACATATACAAATTGAAAATAGAGCTGTACTCTATCAAAATTGGTTTAAAAAGGGCATAAGATATATAAATGATCTTGTTGATGAGGAAGGTAAATTTTACACATTTGAAAAATTTTCAGAAATATTTAATATTAAGGTAAATTTTATGACATTTAATAGTATTATTAGTTGCCTTAAAGATATGTCAAAGTTGTATTGTTTCAAGGTGCTGGAAAAAAGAAAATTATGTAATCCTTTTATTCCAAATACATTAAGGATTATTTTGAACAATAAAAAGGGATCAAAAGACATATATAATGTACTTAATAGAAATAACATCATTCCAACAGCACAAGAAAAATTAACAAAAATTTACAAACTTTCTCATGATCAGTGGCACAAAATATATATGCTTCCATTTGTTGTCACAAAAAACACAAAATTACAATGGTTACAATTCAGAGTAAACCACAATATACTGGTTACAAATCATATTTTAGGTAAAATTAAGATTCTTGATAGCCAAACATGCAGTTTTTGTCATAACCAAGACGAAACTATAGAACACATTTTATGGGACTGTCCCACGATTCAGAAGTTACTTAATGAAATCGAAAGTTGGTTCAAAGATAAGAATGTTTCAGATTTTCAGTCTTTTTCTAAAACACAAATTCGTTTTGGTGATACAGAAAATGCTTGCAGAGGGAATGCTTTTAACTTTATACTACTTATAATTAAATATTACATATACACTCAAAGATGTCTAAAAAAAAGTCTATCTTTATGTGTATTCAAAACTAAACTTAAAGACATGTATCAAACTGAAAAGATGATATCAGTGAAAAAACAAATATTCAATGAATTTCAATCAAATTGGAGGAAATTTGAGGTATTGTTTACCGATATTTAAGCCTATCTATCATCATAAGTTATAGTTTTCAATGCTACAATAAAAATCTCATTGTCCCTGGAAATTTAATATATCTCGCTTTATTATACTCTAGATTCACCTTTGCAAAGTATATTCATATCACTTTATGACCAGGACTTTCACTCCTCCCCCACCCCCCTCCCCAAAACCAGACATCAAGCCAGCACTTCATCACTTTAAGATATTGTAAGCATTACAGGTATTTCAAATGTGTAACAAAAATCTTGTTTTTGTTTGTATTTTTTTTTTCTTTTAAATCTCTTCTTTCTCTACATCTATTTCTCTCTCTCATATATATATATATATAAAACAACCATTGTCATATTACATATAGGACAATTGTGATAATTGAATACTGACAAATAGCTCATAACAAATGTACTATTATCAATTTGTGTAAACTGTTTATATGTCATGTTATGCTATACCATTTATGTAACTCTGTATGTAACTGATGATGGAAAAAAAAAAAAAAAAAAAAAAAAAAAATAATTGAACTTGGAATTTTGTGTTGAGATTTTTTTGTTTAATTGAAATGATAATTGAACTTGGAATTTTGAAATAAAAAGAAGCTCTTTAAAAGACAGGATTTCAATTAGTAGAAGTAAAAATAAATCATTAATCAGAGTGGTTTGTTCTAAGTACATAATCATAAGACCAACATTTTAAATCTTCCTGTGTAAAATGTTATATTTAAAACAAAATATTTTACAACACATGTTTAGATGTCTTAGTCTTAAAATCTAAAAAGAAATTGCCTAATATAAATTTTTGCTGGCTAATAATGCACTTTTATTGAATTTCAACATTTTTGTGTTAATTAAGGCATTTCTACTTGTTTTCTGGTTTTATTTAGAAAGATTCCACTATATAACAATAATATGCAAACTGGTGTGTGAAAATGTGCAATATATAAAGCTTACAAATGTTTATGTTTTTCATCTGCCAAGATTGCATTGTCAGGTTTCAGGTCATACCTACAAATATAACAGAATTAAGAATACACTTTTGTATCTAATAACAGTCTCAATGTTTTACAATTCATTAAAAATAGTCATTTATCTTTCAATAGATACAAAACAACAAAATAACTACAATTTACTTTGAAATATGAGATCTAAATAAAAATGTTTTTATGTGTCCTGATAACAAAAGATGCTGAAAAACTAAGCTTAGACAAGTACTTTTGGTGTTTTTAAACTACCGGTAAACAATCTACTCAAGTGGTGGTTATGTTATGAATCAAAATTTAAAATGACTGAACAATTTATACAAAATACCAAACATATATGTACATGTACACTCAACAAGAACAGTTACACCTTTTGCATATACATGTACATGTATAAGCGCTTTCATTTGCAATAGATAAATTTTGGTGCATTTTGCAGCCAATTATACAGTGAGCAAAACTAGAAAAACAATTTTGTTAATAATGTAATGAATATAGACGAAATATTGAATGTTAGATATTAATATGTGTCCCAATGAACAGACCAGACAAAGTTCCTGTTTTCTCAACTATTATTAGCAACATAAAAAATTCACTCAGCTTATATTTTTCTAGGAATCTGTGCCTGTTTCTGTTGCCATAAAAATTTTCCACTATAAATGACCTAATGAATTCCCCACCCATCAGGGCCGTAGCTAGGGTGAGAAAATAGAGGAGACAGGGGCTTGAATTGGGGGAAGAAAATTTTGAAAAAAATCAACGTAAAATAATACATTTCCCCCTATTTTTACAATGTTGAATTTAAACAATCAGTTTTGGAGTATTTTCTTATTTTGTTGTTTTTGTCTTTTTGCTGGGATTCCAGTACCAATATCTTAATTAAATAAACAAAAAGCAATGTCCGATATGTTCAGAAAAAAATCTGAATAATAAAAATAACACACTACAGTAAACTATGAAAGAAATGTTTAAATAATTATAATTTATAGTGGATTCTTTGTGTAATATATTGGATTTTTCAAAGGAAATACACACTTATTTTTTTGGTTGTAAACCTAGAGGAGGCAGTTGCCTCTGTTGCCTCAATGGTAGTTATGGCCCTGTTCATGATACATACAAATTGAGTTGTGATGTATTGAGTTATTCTGAATACTGCTGAAATATTACTCTCTGCAAATTTAAATAAATTTATCAGCATGAACAATCTAAGTAAAAAAAAAACAAACACTGCCTTCAAATGAAATGTGACTATCAATTTCCATAACTTGTCACAGTTTTAACGAGTACTTCCCTGGAGTGATAATAAAATTTGTATCTTTAAAGTACTATATATAAACATTTTAACAACTTACTTTTTAAGGAATTCCTCTGTTCCATTGACAGATATGTCCAACAAAGGATTGCCATATCCCAACAATATTCCTTCCCTAAAAATAGAAAGTATTCATAACATATCCTGGTTATACCACTACAAACATCAAACTGTGCCATGCCAATGCCTTTTTTATGATTGCAAAAACTACAAGTCAATATAATTTCGAGCTGATGTAATAAAAATCTAATGTTATTTTTCGTTTGTATTTTTTTTCTTAACAATAAAAGGAAAATTAAATTACGTAAACAAATGAGTATGTTGAAAACCCTTGTATTAAAATACATTACAAACATATGAGTTTTATTAAAAGTTATTTTTTATTAAAAGTTGGCATATAAAGTTCAAGTTCAAAGAACTTTTAACAGGTATCAAGAAAATAGTCCACTGTATCAACCCGTTCAATAAATCTGCTACTAAAGTAATAAAGTACTAGTCGGGTCGGTCATATGTTATTTGTGGGGTTCTCAGAGGACAAGTGGTCAAGATAGTCATCTACTATTGATCAGATGACTGTCAACAATGAGGTCAAGGGTTTGAGCCTTCAAGGTTTGTCCGTTTTTCTGTCAAAGGTCTGTTTGCATCAGGTACTACAGGATCCTTGCCCAATAAAAACTGGATGCCATGATAATCTTTGGAAAGTGGCATTAAACCCAAAACCAACCAAAAGACAAGCAAGCTTTCACAGATATACTGTCACAAAGGTCTAGTACACCTTGCCATAGTAAGGCTCAAAGCTACATACTTAGTGTTGACAGACACATGAATAGTGGTAGATGATTAACTAACTTTAGCTGAAGGGGTCATTGTCGACCTGGGTACTATATCAGCGTACCCAGGGTACTTAAAATTTAAGAAACAGTACCCAGTGTAGTATGTATCATGAGATTACGTTCATATCCTTCCCGTATTTGGTCCACAATTATAAATAGATGAATGGCGGTTTGTTACAGTTTACAGTTACGTTTGTTTTTATTATGTGCATGTTTATGAACACTGTTGAAAATTAATGGATTTGATTCAACAATATTAGTCTGGGTACGTTTATGTTAAGCGACAGTACCCTGGGTACCATTTCTCAAATTTAAAAAAAAAAAAAGTACCCAGGTCGACAATGACCCCTCCAGCCTAACTTTACTACTTGACCACAGAGGCCCTTCAAAGAAAGTGCAGAAAAAAATTAAAATCCTGGATATATAAAATAAACAAACACAAAAACAGCATACCAGTATGACAATATTGTATGGTATAGGGTTTGTAATAATACACAAGTATGTGGCAGTCATTAAGTGTTCACAATGCAGGTATTTATGTTCGAATTTGTGGATCTTAAAACAATGGAAGAGCTAAGGTGCCACAGCTATGTCTGACTGTGCTATTCAGTTATAAAAGTATATTTAAGCCTTATGGTAAATTTCTGCCGCATGTTCCCTTTTCTGCTAAAAATGCATCAGCCAGCAATCTGCATCCTCATAAGTCGGGGTTTCTGTGTTCGTGGACACAGAAACCCTGATTTGTGAGGATGGCAATCTATTGTTCCAATCATACATCATGTAGTTTAAACCATTTCATTAGCCCATTCAGAAGAGCGATTTTAAATTATAAAGTTTATGATATTGCAAAAACGTGAACCGATAAAAACTTGGGTCTGTTGGCTACATTATGTAGTACATACACCCCGTTTCAAAGTCCAGGCAATCAAACATGTCAACACCCAAACAAATCATGTTTAAAAAATGTTACCGGAAGACACGTTTTAGTATTGTTTTTTCCGTTTCTGTTTTGGGGAAATTTAAGTAATATTGATTTAAGAAATCGACCCGATGATTTTTAAGCACCTTGTCATTCCGACTGTTAGATAGGTAGAGAGTAAATAACGTTTACAACACAGATATATAACAATATGCAAATTAGTAGGCAAGTCTATTTCTAATTTTCGGGAACGATAGGTATAACAACCGCATTACACGTGGTCGTACAAGGATCGGCGTTAACTCTGAAAATTTAAAATAGTAAATACTGAATAATAATGAAGAAGAATTTTCATTTTTGTTTAAAATTATGGGTAATACTTGATAGAACATCCAGTCTTTAGTTTCTTGTGGGGTCCAACGATTTCTTCATCCCCATTAACATCCGCCATTTTTTCTTTACAGTGAAACCAGTAATATCAGGAACCTATCTACCTATCTATGGATAGGCTTTTGCCAGTCTAAGGTATGTCAGGGAAGTTTAAAAGTTCACAGATCTAAACAGTAGGGTTCGTATTAAAAAAACCAAAGACTTACTCACAAGCCTTACTAAGAATATCAAATCTTTTCTGTTAACGTGTTTTGGGCATTTTTACACGTCTGTTAACTGTTTTTTTTAATTAAGCAACTGTTAACTGTTTTTCAACTATTAGCTATCTGTTTTCTTAAAAAATGACATTGCTTTTAACTGTTATAATGAAAAAAAACCACGTTTGCTGTTTTGTCTGAACACTCACAGAAATATAATTACTGTAATATGTCTCTATATAGAACACTGAACCTGTTTTACAACTTTTTTCTGTTATCTGTTTATTCGGTTTATTTGCCACTTTTTCAATGTAATTCAGTCTTCATATGAAGGGAGGAATATGCATAAGATCCCATACTACTGTTAACTGTTTTGGGAAAAATAAGTGTTGACCTGTTAATGGACCCCCTCATCCCCCATTACGGAATTAGCGATCACGACTTTAAATTCTTTTAATTCCTCACGGATTTATATTCGTTATACCGAATTTAAAAATTCGTGGTTACGGATTTTTCGATTCGTTAAAACGGATTTAAATTAGTTTTCACTCAAATCCATTCTATGATACCTACTTTCTTTCGCGGGCTTTAGCACAGCGCTCGCTAGAATGTGGGTGGATCCAGTTCTACCGAAAGCATGTGTTGACTGTCCGTTTTGTCGTCAACGTCAGGTTAGTTATAATTAAAATCCGTGATCACATATGTTGGAATTCGTTAAAACGAATTAAAACTCCGTGATCACATATTTAATTCGCTATAACGAATTTTAATTCGTGATCACGAAGTAGTAAAAAAAATTACATAAAGAAACTTCCGTACCTTACAACATACGAAATAGATGCAGAATGAAGAAAGCTAAAAATAGAACATACATAAGTTATGTAATAATTAAAGAGCATACCTACCCGAAGGCCTTTAGGCAGATATGGGTCGAGGTTTGATATGGGATCGATATCGCCATATCATAACCTTTTACAGTGCCTTTTTATCACATACTTAAATTCGCAAGTTTCAACTAAATCCATATCTTGCCCTTCAGCAAGGACAGATATGGATTTCCATTGAATTTTCAACTAACTGAGCGAAGAAACCGGAAGTAAACCAGATGTTGATCTCCATTGAATGTTCAACTAAATCAACACGCAGCGAAGAAACAAGAAGCATAATATGTGCAAAAACATAGAGACTGGGAAAAGTATATAGAACGTAAAATGACGACTCTTAATCACTAGAAATAAAAAGCCAAATCAACTGTTAATCGTGAACAGAAAAAAGAGAAATGGAAATAGCTAAATCAGCAAAAATAACTAAAACGTTTGATCATAAAGGAGGAAATCGAGGAGTTGGGTATTTGAATTACACAGCATTGCAAATACTGATAAGAAAAACGCTGAAGTACTATCTGAGTTATTTACTAACATGTGAAAAAAGAAATTTATGCTGATGAAACCCTTCTGAGTATACGATTCTGAATCTAATGACAGTGAATTTACGATTGAGGAAACCATGAAATATTGAAAGAACTAAATACTAGAAAATCACCAAGACCAGAGTAGGTACATCCAAATATATGAGTTACCAGATATATTAACTATATATTCCTCCGTGTTTGATTATGAATAGTTCATTTTAAACTGGAAATGTGTTATTAGGTTGAAGAATCGGACAAATTACAGCCTAATTTAAGAAGGGCGACAAAAACCTTACATATAACTACCGTCCAGTGAGTCTCACGAGTATCATATGTAAGATTATGGAGAAGTTGATCAGAAAAAGGTCGTCGATCATTTTGACTGTCATAACTTATATAGTAACCGACAATTCGGCTAGTTGGTGGGAGATCAACAACATTGCAACTACTTTTAGTTTTAGAGCACTTGACAAGATTAATTGATGAGGGTGGGTCTGTAGAGACTGTATAAACCGATTTCATGAAGGCTTTCAACAAAGTTCCACACAACAGACTAAAAGAACACGCTTAGATCGTATACAGTAAATAAAATAACTTGTAACAATTCTGAGTAACCATAAGCAATGTGTGCAAGCCAATGAGGGTTTTTCATAATAGCAGTATGTTACAGTGGAATATCGCAAGGCTCTGTACTCGGACCTATATTGTTTGTTGTGTTAATCAACGATTTAACGTACTGTATAGAATCTCAAGTATTTATGTTTGCTGATGATACAAAACTATACTGAAATATAGACAATCAATGCGACGTACAAACTGTTCAAGACGATATAATAAAGTTGTAAATTGGAGTGAAAAATGTTTGTTACGTCTCCATTGTGTTACCAATTACATCAAAACGTAACGGTATCGGAGATGAAAGGAAATATCAAATGTATGAAGGACTTATATAGTAACACTAGAGACTTTCAGCTGTGAGAAAGATGTTAACATTAATACCAATTTGAAGTTTGACCAACATATTCAGGCCAAATTAAACAAGGCCAATCATATATTTGGTCTGATTAGGCGAATATTATGAAACCTATAGACGTCAAACATTCAGTTTACTATTCAAGACCTAAGTGCGACCACACCTTGAATATCCAGGAAGACATCGATGCGAATGAGAATGTCCATAGAAGAGCTACATAAATGCTACCACATCTGAAGGAATTATAATACGATGAGCGACTGGATATCGTCTAGCACCAAGGGCGTAGCTACCAATGAGGCAAGAGAGAATCAACTGCTTCTGTAAAAAAATTAACATTAAACGTTATCCCAGAATGTCACCAGCTGACCCCCGCCTCGGTATATCTCAAAGGCTAGCTACGCTCTTGAGCGCTTTTACGAGGAGACATGAGAGACCTAAAAGGTTTTGCACAGAAAATACAGAGACCTTCAAGAAACGTCTTGGACAAGCACTGGAGTCAACCCAGAAGTCACACTTCGGTGTTGACAGAACTATTTTTTTCAGTGATATAGGCCTAGTCATTGTCACAATTTACTGCACTGAAATTTCGACAGTTATTTTAATTCTAAATTTTGTTATTTTCATGGTATAGACAGAAAGCCGGATTTGGTATAATGTTTTGGAATTTTGGTGATAAAAATTTTACATCTTTATCATTTGGATCTTCAAATAATGAGTCTTGATTAGACAAAACGCGCATCTGGAATAGTAAAAATTCTATTAACTTGGTATGACATTTAAGGCGAATTTGTTTCAGCAAAACTAGTTAAGGTTTCAGGTTTTGGTTTTATTGGTGAGTACCGAATAATTGGTTTTCAGTTAAGGTTAAAGAAATGAATAAAAAAATCTTTAGTTAATAGAAAACAAAGATTATACAATTATAAAATCAGAAAAACAAATTCTAATTTTTGTTGCACATGATTCTTGTCGAATGACACTCCGAAAATTTTGTGGTGTCGGTTTTCGAAATCGTCAAATGTCAAGGAATTTGCCTGACAATTTTGTTATTGTTTGTCTTTTATTAGTTTCTCGAGAAAAACCCAGTAAATGCCATGTTCTAGAAAGGATTTATCTTGGTTCTTGAATTTTAAACAGACTTGTTCTTTTATCTTTACATCTCAACACTACAAAAGTAGTGAAGCCATTTTTTAGAATTAAACCTAAAAACCTAAACCGCAAACCACCCATGTATGCGTTGAATGGTTTTTGAAACCAGTTTTAGAACAGTTTCCTACTTGCATACGGCAGAAACCAGTTTAGGTTCCAAACTAGTCTCAAACTGGTTCTCAACAACAAATAGAAAGTTTAATAAACTGAAACTGGTTTTAATACGCCATAAATTGAAGCCGACGTCAACACCGGAAGTAACAGTATTAACAGTGAGGATGAGATGGAGCCAAATATAGAGGAGCAACCTTACTCATGCGTATGGAAAAGGCATAGGTTGACATAGGTTTTTTAGTCTAAAATTGGTTACGGGTTTTTCAAGGAGAGGGTTAAAATTTTTAACGACGGTGGACGATGACGAAGAATGCCAACTTCCAATCATAAATCTCGGAGGTCTAAGAAACCATGACGACAAATTCCAAGTTCCAATCATAAAACGCGGATGTCTGTAATGTTCTAAGATATAGTCATAATATAATATATATATGTACTACTATATTACTATAGTAAAACTATAATATAGTTTAGTATATCTATCACATCTATCGACAACAAAAGTCAATTACGAAACTACACATGAAACAAAACAAATAATACAGGTCTGTTTTGAAGGATTTTGTATTTCTTTCAGGTGTTCAATATAGTTTGTAAGAAAGTGGCGAGTTAAAAACGGCTTATAAAGTAAGTGCTATGTTAACTTTTGATATTTATACAATTAAAGTCTTTTGTAGAGGTCGCGACTCAAAAATTAAATATTGACCGACACAGAAGGTGCAGGTGAATTGGGTGGTTTTTTTTTAAAGCAACTGGTTTTTTTTAAATCGACTGTTAACTATTTTTTCAACCATTAGCTGTTATCTGTTTTCTTAAAATTGACATTGTTGTTAACTGTTATAATGAAATAAAACCCTGTTTGCTGTTATTTTTTCTCTGTTATCTGTTAATTAATTTTATTTACCACTTATTTTTAAATGTAATTGAGTCTTCCTTAGAACGAATAATCGTACCCTCGCTTTTTTTTTGGCGAATCCGAAAAATCACAAACTAACTTCGGATTATAACGGCAGTAAAATTCGGCCTAAGTCTTCCTATGAAGGAAGGAATATACATAAGATCCCATACTAGTTACTATAGAAACACTGATTAATGTATGCATTATCTAGCTGTATTGCACTTCGAAGAGATTCTGCTGTTATCTGTTTTTCCGATTTTCGAACTCACTGTTTTCTGTTTTCTCATGTAAATTGCTGTATTCTGTTATCATAATAGTTTTTAATTTACTGTTATCCCCCCCCCCCAACCCCCGTCAATATTTATTTCAAGTCTTTTAAAATTTATATCGACTAATAAAAGAAAGTTTTTAATAGGGTTATTACATAATAATCAAACAAATTGGTTATTATCTCATGACATTTGCAGTGAAATCATATTAAAAGGGTAGTCAATTCTGATTTTGATCAAACAATATCGATTATACGGTCGGGGGTTTGGGCTGCCTTTAACCAATAGAAATCATTTTTAACTTAGTTAGTATAGACTGTCCCTGCTTCGTAGTAATAAGGCCGAATTTTACTGCCGTTATAATCCGAAGTTAGTTTTGTGATTTGTCGGATTAAAAAAAAATTTTAAAAGCGAGAGTACGATTATTCGTTCTACTTAGTGATATGTCTCTGTATGTATTAGTTTTTTTTTAGCTCACTTGG